>CM034150.1:719587818-720787818 GCA_019776745.2 Taxus chinensis
CACATAGACTTCATTTCATATAAGTTTATGTTCCCATATGGTCCCATAAATCTTGTAAGGAAAACACTTTTCTTTTCTACTCAAGTGTTTCCTAAGAATGAACCCTCTCAAGGTGTTGTCAACCATTCAAAATATTGTTTTTGTATTATTCAAGATAAAAATATTCATCTGGATACCAATGAGTCACTTTATGAATCAAAATGTTTCATAACTAAAAGAATTGAACATCAATACAGGTATATTAGGTTATTCAAAAATTCTTTGAATAGTTTTGTATTAATTCATCAACGTGATTTGTTAAGATTGAGAATACCCTGAAATTTTAGCCTTGCTCATTTGTTTTTAACCAAGTATAAGGAAATTGTACTTCCTCACTACTTTTTAAAAACATTTTAATAACATGTTATTGTATTTGTGATGGAGAAAGTTAAATCCAATCATATCCATTGACATGATATTGGGTGGAATGTTAGCCAAAATAACTGATATGGAGATGTTTTTTGTCATGATACCAAAGAAGAAAAACTTCATGTCATTTTTTGCGGGTGAAATAGGAACAAATAAATTGGGCATGCACCTACAAGGGAACATTTTCACTTGGTGATCATTGGTTTCATGTTATAGTGTTCACCATTATCAATGGCACCCATGACAGAAGTGGGCTTCTTAATCGCATATTTTTTGTACTTTTGATGGAGGATGGATAATTTAATGATACTCATTGACATGGTTGTTAGCAACATTTTGATCGAAATAATTGATATGGATATTTTTTTCTTTTCTACTAAAGTATTTATTAAGATTCAACCTTCTTAAGGTCTTACAAACCACTCAAATTAATATTGTTCATGTATTATTCAAAGTAGACGTATTTACCTAAATACCAATGGGACAATTCATGAATCCAAAACTTTTATAACTAAAAGATTAGAACATCACTACTCATAGCCTAAGTTATTGAAACTAGTTTTGAATAATTTTCACAAATGTGGTGTGTTAATATTGAGCACACTAAAATCTTGACTCCACTCATCTATGTTTAGGTAATTTTATAGAAAAATATACTTGTCGAATTCTTTTTAGTACATGTTGATCACTTTTTGTGTACTTCTAATGAAGGATGATAAAGATATTCATTATCATGGTAGTGGGTGGCATGCTAGCTGGAGTAATCAATATGGAGATGGTTTTTGTCAAGGTGAAAAAGATTACAAATAACTTCATCTTATTTTGCACTGATGAAATAGGCATGCAAAACTCAGGTAGACACCTACAATTGAAGGTTTTTACTATGTGATCGTTAGTTTTGTGTTTCAATGTTTATAACCAAGAATGAAACTTATATTGGAACTAGCCTTCTTAATCACCTTTTAGTATATTTGTGATGAAGGATGGAAAATCCAAGGGTATATATTGACATATTTTTATTGGTTGACATCTTGACCAAAATAATCAGTATGGATATGTTCGACTCCACGATGTCAAAGATGAGCTTGGTGTCATTTTGCATGGGTGAAATGGGCACACTTAAATGAGGGAGGTTCCTTGTGGAAGTTTTTCGCTTGGTGATCATTCATTTCTTGTCAAATGTTCACCATCAATAATAACACATCTAATAAAACTAGGCTTTTTGATGACATAAGGGTTTCTTAATTACGAGATACATGTGTCTAATAATTTTCTTTTTCTGTATCCTCCTCTAAATATATACCTTCAAGGGGGGATTAAGCCCTAGGAAAACTAGGCAGTTTCCTAGGGTGTCAAAATTTAGGGGGCACTAGATTTATAGGATTTTCACTAGTTCGACCACTTACTTCATGCAAATTATTAATAGATGCCTAATTCTAATTGCAATTTAGCAGTAAATGAATATGCAAATAAGTACATAATAGACCCAATAAAATAAGCAATTAAGATTTAAAACCCTAAGTGCAAAGAGGAGATAAAATGACTTAGTTATTTCACAATTAATCTTGGGTTGTGTCAAAGTGTAAACAAAGAAATCTGAAGTGTAGAATATAGTAATAAAACCTAGAAAATTTTAGAGATGGAGGAATATGTTGGGCTGGGGCACCTAGAATGGGTCAAGGGCACCTGCGGACACTACATACCAGTATTGGGAACCTGTGACTACCAAAAAGCTCAGAAAACCATCTTTGAATGGTTATAAGGTATTCATTGTCCTTCACTTCTTATCACTAGTAAGTCACATGATGATCGTTGATGTCGCTGATAACCTACAATAAAGATTTCACCTACAAAACCCTCAAAAGTGCATCAAATCCCAAAAAGAAAATAATGTAAATGAGGGGTCAGACTATACTCAACTATCAAACAAGTGATCTTACAACTGAGTGTTGCACTACATTTCAAACCCAATGTAGTTCTATGTGTTTGTGTGAAGAATTGTGCCCTATGTGGCTCTTGTGTGTGTCACACTTGATATCAAGAAATAGCTAGATGTAGAAGATGTAGGTAGATGTTTTCATGGAATAGAATGAATTTCCCCTCCTATGAAGAGTATGCAGAAGAATGCAATCTCTTTCCCTTGAATGGATGCTAAAATAGATGCTTGAATGCTCTTGAATAGCCTTTGGATGCAACCTTAGGTGGTGATAGATAATGTTTAGTGGTTGGTCCTTTATTATTATCACATACACATCATGGATGCTTGGTACAATACCTATTACTAGCATGTGTAATAAAGTGTGCATGCAACAAGTAAATGCAAGAAATACTAAATGCAACCAAATTATGCAGTATGTTGTGGATGAGATGGGATGAAATGCAGAGTGAATGATAGGAGCAACCTTCCCCCCAAGCGGATGTGTATGAGTATGCATGTGATGAGGTTCATTTATATATGTCCCCTTAGCAAGCAAGAATGAACCACGGAACAAAAGTGTGTCATCGGGAAATGGTCTGAATGGTGCGCTAGAAAGATATGATCGATAGAGCATAGAGTGTATAGAGTAAGTAAGAGAGTGAATGTGTGAGTGTGGTAAAGGTCCATTTGCAATGTAGATGCTCAAAAGTCGTGTATGGACTGTGGAACTAGAGTGCGTCATAGGGTAATGAGCGTAACGTGTAAAAGTAGATGTAAAAAATAGGTAACATGAATGTGAATAATGCGCATAATGTGTGATAGATCTTGCGATAAAAGGATGTCGAGTATGTGTGAAGTGTGTAGTGTGTAATGTGTAGTATGTAACGTATAGTGTATTGTGTAGTGTGTGAGGTTAATGTATATAGGATGCCCTCAATAGTCAAGTGTGAATCGTAGCATGAGAGTGCATCATCGGGTAATGACAATACAAATGTATCAATATGTGTGAGATGTGTGTGAAAGACTAGATGCGAGGTGTAGAGTGAATAAGTAGAAATGCGAGACACTTGAGAATGCTAGAGGGGGGGGGGGGAATAAGCACGCTGCCCCCCAAGTGTGCAACAGTGAGTTTGTTATCCAATAAAAGTGAAAGACGAGGGTCCTCCGCCTGATGCTTGCGGAGTTAAAGGCATGTGACCATGCTCTAAGAGTGGTGGTATATGAGATAGACAATGTGTAGGTGAATGAAGTCTATATGCATGCGACCGATGAGTATATTGTGAAGGTGGTGGACACTTATGTGTAACAAAATGCAGAGGTGATGGACACTTATGTGAAGCACAATGAGGTTGTGATATATATCAATGTGAAGGAGTTTTCCAAATGGTGGACCTAGACTGATGTTATAGACTGGAAAATCGATGAGAACATGTAGGCCGTGTGCAAACAGGCAAGCTAGGATCAGATTGTGTTTTAGTTTTGAGAGGTTGCATGGACCTAGATGTTGTAGAAATTGTAATGACAAACCTCAAGAGGATGTTGTGGCCATAGTGTGGATGACGAAATACCATTGATAGTAATGACTTGCTTGTTGTGAATGAACTTGAGACATAAATGGTTCATGGAAGTGATGGCTTGAGCTGCAAAGATCTAGGGGAGACCTAAGATCATGTCACACCTTTCGGCAGATGGTGCCACGAGAAAAGGCACAAACATGGTAAGAGGACCGATAGTGACTGTAAGCTTAACAACACCATGTGATTTAGGTATCAGATATGAGATTTGTGATAGTGGGAAGATGATAGCGACAAGAAGTGTAATAGAACAGAAACTAACGTGAAATGATGGATCGACGATAATGTTATTAATAAAAGTGGATTCAATAGAAGTAGTGATTTGTAAGCGATCAGAGGAGGATGTAGCATGATAGTCATGATCAGAGAAAGTAATGATTGGTGGCGATGTCTCAGCATGAGAAACTAGAAAATCAAGGGCCCCCGATGCAGGAGGAGGCACTGCACAATATGTATGATTTTTTAAAGAATCAACCGCTTATTTGTCATGTTTTGGAAGAGGATTGTTGAAGATTTTGAGCTTGTCATTGTCATTGACGAGTGCAGAGGCCGTAGGTTCTAAAAACTCAAGTGTATTATTATTGATAAGATCTTGAATAAGGTTGTGAAGTTAGAAACATCGATCTGTATAATGTCTAACACATTGATGATACCCGCATCGAAGATTTTCATTGTAATTGGGACCTTTAAGATGAGATGGATCGAGATTGAGTGGAGGAGGAAGCGTAATAAGATTGCTCTCAATAAGTTGTGGCAAGATAACAATTTTGTATATGTATGCCTAGGTGGTTGCCATTGAAGCTCTTTAGTGTTAGATACAACATTGACAGTTGCTTTAGCTTCCGTAGGTTTTGTAGATGGCTTGAAAGTTGATTTATTTTGAAATCGTGTAGAAGATGAAAGATGTTCCTAATACTTAATCTTGTTTATCTATAAGAGTTTCATTTTTCATAGCTTAAGAGTGTGACATAAGTGATCAAATGATGGATAGGTATCAAAGATAACAATTTCCTGAAGAGGCGGTAATAGAATTTGTACAAATAAATCTTGAAGTTTAGAGTCTACAAGCACATTGAACATCTTAGCTAAGTTGTTTTTATATCGCAAGACATAATCTGTGAGATTTTTGTTAGATCCTTATCTGAGTTGTGCGAGTTGATCATATGAGATCTTAGAGCCGATATTGATAGAGAAATGAGTGAGAAAAACATCGGCTATATGTGTAAAATATGTTATCGAGTGGACAGGTTGGTTATAGAACCAATGCATTGCATAATCATGAAGGCTGCGAGGAAAGAACTTAGCTAGGAGAAAATGATCATCCGCAAAATCTAGACATGCCACATGAAAAGCTCAAAGATTCTCTTATGGGTCACCATGTCCATTGAAAATGGGAAGCTTGGGGGTGAAAAAAAATAGGAGGAAGTGGTAAGCGGAAAGTGTGGGTATGAATGGAGTACTAAGTAATAAAGTGGAATCCAAAAATGGAGACACGCGAGAAGTAGTCTGCTATGATTGTTGAATTTGAACCTGAAGATCTTGATAAAGAGAGGCTAAGTATGGAGTGTTAGGGAAGTGACTTTCCACATATGAGAAAAAAGAGGTGGAGTGAAGTGGTTGGTGGAAGTAGGAACAATAGCGGGAATGGTAGAAATAAGCAAAAGAGTGGAAGCAAGTTGTTGAGTAACAATGGACATGGATACGGGAATGGATGTAGGGGCATTAAGCTCCGCAAGATTGGTGGACTCCTCACGAGCATCATATAAAAGCAAGTCTAGATCTCGAGGATGCTCAACAATATGATCATTAAGGTCTTTAAGATGGGCCTTAGTAACTTCTCCATAAGATTGAGACATAGGAAAAATATGATAAAAGACTTAGAAGTAAGATGGATTCGAAGGTGGAGTTCACCAAATGATTAAGAAAATATAAAATTTATAGATGCCTAAATCTAATGCAATGTAGCAGTAAATGAATATTCAAATAAGTACAGAATAGACCCAAACAAATAAGAAATCAAGATTTAAAACCCTAAGTGCAACAAGGAGATAAAAGACTTAGTTGTTTCACAATTAATCTTGGGTTGTGCTGAGTGATGAATCGAGAAGTTTGAAGTGGGGGAGAATGTCGAAGTAAAACCCAAAAAGTTGCAAATATGGAGGAATATGCTGGACTGGGTCACCTGGAATGGTTCAAGGCCGCTTGGGAGCATTTCATACTAGTATTGGGTGCCTGTGACTGCCAAAAAGCTCATAAAACCATCTTTGATTGGTCGTAAGGTGTTCTTTGTCCTTCGCTTCTTGTCATTAGTAGGTCTCATGATGATCATCGATGTCACTGATAACCCGCACTAAAGATTTCACCTATAAAAACCCTCAAAAGTGCATCAAATCCCAAAAATAAAGTAATGCAAATGAGGGGTCGAACTATTTTCAACTGTTAAACAAGTGATCATACGACTAAATGCTGCACTAAATTTCAAACCCAATATAGTTATATGTGTGTATGTGAAATTGTGCCCTAGGTGGCTCTTGTGCGTGTCACACTTGATAGCAAGCAAATAGCTAGATGTATAAGGTGTAAGTAGATGTGTGCATGGAATAGAATGAACTTCCCCTCCTATGAAGTGTATGCAAAAGAATGCAATCTCTCGCCCTTAAATGGATGTTTGATTGCTCTTGAATAGCTTTTGGATGCAACCTTAGGTGGTGATAGCTAATGCTTAGTGTTTGGTCCTTTATTATGGTCACATAACTTTATATTTATATGATTCCCTTGCTTTCTTAATTAATCCCGAAAAGGCCAACTACCAAAAAGATAAGATGCCCAAACGATAGAAAGGACCCAAAAGATGTGAGAAAAGTACAAATACGTCAGGGGCACCTAGAGGGGATGGGGTGCCTAACGCTAGATTCCTGGTTGGTTGTTGGTGTCCAGACTCAAAGAAACTGAAGGGTCAAAGGTCATAATGGGCAAGAAGATGTGCACGACCAAAAGTGGCAACAGAAAGCAAGAAAATGTGTCCAAATACATGGGTGAATTAGTACTTTTCTTACTTAGGAATCATATGAATAGCAGTATGTGATCAAGGCTAGATAGATACCCAAAGTGCGTGATTTTATATCTACAATTATTTAGATGAAAAAATTACAATTGTTGATCTTTTTGAGTTTTTATATAAACTAATTAAAGAATATATGCAATTGGTATGATCATTTAAGGTGCCGCGTTATTTTGTAAATATAAATTTTTATCTGTCAACTTTAAGTATGGTTTTTTAGAAGCAACAATTTCTTTCAGTGAATATTTTTAGAAAATTTGATATGAAATAAAAATTTAAAATCATTCAAACCTTAAGTTTTTGAGAAACAATCCTTTTGAACCATATTATTTAAGTTGATGTATTTATGAAATTAAAAATGTCTATTTTTGATGTTTAACACCTATGCTTTGATAATGAATCATTCTTAACCTTCATTATGTATTGTTAAAAAACACAACATATAATGATTTTACAATTTAAATGGGGTATTTGGCTTTACATATTGCCTAGGGTGCTCAAAACTCTTAATTCGGCCCTGTGACTTACTACCCAAAGTTAGATATGTCCATTCAATACATCTTTTTATTGTTTATACGAGTAAAATTCATCATTCATTCAAAAAACTAATCACATATTAATTGATATATTTGACCTACAACAACATATATACCCCAATATACCATGATCCTTACATCAATAGGGGTCATGATGAATGAAATCAACCCTCTTACTTACAAAATAGTTGATTTGTTGCGGAGTAAGTAGTTTTTCTTTCTAAGTCTTCATCTCTCATTCTTTGTGGCTTTGTAATCCAATTTTTAAAATGTTAATCTCCTTTCTAGCTAATGTAATCCCCTCATATCCTTGTTTTTTTTAGATATTGGTAATTTTGTTATCTAATGAAAGGATTTTGTTACCACACTTATATTCATAATTATCATAATTAATATATACGATATTAAAATGGAGTAATCTTTATGTTTGTTAATTGATTTTCAACACAATTTTCTTCCTTGATTATGCCTATGTAACTTCAAATGTTATATCAATGTCCCAAAGTTCATCATTATCAATGACAATACAATGGAAAATGACCTCTTAATCACTTTTTGTGTATTTGTGAGAGATGATGGAAATCTAAGGCTATTCATTGACATGGTAGAGGGCATCATTGTCGGATTCAAGAATTGATACCTAGATGTTTTTTCACCATGGATAACTTCATGTCATCATGCATAGGTGAAACAGGCAAAACAAGGATGCAAAATTGCAAAATTTGGGAACGTGCTTCTAGTAGATGATTTCCATTCATGTGATTGTTGGTTTCATATCCTAGTGGTCACTCTCGGTAATAACATCCAAAATGGAACAAGACCTCTCACTAACATAATGTTTGTTTAGTTGCTTCGTACATATGTTTGATTTATTTGTTCTTTCCCTCTCCTCTAATATATGTCTTACTACCCCAATTCAAATATACATCTTTAGTGAATCTTAGTATTGCTTTGTACAACTCTAAAAATCCTCATTCATTTAAAATTTGTAATCCCATATTGGTCGATATGTTTAGTCTATAACAATATATAAATCCCAACGTACCAATGATTGTTATGTCAATAGGGATGATGCTACTATGGAAGTGGCCCTCTTGCTAACATAATGGTTGATTTGTTGCATGATGTGAATGTTTGCTTGCTCGGCCTTCCCTTCTCCTCGTTTGTGGCTTCGTAATCCAAAATTTTAATCTAAATCTCTTTGCTAGCTAACATAATCCCCTTACATCCTTTAATTTATAGAGACTGGCATTATTGTTGTATAATGGAGGGATTTTGTTACCACACTTGTATTCATACTTAACATAGATATTAAATAATATTTAAATAGAGAAATCCGTAAGGGTGTTAATTGATTTTTTTTTAACTATGCTTTTCTTCATGGTTTACGCCCATAATATATAGCTCTACATTTGTTTAACTTCAAATGTATATGGCTTTACATATGAGTTTTTGAATTCTTGATGGGCATTGTGGCTTTATGTGTGTTTTTGAATTTTTGAATGGGCGTTGTGGTGTATGGTTTTGAATACCGGAATGGGTGCTTTGGAAAAATCATTTGTAGATACTTGGGTTATTACTAGCAATCGCACGCGAGCGTGTGCGATGGGAACGCCGAAACGGATATCGGTAAAGAGCAAACTAAGAATTGTTTGAAATGAAGAGAAGAAAACAACAGAAAACAATGCATTCTAAAACGAGAACATTTGTGAGAACGTAAGGAGTAATGAAGAGCGGTAAAGAAGATAAAATTATTTAGTATAACAAGCCAAATATGTACATATGTGTTTGATGCAGAAGAAGAAGTGGAGGGGAAGGACCGGGAAAAGGCGAAAAGGAAATTGTGAGATTGCTATGCGTGGAGGATGTTAGGGGGGCGGGAAGTTAGAGACGGTGAAGGTTATAGGGGACGGTGACATGGATTGTAGGCGAAGCTCTTCCTGTTTTCGGAATTGCAGGAGGGAGGCTGAAGAAATTCTCGAGTAACGGTCAAAGGAGAAAGCTGGGGAGATACGAATCTTTTCCAAGGAGGGGACGCGCGAAAGAGCAGTAAAAGAAAGGCCTGGTCTCTCAGTGGATCCAATGTCTATGGTGGCATGACCAAGGGTGAGTCCTTGGGCTTTGTGAATCGACAACCCCCAGGCCATTTTTAAAGGCAGCTGTGTACGGGAACCTCTTGAAATGGGGGGAATGGGGATGTGGGTGGGATTTGACGGATTCCACGGTGGACCAGAATAGCGTTCAAAGTTGACGATAACAAAAGAAGGCAAAGAAGGTGGAGCCGAGGAAGGGGAATAAACAATGTCAACGATAGTGCCAGTTGCGCCATTAACAAGCCCGGCAGCAATCCATAAATTAGCAGTGAGCATGATTTTTTGGTCTTTGCAAAGGAGCACTATTTGTTCTAGCTAGTCATCATCAAGATCATTGTAGTCACTTCTTCTTGTATTCAGAGCAATGGACAAGGCAACTGGAGAATTGAGTTCCTTCAGCATTTGTAAATTATGTTTTTTAACAAGAATATTTGTTGAGAAGAGGTGGGGGGCATTGTGGAAGTATAGAAGTTCTTGTTGTGAGAGGCAAGAGTCGCTGCGAGACATCAAAGTCTCCCAATCTGGAAGGGTGGCCACACCGTTTCGGATGTTGAGAAGCAAATTACGAAAGGAAACTTGAGCCGGAGCAGAGCCTTGTTGTCGGAATATAGACGTTAACGAGATTGAATTTGTAAATTTGCGCCAAAGGGATCCACCGTAGGAGTTACTGGCATATAGTGGAATGTCCATAACGGGTGGAAGTTGACCAAGGTCTCTAACAAGAATCATTGATCTGTTTCCGAAGGGGGAAGTACGGAAGTGCGGGAAGGCCTCACGTAGGCGGAAGTCAATTTTTGCAAGAAGTTTAGGACCAATGAAGCTCATTTCATCAATCAAAATGTATGTGACATGTTTTAAAGAGTCTTGAAAGGAGGCCAAAGCTTGGCCTTTAAGGGGTTTTAAATCTCGAATGGGAATTTGGAGGCTGGAATGAACGGTCGATGCGGAAATGTTAAAAGCGGCCACACCAGTAGGGGCAAGCAAAAGAAGGGGCGAAATGGCAGGGGGTGCGAGGGAGGAGAAGGCAGACCAGAGAGAGTGGATAAGGAATGACTTGCCTGTTCCTGCAGTTCCTTGAATAATGAGAAGAAGGGGTGGTAGGCTGTGTGTTGAGGAAAAGTGGTGGAGTATTGTAGTGAAGGCTAGTTGCTGGTTATCGGAAAAAGTCGACAAAGAAGGCAAACTAGATGGATTTGTATGGTCAGGGCAATAATTTGCCCTAGCATTCTTGACAAAAGAGGGGCCGTTGTCAAGCAAGTGAACCTGAACGTTGTTTGAGGACCAATCATAGCGGGAGTCATACTCTCGAAGGCCAAGCATTTCCAGATGGTCAAGACCTTCAAAATGTCCTGGACGGATGCCTGCCAAAAGTTGCCATTCATAGTTTCTCTCGCTTGTTTGCATTGGGTCTGTGTCAGATTCAGATGATCCATCTGGAGATGTATCAGGTTCTGTGTCTATTCTTCTAACATGCCACGGTTTGTATGAGCTTTTGAACAGACGCCAATTGGAAGTAACAACATCTGGCGAGGAACCAACATCTGAAGGAATGTTCCGGAAAGGCTTGTACAGCAGGAGCTCAGACCAACAGAAAAGGTGGAAAGCCTCTGTATTAGTTGGCGGAATGATGGAAAACCTTGGGTACACGCGGACAATTGCTGGTGTAGTGCGTTGTTTCCATTTCTCTTTTTTTCGGTATTTGCTGTAATTCCACTCTCGAGCAATTTGGATAAGGGAAAGGGATTCCATTGATGGTGGGCAGACAAGGTACACATCAAGAAGCTGTGATGTATCTTGTTCCTGAATAGTCGATGCAGTAAGGCGCCTAAGTATTTTTTTGCCCACATTTAAATAGACGGTCTGCCGGCTAGACACAACAAGAGGAAGTTTGAGAAGCAAGTGACAAGCTTCTTGTGCACTTATGTCATGCTCAACAACACTTTCTGTGAGCATCTTCCGTATTGCAAAAGACAAAGGGAAATCTGGGCTAGCATGCGAACAAAGCCTAGACAACATTTGGTGGTATGTCTCAGAGCGTTGCTCTGCTTTAGAGGCATACTTTGCAATGTATTTAAGAACAGCGTGCCGAGATAGTACAGGCTGACAGTCAATGTTGGCTCTCCATATAGCTAGCATGGCTTTATTGTGAATGTTTAATCTGTCATCATTCCTGAAAGGAAGGTATTTAACGCTTTTGTTGGCATCAATGGTCAAGGAAGAAAAAGCCTGTGTTTCCCAAGGAGCACTGTAACGACATATAGTTCTGGAACCTTTTTTTCGGAGACATGTTTGTGTAGAACATTTGGTGTGGCGCTGAACCCGGTTTATAAGTTCCTCGAGGTCGTGCAGAGGGTCGGAAGCCAGAACCTCTGAAGAGGAAAGCAAGCAAGGATCATCCTCGAGAGATCTTTGAAAGAATGTAGGTCTACATGCAGGAGCTCTAGGGTTCCATGCAGAAACATATTGATCAAAGTACAGTCTTGTTGTTTCAACAGAAGCATTGTCATTCCAATCTATTGTGTCAACATTGGGGGCACCCTCAAGCCAAAGGAAACTGTGAACATGTGCAGACCCTCTATGTTGCCATTCGTACCTAGAGGAAAAAGGCGGTTAGAAATAAAGAGAAGCAACAGAGTGGCAAACGAACCATTTAATTTTGTTTACCTGTACCAGTAGTCCTTGCCTCCAAGGTGTTTCTGCAGGACCTCCTCGCGGAATATTGTGAACCTCTGGTGCAAGTAAGCAGAAACACGATGGGGGTGGTCGATAATGTTGTTTGTTCTAAATCTTTACGCAAATCGACGATCAGGAGGCGGAACACCCGGCATACAGCTATGCAAATCAGGCCATTTAGTATCTGCAGCACTAAGAGTGAAGAAGAACGTAGGTGCACCCAATTGTTCAACCATGTCTGATATCTCTCCTCTATATTTGGACCAGAAGGAGCGTGTTCCGCGCAGGTTATTTCCAAACCGCATCAACGTATCTGGAAGCGAATATGCAGGGTCTTCAAGCAATTTTTTTCGGAGGTCAGCTATAGTTGGCGGTATGTCATTTTCTAGGTTTTGTTGCATGAAAACGGCTGCTGTAGATTTGCTCCTATGCCGCATGATGAGGTTAAGCAAAAAATAGCGAAAACGGGGGTGGGAACCGAACCGGTTATCATGGAAACGGATTAAATGGAGGGCATATTCATGAAAAAGTACCTCTTTCATGCAAGGTTGTCTAAACATAGCCTTACCTTTAGGAAACAAAGTTGGGAATGCCATGGAAAATAGACCCTAAGTGGTGTATTCATTTATGGGAGAAAGACTCATGTCTGGCCAAGGCATGGTGGAAGGCATGTTTTGATCATGGGAGAGAAGGAACTATGAGATATGCTCGTCTTCGGTGCCGGAGTTGTGGGCAGAAGGGATGAAAGAAGAAGAGTGGGCGTCAATTAAATTGCAGAGAGAAGGATCATCGCCGGAATCAGGTGCGACATCGTCAGAAGAGGTGGATATGTGCATCGGTATGGGGTTGAGGGAGGAGGAAATATTTGTTTGTTCTATGGGAAGAGCGTTGAGGGCTTCATTGTCAATAAGAACATCCTTGTAGTATGGATCATGCAAAATTTTGTATTGAAGTGCCTGCCATACACGAGATCTACTAACATAGAAATCGTATTTTGTTTGTTGGGAGCCTGCCTTTTGCACAAGAAGCAGATCCAAATCACCGAGCCATCGAGGGAGGTACTTTGCTATGGTAGAGATATCTTGGGGAAGCTTATAGTGTGCCCAGAGTATTTATATTGTCCACCACGTGCATGGGTTACTTGGAGAATTGGGTTAACTCTAGCAATCAACATTTCTTCAACTTGTGTCAAAGATTGTAGTACAGATGGCTAGACACCAGGGTCCATGTTGTTCCAAGAAGAAAATCGGTGTCCTTGTTTCTCAAGCCTACACCTGGAGCAAAGGATAGATCCTGAACAACACCTAGTTTGAACGCCAGGGTAATTCTCCAAACAGATAGTGCATGTGCTTGCAGCGGAAAGGGAATCTAGCCTTTTGTGGAAACGCCTTTGTGCATCTACGAAGGAGGACGAAGAAGAGGCGGATGGCTCGGAAGGGAAAATTCTACCAGAACAAAACCCGTCAAGGTTTTGGCATGTATTGGAAGCCGGGGAAGGCGGCACAAAAGAATGCGAAGAGGTCGACAGAGCATGGACAGGAAGAGAGAAAGCGGAGGACATTGGAGAGTATGTGGTTGACGGGGGGGGAGAGGAATGTGTCGCTCGAGAAGGGAAGTGTTGTGTATCCCAGGGTACACGGGCCTCGTAGAAGGGAAGGGTGGAAGTGTTTTGTGAAAGGAAAGGGCAAAGTGGAGCGGAAGGCGGGGAGAGAATAACATTTGTGGAGTTGGATGAGGAGGCATGGCGAGAGCCAGAAAGGGGTGATGGAAGGGCAGGTGTTGGGGGCTAGTACGGGGCAGGATGGGGGAAGAAAGATGTACAATGTGTGCTTTTTCTAGCATGGTAACGGCGGCGTTGATCCGCATTTATTTGCTCTCTTTTTTTGGCGTAGATTTCTCTTCGTCGAGCTAATCGCTGCTCTGCAGACATGGGGAATCCTGCAACGCTTTGCAGCAGGAACAAAAGTATGAGACAAGTAAAGGAAAAAGTGTGCATCTAGCCATACATGGAGTAAAACAAAAGAATACGAAAGATGTTTTGTGCATGTATATTGCAAGTAAAGGAACATAGCACTAGCAAAGCTCATTCAACGAAAGTTATGAATACAGGAAAGTGTTCGAAGGAAAGAATATGTCCATACAATATAAAAGACCATCACTAGTATTTTTTTTTAAAGGAAAAGGCTTAAGAATTCCAATTAGTGATATTCAAGAACACAGAGAGTGTGACAAAATTTACAAAACAAAACGTATATATATCGATATCCATTGAACCCGAGTTTACATAAGCAAAAGTAGAGCAAAGAGGAACAACTAGACATTCGTCTGTGTAAGAAAGAGTTATTGGAAAGGGTGCTAGCATATTAAGAGACCAAGAGAGCTTTACAAGGGGGGAACACAAATGCAGTGAAGCCTGTATATTGTTACGCAAACGTAATTCAGGGAAGGGAAGCCGCAGCTTCAAGCTTGTACGACTCTATAATGAAACATTTAAATTGCTTCTTGTCATGGTATGTTTCAAGTTTGATGGAAAGCGTAAATTGATATTCGTGGCCTATGACTTGGTCTGCAATTTCAGTTGTTGCACCATCATCTATGCTCAAAAAATGCAAGTAAAGGAACATAGCACTAACAAAGCTCATTCAACGAAATTTATGAATACAGGAAAAGTGTTCGAAGGAAAAAACATGTCAATACAATATAAAAGACCATCACTAGTATTTATTTTTTAAAGGAAATGGCTTAGGAATTCCAATTATTGATATTCAAGAACATAGAGAGTGTGACAAAAATTACAAAACAAAACGTATATATATCGATATCCATTGAACCCGAGTTTACATAAGCAAAAGTAGAGCAAAAAGGAACAACTAGACATTCGTCTGTGCAAGAAAGAGTTATTGGAAAGGGTGCTAGCATATCAAGAGACCAAGAGAGCTTTACAAGGGGGGAACACAAATGCAGTGAAGCCTGTATATTGTTACGCAAACGTAATTCAGGGAAGGGAAGCCGCAGCTTCAAGTTTGTGCGACTTTATAATGACACATTTAAACTACTTCTTCTCACGGTATGTTTCAAGTTTGATGGAGAGCGTAAATTGATATTCGTGGCCTATGACTTGGTCTGCAATTTCAGTTGTTGCACCATCATCTATGCTCAAAAACTGCAAGTCTTCAGCTTTGATGCCCATTATATTTTCAGCAGTCTCATCAAATGCAGTTACAGATTGAAGTTCTCCTGTGCCATCTTTTAAAGTGACACGGAGTGCATACCTGTAGTCACATTTTTGGATAGGAATATTACATTTCCCACAAAACCAGGACCCGTTTTCCAGTTCTTGCACTTTCTTGCGACACTGTGTACCATTTTTCACTAAAGGTTATGCCAAGTAATAAAAATTGTCCAATGAAATGTCTGTGATTTTTGCTGTAATTGTAGCCCATTCATTTTTATCTGTGTTACCCATTTGCAGGACCTGAGCTATTGTTGCCGGAGAGGACAAGGCAGATGGAGGCCCTAGAACCCTGTTTGTGATAGATGGTGCAGGGACATTGAAAGCATCGGATGCAATCCATTCCTGTAGAGAGAGGCTTTCAAGAATCATTGGATTGACAAACCATTTTGTAGTGGATATAGTATCAAGAGATGTTCTGTTGAAGCTGGAAACACGAGCTGTTTTAAGAGCAAGAACTAGTTTCTGCGGAATTGAAAGGAATTCTTCTAGCTCTTCTCCAAGTACAGTTGAATGTTGACCCCCACAAAGTGATGTGAAACACTAAATCCAGACATGTCTTCAACCTGCACAGTTCGCTTGAATGTTTCTGTCTGATCACGTCTGCGAATGGTGGATCAGTGGAGAAATAACAAGAACACCAAAGAATGTCAACAAAAGATCCGACAGGTCCTTCCAGGTATGTCTTTGATGGGGACAAAGTGGAAAGTGGTGTAAAGGTATGATTTCATCGTTGACATGTAGAGGGCCCGGACAATAGATGCTGTCGAAAAGGAAAATTTCGAGTGTGCTGTTCAGGTTGTTGAACTTTTCTTTTGCTTTTCCAATTCTTTCCGTTAGAAGATGGTGTACGTTTTTTTCATTTTCTATCGTGCCATATAACTTTTCCCCGCAATCTCATTGAAACAAGTGACGCGGATTTCACCACACCTCTGCTATCCACGAAGTCGAAACCAAAGAAACAAACCATTGCCGTTATCATTAACTATATGTCCCGCATGGAGTTTTTCCGCGACCACGCTCTGCCCTCTATGGACCAAACACGCATGGTTTGTGTGTTTAAGTCGTTTATGAAAAATGGCCTTCGATGCTGATTTCGAGGAAGCATAAATATTTTTGAGGTGGTGTTTGCGGAAACAAAGTTTTGGGCACCACCCCTCAGGGTGGTCAACACAGGACTTGTTTGCCCCGAACAACATGGCCTAGGGATCCGGGAAGGAGAACCAATTTGTGGATATGTTTTCTTTCGCTATATCCATATCAGTAATTAAAACAAGTCCTGCACAGCATGCAATGCAAGGAATGAAAATGTTAGGAAACATTGTGCGAGATAGAAAAGAAGAAAGGGAAGTCAAAAATATTGGCTACTTACATTTCATGGGTCGACCATCCTGCAAACGGTTTTTTTGTAGCTGAATTTATTGTGCCTTCTTTCAACGTTTTGTCTGCAACTAGTTTTGAAAACTTGGAGGGAAACAATGCCTTCTGGATGTGAATACCGTTAGAAAGGTCAACTCGATGCTGGTTGCCACTATTCAACAGAGACCCGCATAGGACAAATGTTGAGGAGCTGGAACATGGAACTCGTCTACGAGCAACCGGACATTAGGCGCGTAATACCTCCTTCTGTTAAAGTTGTGTCCATGGTTGCAATGCAAAAAGTAGAGGAGAATGGATGCGCTGCACGACAAATGCAACGATCAACCAAGAACATGAAAGAAAACACCCAAAACAAACAACCAAACCGAATGCTATGCCCCCACCTAGAAAATCAAACCCGATATTTCGTTTTTACTAAAAGCAAATGCGGAAGGGAAGGTTGAAGCGGATCAAAAGAATGATGCCAGGGGTAAAGGATAGTAGCTTAGAGTTCACACAAAAAAGGTAAAATCTAATGCAATGCCACCCAACCACAAAAGCCCATTTTTTTTCGTTATTAAATTCCATTGTGGAAGGGAAGCCAGAAACGAATGTAAAGAACAATAACAGGCAAACAAGAAGTTGTGGTGAGCATGTATAATAAGTTTTTAAAAAAAGGAGGAAGAAACAAATTAATGAACGTGTGAAGCAAACATGTTATCATTGAACAAATCTAAAAACTGTGAACGGGACACGCAGGCACACCCAAGGGAAAAGAGTTTGAAATAATAGATAGCTGTGGAATTCTTTTTTCGAACGAGGACAAATTTAATAGAGATATGCATTATATAAGTGTATTCTACAAACTATCATTTAAGCACGGAAGAAGAGTTTGCATAAGAAAATGTGTCCGGAAAATGATCAAGCGAAAAAAAACTTGATCATTTGTGAATGTGCCCTAAATATAAATATCTTTATTGAATTCCATTACATAATAATTAAGAGATACTTATTATATAAAAAACGTAAATCATTATATTAAAAAACCTACCATAAGTCATTTTAAACTTTTGTTGAGATATTATTTTGTATTCATATTTAAAGCATGTAGCGTAAGGGCCGTGGTTCAGTGATGGGCAGCTGGCTTACAGCTGGCAAATTTCTGATTTGAAACCAGGTTTGTTTGTTGATTTGGTAATGAATCCATTGAGAGTTTAGGAGTAAGATTTGATTTTTTGATGGCTATTCCATATGAGAGTTTGTTTCGACTCTTACTGCACTCTTTCCCTGCATTTACTAATCACATTCACCAAGTATAATCACTCCACGCATAAAAATTTCTATAACCCTTTGACTTTAGTTTTATAATCCAGATTTAATACAAACATACAAAATTTTTTTGGTAAACTGACCATGCTAGTGTAGAAACTGCGCTATAAAAACATTGTGCTAGTGTACTTGTAAACTGGTTGTGTTAGATTTTGCAGTAAGCTGATGTTACCCTCAGGGCCTTTTCCTCGTTATCATATGTGATTTCAAAAATGCATTTTGATCACATATTTTCACCTGGCTCTAATGAAGGAAGAGCCAACCAGGTTGCATAGTGAGCTCTCTCTCGTCTCTTATTATATCTTCAAGAAGCTTGGCGATTCATCTTTTTCAGGTTGAACTGTATTGGTCTTGTACAGACCTACTTCCAATAAGTCAATAAAAGCAGTGTGTAACGCGAAATAGGAAGAATGCTAAGTTGTTATTTGAAATCTGTATTTTTTTATTGATTACAGTATTTAGCTGAGAGAAGACAGCTATGTTTCTGACTTTTCATTCCGATTTCTAGAATGAATTCTTTAAGCATGATTGATAGACAAATTTGAGTATATAGGCCTCCGTGTCCTTTTACTTATAAGTAGGGGTGATTGGTGTTTCTTTGGCAATATGTTGAGAGTATTGCCCTTAAAATCTCCTTAGTGTCCCTTATTGTTTCCGGTCAGTTATTATTTTTTTTTCGGTCATTATTGAAGAAAAAACTACAGAGGAGGTGGGACAGTTCTGATTTAATTTAGCCATGGCGAAACGAGAGCTATCCAGCACTCTAAGAAATCTCAAGGGCAAGTTAGCTTTTAAATTTTATTTTGATATCGAAGATTTATTTATTAAAATTTGCTTCCGTGGAAATTGAAATTTGTGGGTTGTACTTAAAATAAGGTCCTTAATAATCAGCATGCCAATGCAGCTATGTTTTCCCCTTTTTTTTCTGGTTTAAAATAAGAAATGTCAATTCTTTACTGGCAATTGAAATATGCGAGCTGTACTTATCATAACCCTAATTTCTCATAACCTAAAGGTAGTTGAAACTATTTATTTTAGCTCGTATAATCATGTATAGGAAGATAAATCATTTTACTGGCAACTATTTTTTTGGGATTTAACTTAAGATAACCAGTAGGGTTTCGTAACCTTAAATGCAGTGCAGTTAGTTTTTTCCTTTTATTTGAACATAAAAATTAATGTTTTGTGGGCTGTACATTATCCCAAGGTATCATTTTCAGCTTTGGTTTTGAGTAAATTACAGAATGGTTGCATACTTAATTGCATATTTAAGCAGTTATTACATATATGTTAAAATGAAAGCATAGAAAAAGGTAATAGTGTTTATTATTGCCTATCTGAGTGATGTAGCGTCTGATCTCCATGTCTTAGGAATTTGGAAAATAAACATAGAGATATAACTTCCATGAAACTTTCAAGTGCCAGCTGTTGTTTGCTGAGTTTACTTCCTAGACTTCATTCTACTTTCAAGTGCCAGCTGTTGTTTGCTGGTAAATTACTAAATGTTTACTGTAATCCTCCTTATTAACCTTAGGAGAGGAGCCAAGTTCTGCCAAATTTCTTTCATGTAGTCCATGTTGAATTTCAAGATCAGTTTTGTAAACCTCTGAATTGTTAATTTTTTTCTTCCTGTGGTCTTTCTCATACTTGTTCTCATTCATCACAAATTATGGGCTTAAGATCTTAGACTTTTAATCCCTCATTTCAAGAGTTGAAGAACTCAATCTAAAGATGTTTCTTTTACACAATAGCAGTTAACTCTGAAAATAGTCAGGAGTGATTGATGTCCTTGAAAACTTACACAAGAAATGCATGAATGATGTATGCAATTGACTGATACTGTATCTACTGAATACTTATGACTGAATCAGACCTGATTCTTACTATGGCATTCTGCAAAATTTAATAAGTCTCTATGAAATTGGATCCTTATCTCCTGCATCGCCACATTTTAAAATGTTTGGGTTGTGTCACTGAAGATCTTTTAAACATTGAAAATTGTTAGGCTGGTAAACGGAATAAATAAATAAATGTTTCCTTAGAATCCTGCCTCATTGTTACCATCTAGCAGGTCAACATATTCAATTAACTCGAGGTGTTTTTTTTACATCATTAGAATCAAGTACGACCATTCAAAAAATATATGTGAACTTCTTTTCTATCTGGTTAGGAAATCAGCTTATTGGCAAGGAAAAATTTTCACAGGTACTTGAGATCTGCAGGTTTTGTATCTAAACTTGACAATGACAATGCTGTTCTATTAAGCTCCGGTCCTTTCCACTCATAATATTTTACAAGTGCAACACTGTCCTTTCTCAATGTAGATAGCAAATTTGAATCCGAATATGCTTGAGGTGATCATGGAGATACTCTCAAAAAGGTAAAACTTATTGTCCTTTGAGATTATCCAATCATTGAAATGACTTGGCAAAGATTTTAAAGATAGAACCTCGTTACATAAAGATTATCTGATGGAAAGATAGCACAAGTTATACCGACTTTAAATTCAAGGCTAAAAATCCAAAATAAAGTATGACCACAACAAGAATATTATGGCCATTTATATATGTTTTGTCAAGAAACAGTTTTATTATAATTGAGGTTCTTTTGTCTATCTCAAAAATGAATGAACTGTTACCCAAATCAAATTCAACAGACAAATATGCTTGCAAACCTTGGAGCTTTACTCCAATAAATAACTGATAAGAATATGTATATTTCCAGTACCAAATATTATAATTGACGAGAATCACCTAGATCACCAAAGCTTTAGATGCATTATAACACCACACAAATTCTGTCAAGAATTCTGGATTCAAAGATCACAGTTGCTTTACTTTTTTGAGAGTGATATATGGTGACCCATTCAAATTCTACATGGGCCTCCGATTATTTTCAGTTTCAGTTAAACACTTTCATTTCATATTCTATCAAATACGGCAAGGTAAACAATCGCATTCATAACAAATATATTGCAAAATTTTACACCCAGAAAAAACAAAGTACATGCTATTAGATAAAACAAAGTAGTATATTGGAGTTAATATTTACAGATCCAAAATATGGCTCATTGTTTCACGTTTACTTGCAGAAAAGCATTACAAAAAAGCCTATAGCTATATACAGTCTACAACTTCGTTTTCGTCTACAAGGTGTTTGGGGAGGAGGCTATCATTTTTTTTTTCTTTGTTTTTCTTGCTAGCACCAACAATTTTCTTTGCAGCTTTGTTTTTTTTTTTTTCCACTGTCTTGTTTCGCAACAGCAACACCCATTTTTCTTAATTTATAGGAAGGTTCACACGCCATTGCAGCCTCCTTAGTATCGTAGACCAGGCCAAATCCTCGGGAATGAGGCCCAGCAGTTCGAAATTTGGACAAGTACAAAGGGCTTTGTGGCAAAAGGTGAATTCGCTCTCTAACCAAATCAGCTATAACCGGTTTAGGCGGTTTTGGTTGCCTGCAGTGTAAAACGTTCACAACAAACTGAGTCCTCTTAAACTGTTCTTCTCTTTGCAAGTGCGGTGTCGTAACAGTTACTCCAATCGGGGGAGAGATAATTGTATTTCTAGTCTTCATTCTTTTAAACTGAACAGGAAAACATCCAAACATTAGGGAAAGCAGTAGCCGAAGCAAAATGTACAATGAGTCGAGAGAGAAGGTTTCTTTTCAGGCAGGCAGCTTTAAAAAGTTTCCTGTTGAACATTTTAACGCTCCGCAAGGGTTGCTTGCGGAACGCTTCAAATTGGCTTCCCAGGGAGATAACTCCCTCCACACACTAGGAATCATGCTAACAAGAAAGGCACGTGCTCCTTTATGCCATTATTATTCAGGGCAAATATTGTTTGCATCTTTCCAAAGCATAAGGAAGGAGGCACACAAAACAATTTCCGAAAGGTAAAGCCACCCAACCATAAAAACAAAAACACACATTGAAAGTTCCATGCAATATTATCACAAGCGAGCCAGATGTATACAACATCAAAATTGCAGTCAGAGATATGGAGCGCAAAAAAAAAACAGCAATATATACGCACACAAGACAAAAAAAACCAAAGCTATTCATTCCAACAAACATGTTTACAATTTATTTTTAAAGTCCATGGCATGCTTAAATGAACAACAAACAAAGGGACAAAGCATTAGTAAAACAGAAGATGATTGCACCTTGTTTTCCTCCCAACAACCTTTTTTTCCCGCCGCTGATGAAAACCTTCAGAGTAAGTTGTTTTGCATGCAAACAAGGGTAAAAGACAGCCTGTATTTCAGCACCAATTTTCCTGTTTCAACCAGTAATAGAAAGGCAAAACGTAAGAAACAAAACAATATCCAAGGAATATAAATATAATAGGATTAGGCATGCCCAAACATCAAAGTCATGGATTAGGATAGCAGCAGCCCTTAACCTACTGGAGACAAAACAACAACGGTTGACCTTGTTTTTCATTTGGCGTAACAAAGGCAAAGGAAATAGATATATAGCTGAAAAAATTGATAGAATATTAATTTCAGAAGAATGGATCACAGCGGCAAAACAATTTCAATCCATTGTGAATGACACTACAATTTCAGTCCTCAGCATCAACACAATTCAGTCAATAACAATAAAAAATAGTCCTCAGCATCAACACAATTGAATCTGAGCTGTAGTAGCTGGTTGGAGAGGAAAAGCCTAAATCTACTTCATCTGGAACCGCTGCAGAGAAGCAGCCTATACACTGCTTACTCTTCCTTAATACATTTTATGGTATAACTACTCCTAGTTTACACTTAGCCTGAAGATATTGACAATTTGAATATAATAAATCCTGATCATGGTCATGAGGTGTTACATGAGATATCCTAGTTATCTTCACTTATCTAAAGAAAATAGATCACCTTCACATCTGATGAATCATTGAGGTACCATAGCGTTGTCTTCACATTATTAACGATAAAACGAATTTCTCATAATGTATATTTTTAAATGTATCATAGATATAAAATGACAATGACTATTTTCCCCTTTTTTATATATAGCAATGTATCGGTTATACTTTTGAGTTGCATTTGCATCAATATACCGTTGTTGAGATATATACTGCATAACACCTTGAGTCTATGATTCATTTAGTCATTAGAATTTATGTCATAAGTGTTTCATTGTATGAATAGTCAATGCCCTGAGGACTACACCAACAATAGAAACATCTGAAACACAAAAAGTTAAAAACCATGTTTGACAGTTATTGCTAGAAAAGCAAATGCTTTTCTAGGTTGTATAAAGACATACAAAGAAAACTTCCTAGGAGGTGTTTACGGCTAAGTCTTTCACAGAAATCCCTAGGATTCCTTGAGTGTAAAAAATTTACTCTGACTCCAGAGAGCTTCCCCATTAATCTATATTACGTATTTAATAGTTATGACTCAGCTTGGAGGATTAGAGCATGTGGCTTAGTTTCAAACCACAGTGGAATCTCCATATCCTAGAATGTACCAAAAAAAAAGCTAGAGAAAGGCTGAGAAGGCAAGCAAAGATGATTATGGATACAATACTGGAAAAGTTTTCAATACAGTTATTCCAGGAGTTTCAGTAAAAGCCACCTCACTGCTGAGCACAATATCAGATGTTGATCCAAAACATGAATATCCATATACAAAAATTCATGCATACAATGTGTATGCATGCAAAAACGGTACATATACTTTAACATATCATTTTCATACAGTCACACTCAAAGCTGTGATGAAATGACATGTGCACTGTAAATACAGATTATGCAATTTTTTGGCATTTAGTTAAGAATTCAAAGGACGACATTTTCGAAAATAACTGTCAAGAAGCCCTAAAATAACATAAATTAAAATCCATAAGTTTCCAAAAACTGCAATTTCCAATTCTTGGCTCTCTAGTAAGTCAGAAAAGCCCTCCAATGAAAATTTGTGTGTGTATCCATAAACTTATAGTCTCAATGGTCTCATGACCCCCAAGACTCCATGTTCTTCACTTACAACTCAATTTTTCAGATTTTGCACGTAAGACATTTTGGCCTACTACAAACTGCTTATTGTGAAGTTGACATTTTTTTACAATGGGTTCATATTTCATTGCATAATCTGAAAACTCGGCTAAGGAGCATACCATTTCCTAGGAGAGAATGACTCTTACTTATGAGACTAAGACAGTACAACAGGTAAATAAATGATTTGGTAAAAAGCACATAATGTTTTCAAAAAAAGCCTGTGTAGCCCACCAGAGATCCGGCCCTAGCAGTTCCTAGTGAAGGTCTTACGGCTATGATGGCCCAGATTCCATAACCGATGGGTATCACTACTATCCGCTAATTAATCTGCGCGCAAACGAATCAGCTAAACATCTGCAATGGGTATGGCATTAAAAACATTAGCTAGAAGGAGGTAAAGAGGTAGTGGCATGAGCCAGATAATCAGCTAGAAAAAGCATGACAGAAAAAACCTATCTGAGACTGCTACATGATTTCGATCTGGCCAAAAAACATTTTTTTCCATTGCTGATTTGTTGGTCGTGAGTTCTCTCCAACTATTTACCAAAGAAACATATCCTGTTTCCTTGCAACACACAGCTTCCACTGAGCAGCCATGCAATAGGTCATTTAAAAGATGTTATGCCTAAAGTCTGTGAAATTGAAGCCTCCTAAAGCAAGTAATTTATGCCACCATTTTCAACATTATCTCCGATAATTTTTTATCTAGCAATAAAAAAGTAAGCTAGAGAAGACAGAAAAGGTCTCTATATTACAGACAAAGACATAAGGTCCCGAGTTATTGCCCTTACAATGTTACGGTACCACACCTCGGGGGGAATATTTTTGGGACATTTTATGAAACTTTAATGAAATCTCTACAGCCCTGTATCATTGCCAAAAGGTGATAAGTAATTTGCATGTATCTAACTTCTCATATCAATGAAACTAAATGATAAGTTGGATGGCACTTAAGAACACAAAAAGGCAGTCTCCCAATAAGCTAAAAAAGCAACAACTCTCCATACAATGAAGTGAATGAATAGGATAGAATGGCTCGATCACAAGTTTGAGCCCTACATCAAATATATTATCAATATGCACAACACTAACATGGTTATGCATATTCGCCACCGCTTACCTTAATCACAAGAGAGCCCTATATAAGGTGCTATTCAACCTGCACAAATATAACACAGCTGTCATTTCCTGGAAGTCACTTATTATCAAGTCCACGGCAAGTTTAAGGCATGCTTCGATACAGCACATGACATTTGCAAGTCCACCTTCAGACAAGCAAATGCAAGGGCACATTTAATACCACTGTCCCAATTTTTTTGCAATATCGCTAAAATAATGACAGAAGAACCACGGTTAGAAAACTCAATAATATTGGACATACACAGACCATAGAGAATGTTGCAACCACTCTTGCATCAAAACATTGACATCAGTGTTCAATGAAATCATTAAGTGTTATATTCTTCTCAGTATTTTACAAATTTATTATATTACAATGAGGACCTGACTGCATTGTCATGCAATGTCAAACCTTTACTGTAACATTTTCATCACAGCACACATTACAAATAACTTACAATTTGCTGAAATATCCATGGATGCAGTAAAAGATGTAAACATAGTGATTACAAACATTACAAAATCTACATGAGTTATTATTACGTCAATTATTATCAGATAAGAATGCATGATAAATATGTCACACTCAACATTAAATAAAGAATGGACGTACCTGAACAACGCAGTTTGGCCAACCTAACATGTCATAGGTCACGTGATATGTTGCAGATTGACAATTACCCCACAGCACAGAACCAATGGAGGTACAAAAACTGTAGATCCTTGTAAATGGTTGACAGAATTCATGGTAGCACAACCATCAGCCTATGATTATATTGCACAGATCTGCAAAAACACAATCATTTTAAAAATTGTCAGATACAAAAGGAAACACAGTTGTAGATAAACATGAATATTGACTTCAAAAAACCAGCATCCTAGCTTCTTACTTTTCCTTGCATTCCTTTAGCTAAAATCACGTACTCTGTGGGCAGTCCAAATCTGTCAGGTATCAGTTCCTAAAAGGTTCAAACTAATGTGAGAGCACAAGACGAGGAAACAACAAGTACAAAGAAAATAGTTGCAGTGATATGCAGCCCCATTATTCCACATCACAATACCTATTAAGGACAAAGTTAAATGCTGAAAGTTCTAAGATTAGTGTTAGGACCACAAAATGCAGCTTTAACAGTAGGCATGATAGAAAACTTGGACAAAGCACTTTTTAACAGGAGAACTGAGATAATTTTTAGTACAGACTGTCTACAGGAATCAACTCAAAATAAGTTAACAGTTAGAAGAAATCCATGACAGTCCTAGCTAAGCCTGCGAGAAAAGACAAGAAGAGTTTTGTTTCTAAACTCGAGCTTTGAATTTGAACCTTTGAATTGAAGTATAAAATTTCATGCATATCATCTGAGGTGTATTTAGAAACCACTGAAGGAGGTTATAGGTTGTGGTGAGTCATATAATTAAAACTATGCATGACAGTTGCTTCCTAGGAAGATTGCTACAGGCCTAGGCCTAATTGGAACCTTGAAGAGTTTTGTATCCAAACTTGAGCTTTGAGTTTAATGAGCCTCCTAACTTGAGAGTATAAATACATTGCGTGCAGGAATCATCTGATGGGTATTTAGTTAACCAGTTAAAAGGAGGTCCATGACAGTAGTAGGTGAGTCAGATAATTAAAACTGTACATGAACAGTTTTGCTTCCCAGGAAGACCGCTACGATGCCTGGGCCTAATTGGAACCTTTGAAGGGTGCGAGCTGACAAAATTTTATGCATATCATCTGAGGTGTATTTACATCCATCCTGAAACCTTGCTACATCAAGAATGAAAGGCCAAATAGGTATCGTAAATGATGCTACTAAAGTTTGTGGAAATGAAGCCTCCTAACAAAAGTGGATGAAGAAAAAAGACTCTGATTGCAGGGCTAGTAGGAGCAAGCAGCTAGACGCAATTTGAAGAAATATCCTCTCAATGATGGCTGATCAACAGCACATATTGAATAGGAGTGGCAGTCAGGTGCATGTGGAGAATGATGGGGGGGCCTGCTCAGAATGCAGAGAGACCCGATAACAACATCATTAATGTTGAGGTATAGGATAATGAACAATTTACTGGTGTTAATAAGGGGACATGTTTCACTTTCTACAGTGGGAACTATGACTAATGAGGGACATGGTAATGATAAGAGACCCGTAATTAATGTGGGAGTTGAGAAGGATAATATCTACATTATTCGTGAAGAAATAACATCTGACATGGAAATGAGTGATGTAGATGGACATTAGTCCTTTTATGATTTTATCTTTTCCTTTCATCTGACTGTGGGCTTGTCCCATTTTGGGTTTTGATTATCTGAATTGCTACTATATTGACCGTAACTTTCCAGGTGCTCTTAAGAGCTATATTGTTTTGATTCTCTGGGCATGGGAATTAAGTTGTATGAATCTTACTTGAACCGGCTGTATGGGGCTTATATTGTTTTTTTTTGTGCTGCTTCAATATAAAAAAGTGGGGATGGCCAGCTGTATATTCAAGACTTGTACTCAGTCCTCTATTAATAAATATAGCAAACCTTTAATAGTAAATCATCATGATGTAAAAATAATAAATATCTAATAAAATCCCTTCCAAACAATATATAGATGGAATTATAGGGAAAAATCCAAGGTGGTGCAGTGCAACTGTACTGGGGAGCAGGACATAGCCCAAGTTCAACTCACAACTGAAATAGCGTGACCCATAACTCCAGCAAGGCTGTAGTATAAACATTATGTGGTACATACACAGGAGACATGTTCGATGCCATTCGAAAAGTGTTTCTCAGGTCGGCCATGAAACCTCAAGAAAAGGTATAGTTCGAAGCCAGTATAGAAGGAATGGATTAAAAAATCAGGGGAGAAAACAAATGCATTCAAGTTAAAGAAGCAAACCTCAGAGATCAAACCCAGGAAGGAGTAACTGCAGATATGAGAGAAGATTCTAAAAAAGTTTGATCAGAAACTGCACCTTATAAATTAGATCAGATGTCTGCAAGAGGAATTTTCATGTGGCTCCGAAGAGATGAAAAAATGAAAAAATGAAAAGAAAAAGCTTTTTCCCAAGTGCCAGTTGAGAATCAAACGAAAGAACTCCAGGTAGTTACATGATGACTGATATTTTGAACCCCAGAAGAGATAAGTGAGATAGCAATAAGGACAAATATCATCTGTAGTGAGGATGAAAGGAGACGTGGTAAAATAATAGAGATCCGAGTGCAGAGAGAAATAGAATTTGTTGTGTGTAGTTTTTTAGGAGAAAAAAATATCAGATCGAATAACTGATGAGAAAAGAAAAACTATGGAGTATTGATAAGCTGAATGTGAAAGAAATGCGAGACCAGCTCCGGAGGCTTACCCAATGCAAAATTACTGCATATCTAAATTTTTCCCACAGCCAGTCCAGAATCATGTAAAATACTCCAGTCGATCATAATCTATTGCCATGTACAACATGGAAACATATAAGTGAATATCAATAAATAAATATATGAACATAAGTATAACCTTGTTGCTTAGCAGTGTTAGGGGGGTTATATGCCAACCTTATAGGTGGGTGCCTGTAGAAGATCGAATTATAGCAGTGATTAAAAACTTATCAGGTTAGGTTCTCCTTGTGAGGTTGGTTCCTTAGGGTAAACTACAGTCTAAAAGTGACCATGTTTTATCATTCACTCAAAATTCCACAGCTTGTGCGATAATATAAGCTGAGGTGTAGGGGTCTACCAGAGCCCTTGACAGGAAAAGAAACAATTGGTGTCTCTCTAAAAAAATCTTGTAAGATGTGTTATATTCATTCATGAGGTCAACTTGATTTGTGTAATACCTCCCCACGGAAATGAGTTTCATTAGGCTTTTTTTCCCCGAAAGCGTTTCCCACATTATATCTAGTCTCCTCATGTGGGAATGTACAGTGTGTTCGTTCTTATTCCTCATAAGTCCACTTTGATTAATATTGCCATGCTTCAGCGTAACACCGCAATAATACTTAACGTGCAACAGATATTTAGAAAGAAAGAGAAATTGATTGCGTAACAGTTTTATTAGCATTGATCTCTGGGCCCCCCTCTGAGGTGTACAGAAATATACTAACGAATATTTAAATATGAAGTAAATGTGGAAGAAGTATTAACAGAGATAATGGTGGGATCATTTAAAGAATCTACGATAGTTTTTAATCTTTATTTAGAGCATTAAATATTTTTACAGCGAATGGAGGGCCATATCGTTATTCGTGATAAGACGTCGCATATGCCCGAGATAAAATCTCAAAGGACGTCTAGTGTCTGACATTAGAAATAGATCCCTGA
Source organism: Taxus chinensis (assembly GCA_019776745.2). Taxonomy (NCBI): domain Eukaryota; kingdom Viridiplantae; phylum Streptophyta; class Pinopsida; order Cupressales; family Taxaceae; genus Taxus; species Taxus chinensis. The sequence goes on from CM034150.1 coordinate 719,617,417, forward strand.
GCTCAAACCCAGCTGAAGGATCACCATATCAGCGTTACAATTTATGATCTAAATCTATGCTATGGAGGGTGTCACAACGCATGGAGGGCCAGATCGCATTAGGGTTCGACGTCAACAAGCCCGACCTTATCTCAGCCGTCTCCTATCTTACATGCGTCATTGATAGCCCTCAGCTCGATACCCAGCTAGAAGGAATTCATTAATAATTGCAATGATTGATGAAATGACTACCATAACAACTTAATATGAAATGTGAGAAGAACTATCTAGCTCTAAAAATCAAAATAGATAAGACCCTAGATGTGTAGATAGGTGAAAAAGGAATATAATATTCTAGAAGATGATAAGTGTTTTTTTATTTTTTAGGAAGTCACTGGAAACGAAGCTCATTCGTTCCATGAGCTCCATAAACCTTTCCATACGTATGGTTCCTCATAGTTGAACTATATTAGTCTTGACCTAAGGTTGTATTAATTCCTATTAGAACCTTTTCTACATTAGGGTACTGAAACTAGAATTTTTTTCATTATTATCCTTGAAAGCGGTACACTTCAGTCATGTGTCATTTTTCTTGCATTAACATAGCATTTAAGATGACCTGTAATAACCTATGAAAATTTGGAAACCATAGAAACTATGTAGAACCCTATACATCAAATCATTAATAAAACATAAGGAGAAATCATGGTGTGATTGCTAGTTTTCAGTATGTAGAACTAATAAATACAAGACACACTTGGGTATCTATCTAGTCGTGAGTTCACATACTACTATTCATATGACTTACCTGAATTCAACTAAAAGTACTTTCATTGATCAACTAGTCTAGGTCAGCCATATTTTATTTCTTTTTGTTTCCACTTTTGGTCTATACACATCCTTGCCTAGTCCATCTTTTCCATACTTTAGGATTTCTCACTTTAGTACACCAGAGCCCAACCAGGACATACAACACTAGGTGACTCAGTTCCCTCTAGGTGCCCCCGACATCTTTGTATTTTGCTCATAGCTTTTGGAGTCCTTTCTAGCCATTGTTAATGGCAATCTTATTAAATGGATATTGGTGGCTATTCAACATTCTGTCATGGTGTAATATGTTCAAAATTTAAGCTAGTTTTGGAATCATATGAGAATACAAATATATGTGATCATAATTTAAAGGACCAAGCACTAAGCATTAGCTATCACCACCTAAGGTTGCATCAGAAGAGATTACTTTATATAACAAGGAGGGCACTCATCAGAGCAGGCCATATAACTTCACACAAAGGATAAGGGATAATCTCATTCCTACATACACTTCATTAGGAGGATAAACGCTTGAATTATTTTCATGCACACATGTATATGTTGGACATACGGTTTACATCTATTTAATATATCTCAGTTATCAATTTATTGACATGTAAAAGAGACTACCAAATATTTTCACAGAGATTTGACACACCCCACATGTGTACTTACTCTCTAAGGTATGAACAACAATAGTGCAATCCTGCAATCATTAAGTTCACTTTTTTAACAACCTAGGACAGTCTGATGCCTCATTTTGTAGCTTTACTGTTTTATGAGATTTTATGAAAGTTTGAGGGTAAATAATATAGGTTCATGTCTGAGGTGATCACAGGTTTAAAAAACCATTGTAAAATAACATTCGAAGTGGTAAGGGTGACCATCATATATGATCAAAGGTGATCAGGTAACAATAACTTGTCGATACGACCCTATAAAACTGAGTTACGCATATTTTGAGTAGTCAAAGGTGCAAAAAATAGGTCTCTGGTGCCTTCAGGTGCTTACCTAACCCCTCCATAGGTGCACACAATGATCCTAGTACTTTCGACCCAAATTTGTAATTTTAACCGACTGTAGTTTTATCTAGCGACATACCAGTAAGCCTTGGGGTCTTTCCCTAGTTTTTCTAAACTCAGCTTCTAAAAGAGTTTTCAACGAATTGAATCAGAAACTGATGCACCACAAAGTAGTTACACTCCAACGTTGAATCATGATAGCTCCAGTGTAATCGTAAGGAAGAATCGATCAATAACTGGAACAATACTTGCATCAATATAAACAAAGGTTGCACATAGAGGAAAGACAACGAAGTGTCTTGGCATACTCATAAATGAATAGAAAGAGAGTACATATAGGGTGTTGAGTAACCCTAGTGCATGACACAACATGTAAACCATAAACCTAACCCATGTGAGATGACCCTCTAATATGTGAGGAGGACACATAGGATAACTCACACCAACACCCCCCCCTTCATCGAAGCTGGGGTAGCGGCCTATGATGAGTCAGACATGAAAGAGAAGACACTCCTAAACAACTAAGAAAGATGTGTCAATGGGGCCCATGGAAACTAAAGGTCTTATAAGGTGCCCATATAAAAACATAATCTTCCTAGAAGAAGAAGAAGAAAATAAGGACTACTTATCCTGAAGAGGATGAGACAGTTGCAGAAGACCTCACCCCAAGAAGAGATCGTAAGTGAAGAAACTTCATCTCAATGAAGGGATTGGTAAATAAATCTGCAATCTAATCAGCTGTCTGAATGTACTAAATGTCGATGATGCCATCATGAATAAGCTCTTGTATGAAGTGCATATGGATCTCAATGTGCTTCTTCCACTGATGTTGAACTATATTTCTACAAATGGAGATAGTGCTCGTGTTATCACATTAGATAATGGTAGGCCACCCGAAAGTGGATGCCAAACTCTGTCAGAATACCCTGTAGCCAAATAGCTTCTATGGCAGCGTTAACTGCTCCTCTGTATTCTACCTCTGTAGATGATATCACAATTATATTGTGCTTTTTGTTAGACCAACTAATAGGACCTGAACCAAGAAAGAAATTGTAGCTAGAAATAGATTTTCCGATGATCTAAGTCACTAGCCCAATCAGAATCTGTGAACCCAATCAAGTTAATATCTACCCCTCCATGATAGTGAATACCATTAGTATAAGTGCCACAAACATAATGAAGGATCCATTTAGCTTCTTTCCAATGTAGCTCATGTCACTCTTGCATGAATCTAGACACGATCCCAACAATCATATGATAAATCCCGGTCGAGTGTAAGTCAAGTAAATCAAGCTCCCCACCAACTAGTCAATAAAGAGTACCATCAACCAAGGGAGTAGAGCAATCTAAAACCAACTTAACCCCTGAAGAGAAAAGGAGTGGGAGAAGACTTGCAATCAGACATATGAAAATGAGCTAGCAAATCAAGAGCATACTTAGATTGTGAAATCAAGATTCCCAAGTCAAATTGTGAAATATGGATCCCAAGGAAGTAATGAAGCAGACCTAAGTTAGTCATGGAAAACTTGTTGGCCAAGGTGATCTTCACAGAATCAATAATAGAGGAAGAGCTTCCTGTGATCAACAAGTCATCTACATAGAGAACAAGAATGAGTATGGAGTCTTCTTACTATAGAATATAAACATTTAGATCAGAGTGACACCTAGTAAACCCCTGATGTAAGTAAAAAGGAGTCCATCTTGGCATACCAAGCCCGAGGGGCCGGTTTAAGGCCATAAAGAGACTTATTTAATTTAGAAACGAGGGAGGGGATCTTGGACATAACCTATAGGTTGTTCCATATAGATCTCTTCCTCTAGGTCACCATGAAGGAAGGCACTCTTAACGTCCATTTGATGGACATTTCCATCTATTCGTTGCGGAAAAGGCTAGCGATCAGTCGAATAGAAGTCATCTTTGCAACCAGAGCAAAGGTTTTTGTATAATCAACCCCAGCTATTTGGCAGAAACACTTTTCTACTAATCACGCTTTAAACTTTTTGACATCTCCATCTACTCCATAACTTGTTTGAAAAACCCACTTACACCGAACATGATTTTTCTTCCTTTCAGAAGAGTGGTGAGATCCCAAGTATCATTCTTCATGAGAGAGGAATACTCCTCATCCATGGTAGAATCCCACTGCAAGAATACCATAAGCCTCCTGGAAAGGCTATGGATCAGAAGCAAAGATGAAGAAAGAGTGGGGTCCAATGAAATTTGAGCTGAGTACATCTCATATCCGAAATATCTCCAACTAAATCTCTAGCACTTTGCAAAGTTTTCATAGCCCAAAGAGGACCAGGAGGATCAGGATCAGATTCAGAAGATTCTTCACTTGAGTGAGAAGGGACATAATCCTTGTCATCACTACTGTCAGAATAAGAATACTCAGAGGTCTAATAGGTCGGAAGGATCCAGGAAGAGGAGCACGCTCAACAATATCATCATCTGATGAGTGAGAATCCGAGTCAGCGAGCTAAAGAACCTCAATAGGGTGGAGAATTAGAAGTCAAAGAAGACTCGTTGAACTTAACACTTCTCTCAATATACAACTCATGAGAAGTATAATTCATCAATCAATATCCCTTCACGCCATCAAGATACCCTATAAAGATACAAGGTTTGGATTGTGGTTCCAAAGCCCTTGCATTTCTTCTTGGGAATCCGAGCCATAGCCTTGGATCTGAAGACTAGAAAGTGCTCAACATCAGGCTTGCGTCCCAAACCAGGCTTCAAAGGGTGCCATCAGTTTGAGCTTTTGGTGTGATGGCAAGTCGTGCAGCTCTGATACCATGAAAGAGTTGATGAATCATATCAGAAATTGTGCACCATGATGAAGTTACACTCAGGTTGAATCGTAATGGCTCCAACGTAATCACAAGAAGAATCAATCAATAACTAAACAATCTTGCATAACAGAACAAAGTTTGCACATAGAGAAAGACAACGAAGTGTCTTGGCATGCTCATAAATGAATAGAAGGAGACTGCATATAGGGTGCTGAGTAACCCTAGTGCATGACTCAAAACCTAACCCATGTGATATGACCCTCCAATATGAGGGGAAGACACATAGGATAACTCACACCAACAACTTCAATGCATGTGCAAATGATTGGAATGGAGTAAGAATTTATTTGGGGAGGGAGATTAATTGGTTTTTGTAAATGATGCACGAAAGACTTTATTCAAGGCACATTTTTTATTCCATTAGTTCTTAGAACATGGTATATATGCGTCATTGGTTCCAAATGGTATAGTTGAATGTGAATGAAATTGGTTACCAAACACCATATGTGATGTGTTTAAGTATTTTGAGGAGATCCCAAAGTACTTGGTTGGTACACTTTTGTAACTAAAGTTCATGTTTTCCTTCACATGTGTGCTTCCTCATTTACTGTTATTCAATCACATTAATGATGAGTCATGTGCAAGATTAAAAGGTATTAAAATCATTAAAAATGAAACTAATTTTTCTCTCCACACAACCAATTTGTTCCTACTTTCTCCCACACATCCATAAATGAAAAAAAATCATGAGTCACGATTCTATCAATCAAATTCAATGAAATTTTGACCACTACTTTCTCTACCCGACACCTTTGTGATGACTATAATTTTTCTTTGATTGGTGGACTATATTATTTAATTGGATCTCAAAGGGTTTATAGATAAATTTACATGTGAAGCTACATGAATATACTATTATAACATTTCTACTACCTCGTAAAACATTCCAAATCATTCATAGGATGTTTTCATTTATTGTTCTGCAATCTAGAGTCATGAAGTAGTGAAAACCAAGAGAAACAAGGAGATAGGAAGCACTTGATGAGTGTTTACAAAGTGTTTGACCAAATACCTAATTGTATCATATTTATTATTTTTCTATGTTGTTCTACCCCTTGGATTTTGGTAAGTGCACGAAATTGGGGGGCCAAAAAGCGGACAAGAATGTGAAAAAAAGCAAAACGCACTCGTGTTTTAGTTTTTTTGGCCCGGGAATCACCAAAGCATAACACATACGCATTATATAATGCATATAAGTTATATAACATGTACGCGTTATGTTGACTATAACAAAAAAAAGAGGCCCAATCCTCTATCATTTTTCCTCCCTCAAACGTGAGTTGCAGAGCTTGTTCGTGCCCTCGTGTTTTTCCATTCAATTGGATCTCAAGATCAAATGATCGTTTCTGGATCACCGGGAAGATCTGAATCGACGATGGCTCCACAGAGAAGAGTTAAGCACATTTCTTTTCTCAAAATTTCATTGAAATATAATAATTATAGATTAAAATTTGAACTGAGTACATATTTTTTATTGTTACAGTTAGAGGTCAAGGGAATCAACCACAACCAAACCATGTTATTCCTAACATCCCTCCCAACACTCCCATAATTTCTCAACATCCCTCATGTATTCAAGAAGATTTAACAGCCCAAATAGTTGAAAACAAAATTGAAATTGAGGATTTAATCAAAACAATGAGGGATGTACAATCTACAAACCCACACCATGCCTCTTGCAAACACATTAGAGGCCTTACTTGTTCAAATTGATGCGAAAAAGGGGAAAATTGATCATTGGACAACTTACAGAGAGGGTTGTAGGGTTTATTATTCCAATAAATTGTCATATGTGGATGTAAAGAAAAAAGAAATTTCAAAAGAACTCATATGCGCCTTATTCATGGACCCCCGCACTAATCTTACTGTTCCGTTGACATGTAAAAAATTTCCCATCCATTGGTGTAATAATAATTTGATTAGAAATAATTTTTAGGACCAATGGTGGATGGTGTTTGATTTTCCACCTTGTAATAACAATAAGGTGCCACTATACTTTCTGAGGAAACAATATTGTGAGTTTATCCTCAACGAGATCCCAAATTATTCTGATTTCCAAGATTTCCAGGGCTGAGGAAAAGGATCTACACAGGATTGACCAGGTGCACAACGTGCACCTATTTAGTAGGGTAGATTCCCCGCACAAAAGCCCCCTCACCCTGAGATTTTCCCTCAAGCAGTGAAGGAGACAGTAGAGATTGACCCCACGTGCTTTAGGGGTTATTTGTGACCCTTGTTTGACATTTAAGGGAGAGTTCTGAGCTAGATGCTCACGGAGGTACACAGAGTATTCCCTCAGGGATTACTAGCATGAGGCCACATTTTTTCTCGTCATGTGGTAGCATATGTTTGGGGCCTGAGGAGGATGATACTTTCATGCATACTGATTTTGGTGCTAGGGATGAACACAATAATGTCACTATGTCAGATGTCCTTTTGAGTGAGACATTTGTATTACATTCGTCAGCGTCATCTTCGTAAGTAAATTTCTTATGTTTTTTTATGTTTGTTACAAAAATTTTGGAGTACCTGATTTACTTATATATGTTAAATCTTTCAAATAATTGTATTTGTACATGTACATGCGTTGATATTACATTGCACGGGAGGTGTATCTTCATCCCGACCATAGGCGGCGAGCACCATGCATACACATACATTCATAGAGGTAATTTAGAATGTTAATCATGTAAAATTTTCACATACATGTGTGTGTGTGTGTGTGTGTGTGTGTGTGTTTTTGTGTGTGTGTGTGTGTGTCTATATATATATATATATATATATATATATATATATTAGTTTTTAAGTCAAATATATGTATGTTCTTGTATGTCCATCTAACTCACATGATATACATGTTTGATAAAGATGTTGACTTCACTAGAAACCCCACCATCTCTGCGAAAAGTAGATAAATTTGTTACTGCTGCAATTTCATATGCGCAGCAACTAACTGAGGTATTCAAACAACACGTAAATTTTCTTAAATTTCTCATGTAATTCACATTAGGTTAAATTACATGTTAGTAATGTCTTTCATTGTAGAATTATTAAATTATGTTAATAATGTCCTTCATTGTGTGTATGCAGGAGTTACCTGCAATAGGGCGAAGCCCTATTCATTTGATTCGCAAGCAAGGCGAGGTAAAAACAATAGTTCTATATTGATAAAATTAGTTAAAATATTGTCATTATGTAGATACATGTACTTATCTCTATTTTCGCTAATTCTGATGTTAGATTTTCTGATCTTATGTGTATGTATGGAACTTCAACCCCCTCCATTTTGACTTCGAGGGCACAGAATCCTCCATCTCATCGTCTTCGTACCCCCGTTCATAATGTAGGATCTCCCAATGACTCATCTGAGCATGAGATGAAAATTCAGCATGATCGACAACTTGCGGTAATTTTGTGTATTTATGTAAATACTTTCATTCTAGCATGGTCTTAAATACATGTTGAAAACATATATAAATTAAGTTTTGACAAAAAAACATTGTTTGCATTTACAGGCTCATGTACAGGTGAGTATTCAGCGGAAAAGGACTCGAAGCATGGGCTCGGATGATCCAAAGTCATCTCATGGATCTCCATCTTTGCCTAAGGGAGGGCCTTCTTCGAGAAAGGCCAAGAGAGGGATAGATTTTGATGAGTAGGAAATATATATGTCTTACATGACATTGTTTTTGTATGCCTATGTGCATGGCATTATATGTAAGCCTATTTACCATTTGAACTTAATGGTATATGACCTATTTGGTCATTTTTGTATTTATTATGCACATTAAAATACTATTTGGAACTTGATAATTTTTTATGAGACCTTACATTTCTGAGATTATTTTCGCATGAATCTAATATGATGTGCACTTGACAATATTTAAGACATTATGGATTATTTTTTCATTTATTGGTGATGTACATGTACTAGCATTTTTAATGTATAATATGCATCAAACTTTGGAAATTAATATTTATATAATGTATGTATGTAAAGAGTTGCCTAATCTGAGTAATTATTCATTCAATTTATCAATGTGTATATGTGTATTTACCTTACTTGTGCTTCTTCTTGCTCATGGTCTCTTTGTATTGGTTCCTATCTTATCACGCACTTACTACATTCTTCTATGCTTCATAGTCTTCTCCCCTGTTAAAAAACCCGACATTCATCACAATTTGATGCCTTTCATCTGTTGATATTTTGAGAATGTCTCTCCATATACATTACTCCAATGCTTGAGAATGTCTCCAGACGCAATGACATTCTGATTCAGAAACTCAATGATTCTTGATTGTCTAATTCTGTCCAATTCGTGTTAATACCTTTAAATCTATAGGAATTTCATTTTATTTGGAAATCACATCACACCCTTCACTAGGCTTGATGACTACCCATATCCTTTTTAAGGCACTTTTGAAAGCATCCATGGGTTTATCATAACATAAATTATCAATGAATGGAAGGTCACTAAGCCATAGGCCAGCTGACTCCCATCCAGAACTAAACAAGAAATATTTACTAGGTGATTGATAACTCCCGTGTGTTCTTAGACATACCCCTATCAAATTCATTCTTAAGCCAATCTAGTCATTCATGGCTCTTAAGCGACTATGCCCGGACGAGGTAGCCCTACACTGACTCAGACTGCACTATTTCACGCGTTTACAAACAATAGGACAACGAGAGAACCAGATGGAGATGGAGAAAACCACAAGAGGATTTTGTAGAGGGCTCCAACATGGAGCTCTCAAATCTGACGAGACATCTCTAGGTGCCACGAAGTCTGAGAAATCGCATGTCAAAGATATGGCATGTTTGGGCCTCAGGGCTCTTAAGCCACTATGCCCAGACGGGGTAGCCCGAAAGCACGGGGAGCATAGTGAACCAAAAAAATCCTCTAATAGTCATCACCAGGACACACCAACATGTTGGTGTAGTTGGTTTTGTCCCACGAGCTTCCGTTTGCAAACTATAGCCTCTGGCAGCCCTACACTGACTCAGACTGCACTATTTCATGTGTTTACAAACAATAAGACAGCGAGAGAACTAGATGGAGATGGAAAAAACCATGAGAGGCTTTCTTAGAGTGCCCCGATGTGGAGCTCTCAGATCTAACAAGATGTATCTAGGTGCCATAGAGTCCAAGAAATCACATGTCGAAGATATGACGTGTTTGGGCCTCAAGGCTCTTAAGCGACTACGCCCAGATAGGGTAGCCCAAAAGCACGGGGAGCATAGGGAACCAAAAAAAATCCTCCACTAGTGTTCACCAGGCCACCTCGATGTGTCAGAATAGTTGGTTCGGTCCCATGAGCTTTTGTTTGCAAACTACAGCATCTAAGTCAGTGTAGTCGCTTAAGAGCCTAGAGGCCCAAACACGTCATATCTTTGACGGATGATTTCTTAGACTCCGTGGCATCTAGAGATGTCTCATTAGATTCAATACCTCCATATCAGGGCCCTCTACAAAATCCTCTAGTGGTTTTCTCTATCTCCATCCGGTTCTCTTGTTGTCCTATTGTTTGTAAACGTGTGAAATAGTGCAATCTGAGTCAGTGTAGAGCTGCTAGATGCTGTATTTTGTAAACAAAAATTCGTGGGGCCAAAATAACTACACCAAAACATTGGGGTGGCCTGATGAATGCTATTGGAGGCTTCATTTTGGTTCCCTATGCTCCCCATGCTTTCAGGCTACCCCGTCCAGGCGTAGTCAGTTAAGAACCTTAAGGCCCAAACACGCCATATCTTTGACATGTGATTTCTCAGACTCCATGGCAGCTAGAGATGTCTCATTAGATCCAAGAGTTCCATGTCGGGTCCCTCTAAAAAATTATCTCATGTTTTTCTCCATCTCCATCTGGTTCTCTCGCTGCGATATTGTTTGCAAACGCGATAAATAGTGCAGTCTGAGTCAATGTAGGGCTGCCAAAGGATGTTGTTTGCAAACGGAAGTTCATGGGACCAAAGAAACTACCCCAACACATTGGGGTGTCCTGGTGCATGCTAGTGGAGGTTTCATTTTGGTTCCCTATGCTCCCCATGCTTTTGGGCTACCTCGTCCGGGCATAGTCGCTTAAGAGCCCTGAGGCCTAAACATGCCATATCTTTGACATGTGATTTCTCAGACTCCGTGGTACCTAGAGACATCTTGTCAGATCTAAGAGCTCCATGTTGGGGCCCTCTATGAAATTCTCTCACATTTTTCTCCATCTCCATCTAGTTCTCTTGCTGTGCTATTGTTTGCAAACGTGAGAAATAGTGCAGTCTAAGTCAGTGTAGGGTTGCCAGAGGCTGTAGTTTACAAACATAAGTTCTTGGGACCAAACCAACTATGCCAACACATCAGGGTGTCCTGGTGCACACTATTGGAGGCTTTGTTTTGGTTCCCTACGCTCCCCGTGCTTTCGAGCGTAGTCGCTTAAGAGCCCTGAGGCACAAACACGTCATATCTTCGACATGTGATTTCTTGGACTCTGTGTCACCTAGAGACATCTCGTTAGATTTGAGAGCTCCATGTTGGGGCCCTATACAAAATCCTCTCATGGTTTTCTCTGTCTCCATCTGGTTCTCTTGTTGTCCTATTCTTTGTAAACGTGAGAAATAGTGTAATCTGAGTTAGTGTAGGGCTGTCAAAGGTTGTAGTTTGCAAACGAAAGCTCTTGGGACTAAACCAACTACACCAACACATTCAGGTGGCTTGGTGAACACTAGTGGAGGCTTCATTTTGGTTTCCTATGCTCCCCATGCTTTCGGGCTACCTCATCTAGGCTACGAAAGCCTCTCGTGGTTTTCTTCGTCTCCATTCAGACTGAGTCAGTGCAAGGTTGTCCATTTCTAATCACCTGAATAATATAGGTGGTGAAATGAGAATTTTAATAAGATATTTTTACAATATAGGTGGTGAAATGAGAATTTTTGTTTATTGTTCCTTTCTAATATTTAATTTTTCTTAGCTTCACTTGGCTTCAAGAATAATAAGTTCTCTAGTGACAGTACCAACCACGTGAAGGTGGAATATTTTTTGGCACCACTAACATACGTAAACATGTTAGTAAGAAATTAAATAGAATTTTAAATCATACAAAATTTAAACAAAATTATTTAAGTAAATATTTAAATTAAAGTCATGAAGAACATACCTTTGCAAATTCAATCCAATTAACCACAAGGATCAACTCTATTCTTGACAGTAGCAAGAATTGCTTCATGATCTGATTCATGAACCTTCCACATATTTTTGTTTGATGGCTGACCTCGATATTTGATCAATTTAATATTTTTTGCAAGGACCAAATGTGAATAGTGAAGTATCTTCCTATGTACTTCATAGTCTTCAAAAAACCAAATGTTTGATTTTTTAATAGGATATCGTCGAAGCCAAGTTCCAATGACTACCACTAATCCAGTGGTATACTCAAGGTCTTCACCATCAATGAATGTGGAAGTCAAAAAAAAATCCCCTCTACACAACGACATAAGAAGTATTTTGTTCCCTCTTCGTTAAATTTTGTCGCAATAACTGCAAAAACATTCCCTATGTGTCACAAAGTAAAACTATTCAGTCAATTTATAAATACATTAAGAGTTGACCATTTAATAATTTATAAATCTAAAATATGGCATGTACATATATGTATGTACCTTGTTGCACTAAATCAGAGACTTGGTCAAATTCGGGTGATGTTGTCATTTGATATGAAGACCCTGTAAGTTATAATGCTCATGGAACTTGATATGTGTTGAGTGGAATTAGAGGTCTACAAGTCCACTCATCCACCCACTGTTGTGACTCACATTCATTCCATGCAAAATTAATGCATGATATACAAAAACATGTCATGCACCTAGTATAAATAGTCCAAGCATTTGCATCTGAACTACGGAATGAATGCATATCACTTGATCCTGTAACTGTCATACAATCTTCAAAGTTTTTCAGATGTTGTTTCTCTATCAACTAAAAAATTTTATGAACTGTTGATCTCTCTTGAGATTCATGGCCCATATTCTTGACACACCAATCAACAATGCTTTTTGTATCTATAAATTTAGCACCATCCTTGAACTTTAACTCTTTTCTTACGAGTTCTCTTTTCACACATGCTCCTGCACCATCATGCTCTCATTTCCCATTCCCAGCCTCAGTAAAACTCCAGATATGTTGTACATTTGTTTCTTTGTGCATCTTGTTTAGCCAATAAAACATCCGTGCATTCTTGAATTGTGATGTGCAGTTGTCTAACCAAATGTAATGTTGATCGAAACTAATGTTCCTCTCATTCAAGTTTACATAAAACACCTGGAAACACCCTTGTACATATTATGTAGAATGTGTTCGATCATCATTGATGTAGAAATGATACTCTCTCAATATTTTTGATCTTGCTCAGTGTGTAGCGCCCACATTTTACACACACAATTACAACAGTAAAATACCATGATAATTTTTTTTTACTTACATTGCTCACTACACACAACACAATAAGGGCTCCAAGAACAGAAACTTGACTCACATACAACAATCACATAAGTCATTGACTCACATAGACATATGAAAACAACATAGGCATGTTGACACCACACTTTTTCCAATGAATGGTTACTAGTGTCCTTGATTAAACTTGAATTATTCATCCAACCATCGAGCTCTATGTGTGTGCCTTGCATACTCATAAACAATTTCCTCTCTGAATTTTACCATATATTTTGATACAGGTAATTATTTTGTAACAAGCTCACACCTCTTAGATTATATTCCATATTTTAATTGATATGCCACTGATTTATATTTTTTGAAACTAACCAATTCTTTTGTTATGTTTATGGAGCCTATTTTCATGTTAGAGTGTGGTACACCTTCTATGTGTTACATTCAGGTATTTTTACAGCAGTCCCGCTCGCCGGTGAGAAGGTCAGGGGGGTTTTGGGGGGGTGAAGGCCCCCGAAGCCGATTTTCGATGGATGGTTTATTAACTCAGGGGTGAATGGGTAACCCCAAAGCAAATGTTCATGGGCCCATGGTTTATTCGGTACCCCATGGGTAATTTATAAAATCGCCTCTATGGGCTACCCATAGGTTTTTGGGCCCATGGTTTTGTTCGGTTGCCCGTTGTTTTGATACCCACGGTTTTTTTAATCAAACTACTTAAGCAATTGTCTATTTATATGGTCTTATGCATATGATAGAGAGACGAGTAAATGTATTGCAGATGTGCTTTGAATTTGGGTGTGAATTCTATAGATTTTGTGGAGCATAACTCCAAATGGATCTGGGTATTGTATTGAGAGAGTGGAGGCTTGTAATAAAATCTGAGCAAGTGATTCTTGGTGGACGTAGCCCATATTGGGTGAACCACGTTAAATTTTTTCTCTCTATGTTGTGTTATTTATTTTACACTTTTATTTGATATCTATAATATTTTCTATGCATATTAGTTTCTACTGTTGTGATTCTGTAAGGGATTATTCCGCATATTTTATCTCTTATTTTCTAACAATTGGTATTAGAGCCTGGTTTGGTTTACTGAAGTGTTGAATCATAGGGAAAGTTTTTAGCTTGAGTGGGAGCTATGGCAAGATGATGGAAGATTTAGGGTTGATAAAATCAACAGGTAGAATTTCAGTCTTTGGAAGATGCAGATGGAAGATTACCTTTATTATAAGGATCTTTATACTCCGCTGTCTGAGAAGATGAACAAACCCTCGAGAATGATAGATGTGGAATGGGATTTGTTGGATCAAAAGGCACTTGGAATGATCTCAGCTATGTCTTGCATCTTCGGTATTATTTAATGTTTCAAAGGAAAAGATTACAAAAGAACTGATGGATGCATTAGGGAAGTTATATGAAAAACCCTCTGCCTCTAATAAGATATTTTTAATGAAAAAGTTGTTTAATATGAGGATGTATGAGAATAGTTTAGTATTAGATCATTTAAATGATTTCAATACGATTGTGAATATTCTAGCTTCGGTTACAATAGAATTTGATGAAAAAGTTAGGGCTTTATTAATTCTGTGCTCTTTACTTGAAAGTTGGAATAGCTTGGTAATGGCGGTAAGAAATTCGGTTCCAGATAACTCGAAGTTTATGTTTGAGGATGTTGTAGGGGTGATTCTAAGCGAGGAAATGTGAAGAAAAAGCCCTAGGGAATATTATACTTTAGGGAATGCTTCGACAGTGGAAACTAGAGGGAGACAAAAGAATAGAGGAAACCGTGGAAAAATCAAAAGATCGGGCAAGGTCAAAATCCAAGAGCAAGATTGTATGTTGGAATTATGGAAAGTCTGGGCATGCAAAGAAGGACTATTGGGAGCTTCGAGACAAGAATAAACAACAGGATAGAAAACAAGGAGGCAAATTTGGCATCGGGTAATGTATGTTAGGATGCTTTGATTATTTCTTTACATAATATTACTGAATCTTAGGTTTTGGATTCAGGGGCTTCTTTTCATGCTACTCCACACAGGCATTATTTTTTTGATTATGTTCAAGGGGATTTTGGGCATGTTTTTCTTGGTGATGATGAGCCTTGCAGTATAGTTGGAAAAGGTTTTGTTCAAGTTAAGATGCAGAATGGAAATACATGGCTATTGAAGGATGTCAAACATGTGCCTATATTAAGGAAAAATTTGATATCGGTGGGGCAATTGGGAAGTGATGGTTGTACTGTGATATTTACAGCTGACTCTTGGAAGGTTACCAAGGGTGCTCTTGTGGTGGAAAGAGGTAAGAAGGTTAGAACCTTGTATTTATCCAATGATAGAGTAACTAATGATTGTAATCTTGTGGCTTCATATGTAGATATAACATTATGTCACTATAGGCTCTGTCATATGAGCCATAAGGGCATGGACATCATAAAGAAGAATTTGCTTGGATATATAGAAACAGGTTTGGAGTTTCTGTGAGGACTAGCATATATGGGAAACAGAAGCGAGTAAGGTTTCTCAAGGTTAGACCTACAAAGAAAGAGAGTAAGATAGATTTGGTGCATTCTAATGTGTGGGGGCCAACTTAGGTATCATCTCTTGGGGGTTTAAGCTATTATGTTACTTTTAGTGATGATGCAACAAGGAAAGTTTTTTTTTATCGTATTAGAAACAAATTTGATGTATTTGACACTTTTGTTGAATGGAAAGCCTTAGTAGAGAATGAAACAGGTCTTAAGCTAAAATTTCTTAGGTCAGATAATGGAAGGGAGTATTGCAACAATGAATTTAATGATTACTGTTATAAGAATGGAATCTGCACAGGAAAAAGATGATTCTAGGAACTCCGCAGCATAATGGGGTATCAAAAAGGATGAACTAGAAAAATAATGCAACATGCTAGGAGAATGAGGTTACATGCAGGACTGCCTCTTTCTTTTTGGGCAGAAGCGGTGAGCACAACTATATACTTGATAAATAAAGGACCCTCGAGTGCCTTGGATGGAGGCATACCTAAGGAGGCTTGGTATGGTAAAAAAGTTGATTATTCATTTCTTAGGGTCTTTGGATGTGAGGTGTTTGTTCATAAAGACAAGGATGATAGGACCAAGCTAGAGGCTAAATCAAAAAAATGTACTTTCATTAGTTATGGTGGTGATGACTTTGGGTTTAAATGTTGGAGTATTAAGGACAAGAAAATCATTCGGTCTAGGGATGCGATCTTTAATGAGAAAGTCATGTATAAGCAACAGTTGCAAGAAAACAAAGAAGAATCCAAGAAATAATATGCAGTGGTAGAGGATCTTCCGGATGGGAAAGTGACCCATGAATCAGTTTAGGAACCTACTCAACAAGGAACCCCAAACTCCTACAGTGACGAGGTCTTCTAGGGTAAGAAAAGAACCTGAACGTTTTTCTCCTTCTCTTTATTATTTATTACTCACTGAACAGTCGAGAGCCAGAGAGCTTTGATGAAGCAATGCAGGTGGATGCTAGTAAGAAGTGGGAGCAAGCCATGGATGAGGAGCACAAGTCTCTCATGGTGAACCAGACTTAGGATTTGGTGAAGCTATCGGAAGGCAAAAGATCATTGTAGAACAATTGGGTATACAGAGTTAAATATGAAGAAAGAGGAAAGAAAAGATATAAGGCCCCGTTGGTGGTTAAGGGGTTTGCACAAAAACAAGGTATAGATTTTGATGAGATTTTTTTCTCCTGTAGTAAAAATGAATTCTATCAGAACTGTTCTTGGAATAGTGGCAGCAGAAGACTTGCACTTAGAATAGTTAGATGTAAAGACTGCATTTCTCCATGTTAATTTGGAGGAGGAGCTATATATGCAGCAGCCAGAAGGATATGAAGTCAAAGGTAAATAGGAGATGGTGTGCAAATTGAAGAAGAGCTTGTATAGCCTGAAACAAGCTCCACGTCAATGGTATAAGAAGTTTGATAGCTTCATGATGGAGCAAGGTTATAGTAGATGTCATTCTGACTATTGCGTGTATACAGAGAAATTTGAGGATGGAAGTTATATTATTCTGTGTCTGTATGTTGATGACATGTTGGTTATAGGTAAAAATATTGCAGGAAATAAAAGTACTCAAGAAATAGCTAAGTGAATCCTTTGATATGAAGGATTTGGGGGCAGCTAGAAAAATCATTGGTATAAGGATAAATCAGGATATGAAGGAACGAAAGCTAACTTTATCTCAGGAAGAGTACATTAAGAAGATATTAGATAGGTTTAACATGCAGGATGTTAAACCTGTTGGGACTCCTTTGGTAGGCTATTTTAAATTATCAAAGGAGCAGTGTCCCAAGACAGAGCAGGAAAGAAACTAGATGTCCAAGGTACCTTACTCATCAACGGTTGGCAGTTTGATGTATGCTATAGTGTGCACTAGGCCTGATATTTGCCCATGCAGCGGGAGCTGTGAATAGATTTATGAGTGATTCAGATAAAGAGCATTGACAAGAAGTAAATTGGATCCTCTGGAATTTGAGAGGGACCATGGGGGCAATTTTGTGCTACAATGGATCAAACAACACTTTATGTGGTTATGTAGATTCAAACATGGCTGGAGATATAGACAGCAGGAGGAACACGATATGTTATATTTACACTGTAGGTAGGACAACAGTGAGCTGGATTTCATTACTACAGAAGCTGGTGGCTTTATCAACCATGGAGGATGAGTATGTTGTTGTCAAAAAGGCAAGAAAATAGATGATTTGGTTACAATAATTGCTTAAGGAGTTGGGGTATAAGCAGGAGGAATGTAAGCTACATAGTGACAGTCAAAGTGTTATACACCTAGCTAAGAACTCTGCTTTCCACTCCAGAACGAAGCATATCCAGTTGAGATATCACTTCATTAGGACAACTTTGGAAGAAGATAAGTTGAACTTGGAGAAGATTCATACTAGTCAAAATCCTGTAGACATGCTGACCAAGGTGGTCACAAGGGATAAACTAAAGCTATGTTCAGCATTGGTTGGCCCTTCGCATATGACAATGAAGGGTTGAGAAGCTTGCTCAAAGGAAATCAGTCTCCAAGTGGGAGATTGTTATGTTTGTGGAGCCTATTTTCATGTTAGAGTGTGGTATACCTTCTATGTGTTACACTCGGGTATTTTTACGGTGATCCCGCTCGCCGGTGAGCGGGTCAGGGGGGTTTGGGGGCGAAGCCCTCGAAGCAAATTTTCATGGGTGGTTTATTAACCCATGGTTAATGGGTAACCCATTATGGGCTATTTTTGGGCCCATGGTTTTTCAGTACCTATTGTTTTGTAAAACCCGCCTCTTCAGCTACCCATAGGTTTATGGGACGATTTTGTTTTTTGCCCATTGTTTGATACCCACGGTTTTGTAAAACTACTTAAGCAGTTGTCTATTTATATGGTCTTATGCATATGATAGAGACACAAGCAAATGTATTGCAGATGTGCTTTGAATTTGGGTGTGAATTCTGTAGAGTTTGTTGAGCATAGCTCCAAACGGATTTGGGTATTGTATTGAGAGAGTGGAGGCTTGTAATAAAATATGAGCAAGTGATTCTTGGTGGACGTAGCCCAAATTGGGTGAACCACATTAAATCTTGTCTCTCTGTGTTGTGTTATTTATTCTGCACTTTTATTTGAGATTTGTAATATTTTCTGCATATTAGTTTCTACTGTTGCGATTCTGCAAGGGATTATTCCGCATATTTTATCTCTTATTTCCTAACAAAATATCCTTCTCGAACATATATTCAATGTCTACCTTTTTATTCTTACAACTCAAGTGGATGTGACTTGGTGTCCATATAGCGATATTAGGTTTTAACAGAGATTTAGATGCGAGATATATTTTTACCGAAAACATACCTCGATCATGGGTTAGTTATTTCCGTACCATAATTATTCGAATTAAATGACTTGTGGAATTCCATTTTGATTTATATATGTATTTTTTTTTCTCGAAGGTTGAACACACCAATATAATTCATATTCTTCGAAACAAAAGAATATATTTAACTGAGTTATAAGGTCTCCGAGAGTGGCATTATTCTAAAACTCAAATCTCATTTTTACTCTTATATGCTTTATTTTATACGTCACATTATGGTCTTATTAGTAGCATTGTCTTGTAAAAGGAGTTATGAAATGTTTTTCTAACCTATTGAAGACATAAATGATTAGAAGAATTGAAGCTACACACGAATCTGAAGTTAACATCTAAACCAACTGAGGTTTAGAATTAATTCAAACTTCACCTAAGGGTCTACCGCTCAACTATGTATGTTTTTTAAGTGAGAGGACAAATTTATGCTAACCACCTTCACGAAAGGACCAAGGTGTTAAGTTGAGAGAAACCAAGGTAACACATTTATCTGAGTGGAGCTAAGGAGTTCATTAACAAGAGTTTAAGACCTAGAAAAAACTAAGTCACAACCTCCATCTATGTCGTCTGGATCCAACAGGGATTTCATTCGATGAAGAAAATAAATTTTAGATATATCTTTGGAAGACAAGGTAGTCCACTAGGCTACGAAGGAGTTAGCTCTACATACTCTAAGAAAATTTGACTGTGTCACCCCTATCAAACGGGTTTATGACAATGTCACTAACCATACTAACTAAGACTATAAAACCATTCTTGGGCTCTTGTTTACTCAAACTAGGAGATTTCCATTGAGTGTAGAGTATAATTTCATTCTACAGTTTTCAATGTCTTCTACGGTAAGGAGTATCACAAAAAGAAAACAAGTTAGGCTCTGATAATGAACAAGGGTAGATTGTTTCGATTAAATCTCTTTATTACATTTACAAAGTATGAATGCACAAGATGACTCATTAATCATTTATTGAACATTAAATATGCACTAAAAGATATTACTTCAAATTCATTTACCTTATATAAATATCAAACCTTTTTATGAGGTGTACTATAAATCAAATTGACCTATGATTAAATACACATTTACTAGATGTCCTTGAAATGAGCATCTCATACATATCAACTAATTATCAAATATAGATTTATGTAATATGATACTACATTATACATTTATTCATTTAACAAATAACTATAGAAATTACAATGATAATTAATGCATTACACAACGCCTTTACGTCATCATTCTTTCATCCTATAAAAGACCACGTGAGCAAGATATCAACGATAAATTGCTGGCATGGCATCCACCATAATCTAACATAATTATCATTTTTCAGTTTCCCATTTACATATGATAATAATTACAGTTTGCAATCAAAATTAAAGGTTTAGAAACATGTATTCCTTACATTTCATTTCACTTCATTTTGTAATCCAGGAGAGAGAACGAGAAGGGATAAGAGAGAAAACACTGTTTTGTCAAAAGTTCTAATTCACACAATAAGTTACACTATAGAGTTTTAAACAGTTATTTACATGTGTCAAAAGTATCTACGGTGGTTTGGCAACCCGGTGAGGGTCCCATAACTTCCTATTTTACATTTTCTTACCAGCTACAAAAATGTTCAAAACGGGATTGGAGGCTAAGAAACTACTTCCAAAAGTTGTCTTCTGATGAGAACAAACACCATGATTAAATTTATACGTGTCCACCTATATACCAGGAGTTCATAGCAAATGAAAAAATTAGGAAATAGCAAACGGTTTACGTTTGGCGGCTAGTTTTCTGGGGCCACTGGTCATAGTTGACCCAGTTGCAAATGAACAAAAGTTAGCTCGAGGGCTCAGAAAACCACGTCGAAAACTGAAATTCGATGGATGAACATGCAACGTGACACTTCCTACAAGTTCTCCTATATAAGGAAAATTCATCGATTTGATGGGACTGAGAACTAGAAAACCATTTTCAAACGGCGACAAGTCAAAATTGGTCTAGTTTGACCTCGTCAAGCTGCGACCGAAGGTCTACAAAATGGCTTTGCCAAACTATCTAGAAAAGTGTTTTTCGCTAAACAGAATGTTCCATGTAATTTTATAGTAATAAATCTAGAGGTTTATGAAAATGGATAATAATTTCTCTATCCAAGTTTCAAATGGCAGTTCAAAACGAAAGCCAACTTTCTAGATTTAACAACTTTCTATTGCTGTAAACCAATGTAACAGGGCTCCTATAAGAGCGTCAAAAAGATCACATATATTCATTCGGAGTCAATCCAAAGGTCAAGGTGACTCCTCGCATACCAAGGTACATGAATGAAACTTAACATCTCGTTTTTAGGGTTACGAAGAGTACTTAATGAGTCTCTGAAAAATGCAAAAATTAACTTTTTAAATAGGAAGATGGTCAACATTATTTCTGGAAAGTCAATTTCATCTAGACGATAGGACAATGTTGTAGTGATCTAGTTGGGTAGGAATTTTTCTACATCACCTCAGAATGAGGGTGGAGGTTCATGTTTTAATGCAAATGGGTTATTTTGACTTTATGAGTTTCCACATGACATTTCATTATTTTTTTTGTAACGAGATGGAATAAACATTTACGGTATTAAAATCCTAATATTTTAAAATTCTATTAGATTGAAAAAAGAGAACTAAACATGAGAATTATAAGAGGTAAGGGAAGATGAACCATGCCTGGGAGGAATGGAGTTAGTCAAACCCGCAGGCTTCGGTCCAACATCTCACTAGGAACTTCATCAACTAGTTCACAAGCCTTGATCTAACCTCCACCACGTCACACAAAATTCCCGATCACTTGAATTTTTCCAATAGAATATTTATCCCATTATTATTTTTTTACAGTTGTCTAGCACTTTCTCAAGACTCCATACTGAACATGAGCTATGAGAATGTTGGAAAATTTGTATGGATCTTGGAAACACATTTATTTCAATAAAATGAAACTTTTGACTGATTGTGTTGTTTATAAAGAAGGGTTTCATTTCTTCTGAAGTCGATTTAATCATTCATGTTGTAGATCATTAAATACCACAACATTTTCATTCACTTCTACATACATGCCAAACCAAGCATTAGTAACCATGACATCTGATAGATTCATCTTTGGATTAATATTTGACTTACTATCCATACCTTGTTGTTAAAGCTCTGCACAGAGTCTCCTATTTTCCATTGTTGTCCATCTGATTGAAGCATCTTAACAAATAGCTCACTTACCTATTATTTTAATATATATTCTCCCATGCCTCTTGGAAATGATTTCATTAGTAAGGAAGACACAACATCATTTCCCAAAGCATCCCAGCAATAAAAAACATGCCTAACACCACAAGCCAACAACTATAAAACAAAATAACCATTTTGTGTAGATCCTGAAATCAAATTTCAAACATTTCACCTCTGCCTCAAGAATGTTCTCACGTATGCACAACTGTCTATAGAGAATTTACAGCTACAAAATATGCTAAGATTCCTCTATTGTTTAAAATTTGTTGGATGATCACAAACTGCTCCAAAGGCACCCTTTTGACGCATGCTGGGAGGATGTGACAATGGAAAGAGACCCTGCACCAACAAGAGCATTAGCAATAAATTATTTGGGCCTTTTTAACAAACCCATTCTATGCATAACCAGTATAGCCATTGCAGTTGATGAGGCCACATTTTTCTAAGGCATATAGTTGAACAGTTCACATGCCAAGTGCATGCATCCACATTTTACAGGCCTGTCTACCAAAGCATTTCCAAATAGATCACTTGAAAAGGCCCCCGAATTTGGCGCACAAACTGGGAGAATACTGATTAGGTTGGAAGACGTGTTGATTGATGTTTTGGTGGTTGGATTAAATGTTTTTGAGGGAAGCCATGCTTCCTAACTGACACACTCAACCACCCTCACTGTAACTATCCAATTACTGCAAAAAATTTCAATGTTAGCATGAGTTTTAGCTTGATTTACGGCCTTGGATCCCAAATAAATTATTTAATTATTGGGCAATGACAATGACAGGTTGTAGGCCACCTACTCCACTGACAAGGCTGACTCCTTCCACTCACCTAACTGGCATGTCAAATCTTACCAGATGTGTTACAAACTTTATTTGATTTGATTTTAAATATATTCCTTTTTATTTTCTTCTATACGTTGGGCACTACACATGTGATGTTTACATTTTATCTGAAGACCCTAAAAGTTGTAATGCTCATGGAGCTTGATGTGTGTCAATTGGAATTATAGGTCTACGAGTCCATTCATCCACCCACTTTTGTGACTCACATTCATTCCATGCAAAATCAATGCATGATATACAAAAACATGTCATGTACCTAGTATAAATAGTCTAAACATTTGCATCTGAACTATAGAATGAGTGCATATTACTTGATCATGCAACTATTATACAATCTTAAATTTTTCTAGATGTTGTTCCTCTATCAACCAAAAAAATCTATGCATCATTGATCTCTCTTGAGATTCATGGCCCATATTCTTGACACACCAATCAACAATTTTTTTTTCATCTGTAAATTTAACACCATCCTTGAACTTTAACTCTTCTCTTGCAAGTTCTATTTTTCACACAATTCTCCTGCACCATCATGCTCTCATTTTCCATGCCTACCTTGGTAAAAATCTAGATATGCTGTACATTTATTTCTTTATGCATCTTTCTTAGCCAATAAAACATCCGTGCATTCTTGAATTATGATGTGCAGTTGTCTGACCAAATGTAATGTTGATTGAAACTAATGTTCCTCTCATTCAAGTTCATATAAAACACCTATAAAAACCCTTGTACATATTATGTAGAATGTGTTTGATCATCATTGATGTAGAAATTATACTCTCTTAATATTTTTCGATCTTGCTTAGTGCTTTTAGGAAAGTGCATGAATGCTATATGCACGAAAATAGAAGTTTGCACGAAGTTATATGATTGAGACTGAACCTCCATTTGTGGCTGCAATGTGTAATTCTCTACAAATTAAACTACTAAAACAATAGCACCAAGTGGGAATGTGTCCTTTCTTAACTTGAATTTTTCATCTAACCATCGAGCTCTATGTGTTTGCCTTGCATACTCATAAATAATTTCCTCTTTGAGATTGACCATATATTTTGATACAGGTAATTGTTTACTAACAAGCTTACACCTCTTAGATTCTTTTCGATCTTTTAATTGATATGACACTAATTTATATTTGGTGAAATCAACCAATTATTTTCCTATTGAATATGTACTCTCCTCATAGATACAACTTTTTATATTTGGCAAGCCACCGCATACATTGCACATTCCATCCAAACATGCTTTGTTATAAAAAGATTATCTTGTTGATTTTTCACAAAATATTGTCAGAATAAATTGATTGTCTTGTGGAAAATTTAATCCACACTCCTGTAACATGATGTCAGTATGCAAAACATGATGTATTTGACAAAAACATCATAATGCATTGAAAATTCAACATGATGCCTGCAACAACAAGTGGTACTCGAGTGATTGATTTTCACATAAAAGGGTTTGCTAAATTCAAAGAATCTTTGGCTAATGTTAATTTGTGAATTTTCATTCTTAAACTTAGAGAACAATTATGTTTGAGTCATATCTAAGAAATATTTTGCACATGATTCACGATTATGAGAACCTATTCTTCTTTATAGTGTATCTCTTCTATTTGGTGACACCCTTGTGTTCTCATTCCAAAATTTTACAATTAATTCTTTTAGAATATCAGATGTATTTTTGTCTTTTTGTGGAAGTCTACTAGAGAAAGCCCAATAGTAAGTGTTATTGATTGACTCAATACATTTACGTCTCTCTATTGTTTCATTATTATTATTTTGTTTAGCTTCAAAGAACTACTTGTTTTTATTTTCAAGCATTTATTAAATGTTTTATCACTTACTATACAATTAGTAAGTGCATGTTTTGTAGCATTACTATCTTTGGTAAGTCTTTTGCTACCTACATTTTGGTATGCTTTATGTATGTTTTAAATAATTGATGCATTTTGATCAATAACATTATATGTTCTTAACTCTAGGGTCTTCATTATAGGTCTCATATTAATTAATTTCATCAATGTAACAAATAATTGACATCTTTGTGTGTCATTTAAATTCTCAAAGTAATTATCCCAAATTCCACTAGCCTTTCTTCTCGCATTTCTTTCAGACATTTTGTTAGGCATTGGTTTTATAATGTTTTCATCGATTTCAATTAAGTGAATTGGTTTTCTTCGTAAAATGGAAGGAGGTGTTCTTAGAGGTGAAGATTCATTTACACGGTTACTTTCTTCATTCAGTGTTTTCATACAAATTTTGGGGTTAACATTTGGATTCTCAGGTAAGGGTTCAACAATTGGATTTAGATCAATTTCTTCATCCATACCAACATTATCATTCAATTCAATATCATTATTCTCTACATTTTCATTATGTATTTCATCCCCATTTTCTAATAAATGAGCTACATTTGATATAGTAGATGTACCTTTCCCTGCTTGAATTTTTTGCATTCTCTTCAATTTCTTTATTCTCTTCTTTTCGAATTACTTGATTGTCTTGTTATTGACTTTCCTCTTGTCTTTATCTCGACGTTTATCGCCCATGATTAGAAAAAATCAACTAGTGGGGTAGGGGACAAAATGAACTACTAAAAAATTGTGCAAGAATGTAGAGAAAATTGCAGACCAACATAATGTTTAAAGGATCCCCGTGAAAGAGATGAAAGGGATGTTGGGCAGCCACAATATATAAACAAATAAAAACACATACACGTTATAGCATGTATGCATTTTATATTTTCTCTTTTTCCAAGCCATGCATCAAGGCTTGCGATCCGGTTTAGATCCTCAAACCTGAGGCATGGACCTATACAAACACATCAAACAATGTGTTTTTGCAAGAAATTGTAAAAATGCCATTTCCTCTATGATAAATAAAAATAAAACAATCGATCCATTTTAAAAAAATTATACCACGACTAAGAGCAGAGTTTCTTCTTTCTAAAAATATAATTTTTTAAATTTTCTAACTAATATAAGGGTTCCATATTATTTATTTTCTAAATATTGCCTTTTTATAGCTATTTTTTGAAGTGTAAATATGTCTATCTTTCATGGTGCATCTTTTTTTTTGGGTGATCGAAATTTTAAAAAAATTATACTAGCCCAAACTAGGCATAATTCTATACATATTAAAAAAAAATCTAATTTTCGATATTTTTTGAGGTAGTTAGGGAGGAAACGGTCGGAGCTCCCTTATTTTTCAAAACATAAAATTTTTGTACTAGAAAAATCATAAATAAAAAAAAATTTGCTATAAAATTATAAAAAAATGGAGCCCATACTAGATGCTCCTATCTATCTTTCTAACAAAGGGTTTTCAAAAATACTAAATGGTGCTCAAAAAATGGTGGGGGGCACGAAAGTCACTCTATTATATTTTTTAGCAAAAACAGGAGCATCTGTTGGTATTTTAGTTGTTTGACCCACTTAAACTTATCCATTTTCAATAAAATTTAGTAGCTTAGAAACTAGACTCAAAATGCTACAATTCATATTTTTACAACATCTACTAATTTTTAGTGTAGCTTTTTGAAAAACTCATAGAAGTTGAAGTTTTTTTTTAGAAAAATGTGTCCACTTAAGACCTCCTTTTGGCCCTCCAACTTGGTGCACTTACCCATCTATTAACCCTTTCATCAAACATCCTACATCACCATAGCCCAATGATGCACTCTTGTGATTTGGTTCACACTTGACTATTGAGGGATTACAATTACACTTAACCCCACATACCGCACTATTGAAATTATACATTGCATTTCATCACACATCATGCGCTATACACCAATACATAATACACTTAGTTTAGATTCTCCTATTATTTTACATACATCTTGCATCATACTTAGGTCAATATATGTCTTATATATGCTAATCATTCTATAATTTCTACATACTTTTTAGTGTCACTAGAAAATCATTCAAATCATGAAATTGTAATTAATTAATTCACTTTTTGAATTAATTAAAATAATATAATTAATATATTATAAAGTGATCTCAAGTAATTTTAACTTGAGTCAGGGGGCAAGTTAGGCTATAAAGTGGTTATATAACTACTTTTTAGAATGTTCCTATAAAAGGATTGACTTCAATTACAAAAGGGGTCACCATTTTCTCTCTTTTCTATGAATTGGTTAATAAACCGTTGCAACTTTTTGTGTATTTGATTCTACCTGATTTCATGAATCATAGAATATAAACCAGGGAATGAGCACCAATTTATTGTGTTTACCATCTTCTGATTGTGAACTCTATTTACTTTGCATTATCAGAAATATATTTTTAATGTTAATTCATTGTGCATGGTACATTGATATATAGACTTTTTTTTGTTTATTCATGTACATAGACTCAATGCAATATCAAGAAAATTCATTAACCCCATAGACTTTTTTCTTCTAATTGATTTATATTCCATGTGCAGTTATTGTTGAGTTATATTTTCCATGTGAAAGATAGAGGTTTTCAATTTATGTTTTCCTAGAGTTATCCGAGCACATCTCCATGTTTCTATTATGTTGTAGGGTTTCTCTTTTCTTCATCTTTTCTCTCATTTCTCAGCTCTTTCTCCTTCCAATTTTTTCACATTTGTACTTTATGGTTAGAATCACTAAAAACCCAAATACCACCATCATATGAGGGAGTTGTGCCTCTAAAAAGTTGAGGAACATCACGTTGTCAATAGATTATTTTCCCTTTAAATTTTGTTGATTTTACACCACCTCCGTTGGGCTATTTCTATAAATATAAAGTGACATAAAATATTACCAACACTGGCTCGATTAAAATACATTAAAATACTTACTTTCCCTGAATATCCATTAATATCATCATCTCATCATTTACATAGAGGTCCATTTTGAGGTCCTCTTTCACTCAATGCGTTCATGCCTTTTTGAGTGTGATCATAGATACAAGACTCCTACATACATCTTGGATTCTCGCCTTATAGCCTTCCTATATTGGTCACTGAGGGCATCCACATTTGTCTCATTCAGGTGTTATTGTTTCATTTTTTTATTTTTCATTTCTAGAAGGATGAGAGGGACCTGCCTCTGAAAAGGATATACAAAACAACATCCACTCATTATAATAGAAAATTAATTGAAATAAGCTTAAATAATAAGTGAACAAACTATACCTTGCACATATGACTCCCTCATCTTATGACTACCCTCATCCTCATGTTGGTCAATATAGGATGTAGATCTATCATAATCAAGTTGTATTAGAACTTTTCAATTACAAGAAAAAAATTTATTAAAAAATAAATCATAAATGTATACCTCAAAGTAGGTAATGTTGGTGTAGGTGGTAATTTTCATCCTATATTTATTTATTGGGTGTAATTCCACCTCACTAGTTGAGTCATCTCACTTAGGTGAGTATGGATCTAGGTGTCATACTAGTTAAATGACAAATTCCCTTATGGAATATATCATACGTGTAAGTTTGTGGCATATGAGTTGCTTTCTCAAGTTCAGAAAGTAACTCCTCTTCTCCATTATGGAAGGCATCAATATTTATAAATTGGAGTTAGTTACGACTTCCCCTATGTGTACACATCTACATTTGATCTATGATCATTCCATTTCCATTCCATTTTTTGAATCTTTGTTTCACTTATGCATGCACATTAATCTCTTAAGTTGAATGCTTTCTTGAATCTTGCAACTACTTCATCTTGGTTGGGTGCAACTTTTTGATGCAAAAAGATTCTCTTCAGAGCTTCATCCTTCATCCCTCCATCATTGGGTATCAAATCTTAGGCACTGGAATCATGTTTCTCACAACTACTTCTTAATACTCTTCACCGTATAGTTTCTTATGACAGATATCTTTTTTTCCTTGTCCTCTAATAGCATATTTCAAGGTTTTAGTTGTTTTTTATGTGCTTGTTTATGTGCCTCTTACTAATTTTAAGTGTGTTCAGGGTCAATGAATATTGAAAGTTAGAAAAAAAAGGTGCAAGTTTTATTGTGTTGTAGGGTCGAAAGATTCCATTCAAGGACCAACTCGGCCCTCATCTTGCCAAGCTAGAAACGAGCTATCCAAAATAGATCACTCCTCTCTTGAAAAATTATGCCTTGACCATAAAACTTGCATTAAGAACTCGTTCTTGGGCTCATAGATCATTATACCAGCCCCTGCATTGATCCTCAAGTCTCGTCTGTGACTTGTTTTGCGGGCTCAGTTTTTATTTTCCCTGACTCGTATTGGATAACTTAGCTCAGTGCCTTACTATGGGTTTTCTTGTGGTTTTGCTTCGACTATTCATACTCTGTCGTTGTGCATTTGACCAGATCTCCCTGGTTCTACCTCCCTGTACCCGAGTGTTTGATTACTGGCTAGTCTTGGTATGTGCGCCAGTTTCGCAAACTCTGCATAATCTTCGGCATTATTGTTGATTTGAATTATTTCTTGTAGAATAATAGCTCACTGGATTTTAATCGACGTCCTCTTCCTGAAAACTTGATGGAAGAATCTAGTCATGCCTTGGAATTGTGTGCTCTACTAGAACTAACTCTCTTGGCTCATCAACATCTCACAACTTCATGGTCTTGCGTTTGAAATCCTATGTTCACACTGCGGAGGATTACTATAGCACTTCAGTTTCTTTGTTCGTGTCGAAGAAGCTCAACACTCGTACGTGTTATTTTGGCCTTTATAAAACTCCAAAATCACATAAGGCTTATTCTCAATAGTTACATGCACGTCCACCTTGACTGTTACTCTCCACTATTAAACTTAGTCTAGTTGTTACAATATTCAATGGGTTTGAACTATGTCGACCATTTCTCTGCTAGCTGCGACATCTAATCATTAACTTTGTCACGTGGCATTGACTCGGTGAGTGGTATCGACCACCGACACATAGAAAACCCTTCCCTGACCTATGTCGATGAAATATTAACACATGGAATCTACCAAAACAGTCTCGATAGCACTTGGATAACACTTAGCATTGGCTCAGCGAGCCCACCTTCAACCAACTTGGTAAGACCTCAGCATGACTCGAGGATTCCCTTTCCAACCATCTCAGTCAAAATTTTTGTAGCTCGGTCAATGACTTGGTGAGCCAACTTTCTAGCTCTGCAGACCCCTCAACAAGCTTGCTAGCCAACTCACCAAGTTGAGCTGACACACCCTTACCAAAGGTAAAAAGAAATTCTCTCTCCATTCATTGCTTATTTAATTGTATATTAGTTAAGTACCAATTAGTCTGATTTCCAATTAAAATATAAGAAATTTTGAGGGAAAATTTTTATCATTTTTTTACAGTGTTTATTGGCTTTGTGGGTACCAACTTTTGTCCCTTAATCTAATTGTAAACCAACTCTTCTTCACTTGTGGGTTAGTGTGTATGCCACAACCTTGTGGTAAGAGAGCCCAATTCTACATTTAGGGGGTGTTTAATTTATTGTCTTTCTTTTATTTCTACATTCTCCTTTGTTCATCTTTTTTTCCATGGATCCCAATACAATTCCCTTGCATAGCCCTTTCAATTATCAAGAATGGTTGGATGTTATGTACTTTTCCTTGAAAAAGAATAAACTGCTTTGAATATACCACAAGATTTCAAGATTGAACCCATAGATGAAAAAGAAAAGGAAAAGTGGCATGATAAATGTGATGAAGCCATTGGGTTTTTTTCCCTTTCTGTGTCTCCATAACTGTGCTTCCATATTTCCTCTACAAAAACACCCAAGGAAGTTTTGGATACTCTACAAAATTTTTTTGGGGAAAATGATGAAATGAGAGGGCATGAACTTGAAAATGAATTGACCAACCTTATTCCCAGTAGTTTTGACACCCTTTAAGACTTATTCACAAAATTCAAATCACTCATATTGCAGTTGGTAGCTTATGGAATAGACAAAAAGCAACCACAACTCATTCTCTCAATCCTTATAAAACTTGGTCTAGAATACTCTGTTTATCTCGACCTTCCATGCAAAAAAAAGGTAGTCGATAAAAGTTGTTCTATTCCCTCACTTAATGATTTTATTTCCTATTTCAGGTAAAATGATAAATTTATTTAGATGGTCACCTTCAAATCTACAAAAGCTAATGCTCTCATTGCTAGAAACAAAAAACATATATCTTCAAAGGAGAAGAAATGGGACAAGGATCATGAATAAAAGGACACAAACTAAATACAACTCTTCCCCTTCCACTTCAAGTTCGAAACCTCCTGCAAAGAATGGATCAAATGTGAGGTATTATAATGGTATGCATAATGAAGAAATTTTCTTGAAGAAAAATATTGATATCCTCACTAGTATCCTTGAAAAAAACAACATCGAAGTTTTAGATTCTCTCAAATCATCTTCATAATATCACAAAAGTTCTAAGGAGAAAGACAGTGAAAAAGGGAAAATTAAAGAAAAAGAAAAAGTGAAAGAATCAAACATGGAGAAACCAAATGAAAGAGATGTAGTGGAAATTGTGCCACCTAATATTAAATGGATCATTGATTCATGTGTAACTCATCATATGGCCTCATTAGACATTGAATTTGCTTCATTCAAGTCATGTGACATGTCTTCTACTCATCTTGATGACAACACTACTACACAGGGTTCTAGGAGAGGATTAGTTGAAGTGAGTGGTGGTACTTTCAATAATTTTCTTAGTATCCTTTAACTTTCAACTGATCTTCTTTCAGTTTATCAAATCACTCACCTTGAACAGGGCATATGAGTATAGTTGACTCTGGATTCATTTTATTTTAGAAAGATTCACAATGATGTTATTGTTGTAATTGACATATCTGACATAACACTTTGTTGTACTCTTTCTCTCACTTTTCTCCTCCTTTAGATTCTTCATCTGAAATGCCTAGACTTGATGATATTTCTGAGCCCAGTTATGATGTTTTTATTCAAGAGTAAAAGTGAGGTTTTGGGAAGGACACACATCCTTGTACGAAAATCCATGAAGGCTGGATAAATAAATAAAGTGTTATAGAAAGGAGGATGAAACCTATAGAAATAGCAAAAGGCCATTAAGGCACATGAGAAAAACAAGAAGTGAGAAGAAATAAAATGTAAAGGATGCAACACCCACAGCCACAACTACAACTAACTTCCATAGTAGGATCTCGTACGTGGGATCAAAATTTCATTTTAGGGAGAGAATAAGATTTTTTTTCTTTTAAGGATTGTCCAATCATCACTCCTATTAGGGGATCCGCATTAGGCTTCATCTTTAGGTGAGGTTGGAAGCTGGTACTCACATCTCATCTGAGAGGTAGAATCTCCAATTCCATCAATGGGTTCCTTAGTCCTGAAACTAGTATTAGGGCAATTAGTAGCATTGTCACTTAGATGTCAACACCCGATTCCACCATCAATAGCACCAAGAAAACCTTTTCCAAAGGAGTAATGACATGGTGATAGGGTATAGTCACAAAATCCTTTTCTTCACTATCATTTGTCAAGTCATCTATAGAAGATTCAGGTTCATCTTCAATAAACAAAAGGTGTTTTGTGAAAATCCTTCCACTAAGAGACATTTTATTTTTTTTAATTTATGCTCTTACTATCTGGCAATCTGACTGTCGGCAAGATGTCTTTAGGTCAAAAATATTTATGACATCTGAAGGGAAAGCCTAGATCATAGTCAAGAGGTTGTGACCAAAATTTATCTAGGACTTTTGAGGGAAATAGACTCCTAGGTACCATCATGTGAGGTATCCACATCCACCAATGAGTGAAATTAGTGTTATGTATAAAGCTCTATTTAGCTGGAATCAATGGATAAAAACTTGTCTAAAGCATTGCCAATAGCTATACAAACTTACTCATCCCCCCAGGGAAACTATAGTGAGAGATGAGGTAAATTGAATCAAGACTAGCTTAACATTGAAACATCCATGCTGGTGAGTGCATTGAAAGTTGGAATTTCCATGGTTTCATTAGCAAATGATGTATTTAATTTCATTCCCACAAACTTTAAGTAGGATACTATACCTATCTCCACTATCAGAAGAAAGACACAATAAAAAAACCTCTTGCATAAGCATGGATCCTAATGTCAATCCTACTTGAACATGAGAGGATATGGAGTTCATAGAGATCCATGAGTGGAGCTGAGTGTCATAGGAGACCACACCTTGAAGGTGATCAATCGAAAGTGACTAGATCAAACCATGACAGGAGCAAAATTATCTTCATCTGAGTCTAACACCGAATCCCCAAGGGAGACCAAGGGTCATATGTTAGCACCTCAGTGAGGGGTTTATAAAAAGATCAAGAAAACCAAGCAAGTAGTAACATAAGCATACTTCCCTACAAATGGGAAAAAATTCCCCCTACTAGTATGTCAAAAACTCTGAGGATAAGAGATGTCACAGGGGCCTGAGGGATTCCACCAATAGAAGGGGGGTGTCATTGTCAGAAGCAGCTCTTTCATAGAAAGGAATTCTACCGCCCAAACTGAGCCCCCTAAAAATAGTCATTCACCCTCTACCCAATAAAAATAATGGCCATCACTGTCATCAAAAATGAATTTCTGAACACCCAATGCTATCCATAGAGGTTAGGGTTTCCAACAAACATAGTCAGGGAAGGATTTTGGGGAAGAACCATTTACAAGGAGCCATGTTTTTTTCTTTTTGTTTAACGTTAATAGTGCACTACTGATTTTGAGGACATCTCTTCTAACATAGTTGATTTTCATGATTATGGGACCCACCTCCACCATCCACCTATAAATTTCCACATATTTAGGAGTTGTCTCTTGATCCACATACTTCTAGTCCACTATCAGAAACTACAGGGAGTGCGAACTATGGTTAAGGACTCGTCAGGAATTAGGAACACTTCTTCACAGTTCCAAGACATTCCAACTTCCTTCCTTGGTGTAGGTGGTCAACATTTTTCATTTACTTATTTAGTGTTATTTCCACTTCACATAGGTGAGTCATCTCACTTAGGGATTGAACATGGATCTAGTGTCACTTTAGTTATGACATATTCTCTTCCTGGAATCTTCATATGTGTAAGTGTGCTCATAGGAGTTACATTCCCTTTTGGAGAAAGTAACTCCTCTTCTCCATCATGGAGGAATCCTTCTCTGACTTAGTAGTTGAGGATTCACTCCCCTATTGTATATCTCTTGTATCTTTATGTTTTTCCCATGGGGGTTTTCTACTTGACTAATGAATCTTGAGATTTTTGGTGTCCATGGGTACCTCATCAGCTTGCTTAGTTGTTGGGACCCATTTTTCATTTTTTATGTTTTTCTGAACTTTCCTTACCTCATACTAAGTTTTGATGAAGGGAGGGTGTTGGTGTAGGTGGTAATTTTCATATTTTTCTTTAATTCCACCTCACTAGGTGAGTCATCTTGCTTAGGAATGAGCATGTATCTAGGTGTCATATTAGTTATGATCATATTCCCTTATTGAATCTATCATCATGTGTAATCATGTGTCATATGAGTTACTTTCTCCTTTTGGAAAGTAAATCATCTTCTCCATCATGGAGGAATCATTATTTCTACATGGGAGTTACTTATTCACTCCCCTATATGTACACCACTACATTTTATCTATGATAATTCCATTCCATTCCATTTTTTAAACATGGTTTCACTTATGCATGCACATTTCTCTCTTAAGTTGAATACTTGTATGGTTGAATCTTACAAGCTACTATCCATCTCGGTTGAGTGTAGCTCTTTGATACATATGAATTTCCTCCAAGTATTCATCCTTCATCCCTCCATCAGGGGTATCCACTTTGGCATTTCAGAAAAGGAGTGTTTACACCACTTCTTGCATTTTAAAAACATGGGTTTTGTAGCTATTGTATCATAACGCACGCGCACGCACACTATTACACACAAGTTGTATTAGACATTTATTTTCTGACTTTATATTAAAAAAATTATTATCAATGACATAGGTGTATGTTTTTCATTTTTGCTCTAAGAGTTTAGACACATCAATTAAAAATATAATCATTAGTAACTTTTGAAAAAAAATGTCATGCGTCTATAAAAAGTGAGTTTGAGACAATGTCATTATATTTTTTATAGCTATACTTTACTTATCTATTTTGAGATATTGGTGTGTGAAAAAAAATAGTTTAACTTCGTACAAGTTTTGTTTAAATACATTAAATAAAAAATATACCTTTGTGGTGGGTGTGTAGAGGTTTATGAATGTCTACTCATTAAATAATTTTTTTATTGACTACATGGACATCGTCTAAATCCTAATAATCCATGTATTTAATTTTTTTTAACAATTATAACTTTCAGTATGATACATGTGAAGGCATCAAACAGATTGTCACTCAATAGTGCTACGCCCTCTCTAATATCAAATAAATTATAGAATCCATTGATTACACAAATATGATAAAAAAATTCTACAAAACACACACACAATATGTATTCTACACTAAAAAATCTTTCATCTTCAAATATTTATCAAGCTACTTGTAAAATAGCATAAACCAATGGGTATCAGGGATGGGGACCATGTCCACATCAGAACTTACATAAGTTAAACATGCATGAATCACTTCTCTATATAAAATCGTGCAAACCTTATGTTTGTGACACTCATCACCACCTATGTGAATGTGTATCGTAAACAATTTGGAGGCCATACATGTGAAAGGAGGTGGAAACCATATTTCAAACTATTGTGTCTCATATTATGCAAGAGTAATGTCGTACGATGGTGGACGACCCATATGCTAAATTTTCATACAGTAGACTCGTTGAAATAAATCAAAGGAAGAACGATAGTGTATAATGTTTGAGAAACCAGATAACCTACATGAGAATGGTCTAATTCTATGATATCTACTCTATGGATCCCATATTTTGAATTCATACCCCTTTCAATTCAAGTCACTGGAATCTTAAGTAAGTATTTTCTCTGTAGTACAGACAAGTTGAATATGGGTACACTTGTGCTTGAACTTTCCAAGATAGAAGATTTGAAAGAAAGGGTTTACTCATAAATTTTTGTTATATTTTATTGGGTATCTCAGATTGATAGGGAATTTTTTTTACTATAACCAAGGCATTGCGCGAGAGTGAAGTGAGGGTTCCTAGGGTTTGATATAATATCCACTAGGCTTTAGCACAGTATTGCCATAGGATTTACAGGATTTTCTCTGTATTTGAGATAACACATCGTTGTGGGACTTATGATTAATTTATGGTTTAAAGACTTAATTACCATAAGAATTACTAGGAGAGGAAGTGGTTACACTAGTTCATAATGAATAATGACATATCATAGTTGTAGTGAAAGTATACAACAAGTGAAGATTAGAAAACATATAGAGATGAAAACACATTTCCACACGAGGGTCTAATCTAGGAGATTTGATAAGATGAGGGACATGTGGGATTCATCCCATATGGAAGGTTTTCGTTGGATGAAGTTTTATAGGTTTGGTTCATTACTCTGGGATCAGGAATGTCATTTTTCTATGTGTGCATCAACTATGAAGTCATTGTTACTTTATGATCACACTGTTTGTTGATCTTTTTCTTTTTCATCAACCATGTTTACTAAGGAAGTGCTAGAGGGAGTTGTTGTTCTACTATGATTTCTCCTCACATCTTCATTGATGAATTCTTATAGATACTATCAAGTCTCATCATTAGTGGAATGAAAGAATAGTTGAAAGGCGCATTTTGTCGTCCCACTTTATGTCATTGTTCACTTACAGTGTCATTCCATTTGGTCTAATTGAGTGTACACACCAGTCGATATTATGTGCATAACATTGTAGTTGAGGCATTCCATGAATTTATCCATAAAAATTTTCAAATGTATTACTTAGATGAACTGGACCTATTTACATATATGATAATAGGCTTAGAGGCATAACTGTACCAAATCATACATTTTACCCCTTCAAGTCAACTGTAGGTACAAATTTATATCTAATTTACAATACACCTAGAGATATCAATCTAACAAAGAGGCATGTTATCTATATCCTATAAATGGTCAAATTTGAAGGGTTGGTCCAAATTTTTGCAATGTGAAGGGAATATATTCTAGCTATCCCTTCCATGATTAAAAGTAGTATAAATTTTTACACTTCATATGATAAAAGTAAATTTAGTGCACACATCATAAAATTAAGATATTTTTATTAATGAGTGGTTATAGTAGAGTATAAAATACTTTAGGTTAGGGTATTGTGGTTGCATAACCAATTAGAGGATACATTATGTTATTAGTTCTAAACCCCTGTCAAATATATCAAGTGTCTTGTCATAGTAAGATAGTTAATTACAAATATACTAGTTTACGTCAAACATGTCCAAGAAGAGTAAATCCAGCATAATATGTTTTCTGCATATGACATATCTAGATTTGCATTTAGCATGTTGTGCATTGGGTCTCCTAAGTTGGGCCCTAGATCAATAAGAAACCATTACAATATTTTGAAATGGTTGATCTTCCATTGATCTGATAATGCCATCTCTTTGTGAATCTTTAGCTTCCCTTTTAAATTCATGCCTTAGGTTAATAGGGGTCATTACCCCTATGTATTACATTAGTACACACAAAAATAATAGTTACAAGGGGGATGTCGAGTGTTGGATTTACACATTTCTTGATGTACATTAGTATTTTTTGTAAATGAAAGCATCATCATTATTCATTTCTTGACATAGTGCATCATCAAATATTTTTCAAATGTGGATGAGTTATCCAGGTGGTTGTGTAATATTGATCATCTTTACAGAAGTTTCAAGGATCTTTATACACAACATTTGGTGTACTAACTATAGACATCAAAAAATCATGTTATCGCATTAGAAAATATATCCTTGCATAATTTCAGGTATGCATAAAAATATGTCTAGTGACCCTATGGTATCATATAAACTCATTGTATCATGATTGACAGTTACAAACAAGGATAACTCAGCAAGGTTGCACAATATTTCTACAAGAAAAGTTTTTTGTATATGTTTACCACTCAATAAAACATTGTAGGAAGTTTCACATAATCAAGGTGAAATGTTTTATTGCATAAGTCTTTAGGTCATAGCATTAATTCACATAATGCATGTCACTCATATAGATACTTCACTAACCCCTATGCAAAAATCACATAGATATTCAAACCAGTTGTTTGTTTCAAAAATTTCACAATCTACATTTGAAAGTAATAATAGCATTTATTCTTTCTAACCTTAACCCACTTGCATGGTCACACTTACATGGAAGGGGTATGCATATTGATTGCTTACTACTTCATCATATCTGTGGGTTTAGATCATGCAATAATTAGTTGTGAACATTGTCATTTACATGCAATACTTGGTAATGAAATCAACTCTCAAATATGGGTCAACATTTTCAAACCATGCGTGGTTATGGCTTTCCTGGAATGTTTACTTGTGAAATTTTATTGAAATACATGGTTAAGATTTTAAACCCTAACAAAAATGCAGTTACCAATTTTGAATAGGAAAAGAAATTGTTTTACAGTATATAATTGTGCAAGATTTCATTTCAAGGGCACCTAAACATTACCATATGTAATAATTTTGGTTACTTCTAACCTTTTAGAAAAATAGTCAATTCAAATTACCTTAATATTAAATCTGTATATCTATATCACAGTATTTGAACATAACACAATAACATGTTTATTCATGAATAATGAAAACTAAGAGCAAGCCCTAAAATAAGGTGATCATACCCAAATATTTAATTCTCATCCAAGTAAATTAAATCAACTCAATTAACACTCATGTATGTGATGTATGTATGTGAATGTGTGCATGCAGAATGCATGCATGTATGCATGTGTGCATGCATGTGTGCATGTATGCGTGTGATTTAAATGTCGTGTGCAATGTGTGTGAGTGTCCTGATAAGCATATTAAGAGTCAAATGATCTCCTTTAAGATGGCTTAAATTAGGTATGAAGCTATATCCTCAACACCTTGCATATACGACATTTCCCATAATGAAACTAAATAGTGAAGTGGATAGCTCAAAATATCAATACAAATAATACTAAAACTAGGGCATTTCCAAGACCCTGATAATCATGCAAAGTGCTACTTTCCAGACAAGTTTTTATGGGTATTAGGATAACCAAGTCCAAGCAAGGATACCATATTCAATGCAACCATCATGATCTTGTGGAAACTATTCAATGTATTTTTAAGAAAACATAACATACTATGTTTCATTTGTAGAAAGAAATTAGGACATATGTGTCATAAATATAGTCGCATAAAATAATAACAGTGTCCATATTATAACTCAATGGGTAACATCTGAAAGGTTAACATATAACACCTGTAATCCTTCATTTTATACAAAAATATTACAAGGACATTGATTTTCATTGAGGTGAAGATGGAGATATTAATTCCTTAATTTCTTTAATTGAAGTCATACCATGCTTGATTTTCATATTCTAGGGGTACATTTGCTCTAAAGGATCTTAGAATATGTATAGGCAAGTGTAGAAGGTGAAGATGAATACCCTGAAAAAGAATGTCTCGAAGGAGTGCAGGTGGACAATTGAAGTATTATCATCTTCTTGTTGCGAGTGGATCTTTTACAAGGTTGTGGAAGTGCAACTTGTGGTGATGGTGGAGGTGACCTTAGAAGGTGGTGCATGGGATGGTGAAGGATCCTCATGTCATAATGTAAAGACATTGATGTCTCACAACATAAATATTTCTGTCAGATTTTATTTTAAAAATCATCATGTTCATCAAATTGATATATATATAGATTAGAGAGATTTTAGAAAGTTTTACCACATTATTCAATGTTCAAAAAAATAATATACTATGAAAGAAACAACATTTTACCTAACATTAAAGGAAATATTAGCATTAGAGTTTTTCAAAATATTGTAGCTAAACTCAATTGTGACAAAAAATGGGTTTCAAAAAACTGGAATACATACATCAATCATCATTGTCAATAATTTTTTCTTCGATCTTCGACGGTGTTTCGGTTTTCCTTGTAAAACTATAGTTAATGAGAATATCTTCACTAAATTTTATATTATTTATTGCTTTCACCAATATCATAAAGATTTAAAATTGGCAACATTTTAATTTCAATCATCTTTGTCATTGCTAATTTTTATAAATTGACAATTGGAAGATTCATAACATGCAAACACTTACTGGTAATATTGATTGAAACCAACAATATTTTTTAATTGCATAAGGGCGTCCATCAACATAGATACAATCATTTATACGGATAGGTTTTTATTTGGGTTTGTACAAATCTACTCCTTCTACTGATTTTGCACTACAACACATGTCATATCTTGACATACTCACTTTGTAGTTGGCCACATAATTCCAATATGCAAACCAGTATGTTGGGCCACAAAAAGGTAATATTGGCAAACCAACTAAACATTGAGTAGTAGGCCCAATATTAATTATTGTCACATAAAAGTGAATAGCCCAAGACCTGTATTAGGAATAGTAGATGGTCGTATCATATAGCTCCACTTTCAAAATGCAAATTCTGGCTATAAGGTGTTAGGATTGCGATTTATCCATTGGCCATGCACCTCATAATGTCGTGAATTGGGAAAATCATATTTGTGTTTCTTCAATGCATTTAGGCAAAAGTTCCAAATCATCTTTGGACTCTTCTTCATAAGGTGTAACCTATGAATATTTCCCCTTTGTTGCACATGTAAATTAGCCAAAAATTGTTAAGAACCTGTTATTTCTTAGTACATGCACAAGTGAAACTTATTTTGCACATCCTAATCTACCTAGTTTCCCATATAATCCTATGTTAATCCCATATTCTATCTATAATTGTCTTCAATTTCCATATTGTCTACATATAAGTATGTAAATGTTAAATTTTAATATTGTCTAGATATGAGTATTTAAACAATTCTTAGTGGTGGAGAGCAAATTAAATTTTTCAGAGGTTGGCATATCTACAACAATAACAGTAATCTCATTATTTTGCAAAAATGAACCAGATCCTAATATTAATATTACACAATAACAAAAATTGTCATTATTTTGCAAAAAAAATGCCAAAATTTTACTTTAATGTTATCCTAATGTTCTAAAGGTTTACATATGTAAGAAAATGTTCCTTATTTTCTCCTAATTTCTCTTATTTGTCATTAATTTTCTAGATTTCATAATTTTTGATATAAATTTGAAATTTTAACCAAGTTCCATCAAATTCTAGTATATTTTTATGCCAGAGGCATCCAACTCTAAAGAGTCGTTTATCAGAGAGCATTCGTGTTTGCAAACTATTTTTTACAGAAGTCTTTTCACGATAGCTTTTGTGGTTGCGTCAACATGTTTTCTGATAGTAGCATGGCCCATATTTGTAGAAATTTAGTTCTACCAAAGCATTGATAGTTGTTTCACCATATGCAACCACACAGGTGCCCAACGTGATCATTTCACCTTTGCTACCATACTCCCAACCTCTTCCTGAATAGGAGCATTGAAGAAGGGTATGAACATCATGGATAAGGGACTATTATCTGAAAGGAACGATAACCAGATCGTACCAAGCCTAGAACACAGATGCTAATTAAACACCACGATCAATAAGATGAAAGTAATTCGCCAGAATAACTTTACATAAACCTTTGCAAACAAATGAAAAGCAATATCATATATTATTATGGAACTCAATACAATACATTGAGAATGGGCCTTGCTTAAATAGGCAAGGAATAACAATCTAAGAACAGTCAAGGTCATAGATCAAGCCATAAATAAAAGAAATAACTAGTCATCAAAGAACTAGTCAAGACCATAGATTTAGGAGAGAACTAGACATCAAGGATCTAGTCAATACCATAGATCAAGGAAAGAACTAGTCAATATCATAGATCAAGGAAAGAACTATACCTAACAACTA
Source organism: Taxus chinensis (assembly GCA_019776745.2). Taxonomy (NCBI): domain Eukaryota; kingdom Viridiplantae; phylum Streptophyta; class Pinopsida; order Cupressales; family Taxaceae; genus Taxus; species Taxus chinensis. Next base: position 719,659,395 of record CM034150.1, read on the forward strand.
GATAATATCTCCTAATATCTAAATAAGATAAAAGAAATATCCACACACATAAGTGGGTGAGGATAAATACAATAAAGGTAAATAAAGTGCCTAGGTGAACATGAGCTAAGGTAAATACCTACTCTAACATTATCATATGTTGTAGTTGCAATTGTCCGGGTAGATATCTATAAAAAATGCCGTAGCATTAACAAGGCACATAATTTTTTGGAAAAAATGACTTTAAAATGTGGTTGAGTGGACTATAATGATTGCGGGATATTCACAAAATGGGTTTGTTGAAAATTCCTTTGAAATGTTTTTAAAAATCTAATTGGAAGCATAAAGATAAACCTCATAAAGATTTTCACAAGCCTTCTATATTATGGCATAATGGGGGCTTTAGAATAGGGCATAAACATTAATTATAGCATAATGGGAATCAAATTTTTGTTTTTTGTAGTTGTACCTACCCCTGTTCTTGAATGTATAAAAAATATGGAAGCATACGCAATGCATGTGAATTGTTTGAAAAAAATCCTAAAACAGATTTAGTCTCATGGACTATTGTAGGATATTCAAAAAATGAATTTGTTCAAATACCTTCCAAATTGTTAGGTAGTCACATTTGAGAAATTTAAAACCAAACTCCACAACCTTTTTCAGCAAAATCCTAGCTTGTGCCAAAATGGAAGTTATAGAATAGGGTATGGACATCCATCAGAGCATATTAAAAAGTGAATTTTAATTAAATATTGTTTGTTGTAGTTTCTTAATAGATAAAAATGTTATAATACTATATTAATAGAAATTTTAAGTTATAACTTGTCATATTTCCATTTGGAGATAATCCACTAGAGAAGCAACGTGGTTATTAAAAGTAGTATAATTTGGCCTCCTAGGGTTTATAGTGATATTAAAGTTCTACTTTGATTTTTTTAAACCACCGACCAGATTTCATTCTAATCAACTTATAAATGTTGTAATAGAAATTGATCGATTCATTTTTAAACCTTTGGTGGATCATCATGCACAATTCATGTGGTGGGAGTAATTCTATTACTCTATTGTATCATTGGAGAAACTCCATTTGATGCAACATCAAATGACTTACTTGAGGCATCCATTGCATTAAAGCATCCACATTAGTTTTAGGAAATATGTATAAGGCATGTGAACTATTTAATGCCCTACATTGAGGGAAATCAGACTGGATGTTTTTTGTTTTACTTATCTAAAATTATATAGTTTTGATTCATCATTTCTTAGGAGAGTAGCAACATATTTTAAAAAATGATTATTCACTTGTTTCCATCTACATTTCCATTACATGAGATTTATATGAGGTGTGTTAAGGTAATCAATGTTAGAGAAAAAGTTAATTTTTAATTTCATTTTGACATGAGAGTTGTATAATATATTTGTTAACGTTGTGTCATTATGAAATAATCACATTGGGACGATTGTAATCCCTTCTCTCGCAGACCAAGAAAACACATTCACACAACCACCATAGTTATAATTGGAATTTTGATGGTAGAGTTCAGATTTTCCTTAATATATCCAACATGTCAAAGAATGTCAACCATGTAGACATAATGATCAATTGTAACACAACGTCATTAAAGTATTTATAAACCTCATTCGCTAAACCTATGTACAACTTGCATGCAATGTTATGTTTAAATTAGAGCTTTGGATTAGGACATGAACATTCATCAAACTATAGTTGAAAGGTTTTTTTTGTTAAATGTAGTTGTAAGTGGTTTGGTAGACATGTATGGAAAAATTAGAATCATACACACTGCACTTGAACTATTCAAAAAAAATCCAAGAAATAAGATGTGACCTTATGTAGTGTAATGAATGAATGATATGCACAAGGACATCAATCAAAGCATGACAGAATGATCCTCTTTTTAGATGTGAACTATTTGAAAAAACACCTCAATGAGATGTGGTCTTGTGGAAATTAATGAATGCAGGATATGGAAAAAATGGTTTTACTAAAAAGGCCTTTGAAACTTGTAATAAAGTACATTTTAAAGTTGTAAATATGGACTCCACAACCTTTCAAACATACTCCCAGCCCATGCCGAAATGAAAGCTTTAGAATAGGGTATGGAAATCCATCAAAATATAATGAAAAGTATATTTTTGTAAAATGTTATAGTTTTTAATTATCATATAGATATGTATATAATATTTGTAATCATACAAAAATCATGAATTGTTTGATAAACTGAATCCAGGATATATGTGGTCTCATGGAATGAATTTGAATTTTTTTGTTTTATTGACATAAAATGAAATCACAATCTAACTTCAACTAGATATCACTTGTCTATAATTTTTTAAAGTGTCAATTCAATAAATAATAATAACTTACATTTTCTTCTGCTATCATGCAAAATGACTAGCCTAAAAATTGAAATTACAAAGCACAACAAAGGAGCCCATAGTTCAAAATTATGCTTCATGATTACATTGATCCCCTCTCATGGCCAACTATACGAGAGAGTTTTTGCTTTCCAATTTTAATTTAATAAAATGAAATAAAAAAACAAACCAACCTCAGAAGATGAAAGGGTTTACCAACACCTGTGATGATGGATGTCAATGTGGATGTAATAAGTATCCTTCTTCTTACGTTGACGAAGAAACCTACAAATCAAAGATAACTGAACAAAATAGATTAGATAAATGGATAAACGAGTTGCTTAACAAAGGCCGATTCCAGGAATCCAAAGGGACTTCCTTAGAGGATTCATCTTGATTTGATATAATTAAGTAAATTGAAAATGATAATGATAAAGATACATGATAGATTAAGATATATAGATAAAAGATGAGAAGCTCTAGAAATCGAGGTTGAAAGGTAAGTCTTGTACAACTTCAAATGTGGCCCAAGAAAGGGTGGATACAATCTGAATAGTCTCAAAGTAGTCATACCAAAAGTCTTTTATCTCTTGTTGGATCTCATAGAGGAAATCAAACGAGTCCTCAATATCTTCAATGTCAGTGGAAAAACATATTACACACGGTGTAAGCTCATGAAGGATGTTTTACTGTTCCCAAAAGAAGGGTTGTTGGACTATAGGAAGGTTGTAGATACTAGTAATAGGATGGGACCGGTGAGATACTGCCATCTAAAGTAAAGTCATGCTTGTAGAGGACACGTTAAATCTAAAATATTGATAAAATTTGAGACCGAATCCATAAATTGATAAAAATATACAAATTGATAGGGATCGCTGGCGATTCAGAGGAATCGCTGACAATTGGATAGAATCATTAGTGATTATTGTAAAAATTATGAATTTGATAAAAACGACAAACAAAGCTCTAAAATGATGATTTTTATTTTTATTTTTTATGTTTAGATGAAATGTAAATAACGAAACAAGATAAATAAATACCTTTTGTTGAGGAAACAAGCTAAAAGATGTCTCCAAACATTTGATGTATCTGGTTGGAGTTGATGGCCAATTGTTGGGCTTTGTGAGAGATGATTGATAAAAAATATTATCAAAATGATGTGTTGACAATAGCTTAAGGTTGATATAGGTCCTTGATGATCTCTAGAGGGACTTGTTATCTGAATTCTGACCCTGAAAAAATTTATCAAACACGACCCTCTGCAGAAATAAATTCAAGGGACGGTTCCATCGTATGAGCCCACATTTCAAATCCAAAGAACAGGTTGCAAACAGACTCTAAAATGGAGGAGCAGGGTTGGGGAAGGAAGCAAACAGTGTCTAAGAAAACCAGAGGCTCAAAAGAAAATAAATGGAAAAAAACGCGAAGTATTCGGGCTCTATGAATGATTCAGAACGAGCGCAAAATTGGATAAGTATGGGATAATCAGCGGAAGCTTCCACGTGCCTCATCGGTTCTTCTCTAAGGGGTAAACTTAAAAAGAAGACTTAAATAGAGCGGAGCTTCCACATGTCCTAGGCCCAAAAAAGGATAGAGCCAACCATTGAAAAGTCTAAACAAGCAGAAAGAACCACGTGTCAGCTCGGTGTAATTTCAAGATGGGAGCCCAAGGTGGAGACTTAAACTTGCACTAGCCCTCCACGTGTCCCATGTCAGATGTATGGCCCTGCCAAACAAAAGGACTTAGTCAAAAAACATAAAGGAATAAAGCAAAGCCACGGAAGGAGCCACGTGTCAGCCCGACGTAACTTCAAAATCAAAATCCAAAAGCAGTTCCCAAACGTGCACCAGCCCTCCACGTGGCCATGTTCCAAGTCAAAGCGGGAAGGCAAGTCTCCAGGAGTAATTTTAACTTTTTGGCTTCATTCCCAAGTGACATAAAGTATAAAAATGAGTCGCACCTCCACCAATGCCCAAGGAGCCACGTGTTAAGCCTAAATTACATGCGGGCTAGCGGGCCTTGGAGTGATTTCTTTCCCAAGTGGAAAATGTAGACCCATGGGCCTGAAGATGGTTTTTTGATGAAATAGGTATTGTAGGGCTACGGGGAAAATTTTGCATTTTTTTATTTTTGTGCCAAAAGGGGGGGAAATCAAATTTTGGGCCTACGGACCTGTTCTGCTAACTAGTTTTTGCCATTTTTTGTACGTACCTGATTCAAATATTCAAATGAACATATCTTCTGATCCAGTGCCCAAAATCCAATAAATTTAGCACCATTAGAGAGATCTCGACCTTGTATACATGATGAAGATCTGAAACTTTAATTTCGACGAGGTTAGGTGGGGAAAAATTGGAAAATGTCTTCTTTCCATTAATATAGGATCCATTTGCTCCAACAACTAGATCGGATTTGATCTTGTCCATCGTTCTTCCTCCTTTAACATGCCGAACAAGTAATCGAGGTAGATTTAACAGATTATGGGTGGATTTACAGGGGCATTGATGGCCAGTAGCTGAGCTTCAAATTAGTTTTCCCACCTCTCTCCTTCTTCACTATGTGCAACATCTATAAAAGAAAGAGCAGGGCTCATTGTAAAGGGTTGGACAGTTTCCATGTTTTACACCCTCCCTTCTTCCCTATATCTACAAGTGAATTTTTGGAGCTTTCCAAACCTCCCATTCAAGTTGTAATGCAAATTTTCTTACGTCTTTTCCACTGTAATGCATTATATCGACTCCTGGAACAATAATTTATGTTTGTTGACAATTTCTCAACCCTTTTCATGTGTTGATTTTTGTAACTTTCTGATCTCTCATTGCATTTTGGTTACCTATGCATGGTATTGTATTGTAATCTCTATTGTCTATATTGAGTTACAAAACTGAGTTTATAAAATTCCATTGGTGTATCACCTCGTTAGCTTAGGTTTATTTTGTATCTTCTCAACCCTATCTCCTTTGTAAAATAGAGTGGGTCTAGAAAAGATCTTCTGTAATTTATTTGTGTGCACCTGAACAGAGGAATAGGAACCAGCTTTAATCCGAAGAGCTCTCTTAACTCGCAAGGTCCCACACCTTGAGAGATGCTCCATGTTGTGCAATCACACTAAGAGTCTCAACTCATCTAGTTGCAGGCACTTAGGGGTGTTGCGATTTTGTACCAATAGTTTTAGACATGCTCCTATGGGACCAAGAAGGTCTCTATCTTTATTGTAGAAAGAATGATGTGTACTTGCTGTAATTTTAATATTTTAAGAAGTTTCTAAGGTTACACATCTAGCGAGTCCCAAAGAGACAGAGTCCACTGATTTCAATAGTCCATGATTTGTCAAGTTCATGAGAAGAATACAAACAAGGTCAAGAACCAGAGAGGAGGGACTATTTGTCTATTTTTACTTGTCCCCATAATAGAGGGAGAAGGGGAAGAAGAGCTCAAAGGTCTCCATCCCCACCAAACAGAACCTTGTCAACACCTCCTCCTGGTAAGCCATTCATTTAATCAATAAGGGTCTATCAGGTTAATTAGAATGGGATAACCACTAAACCCCTACGTCAACTTCACTAGCAGCATCCCACTTCACTCTCAATGCACAAAATCTAGTCCAAGTTGCAGCATTAAAGAGCATCCCATATTTCACTGGAGAGAACCAACTTCTCCTAGTGACCACATTCAAGACATTGCAAATGTTCTACGTAATTCATGAGATCACTGAGATGGACATTGCAGTAAAGTATGTTAGCTTCTTCACTCAAGGGTAAAGCTTCACAATGGTTCAAGAGTCTAACAGCAGGCTCTATTCCAGACTTGGGACCATCTGTGCAGAGATCTCCACAATCAATTTTGAGAAAATGGAGATAAATATATGCCTTGTTAGAACATTTGACAACCATCAAGAGGGATCCTAATGAGCAATTTGGCTGATTTAAAACTTCAGATTTCAAAGGACATGGGACAAGATTCCATTGCCTTGTAAGGCCCACAGATGAAGGTGCTTTCTTATACTTTCTTAGCAGCTCTAAATTCTTGATATTGCCTTAATGATTCAATCAATGGGAGGCACCACCTTACCTGCAGCCTATAACATTTCCATTAGAGCTTAAAATTGTTTAATTCAGGCTGGTAAACTTGCTCCTAGGCCACCTATGCCTCTATACCTAAGAACTAGGAGATCCAAGCACTAGTCAGACACCCACATTAGCTCCTATACCTACTCCTAGGAATCATAGTTCAGATGAATCCTCAACCTCAATCTTCTAGCACTTCAAAAGAGCTTCAAGAAGTTATGAAACAACTATAGAACCTAGGGAATGAGCTAATGACTATAAAAAGGAAACAAGCTCAGAGTTTTAGGCCATATCATCCTCAGACTCAGTATCAAGCTAGACCCCCATATCAGCAAAATAGGCCACTAAATCAGGTTAAAATCAATAACCAAAACCAAGGAAAACCTCAAGTTGCTAGGCCTTTCCTAGTCATATGATCCAAACACAGCTTCAACATCAAGGGCCTTGGTTCCAACACAAAATAATATGGCATAAGAATATGATTGGTGTTTCCCATGCAATCAGCCCCATAACCAATCAATGTGTTTTAATGGTGCACTAAATCAATCCTTGATGGTACAGACCATTGGTGTGTCCCAAGAGTCTAGCAAAGAGTAAAATCAGTAGTAAGGAGTTTAGACAAGAGGCACCTCCAAGTGAAACTATGCTTGTCAATTGGTAGGTTGAAGACTTTTGTGGTATGAATCAAGCCACTTCTCAAAGTATATCTGCCAATACACTAGTCCAAGAAAAGGAATATTGGAGAGGGAAAATCACCAAACTTAGGTAATCCTCAACCCTCCATTACTCCATAGGGTATTGGCACTCAAAATGCAACTCCCAATATGCAGTGTTAGCCCAAGCCACCTTCCAAACCCACTCAGGCACCGGTTGTAACGACCCATGTGTAAGAGAAAAATGTACCAGGGAAGGGGAAGTAAAAAAGATAGCATCCCATTTAACATCATTGAACAAATGAAGAAGAAAAATGTGAATATTTCAATGTGGGAGTTCATTGGCTATCCCAGGACAGAGAGATCTATTGCAAACTGCTATGGCTAATTGATCAAGCTCAAATCAGCCCCCAAACTAGCAAGAGAAAGTGTTTACCAATACAGGTTCAGCCTGAAGGAAACCATGGAGGACAACAAGGTAAGAATCTGAAGCCCCCTCCATTCTATGTTTCATTGATCATTGGAGACAAATTGGTACATAATTGCATGATTGATTTAGGGGCAAGTAGCTCTGTAATGCCAAAACAAATAGCCGATCAGCTGGGTCTTCAATATGAAGTCATCTCCAAGGGTGTAGTGCAATTAGATGGGACAACAGTAACAACGGTTGGAGTCATCAAGGATTTGACCCTCACATTACATGCATGCCCCAATGTGACTGTATTGTAAAATGTATCAGTCATAGACTTACCGCCACATTTTGCATTGTGTTTGTCAAGAGACTTCACTGCTAAGATTGGAGGCTATTTGTCTTCTGATTGGTCACACATGCTTTTTAGAACAAGGTATGGAGCTAAGGCTACAATTAGATCTGAGCCCATTGTAGATTACCATATTGAGTCTTATGTACCCATCCCAATCAATGCCAATTGTTCATCCTTTGATCAGGAGGACCTCCCAAGAACTTGTGAGGAAGATACCAAGGTTGGGTGTATCCCAAACTTGACCCTTGATGAGTGGGTGAAAAAAGAGGCATGCTTTTGACCCCTATAAGGAGATGGAGGAATCTGAGCTAGGAGTCTATTGTTTGCATGAGGAGAATCATCCTCTTCCTGACATCATTAAGCCAGACCACAAAGATGATAATGAGGTATGGCAATTATTCTTTGATGGCTCAAGAAGTAGACAAGGAGCCAGAGGAGGAGCTATGCTTGTTTCCCCCCAAGGTATGAAATACTACTCAGCTTTTTGTTTCCAATTTTCTTGTTCAAACAATACAGTAGAGTATGAGGCTTTGGTCCATGGATTGCATTGGGCAAGGAAAAGAGGGTATAAGAAACTTGCAAGTGTTTGGCGATAGTGAGCTAGTTACAAATCAAGTTCGAGGACAAAATTCTGCTAAGAATGACCTGTTAAAGAGCTACAAGAACCAGGTATGGGACCTCATCAAGGATTTCGAAGCATTCAGCATCAATTCCATCCCAAGGAAAGAAAAATGAAGACAACAGACAGATTGGCAGCAATTGGGGTAGCATTTGATGTTGTAGGGAGTATCAAGAGTGATAAATCTCAGCCCCATATCAAGTTGGTTGTGAGACCAGTCTGTCCCTGACTAATAACACAAGTTGGCAAGTCTTCGAAAATGATCAACAAATTTTCAACTTTCTACAAGAAGAAGCTGATTTTTCCTCAAGAACCAAGACAAACTGGAGCAGCAGTATGGCAATCAAGTGGTGTAGTTGAGAGACCAACAAACTACCAAAGGGTCTTGTCACTTTGGAATCAATCTTCAACCCAAATGATCAATTCCAAAAGGAGAAGGTGAATATTCAGGTAAAGGGTGAAGATTCAAAGCCCATTTTCATAGAAGAAGGAAAAATGTTGTGAATTGGAAAGGTAAGCACTCAACAAGAAAAATATGAATTCATTCAACTTTGTCAAGAATTCCCAGATGTCTTTTCCTAGACTTACAAAGATTTAAGAGGTTTCAACCCAAAGTTGGCACAACACACTATCGAGCTGGATCCAGGATCTAAGCCTTTTAGACAGAAGCAAAGGCCAATAAATCCTCACATTGAGCCTCTCATGAGAAAAGAATTGAACAAGATAATTGAGGCCAACATCATCTTCCCTATCAAGCACTCAAGTTGGGTTGCAAACTTGGTGCCTGTAAGGAAAAGAAATGGAGAAATCAGACTATGTGTGGACTTTCATGATCTAAACAGAGCATCACTCAAAGATCACTATCCACTTCCATCAATGGAACAAATCTTATAGGTTGTAGTTGGCTCTAAGAGGTTTTCATTACTAGATGGATACTCAGGCTATAATCAGATAATGGTGAAAGAGGAAGACCAATTTAAGACAACCTTCACCACCAAATGGGGTACATATGCTTATAAGAAGATGCCATTTGGACTATCAAAATGCGAGAGCAACATTTCAGCGAGCTATGGACATGGCATTCAAAGGATTGATCAACAATATAGTCTTGGTGTATCTAGATGATATCACCATCTTCTCAAAGAATGTTGCAGACCATCTCTTCCACCTCAAACAGGTATTTCAAAGGTGTAGAAGGTTCGGAGTGTCACTGAATCCAAAGAAGTGTGTGTTCTTGGCACATGAGGGGAAATTTTTGGGCCACATTGTCTCAAGAGAGGGGTTGATAATTGATCCCTAAAAGAGTTGAAGCCATCCAGACACTTCCATTGCCACAACACAAAAAGTCTCTCCAAAGCTTCTTGGGGAGGATAAACTTTGTTCACAGGTTTGTACCTGATTTTTCCACTCTTGTGAAGCCTTTAACAATGATGTTAAAGAAGAGTCTTGAATTTAAATGGAAAATAGAAGGAAAAGAGAGTTTTGAGGCCATCAAGCTTGCAATATCACAAGCCCCAACTCTCATTAACCTAGAACTTCTCAAAAGACTTCATGTTATATGCTTTTGGAGGGTCAGACACCATCTCAGCCATCTTGGTCCAGCCCAACAAGGAAGGTTCAGAACAACCCATAGCCTTCTTCAGTCAGAGCTTGGAGGACTACGAGGTAAAGTACTCTTTCATTGAAAAACATGTCCTTGTTGTTATTAGGAGCTTAAAGAAGTTTCAGACACTTGGTCTCAAACAATAAGATTCAACTACTAGTATCTCATGCTGGTGTCAAGGATTTTCTCCTAAACAAGGACTTGAATGAGAAGAGAGTAGGTTGGATCACTCGGGTAATGGAATATGACATTGAGATCAAGGTGACCAAACTAGTTCGATGGCAAGGGTTTGTGTGAACAACTCACCTCCAAGCAATAGGCTGAGTTAGTGGATAAAAAATAGGTTGTCCTACTATTGCAGAATGATCAAGAGCAACCAGCTAATGATGCACCTATTCCATGTTGGACTCAAGCCTTGGTGCATTATCTCCAAATAGGTTTGTGCCCTCCAGAATGGAACAAAGCAAAGAGGAGATACTTTAGGTTACAAGCCATTCCATATGTGCTTGTTGGTGGTGTCTTGTTTAAAAGGATATCAATAGTGTTCTATTGAGGTGCATTGGGACAGGCCAAATTGAGAGAGTGTTGCATGAGTTCCATGATGGAGAAGCAGGAGGTCACTTTTCTCCTCGAGTAACAACTCTCAAGATTATGAAAGCTGGTTATTATTGGCCTATAGTGTTCAGGGACTGCTACTCATGGATCAAGAAGTGCAAGAAGTGTGCATTATTCATAGGGAAGGAGAAGTTAGCAGCCCTGCCCCTTCGCCCAATTTTAGTGGATCAACCATTCATACAATGGGGACTAGACTTCATTGGAGTGATTAACCCAAATTCAAGACAGGGCCACAAGTGGATACTTACAGCAATAGATTATTTCACCAAGTGGAATGAAGCAGTGGACACTTAAGGAAGCAAATGAATCCAACATCTTGGATTTCTATGAAGGAATAGCCACTAAGGTTTGGAGTCCCTACCACTATTATATCATATAATGCATTGGCATTCCTTGGTATAAGGATCACTGAATGGGCAGTCAAGAATGGTGTGTACCTCATCACTTCATCAAACTATTACCCTCAAGGTAATGGCCAAGTAGATTCCACAAACAAGAACCTATTAAGGATTATCAGAAGGAATCTTGATGAAAATCAGAGAACTTGGCATACAAAGCTCAAATCATCTCTATGGGCTGATAGGATCACATCCAAAAGATCCACAGGAAGCTCCCCATACAAGCTTGTATATGGAAAAGAGGCAGTATTACCCCATATCATTGGAGCTTGCCCGCTTTGGAGCTCATGAAACAGTTGGAGCTAGCCGAGTTTGAACCTATGGAAATCATGTATGCAGAGCTGATGGAAGTAGGAGAAGAAAGAGAGCATGCAATGCAGAGCATGGAAAAGGATCAAGCATTGATCAAGAAGAATCTTTGATAAGAAAGTAAGAATGAGGACCTTTCAAGAAGGGGACTTAGTTCTAAAGTGGGATGCAGATCGGGTAAAGCTAGGAAAGCATTCCAAATTTGATGCCATTTGGAGTGGCCCCTACATGATCACAAGGTGCAAAAGTAGCAATGCCTTCCAGCTGGCTAAATTGGATGGTGAAGAATTGTAGATCCAGTAAATGGGATCTATCTCAAACATTGCTACTGAAAAGGAAGGTTCCACCCTTGTAAATATTAGCATAGAATTTTAATTTCCCTAAGTGCATATGCACATTGTTTTGTTGTAGCATAGGTTTTGTTTCCCTAAGTGTTGTGGCACAGGTTTTTTGTTGCTCCAAGTTTGCGTTGTTATATAGTTCAACGATGCCTCTAGGTGAATGCACCAGGCCCTTCAGCTTTTTTTGCAACAGGGAGACCCATAGTTTCCATGACAGTTTCTCATTTTCTAATAGAAAAAATACAGAGAAACTAAAATCAGGTACCCAAAAGGTCCATTTTCAGAAGAACAGGATCAACGTTGGGCCACCAACCACGACTTTATGCCCAATGGATATAACAAGACAACTAGTCTATTCATCTAGTAGGAATACATCCCCTGTGAGTCACCAAATTGTTATCTCAATTTTTCCCCCGGCAAAATTGATCAAACATGACCCTGTGCAGAAAGAAATTCAAGGGACGGTTCTGTCAAATGAGCCCACATTTTAAATCCAACAAATAGGTTACAGACGGGCTCTAAAATGGAGGAGCATGGTTGAGGAAGGAAGAAAACAGTGTCAAAGAAAACCAGAGGCTCAAAGGAAAAGAAATGGAGAAAAATTGAAGTCTTCGGGCTCTACAAATGATTCAGAATGAGCCCAAAATTGGCTAAGTATGGGAGAATTAGCGGAAGCTTCCACGTGCCTCATCAACGCATCTCCAAGGGCTAAACTCAAAAATAAGACTCAAATGAGTGCGGAGCTTCCATGTGTCCTAGGCCCAAAAAAGGATAAATTGGCCATTGAAAATTCCAAACAAAATGAGAAAGAACCACGTGTCAGTTCGGGCGTAATTTCAAGATGGGAGCCCAAGGTAGAGACTCAAACTTACACCAACCCTCCATGTGGCCAGGGTTCAACAGAGGTCAAATTCAAAGTGGGCCCAAATTGGTTAAGTATAAGAGTGCAGCAGGAAGGTGACACATGTCTTACCTGGTGCACATTCAAAGGTGCAGCCCAAAGCAAGAGACTCAAATGAGTGCAAGGCTTCCACGTGTCAACCCGGCACATCTTCAAAGATAAATCTAAAAGTGGGTCCTTAGAGAAATGTCAAGCCTCCACGTGTCCCTAGTCAGATGTATGGCCCCGCCAAAACAAAAGGACTTAGTCAAAAACATAAAGGAACAAATCAAAGCTACGGAAGGAGCCACGTGTCATCCCGGCACAACTTCAAAATAAAAAATCAAAAGCAGTCCCGAAATGTGTGCCAGCCCTCCATGTGGCCATGTTCAAAGTCAAAGCTAGGAAGGTGGGTCTCCGGAGAGTAATTTAACTTTTGGCTTCATTCCCAAGAGACATAAAGTATAAAAATGAGTTGTTCATCAATTCCCAAGGAGCCACGTGTTAGGCCTAAATTTCATGCGGAGCCGACGGGCCTTGAAGTGATTTTTTTTCCATGTAGATGAAAAAATGCTAACCGGCAGACCCGAAGATGGTTTTTTGACAAAAAGGTATTGTGGGGCTGCGGGGAATTTTTTTTACATTTTTATATTATTTGTACCAAAAGGGGGCAAAGTGAATTTTGGGCCCACAGACCCATTCTCCTTACTGGTTTCCACCATTTTTTGTATGGACCTTGATTCAAATATTCAAATGGGCATATCTTCTGATCCAGTGCCTGAAGATCCAACAAATTTGGCATCATTGGAGAGATCTTGATCTCGTCTACACCATGGAGATCTGAAACTTTAATTTTGATGAGGTTAGGTGGGAAAAAAATGGAAAACATCTTTGTGCCATTAATGTAGGATCCAATTACTCCAATAACCAGATCAGATTCGATCTGATCCACCGTTCTTCCTCCTTCAACACACCGAAACAAGTAATTGAGGTAAATTTGACAGATTGTGGGTGGATTTGCAGAGGCATTGATGGCTGGTAGCTAAGTTTCAAATTAGTTTTCCCATTCTCTCTCCTTCTTCTCTCCTTGTGTTGAATCTATAAAAGAAGGGGTTGGGTTCATTGTAAAGGGTTGGATAGTTTTGTTTTTGCACCCTCTCTTCTTCCCTTGTCTGCAAGAGAATTTGTGGAGCTTTCCGAACCTCCCATTCAATTTGTAATGACAAATATTTCTTGCCTCTTCGCTACTTTAATGTACTGTATCGACTCTGGAGACAATAATATATGTCTTTGGATGATTCCCAACCCTTTCATGTGTTCATTTTTATCTTTCTGATCTCTTCATTGCATTTTGATTATCTATGCATGGTAGTTGTATTGCATTTCTATGTTCTGTGTTCAATTGCAAAACATTGTGTCTAACATTCCTTTGGTGTATCACCTCATTAGCTTAGGTTTATTTTCCTCATCTTCTCAACCCTGTCTCCTTCGTAAGATAGAGTAGGTTTTAGAATAGATCTTCTGTAATTTATTTGTATGCACCTGAATAGAGGAATAAGGAACCGGCCTTCATCTGGATAGCTCTCTCTAGACTTTCAAGGTCCCCACACTTTGAGAGATGCTCCATTTTGTGTAATAACACTAAGAGTCTCAACCCATATGGTTACAGAAATTCAGGGGTGTTATGATTCTACACTAACAGGACTTAGATTCATTTTGGAATCAAAAATGAAGTACAAGCACGAGAAAATGGTTTCTGAAGATCCTTGAGAAATGAGCAAAAATCCTATTTATAATTGCTAGCAATCGATTAGGATCTCCGGGGATCCAATTTTTTTGGGAAAACATTTAGGAAGTGGTTGGAACCATTCCCAAACAAGTTTTTTAGGTAAATGATAAGGTAAAATGGTTGGGAGGAGGTTACGGATGAGTTGGGGGGGTTAGGATGTGAGAATAAAATAGATTTTGATGGTTTTAAGATGGTTAAGGTAAATTTAAAGTCGTTAAGGTAGTTTAGGATGGGTAAATGGTAATTTATGAGAGTATAAAATTATTTTTATATCGGTGTGGAGAGGGTAACTTAGGATAATGAAATTAAGATAGATTTTAGATTAAATAAAGTGTGTATAAGATGAAATAGGTGGGTTGGAAAAAACATAGTTTCTACATTTGCCCCTTTTGTCGAGTAGTTTGTGACAACCAAACTGTTGGAAAAAAATGATGTGAGATAAATTTTACTTTTTGTTTAGATGGGTGATACCCCCTAAAATTTGGGGTGATTGTGATGTAGCACAAGGGTCACCGGTTTAATTGAGTTAATTGTATGGGTTTGAAATGTGTGTTTCATTTGAAGTTACCCCAAGGTGGGGTATAGAACCAAGTGATAAGGGAACCAAGGGGTTCATGTCCTATAGACATATGATTTTTAGGGATAGAGAAAAGATCACATAGATAAGTAATAGGGGGAACCAAAGGGTTCATAGCCTATAGATGTTTGGATTATCAGTGTCAAGGTCATAAAATGATTCTTGTGAAGGATAAACTAGTTTTGGGGTTTTTAAAATGAGGCACATTGTTGAAAGAGGTGGTTGAAAATAATAGTTGGTATTGAAAAAATGATGACTTGTGATTGAAAATGATGGATCACTAGCGATTTAGATGAATCACTAGGATTTAAGGTGAATCATCAGAGATTAGGCTAAATCACCGATGATTATAGGAATCGTCGGTGATTCCTATGTAAAATATTTGGGGGTTATAAATAATCTATTTTCTTAAGAAATATTTCATTTCTGATTTGTGAGTTTAGAGAGCTTAATTAAGTGATTAACAAGTGTTAAGTGAGTAATGGTAGCTATTAGACCATCTGGATGACAGAGGAGGCCAACCCAAGAATGGGTATGTACATTTTTGTCATTTTGTATGTTTTGATTTTTTTTTCTTTAATGTCCATACGAGGGCATGTTTTTAGAACCGCCAAGATCATTTGCAATTTTTATGGATTGCTGGTGATTTGGATGGATCGCTAGCAACTTAGGATGAATCATTAGTGATTGATGATTTTGATTAAAAAAATTATAATATTTTGATGGGGATCTATTCTAATCCATGTTTTTGTGTTTTTTGGATGCAGGTAAAGTCTAAGTTGACTATCAAAGATAAGACTTCAATGATTTTAGTAGAGGTGAGGGAGGATATGTTGGATGAGGATTGGATACATGTAGAGGATGTGATTTTTGTGGGGGTACATCACTATAGACACATTCATATACATCAAGGGTTATTGTTATATTTTATGGAGAGGTGGGATTCTACCACCTGTACTTTCTAGTTACCTACGGGTGAGATTACCATTACCCTAGAGGATGTTCACAAGATCACTATATTGTCAGTGCATGGAGATGGTATCTATTATATTGATGATACTGAGAAGGTATATGTTATGAGGGGATTTTACGGGGAGGATGTTGATAATGTGAGGTATACAACGGGTCGATTCTATTATCAGGATTTATATTCGGTAGAGAGGGAGGGTTGTGTTCAAATGACTATGATGATGATGGGGATTACAAGTTTTACTTTTCTCGACTCTGGGGGTGGTCAGTTTCCTTGGATGATGACGAGGCTAGTGGCAAAGATGATGGAGCATCAGACAATCTTCACATGGTTCCCCACTTTACTAGCACATACTTACAAAGAGTTCTGGGCTTGGAGGATTCAAATGAGCTTCGGCATCACTATTGTATTCTTACTACAGTGTTGGGCCTTTGAGCATATTTATATTGCTCATCCTCATGGTTTTCCATGGGGAGGTGTGGATATGATAGCGAGATTAGTTGGTTTCATGAGATAGCATGCACATGTAGGGGATTCTGAGGTAGTACGGATTGAGGAGTATTACAAACAGCTCTTAGCAGGGTTACATGTGTGAGATGTATTGTGGAGGCCCTATATTGGATTTCCCATATGGGCGGGATAGGATTTCAACATGAGTTATGGGTTCATGGGAGATGCAAAGGAGAGCAGGATCTCATTAGATTCAGTCACATCAGGTGACAGTGTATTCTGATACAATATGTTTCAGAGGTTCCAGTTTTGTACAGGAGATATGACAGAGACATGGATACTCCCAGGGAAATAATGGGGCCACATTATCATATGTTTGATGAGGAGGGAGCCATGGGTATTGATGAGCATGAATATCAGGTACTGATATGTGATGTCGATGTGACTGCGGCATATAGGGCATGGTGGACTAGTGAATTTGATGCATGGGGGAGAGTTCAGCTAGCTCTAGGAGATAGGCAAGTGCGAGCCTGAGTGGAGGGAGGATAGGGAGGTGATAGTGGTGAGGGAGATGATGGGGATGATAAAGAGAGCGATGATGGTGCAAATAGTGCAACTCTGGAGGCTATCATTGAAAATTTAACTACAGATAAGGTCGTAGTGGAGACAAAGATATGGCCTGAGGAAGGAGCGGGATGGTTTGGTGATATAGAGGGATGGGTTAAGTACTGACTGTGATATCCTTAACCAACAGCTAGTACAAGCTACGACCGATCATGATAGATATAGATAGCATAGAGAGACCCTGAAAAGGGCTCTTGGTATTATAGGTACGTCAGTGTCAGGTGCTGAGTTGGTAGCTTGGGCTCAGGCCATTAGTGAGATGGGACCACCAGGTATGGTTAACTTAGATCACTACCAGTCGGTACGAGATGAGTTGGCCTATTATGAGGACTTGTATGTGTGGAACATGCCTACCGCACTTTGTTATGTGGAACATCTAACTCAGTAAGGAGCGGGTCCTAGTATTATTGCAGCAAGGGTGGGTTAGCCACCTCAAGGTCACGATGGAGGAGGACCAGATAGAAGCTCTGATGGAGGAGATGGCAGTGACGGTGATCCACAAGGTGCTAATGGTCAATCTGATCAGGGAAGCATTGTTCGTGGTAGTGAGTTCTTTTTGGTTGTCCAATTTACTGGATAGCTATATTGTATTTTGATATCTACGGCTCTTTATGAAGCCTCAATTTTTTTATGTATAGACTTTGATATAGAGATTTCAGGAGACTCCACATGATGTAAAAATATATTTTGATATGTTTATATAGATGATGATGATGGGTTCGATTTTTGGATTTATGTGTTGATTATTATGTCTATGTGATGTGATTTATTTATGGTTGCATTTGATTTGATAGATGTTTAATATTATTGATGTGTGTTGGTATTATGTGGATGTTTTGAGAGACGTTGATATTTTCTAAGTGATAGTGTTTATATGTTTTGTGTTAGGAATATTGTGACTTTAATGTGATCGAAGAATATATAAAATGTGCTTTAACTTTTGGATAAGAATAAAAAAGGAATGATTTTTTTATACTATATTTGATCATACGCGATGGGATTGAATAGAATTAAGGTGCTTCCCCTTTTTAGCCTTTATTACAAATGTTAACTGGATGACTAACAATGGGTAGTCACATGTAGGATTTTGGATATAGATGGAACTGAAATGTATACCTTCCTAGGACGTCAACAATGGTTGACATATGTAGGTTGTGTGTGAGATTAGGATCTCTTGTCAATGGTTTCATAGGGAGATTCCCCAGCTATATTTTATTTTTGATGTAAACTGGTCGATGCGGGAAGTTTATTTTGTTGGGAAAGTTGATCAATGCAGGAAATTTTCGTAGGATGCTTTTTATATTTGAATTTTGAAGGATAATCAATGTGGGAAGCCTTTTTACATAAGTAGCCATCCTTTGAGGGAGTGATCTACAATTTTGATCTTTGAATTTGATTTTTTTGGATAGTCATCCTTTAAGGGATCAGTCTTATGATTTTAACAGGTAGATGTCCTTTGAGGGATCAGTCTACTTTTCTTTTTGATAATATGATTTTTGATTTTTGAATAGTTTTTCTTCAATGAACCAGTATATTTATTTTGATAGGATGCATCCATAAATATTTTTGACTTTCTTTAGAGCTGAGGGAAAACCCTAATAGACCATTTTGAGGAGGGGAATAAGATGTGTACACAAACTACACATGTGTGCCCCATGACATGTCTTAAGTTGATATATAAGGTGGATGGATTGTAATGATTATGGGGTTCCTACGATGAGAAACTTTTCCATATGAAATATGCGATGAACAGAGACATGGTGCTCATCTTTAAGGTTTTGAGGATAGTGACAGAAAACTACATACTTTCAAATATTTATGATGATATGATGATTGGTTGGTGATGAAAATAGATATTTGATGTGACTGTTGTCATGATGATCAAGATGCTAACAATAGAAAGGTTGCAAGTTCAAGGCATTTAGAGGTTCCTTTTCAGGTGTACCATCAAGGGAGGCTAGACAATAGGATTTTGACCCATACTTGTGAGTGATAATATATGGCCTGATTCAGTTAGGGAAAAACTTTGCACGTTTACTCCTTTCCAAAGTAGTGAAATTTTGATTTTCATTGAGAACTAGATCACCTATGTTAAGGTCACATTATTTAACATGTTTTTTATACACGCATTTGATGTGCTCTTGATAAAAATGATGATGTTCGAGAGTTGTCAAGCGTCTTTCATCTAATAATTCTAACCATGTTATATGGTCTTGTTAATACTTTTTGTCAGGAATGAACTCTTTGACAGATACACAGAGTGATGGTATTTTAACTTTAAGGGGTAAAACCACCTCGAAGCCATATACTAACGAGAAGAGAGTAGCATCTATGGGATTATGGATGCTAGTTTGATAGGCCCAAAGAGAAAACGAGATTGGAAGATGTCAATTCGTGTTTGTTTTATCTATTGTTTTCATGAGGATCTTGTTAAGTGTCTTGTTAGAAGCTTCAACTTTTCCATTTTCTTGAGGATAGTAGGGTGATGAAAATCTTAGTTTGATATTGAATGTGTTGCAAATTTTCTTAATGTCCTTGTTTTAAAAATATTTTTTATTATCAGTTACGAGTTTGTCAGGGATACCAAAGTGACATATGATATGTTGATAGATGAAATTGATGATCTTGTTGGATTTATTAGAGGTTAAGGGAATGGATTCAACCCATTTAGTAAAGTATTCATTTGTTGTAATAATAGAATGACGTTGTTGCGATGAATGAGGGTTAATAGTCCCAATGAGGTCTAGCCCCCATTACGAGAAATTCCATAGGTCTTGGGATGGTTGTAAGGTTTGACTAGGTATGTGAGTGATAT
Source organism: Taxus chinensis (assembly GCA_019776745.2). NCBI lineage: Eukaryota > Viridiplantae > Streptophyta > Pinopsida > Cupressales > Taxaceae > Taxus > Taxus chinensis. The sequence goes on from CM034150.1 coordinate 719,679,228, forward strand.
TTGAATGTTTTTGACACTTGACACATTTCTTAACATATGCACAAAAATATTGATTGATATTAGGCCAATAATAGCCCAACTGAAGGACACATTTAGTAATAGTGGTGCCATTAAAATTTCCACCACATATACCATCATGGACTTCTTGAATGGATTTATTAAAATCATGAGATTTAAGGCATATTAATAAGAGGCCATCGAATCCTTGTTTATAAAGGACACCACCTACAATGATATATGGGATAGTGCATTGAAGAAAAGACATTTTGGAATTTCTAGATAGATCAGGAGGAATTTTAGATTCTGAGAGATATTCCAATGTTTGTGTGTACCAAAGGTCAGTTGGGTTGTTTTCAATAATATTGATATAGGTGAGTTTATTTTTGTGTGATGGTTGATCAATTCTATGGAAAACAATGAATAGTTTAGAATTATTAGTTAAGTCTTCAGTTGATAGAGAGATGAAGGATGATAAATAAGCCAGGTGTTCATGAATTTGTTAGAAGATCGTGGAATTGTTTGAATGGTGTAATGGTCAAAGGATTCTAGGAGGAATTCAACAATGGTTTTAGATTTTGTAGAATTTCATTTTTACATTGTTAAATTCCTTTGATTTGATTGATAATAAGTTGTGAGTAGCCACAAATATCTAATATTTGAACACCAAGAATGACGGCAGTTTTAAGACCCATGATTAAATCTTCATATTCGGCCATGTTGTTAGTACATTCAAATTTAAGTTTAAAATGATAAAGAGATAGGAGTCCCCCAGGGAGGTATAATGATGATAAAATACCCTCCCCCTTGCTAGCATTTAGATTCATTAAAGAAGAGATTCATTTTACAGGAGTGAACTCTTGATCGGTGATAATGCTGATAGATTCGTCAAGAAATTGTTCATGAGGTGTTTAATTTTCTAGAAGAGGAGCCTTGGCGAGATGATTTGTGATGGTTTGTCCTTTTTATAGATTTTTGTGGGATAAATTCAAGATCAAAATTGGTCATGAGCATAAGCCACCGAGTGATGCGGTCACTATGATATGGTTTAGAGTGCATGGTTTTAATTGTATTAAATTTGGTAACGACGTAAGTCTTGTAGTTGAGTAGATGGTGACATAGTTTGGAGGTTGTGAAATACAAGCCACAACACAATTTTTCTACTTCATTATAATGATCATATTCATAGAGTGTGTGGCTTATATAGTACACAACTTGTTCACGACCTTGCTCATCTCAGTGAGTGATCATGGAACCTAAGGTATTATCTGTAGTGGATATGTAAAGATAAAAAGTCTCCCCCCTCACATGGAGGTGTAAGCATTGTTGGTGATAGAAGGTACTATTTGAGCTCTCGAAGGATTTTTGACAATTGTGGTTCCATTTAAAGTTAACATATTTTCTAAGACGATGGTGAAATGGTTGACAACCATTTGATAGTTATGATATAGAGAAGTGGATGGATTGAATTTTACCCTGGAGGCTGTGAAGTTTTTTGAGGTTTTACGGAGGAGGAATTTCGATAATGGATTTGATTATAACGGGATCTATTTCAATACCCTAGATAAATACGATGAACCCTAAGAGTTTTTCGGTTGAGAACACTAAACACACACTTAGCAGGGTTAAGATGGAGAAAGTATTAAATAATACATGTGAAGATAGCATCAAGGATGGTGATATTATCTCTACATTGTTTTGATTTCCCCAAAACATCATCTACGTAGTTTTCTACGATTCTATGGATAAGGTCATGAAAGATGTATGCCATAGCGCATTGATAAGTGGCCCCTATATTTTTTACTCCAAAGGACATAACACGGGTAACAGAAAGTCCCCCAAGGAGTGATGAAGGATTTTTTTTTGTTGATCATCGACAGCAATGAGGATTTGATTATAATCAGAGAAGCCATCTTTAAGGGAAAAAATCTCATGGCCGGCAGTTAAGTCAACAAGCTAGTCAATGTTTGGAAGAGGAAAGTCATCTTTAGGACAAGCGAGATTAATATATTAGAATTTAGTACAGATGCACAACTTTCTCGAGGCTTTAGTTATGGGTATAATATTAGAAAACCATTGTGGAGATACAATGGGTATGATAAAATTAGCAGAGAGAAAGCATTATAACTCTTCTTTGATGAGAAGAGCTATGTAAGGTTGCATCCTATGTAGATTTTCTTTAATAGGTTTGGCATTGGGATAAGTAACAATATCATGGACAATGATATTGGTATTGATAACTAGCATATCACTATATGACCAAGTAAAGGCTTGACTATGTTTGGATAGGAAGGTGGCGAAGTCGTTCAATTCTTGTGGATCTAAAGATTAACTGACCTTAACTATGTGAGGTTCCTGAGGAGATCCTATGTTAAAATCGGTAGTGGATTCATTAAGGAGCATTGAAGTGTTGGGTGGTAAGGATTTCTGAAGGAAATGATCCTCTACCCCCATATGAGAGAGGATTGCTTGATCGTATTGACATTGGAGGATGTTGATGGTGGGTGAATCTTATTTTATCATTTCAAGCCATATGAGAGGAATTTTCTTAGTGTCATGATTAGTTCAATAAGTCAATGGTCCTAACGTGATAGTGTTGACTAAGAAAAGTTAGGGGGAATGGAAATGGTTGTCGTCAGTGTCCATAGGATTGTCATGCATGGATGAGGAAGATTTGTTCCCATTCTATAATGGCTTGGGATGCAGCATGTGTGGAGGATTCGGAAGTTGTTCTTTCATAACCTAGCCCATAATTTTCATGTGGTTTAAGGGAATGCTAAATGATTATATCATGGATGCCCTATTTGTAATGACCAAATCTGAAGCCTTTCTAGGCACAACAATAGAGTTACATCTATGCGAATACTTGATTATATAAAAAATTTAAGTTTGATATGAATGGGATGATAGGTTACTGATAAGTAGGATATGAAGAGGGGCAGTCGATCCCTCCGTAGATGAGATTCATTTTCATATGTAGGGGAACATAGGAGATAACATCTTCGACGCTAGGTTCATGGTGTCCCCAATATTTCACCCTAAAATCTGGTACTACCCCTTTTAAAATATTTCATTCTTTTCAAATTAACAGGTTTGTTTTGTGTTTGGTTTGTCTACAGTTGTCCCCATTTCTTTAAGGTATCCCCAGAGATTCATAAAAGCAAAATTCGACAAATAACCACATGTTAAGACTCACTCTATCCCTTTGTCAGGTTTTGTCTGAAAACATTTTATTTATTTATTTACTAAATTAAAAAAAAAAATTAAAATAGTTTGTGTTGAGGTTAAACCTCATCATGGATTTCCATGCCAGTATTTCTTTCATCTCTAAATGGATCATTCGCGTAGGGATGAGTTTTTACAGATTAGTTAATTGGAAAGTTATTTTCGAGCAATTGTTTGACTTCTGGCAGGTTTTCCATTTTTATTTCTTTCTTTATTTTTGTTTGTGTGTAGTTTTTTCTCCATTTTTCATCTTGCAATCCTCATAGCCTATTTATTCTTCAGACCTTTTCCTAAGCATAGGGTTATGGAAAGTTATCCAGTGTTTTTAATTGCTGACTAATTTGTCTATAGGTGACTAGAACTCAAGATTCCTTCAGGAGATTGCAAGAGGTTGCATAATTCAAAAATGGGTAATAATGTATTTTATGAAAATAAGGACAATACTACCACCAATACGTAGATCTCGAGAAAATATGCACTTTTGGAAAAAAGGACACCTAAAATGAAGCCACGGAGTGAAATTTATGGCACTTGCAAGTTTTTGTTACTACATCTTCCCGGCAAGTTGAAAAACATAAAAAAAGAGCTTCCCTACAGGTTTAAAAATGTAAAATTGGAGTTTCCCATAAGGATGGAGTTTAACATTTTCATTTAATTGAAAAACATAAAAAATGAGCTTCCCGACAGGTTGAGGTTTAATGTTTCCCTTCTTTCATGTATTGTAATGACCTAAAAAATCCACACACTAAACAACACAATAAAATACATGATAACTTTTGTTTTTACTTACTTGAAGATAATATGACCCTACAGGTGATCACAAAGAGCTCCAACCAACTCACGATAAGCTTGACACAACATTGACCACGTGTACGACTCCCATCACGAAAAATTCACTTTTCTTTTTGACAAGACAACATAGAACTCCAACCACAAAACACATTTACAGTCAGGGGCACACCACAGTGAGAAATTATTGAAGGTTATTTATTTTAATAAAACATCCTTTTTGTTCTTAATTTACATTTTCAAGGACTTTGGATAGGATTCGTACAATTCATCTTACAACGCTAAGTTTCTTACTTTTACACTGGAGAGAATTTTGCTTTAAGTCTTCTCTATTATGAAATTTATTTTTTAATTATTTTTATTTAACAAATGAGGTCATTTTATTCCACAAGGCCATCTATTGACACTTACACTACTAGAAATCACTCATACCCTTATAACAAACATGGATTCACGTTCAACATACTTAAGAGAAAAATTACAAAATACCTTGGAAAAAAAAATTAGAGGAAGAAGGTCAAGTTGAAATTTATCTGTAAGATCTCATTAATTAATAACCAGGATTGTATTGAATCTTGAAAATTTATTCATAATGACTAGAGGTTTCACTTAGGCTTTACTAGATGGGTTTGATATAAGTGTATAATTTACATTTTCAATGGTAAGTTAGATTGAAGAGTTTCTTAATCAAGTTCCTTCTACTTACTATAATTTTATTATCTTCCAAGATCTAACCATTGATTTCGACCTTAAGATCGTTTCTAAGGACTCATCACAATAAAGAGATTATTGAGTAGTTTAACATGGGGTAACAAAGGTATATTTTTTTCTCTTGTTTTTGCTAGGTTTCATACATAGACCTATACCAATGACACACGACCAAAGATAACTAAAAGTGATATATGTTGATTCAAGTTTAGATAGTTAGAGTTAGGTTGGACAAATCAAGGATAAACCATAATCCGGAAAGTGAAATTATAACAAAAGATACGTCGTCAAAACAAAGTTCATTTAATCTTATTCACAATAATATTTCTCAAATTGATTGTCAACCGATAACAACAACCTACATGGGAACAATACAAAATTACAAGGCAATGCCTTCTAAATAATCTCTGCAGTATCGATACCAATGTTTTACAACAAAAATAAGCATTCATAAAATAGCAGTTCGTAAGAAAACCTGAATCCACTTTCTACATGCATTTTCCTTTTCTTTTTCTACTCACAAAATCCACCTGCACATTTGTTAGCACAGGCCCAATTCGCGATAACTGAGCACGATAAACGCTATAACATTAAGAAAATATGTTGTTATCTAACTGTTTCAAAAAAAATGGAGAACATGGTTGCTTATGAAAATACTCCAAGTGTCTAAAAGAAGAGTAAATAAAAAGGTTGTCCAAAAGGATAAATTGTCAGAATTAAAAGGAAGGCACTAACTCTATTTGATTATCATTTTCTAATAGGAGAAGTTAATAAACCATCATAACGAATTCCACATATGTCACAATAATGACCATTATATTAACACGATAACATTTCGAAATGAAAATAGTTACCGGAAGAGAATTAGCTCAAAACGTGATTTGCCCCTATTAGTTTAAGTTAGTTCACCAAGCCAAAGATTCACTATACAATTGTCAATTCCCCAAACAATCAACCAATCAATCAAGAGGATATCTAAAACAGATGACTTAATAATATTAAGATGTTGTGCCTATAACAATTAATTTTATATCAGTACAGACTTAATAAAAAAAATGGATGAAACGTACAAATGACCCAGTATGGGTCACACCCTATCCTAACAATCCTACTAGTAAAACCTTTCTTCTAATCAAGGGAATGACTTAAGAAAAGAATAACTTTGACAGCACCAACATAACCATTATATATCTTATAGGAGGTTTACTCAATCATTCACAAGAACAACATAGGATACATAACTTCTAAGGGATCTATCATCAACAACAAGTTGACATCAAACATTTTGGATCAACACAATAACCATTCTACTAAAATGATAGCAATAATATTGTATCACAACGAGCATCACGAAAACCAGTTAACCAATGAATTTCCAAATACACTAACCTTTAGACTACATAAGAATAAAATTTACATATTTTTAAGAATCAAAACGTAGAGTAATTTCTTCGTATAAAACCAATATTCTAGTTTCAAGATTTGAAAATTTCTTCAAACATACAACAGTCCCCAAGGGAGTAAAGATGATCCCAAAGACAAGAATCTCCAAACGATGCATAGGCACTGCTACCAAAATTATGATGATCACACATGACGCTGAAGACTAAATAGTTCTTTGAGAGGTTTACAAATACCAAAATAGCTAACCAGTTTTAAGAGCAATACTAACTTGGTTCAATTCAAAATTTATTCAAGTTAAGCACACACTAAGTTGACCTGAGAAGGGTAACTGGAACCCGCAATGAACTAGGAGAAAAAGATAGAGATAGAAAAAGCATTATTCACCTATACACTATGCATTTACATATGCCCAATTACTATTTCACAAATACCCAAAATAATCCAAACGATGAAATACAAACCAAAACAAGAATCCAAAAACGGACACTATAAATAGAGTCAAACAACAGTGCTTGATTAAAACTTTCAAATCCTATGACCATCAAAAGGAACTAAGAATTTTCATTACAGGACCCCCTCCCTTTTCTTTTATTAATCTTATGAATAAAGTTGACCCAGCTGGTTTTTTTTTCTAAAACTCATAAAACACAAGAAAGGCTTCAAACAACACAGTCATTTCTAACACCAGAAACTAATATCCTTCCAGAAATTACGAGAGAGAAAGGGAAGTGGAAACCACACAACAAACCATCACACGAGACATTTATATGAAGAGCAGGGTCATTTAATGAATTATTTAAATAACAACATAAGACTCAAGGGTATAGTGAATATCGTGCCTGATTGATCTCCCGTAGTCAAGCACAAGATGAACAAGGTCTGCAACAACATCCCAAGCCCACACTCCACTATCCTCTAGCTTGTTGGGTGGTCCACACTCTTCACACAGCCAAATTTGGCACAGGATAATTATAGCCAGGGTATGGAGTCCCAAAAACGAGTTGCATAAGTCTATGAAGCTTCCATTAACATGTTCTTACCAAGAGTACAGTCAAGACTCCACAACCTTGCCAACATCCTCACAACCCGCACCAAAAGGAAAAACAAACCAAACAACCTGTTTTGATCGTTCTAACCAAAAATACATGTAGTCAAAGGAAAAAGAAATAACAGCATCCATCTGAGCATTAGGAGGAAAGGATTTTGTCAAAATTTGAAGTAGCAAGCACCTAGGAAGAAAAGAAAATAGGCACAGCAAGGAGAAAGCCACTATCTAGCAAGACATACACGAAATGGATCAAAAAAACATGATTTGCTTCACCCCACATAGCTAACAAGTCTCCAAAATGTATAGTTTGTTTCCTCCCAGAATGGACGCAGCCAACAGGTGTCAAGACTGATCAGTTTTCCTTTACCAACATTCACACAAACAATGCAAGAGGAGCTTTAACAAGGGTAAGGACCTCCCAGCCAACAAGGAATGCACACCAAAACTCTTCACGCATGCAGTCAACATAGCGTGAGTAGGTTTCAATCAAAACCAAGGTATAAACGCCTTCCCACACCGTGAAATCCTGAGCATTAATAGAAGGGACCTATCAAGGCTACAACTGCATGTGCCCAAGGAGGAGAAAAAGTAAACAAGGGAGGAGCGACCAAGCAGGAGAAGGAATAAAAGAATACATGATATCCATCAGGCGGCTAACATCCAAAGAACCATTTTCAGGCTGAAATCATGCACTAGGAAGGGATAAAAAAGGAGGGTAATGATCCAAAAGAAGGCAGATAGAGAATTAAAAAAATGTGTTTCAATCTGTACAAAACAAGGCCGAATAAAATATGGGAAAAGACTGCCTCCAGCCCATGAAGTACGGTATAAAAAGAAAAACCGTGAAATAAGCAGGTGGTTAGCAAACTCCACACACCCATTAACTAGAATACAAGGAAATAAGGAATCCAATGATAGGAAAAGGAGCCCACGTCTACTCATGCCAAGCTTGCCACATCAACATCTAACATGGGAGGGCAAAGAAAGTGGAAGCAGCAATAATTTCATCCAAAAATTATCAATTAAAATAAGGCATGCGTGTAGGCTCATGGCTGGAGTTTTCAATAGAATAAAAAATAAATAAAAAATGAATACCACTTCCGCAACAATGGAACCACTAATAAACAAGCTCTCCTTTTACACGACTCGAGGATTGATTGATTAGAAAGATAAAATAAAATAACATAAGGTTAAAATATATTAATGTTGATAACATTCGACTATAGAATAATAATAAAACAAAATCGTCAATCGGCATACAAAATAATAATAACAATGTCGTTATTATTATTATTTTTACTGCACACAAATTTATTAAACCATATTAATAATGATCTCTCGTCAACATTGAGTAAAATAATAATAAGCACAAATCGAAAATTCAATATAATAATTATTATGTAGATGTTCCATCTAGCTGGACATGCCCTAACAACATCAAGACATCATTAAAACCACCTATAGAATTCGAGAACGAGATTTTCCTTAACAATATAATTGAAAAGGAACTGCAGAGGCCCTCCACTAGCAACATCGGCAAAGACACGAACACGAGGATACCAGATGGGGAGGCAGGGTGCTAATCATTCTCTGTGACACATTTGAGGTCAACTAACGATCAAAAAACTCACACCCACCACCTACCCTTGATTATCAACAGGGGTTGTCAGAGAAAGGCGTAGGGTAATGTCGAACAGGGCATTACATGTATTTCATGCAAGCATTAGCCTAAAAGTGTGACCCATCCTAGCACAACTAAATGCCTAAAAGTTGATTTCTTTTAATTGTCAGGAAGCATATAGTTTTGGTGCTTAGGGTTAGAAATGCTTCCTTTTTATTATTTCTCGATATGTGCATGTTAATGTGAGTGCACAGGTGAATCAAAATAATTTTTTTAGCTTGTTTGGTATACAAGCAAAGTCTAAAAATAGAGGGTACAACATGCTTTATAATCAGATCTCGGTGAATAAATTAGATATTCATGCTATAAGAATGCATACTTGTCTGAATTATTTGCAGGAATACTTCACCGGTGCTCATATTGGTGAAAAGAAGGAAAATTCAATGTCAAATACATTGAATATATCTTCAGAAGCAGAAATAGAAATTGCAAGTTCTACACAAATAGATACAACTCTCATATTTGCAAGGTCTTTAGCAGAAATAAAAAAAGAAGATCTCAGACAAAGGTTGATTCAGAATTAAATCTCATTCAACTACTTCCAGATCTAGTTTGATGAGAATCAAAGGAAAGGATTCAACAACATATGGGAGAAAAAAACATCTCAGATTCAAGGTAGAGATATCATTCAGATCACTCATGACGTAGAGGTGTAATACAGGTTGAATCAGCATGGAGAGTATGGAAGAAGAACAAGAGTGGGAGTGTGTTGCAACAACTTTCTTCTAATTTCTTCTCCTCTTTCTTTTTCTTTCTCTTATTTTCTCTAAAATATTAATTGAGTAATCAATTAAATTGTACAACTTAAGTGATTGGTTTAAAATTTGTTACTTCAAGTTACCAAAAGAAGTCAATTACTTGGAAATAGGTGGCAAAAATGTAAAACAAAAGGTTATATTTTCAGTTGTAAGGCAATGTATGTCATACAAAGAGGAATTCTAGGGGAAATACTACTAGCTATTTCCTTTACAGCTTCCACATGCGGCAATTCATTGAAAGTTTCCTATTTGTAATTGCCCTCTATACCCTATAAATAGAGGAAGAACCTATGGGTTAAATGATCACAATTTGGCGAGAGCATTCTTAAGTTTTCAAAATTTGTGTTGTAACCCTTGATGTTATTTCTGTGAGAGATGAAGAATTGAATAAAAGGAAAATTTACAGAGAACTTTGTGTCTACGGTGATTTGCTTCTTGCTTCTATTTGAATTCTTTTAGATAAACTTTGTGTTATCTGAGATTTAGATTAGAAGCTATTCTTTTCCTTTACTTTTGAATTTTTGTGAGATCCATTTGTTTATTTAATCTATGTGGATGAGACCAACATTGAGAACTATTGGTTGAATCACACATCTTCATTCCTTCTTTCCCAAATTCCATTATTTCCTCCTTCTGCAAATACTTCATGGCAATTGCTTACTTGCTGCAGAATTACTAAGCTATGGTTCATGAGCTTTGTAATTAAAGTAAAACCCAATAAATAGTTATTAGGATTCATACCCACTACATTGATAAACATCTTACATGGGATCCTCACTGTTAAATGAGGGAGATTTATCTCATGAATGTCTAGGTTTTTAGCAATGCATAAAATCTAGCCAACTATTTGTACATGGGTTGTTTATCACGTCCTTTGTATGTCTTGGGCATGGGAAGTGAATTGAGTGTGAGGAGATGATACTCTAATGAAAGGTGTTTCATAACATCCTCAAAGGAAGAATCATCTAGTAATTTAGATGATGGAATGGATGAACTAGTAGAGGATTCATTAGATGAATCTAAGTTTGATTTAGGAACAAGCACATCATTCGGATGATACATCATGTTACAAGCTCTAAATGGATAAGGATCCATGGGAATAGTAAAGTTTTTACCCTTTGTGTTTGTACTTGAGTCATCAATGGAGTATTGATGGGATACAATGCATGGCACGAATCCAAGGTCGGCCAAACAATATGTTATATTAAAACTCTCCTTCTACCAGATAGAAGAGTTTTGAGAAGGGTTTTAACTCAAAATTTGAGTGGTATAATGATTGTACCTAATGTAGAAGTGATAGTGTCATTAAAGGCTCAGAGTACAGCTAGTGTCTGGGAGATAATGGTATTAGGCAGTCGTAGTTGGTTGAAAGTATATAAATGATATTGATATTGGCACTGTTATCGATCATGACCCTCTTAACGAACTTGGGTGGTGATGAAGAGGGGAAGATCGTGGTCTTCTGGCCGTAATGATGGTATTTCAGAACTGTCAAAGGATATGGCAGTAGATATTTTAAGATTGCTTACTAGATTTGTAAAGAGTTGTGGATCATCTGAAGGAAAAGATATAGATTAGAGAGATTCAATCATGGCTTGTTAGTGGGAAGATGAGGTTTGCAATGGCTTGTAAAGAGACATATTTGTTGGAGCTTGGTGAATTTGTTTGATGATGAAATTTTTGAACTGACAGTGGTAGATTGTGTAGGAGGAGTGGCAAGAATTGAAGCCTTGAATTTAGTAGGGGGTGTGTTTAATTAGATGATTTGGGAGCAAGCAGAATGAACAACGTTGGATTTGTTTTGATATGAGGGGTTAGGTTCATGGGTAAGTTCTCTAGTGGTTATGTGTACTGCGTCGATTTGATGCGGAGGGGTTTTCTTAGTGAAAGCACCCTAAACTTTACAAAGTAAATTGCATGACTAAAAAATAAAATCTAACACCATTTCCATCCTTCTAGCCAAGGTTCTAAGTCTAGGAATGTAATATTAAGGTAGAAGCTTAAAATAATGCTTAACTTGTATGAAAACAATACAAAATCTAACTAAACATGCCTACTAATATGCGTGAATTACCTAATATGGGCCTAAATAGACCTCAGAGGGCAATCAAATGGTTATGGTTGATACTCCAAACAAGGTGAAATGGCCTCTCCAATTGACTACTTGGTCATTTTAGATATCCTTCTACTAACCCCATTGAAGGATTTAAGCAAGTATTGAACTTGGCTATATATCATATTTATTATACGCGATGCAAATCAAAGCAATGATGTAAAGTATAAAGGAATGAGGTGCACCCTTTTTATAGTTTTCCTTTTGAGAGAAACTTGTATTTTGGTGCATGTGGGACTAAAAGTCCCAAATTAGGTTAGAATTGTTAATCATGATTAGGCCTTGCTAATCACAATCAGTGAATTACCAAGTGATTAAAAGGTATGGAGCCTTAATCAACCACTTAGGGTCAACTAGGAGGCTAATATAAGATTTTGAAGCTTGCTGAGACATTGTGGAGGTGAATTGGGTGATTTTGAGTGGTTGGAAGAGGGGTTTGAGTCAATATTAGGGTATATTGACCAAATCAAGGGCAAAATAGGCTTAATTAGCCTATAATCGATAATTGTTTTTTCTGAAGAGAATTTTGTCTTACGATTCATCGTAAAGTGGCATACTGAGTGTGAAATGGGTTACACAATCAACAATGTGGTGTTAATTGGCTAATTTGTTAACTAATATTAGTTAATTTAGCAAAAACCACTAATTATAATAGATTAGACAAGAATGAGAGTGATTTGTGTGCGTTTTGGTAATAAGATTGCAAAAGTGAAATTTTGGTGTCTACACTTAGAAGAGTCCCCAATTTTAGTGGTTAACTTATGGTTTAGATGTGGTGAGTGTATATATTTTACAATGTGTTTCTGATGTGGCTGAGTCTAGAGTAAGAATGCCTTCATTCACAAGGCTTTTAATAGAAGAAATGAGGGCCTTACAATCTTCTATGTAATTTCCTGGTGTGCGATGATAGTCACAAAAGGCTTCAAATTCATACCAGGAAGGCTTCCAACCTTGAGAGCTAGGTGGCTTAAGAGGGGGTAGAGCTATGATGGATTGTTGAAGGATCCTTTCGAGGGTTGATTCATAATAACCTTTTCAGGTAGATGGAAAGGAAAGTGATAATTATTTTATTTGTGGAGGTGTTGACAACATCACTTTCGGTGTAGTTTCTTTGGATGTGCTTTGAGGAATGGTCTTTTATTATGTAACAATGATTGGTAACTTAGATGAAGGATGAGGCCTTAGAATGGAGGGAAAGGATTTCAATTTTTCTGTCAAAGGAGTAATAGAGTGGTGTGTTATGATTGTAGGATTTTTAGATGAAGGGATGTGTGGGTTTATGATAAGATTTCCAGATGCACGTAAATGATACTAGGCGACATGGTCATCATATGATCTTTTCACAATTTGTATGACGAGTTTCTTTTGTAAGGTTTATGAAGATCTTGTGGATTAACTTGACGTGGATGGGGTAGTTGTCAGTGCAAAATCACAGCACCCCTAAATGAGTCATCACATCAACTTTTCTAAGGCAGACTCATCTGGTGTGATTGCATAACATTGAACTTTCCCCAAGGTGTGGGACCTTGCAAAATGGGAAAGCTCTCTAGATTAAAGGCTAGTTCCTTATTCCTCTATTCAGGTGCATACATGAGAACTTGCAGAGGATCTATTTATATACCTAATGTAAAACTTGCCAAGGAGATGGGGATAAAAGAGTATAAGAATTAAGAAATAACTAAACTACCAAGTGATGCACCTAATGAATGATGAACACTTATTTTTCCAGTAGACACAAACCAAAAAATACATGCAATAATCAAACACAGATAACCATATTTATAATGAAAGACCAGATGCGAGCAAAAGAGACAGTAAAGATCTAGAATCGATCACAAACGTGTTTTATTGCTCTGCAGATTGATACAATACATTACAAAATAGCCAGGAGGAAAGAAATATATTACGACTTTGATGGAAGGCCTGAAATTCCACAAATTCCTTTTCTATAAGAAAAAGTGATCCTACAAAACGAGGACTGTCCAACCCTTTACAATGAATCTTGCCCCCGTTTTTATAGATTCGATCGGAGAGAAGAAAGAGAGAGAGAGAGAGAGAGAGAGAAAATTGGGAAAATTAGGTTGAAACTCAACCACTGTTGTTAATGCTTCTGATAAAATCTTCCCCCAAATCCATCTTTACTACATCAATCCTTGGTTTGGCGCCTTGAAGGAAGAGGAAACGGTGAAACAAATCAAATCTGATCGGGTTGTTGAGGTGAGAAGATCCCGCATTGAAACCCTGAAGATGTTTTCTCCATTTTTCTTCACCTAACCTCCTCAAAAATAAATTCTCAGACCTCCATGGCATGGGCGACTCCGAGATCTTTCCAATGGCATCATATTTTCAATATTTCAAGCCCTGAGTCGAAAGATATGCCCTTTCGAATTTTGTATTAGTTTCTTATAGGAGGGCAGGAAAACAGCTTGAAAAATGGGTCCCCTTTTGATATGGGACATGTGGCAAACATATTGGAATAAAAATCGGGCCTACGGGTCTGCAATTTATCTTTTTCCCTTTCCTCTGATTCCCGCTTTGGCTTTAACTTGGGCCCAAATGCTGAATTTTTCCCTGGGCGGAGTTGTGGGCTATTTTGTAACTTTTTCCTTTTGAGATAGCACGGGGTAAAAAATCAATTTTCCCCCCGATGCCCTTCTCTCCCCTAGGACACGTGGCAATCCGGCACTCATTTAGAAACCTTTTCTCCATTCACCCCTTGAATCAGCGTCATATTGACACTTGGCATTGTCTGCTTACACCTTTATACTTAGCCAATTTTTTGTGCACCTTTTGAATTTGTTTCCTCTTATGCGGGATTGTGGTCGATCCAATATTTAGCATGGGGGTGAAATATGGATAACAATAGCTGTGGATGAAATTGTTTTTAGTCAAAGTTAGTTGAAAGCATATGATGATATGATATATATACTATCACCATTATTGATCATGACCCTCTTAACAAGGATATCGTTGACTTTGGTGGTGATGAAGAGGGGAAGATCATGGTCTTTTGGCTATGATGATGGTATTTTGGAACTATAAAAGGATATGTTAGTAGATATTTTAAGAGTGCCTATTAAATTTGCAAAGATTTTTGGATCATTTGAAGACACCGATATGGATTGGAGAGCTTTGATCATGGATTTTTGGTGGGAAGTTGAGGTTTGCACCAGCTTGTAAAGATACATCTTGTTTAGAGCTTGGTGAATTTTCTTCATGATGAAATTTTGAACTGCATTGGAAGATTGTGTAGGAGGAGTGGAAAGAGTTGAAACCTTGCCTTTAGTAGGGGTTGTTTGATTAGATGATTTGGGAGTAATTGGAATGGAAACTTTGGATTTTTTTTTATAAGAGGGGTTAGGTTCATGGGTATGTGCCCTTGTGGTTATGCGTACTATGTCAATTTGATGTGGAGAGGTTTTCTTAGAAGATTCCCCACTTTCAGTGGTTACATATGGTTTAGATGTGGTGAGTGTAGATATTTTACAAATCATTTCTAATGTGGCTAAGTCTAGAGTAATAAGGCCTTTCTTCACAAGGATTTTAATAGAAACAATGAGGGCCTTACAATCTTCTGTGTGATGTCCTAGTGTGCTCATTATAAAAGGATTCAAAGCCATACCAGGAAGGATTCAAACCTTGAGAGCTCAATGGCTTAAGAGGGGGTAGAGCTATGATGGATTGTTAAAGGAGCCTTTCGAGGGTTGATTCATAATAACCTTTTGAGGCGGATGGCGAGGGAATTGATAATTATTATTTTTTGTCAAGGTTTTGACGACTTCACTTTCAATGTAGTTTCTTTGGATGTGCATTGAGGAATAGTATTTGATTGTGTAATAGTGATTGGTAACTTAGATGAAGTATGTGGCCCTAGAATGGAGGGAAAGGATTTCAATTTTTATTTTGAAGGAGTAATAAAGTGGTGTGTTATGACTGTATTATTTTTAGATGAAGGGATTAGTCGTTGTATTATAGGACTTCATGATGCATGCAAATAATATTGTGCGATGTGGTTGTCATATGAGATTTTCACAATTTTTATGACAGGTATTTTTTCCAAGGTTTTTGAAGATCTTGTGGATGAAATTTTACGTGGACGGGGTAGATGTGGATGAAAGTATTTTCTTTTCTATGTAGGATTAGTGGATGTTCCTGATTATGTGGATACTTGGTTCATCATTTCTGTGGTAGAAATATTGGTAGATGGTAGGGATGTGGATTCTACAATTTTATTGATAGTATGATGAGCTTGAATGGTGTTGGTCTAGGGTTGATTCATGGATGGGGAGTTCTTTAGAAATGGTTGTTTGAACACGTCCAAGTTCTGATTCTAAGGTGCATTTGGGTTATCTAATTACAACGCACCTTTTTTTATAAGATCTTGAAGAGTGTTTTGGAATGAACGAAACCTTTCAATGTCATGACCCTTAACCCTATGGTATGTACAGTAATCATTTTCTCTATAACATAAATGTTTTGACATGGATGTATCAATGGGGTGGATAGGAGGAAGAGTGATCACGTTTGTGGTCTGGAGTTTATCAAAGACGACACTATAAGATTCTCTTATAGGCATATAAGTGTGTTGGGGATGCGAGCATTCGATGTTCGAATGTTCCATGGGAGTGGATTTGACTACTACAACATTGGCTGATGATTTAGATTTTTCTTGACTACAGGATGGTTTGGATACAAAACTTGGGTTTTGGTTTTTTTATCTATTAACTCTACCATCTTCAAGAGCATGAAGCCTTAAGTTTTTTGAGACATTATGAAGGCTTCATCAAACGTCTGGAAATATTGGATTTGTAATGTAGATGAGATGTGCTTGGCATAGGAATGAGAGAAGTATTTTATTATCTCAGTCTGTGGGAGGGAAAATGACAGTTGATTGATAATAATCCTCCAATGGAAGACAAAGTGTGTAATGGATTTTTCTTTGAATTATTTGATTACATATAGGTTGGTGATGGTTATTTTATGGGCAATGTTGATTGAGAAGTTTTCGAGGAAGATCCAAGTGAGTTGTGCGAAGGAAAATATTGAATACTGAGGTATGTTGTTATACCAATATAAGGTAAGGCCGACTAAGGACATATGAAATGTCCTCAACATAAGGTCCTAGTCATGTGATATGAGGTAACATGTATGCTAGAAGGCCCAGATCTGTTATTGAGGGTCTTATTTGATATAGAATTTGAGGAACTTATGAAGTTCCCAGTGTGGAGAATATGCTTTGTATGGTACATATGGATGGATGGGTTCGTTACGTATTTTTTCATAGGATAATGTGTTTTTGGGACCCATAGAAGCAGCTTCAAGGCTAGATATTTTGTTCATTAAAACCTGGAGAGGGTCAGTTTTTGGTTGTTGTTGAGTATTGGATGATGAACTAGGTTGATTATATGGGAATTGATTTGGTTTTTGATATGATTGAAATTGCGAAGGAATATTATGTTGGAAGGGGATATTTTGTTGATGATGGTTACCTAGGGGAATCTTATAAAGAGGTTGTGAAACTAAAGGTTGTGAGGAATGAATATATTGATATTGACTAGGCATGGAAGTGTTAAAGACATGTTTTGATTACTAGGGTATGTTTTGAAAGGGAATCGACATGTGAATGAGGGGTTGTGACTATTATGGTATATTTTGAAAATGTGTGGAGGGATAGATAAGTGGTTGGGATTGATGAGGTACGTATTAGAAGGGGATAGATGTATGAATGAGAGGTTGAGATTGTTGGAGTATGGATTGATAAGAAGTGGGAATAGTAGATGATTTTTTTGAGGATGTGAAAATAGTAGAAATTGAGTTGGTATTAATGAGTGGATTCGATGTCGGGATGGACATAACTACATTTTTGACAACATATGTGGGTTTTTGGGATGGGGTAGGTTGAGCTACGCTTGATGGGATGGCTACAGAACTCACATGAGGAGTCTATACAATATAATATACTAATAGGGTTGACATAGATAATGATGGGTTGATATTGTTTTGAGGCGACATGGATCCGGATGAGAGATCTACTGAAGAGGAGGAATTTTTATTAGTGGTATCTTATGAGGAAACTACATTAAGATCAAAGGAAATGATGGGGGAAAAGATATGACAAGGGTTGTTTATGATTGACTACTAGGGGGATAAGGATGTACCTACTGAATGACCAACTCATGGTTCAGATCAATAAGTTAGGAGTAAGCGCACGAGGTGTCAGGTACATAAGGTCATGATCTAGGTGTGAATGGTTGAAGATGAACACCCCAGGAAGCAAGATGTGCATTGAAAACAACGGCGTTTGAATATAATATTTCATAGAAGATGGGATCCCCACTATCAAATAAATGAGGACTAAGAGGATCTGGTATCTCATATGATTTGGATTGGCTACTGGGAGAATTTGGAGGTTCTTGGTATTCTATTTGGGGTGATAGAGATGCTCGCCATTTTTCTAGTAGATGTGAGGCATTCTCGATGTGGGTTTGAATATTTTCACTAGATCGCTGGAAGTTTTCTATCATTTCGTAGTTTTGGAGACAATACTGTTATCTTGTAAGAACCATGAAAGAAAAAAAATCACCTAAAATAGAAGAATGTAACTAGATTATGAATTATAAGCAATAAACAAGTCACACAAAAGAAGTTTTGATTATCTTGATTAATTACAAAAAAAAAGTATGAAATGAGTAAAATGACTGATAAGGTCCTAGGAAATAGCACTCTATGAATGATTTCAGCTGATTTCTAAGGTTAGAGTCCTCAATATACCTTAAGGCACGTGAGGTCAAATCTATTTTGGTGTCGGTATGGGACCTAGTATTAGGGTCTACCCCCTCACTTCACAGTCCTGACAAATAAGGGAGTCGAGTGCTTAGCCAATATAATGGTAACCAGATTTATTATACTCTGTGAGAACACTGAGTCGGCTTCTCCTCTTGGTGATGAAATCCAAGTAGGTCCACCTGGGTGGGAAATTTTGATGAAAATTAGTGTTTGATGTGGTTTGGTTGTGTATGGGGGATATTAAGTGAATGCAATCTATTAACCTCCTGATTAGACTATGTGATCAAGAAGAATGAGAGGTTATTTTTAATACCAAAATAAATATTGATTTTGATGAGGACAACTCACAAAAATGCAATGCTTTGAAAGAAAAAGAAATGAAAGAGACACACCTGTGAACGCTTCCTTTTTAATTTCTAGATTTCAGATTTTTATTTTTAGCTCAGCTGTAGTGCAGCAAACAAGCTCCCAAGAAAATAATCTACAAGGGTTAGATGAAAACAAAATACAGAAAAAGAGAATTGAATGTTAGAGGCTAACTGACTAAGCAATAAAAAACAATCTACAGATATTTTCGGAAATTCATAGGAATCATTGACGATTCACCATAATCACTAGTGATTTGAATGGATTTTTATTGATTATAAAAAAGAGAACCTAAAAGTGAAAATTAATTAATTTGGAAATGAAATAAAGGGAATGTAGTCCCACCAGGCGTTCCATAATGTACCAAAGAGTTTTTTTCTTTCCAATTTTAACTTAATAAAATGAAATAAAAATAAATAAAGCAACCTCAAAAGATGGCAGGGTTTACCGATACCCGCGAGGATGGATGTCGATGCCTATGTGATAAAGCTCATTCTTCTTACACCGATGAAGAAACATGAAAATAAAAGATAACTAAACAAAATTGATTAGATAAATGGATAAACAAGTTGCTCAGCAAAGGCTAATTCTAGGAATCCAAAGGGACTTCCTTGGAGGATGTCAGATTGCTTTGATATAATTAAGTAGATTGACAAAAATAATGATAAAGATACGTGATAGATTAAGATAGATAGAAAATAAATGAGAAGCTCTAGATCTCAATTTTGAAAGGTAAGTCACTTGCAGCTTCAAATGTGGCCCAAGCGAGGGTGGATACAATCTGAATAGACTCAAAGTAGTCATACCAAAAGTATTTTGTCTCTTTCTATATCTCATGGAGGAACTCAAACTTGTCTTCAATATCTTCTATGTCGGTGGCAAAACGTATTGCACACAGTGTAATCTCATGAAGGATGTTGTATTATTCCCAAAACAAGGGTTTTTGGATTATAGGAAGGTCGTAGATACTAGTATTAGGATGGGACTATACAATGGAAAAGTGACATGCGAGCATGGGAATCTACAAGTTCCTCTTCCTCAAACCCAACCTCTCAAGGTCGTGTTGAGACAGTCGGTGGATGTTGAATGCGAAAGGATACAGACAAGCTAATAGGGTAATCTTACATCCTCAATACGCAATAATGGAATCTATGAATCTAAGGTGAAGAAGGCCCTCCTAACCTGAATTGGTGTAATGGTTCATTCAGATATAATGGTTGTTCGGAGGCTCCAATCAATGTTGAGCTCTACTGAGATCTTGTTTCTTGGCTGTTGGATATGTGGGAAGTGACCTGTGGGAACTTCGTATATATCTCCAGACAAGGTCATGAAAATGGTGATAGGTGGTTTAGTGGATTTGTAGTGAACTAGGGGTGATTTTCTGGTCTAGCCTAGAAAATATTAGATTGAGTGGCTTCTATGTTTAATACGGAGAGCTATACTATAATATCTTGTGGGAGTGGTGAGGATATAAATACCAACGTTCGTAAGCTAGTGTCAATACTTAATTGATTTGTTGGCCCATTGGGTTGTGGGACTTGGGGATCACATCCGTGAGTTCATGGTTATTGTGGACATGTTATGGTCATGTGAAGAATCAATCCCTTCTTCCAACTATCCAGTAATCTTATGCCTTTTCAGACTCTATATTTAGAACTAGAAGTTGTATGATTTTCTCAGAGTATCTAACAAGTGTTCTGGCAACTTGAATACGTAAGCTAGTATCTATGTCGATGAGGAGGTCTCCCACGTTAGGCTGTGGAACCAAAGGATCGCAACCAAATGTTTGCTCTCTTTCGAATCCTTGCACAATCATTTAGATGTTTTATTAAGGTAGTCTATATTTAGGGTGGTTTGACCAAAATGTGTAAGCTTTGTCGTCTTCAACATTTAACCCTCTCAGTTGTTCACTAATTGCTTGTAAGTTTGTTGTTGCTCAAAAGACCTGTATCCTAAGGTCTTGATCTATATCAGCCGATGTCTTGGGTAGATTTGGTTGAGGCACTATGGGTTAAAATATATATTCTCAAGGCTCTCTAGGTCCTCTGATTGTCATACAAAATGATTCAACTTTTAACTAACATTAATAAACTAATTACAAAGGAAGTATTTACACTATGTAAGCATTCTTCTATTTTTGTATTTTCAATTATGTATTTCAATGAAATTAAAGAGAAGCTACTCTAGTATATCTATAAAATGGACAACTAATCTACTAACAGAATAAAAACAAGCAAAGTAACCTGGTATGGCTATTTGCCTGTGTAGTTGTGATTTTATCATAAATATCTAAGAAGCTATTTATTTTGAATTTAAAGACTCTCGATCCTACCTCTGAAGTGAGGAATGAATCACAGTTTCTCAGAAACTATCAATCCCCATAGCTTCCCTGGCGATATCGAGAGCAAACTTTTGACTAAAATAAAGTAATTCACTACTCTATTTGATATGTTGTAACTAGAACTTTGATAACTCAAACATGGCATTTATAGAACAATGGTAAATCCAGTTGTGTGTGATTTTTTCCCCTCAGTGTGATCTCCTCATTCCTTCGTGTCCTCGTGAATCTAGAAAGTGGGTATTTGATAGTATCAACACAAGATGGTATTCAAACAATGGCAGCTTTGGATATAGACCAAATATAATGCGAGTAGGAGAGGGATAGTGCAAGTGAACAGAGCTTGACTATGTAATTCCTAGTGGGATTTATTGCGGGAATACAACACAAGTGTACCGAGAGCTTCAGAAACTATCCTTGTGACAAAACAAAACCTGCAACTTTAATGGATTCTAGTCTAGAAATGAAGCTATTCTATGCTAAGCTAATTATATGGAATAGTAATGGAACAAGACTGAAACAAGAAGATTATATGACTTCTAAACAGCAAAGGAAAACTAATAACTGATGCAAAACATGGAGCTAGTAGAATTCTAAGTAAGAAATTGAAAGACTGAATAAGAGAATGTAGAAGATGAGGGGCCATTTGCTTGAAAACAAGCTGGTTATTTATAACCAATGCATTTACCGGAGGGTAACTCCCATTTGAACTGTTTTACTATAAATAATGGAAAAACACTATTCAAAAGGAGCATAAAACATTAATGCAAGCCAAAGTGGTTGAAGAAAGCGTGTAAATTTGAAGATTTACATTTGACGTGATCGTGGGAAGAATCAAGAAAATGCGTACATGATCACCACCCTGTGCAGGGTGGCAATTACGGGACCGCCGCCCTGTCCTGGGTGGCGGTCACGATACCACCACCCAGGCAGGGTGGCAGTTTCATCACTGAAGCCTAAAACATAAGAAAATAGGGGGGGGAAAGGGGAGAATAAAGCATGTGGAGGCTGAGCGGGGCATGTGAGATACAAGCATATACGTAGAGAGCCTTTATGGATTTCGAACACCTTATAAGGAGACATATATCATCATCGAGGTATGTGTAACATTGTTCCAGTGGTGTAGTACCCTACAATTTCAGGTACATATATATTACCCCCTCAGAGAAGCGTCTTAGCCATGAAGAGGCATAAAGCATTGGATCCGAGTATGGTGGTCCTTAATGGGGAGTTAGGAGTTATACCTGACATGCATATATGCTGGAAAGTCGCCATCCAAAATCCCGCTACCTACAAAAATGAAAAAATGGGACTCAAGTGTAGATAGATAAAATAAATTTAAAAATAAGGTTGAATTGATATGAAAAGAGGACTTACCATATATGCGAGGTTTAGAACTTACCTCTGTTGGCACTCCGATCCTACGAAAGACATTCAAAATCAAATTAAGAGGGCTATTTATATAAAATAAAGTCATTTTACTATTCATTTACGTGGATTGATTTGATAGTTTTTGAGCTCTTGGACCCATGGTGACGATTTTCGACGAGAGTATAGTCAAAACGTTCATGGTGAGATAGAAATCATACCTCCGAGAGTGGAACATTGACCCGCGACGTCTCAGGTTGGTTCTTCTTAATTTATTGTTTTTAAACCTAAAATGTAGAAATGATAAAATCTTTGTCCTGGGAGGTATTTTTGAAAATACTAGTTTTAAATGTGTCTCTAAGGGGGGCACCCATAGGGTAGGTTTCGTTTTTAGATAAAATGGTGTATTTATTTGTTTTTGGGAATTTTCTACGGTATACAACCCATTTGAATTTGCGGAAAATAGGACCACCACCCTATGCAGAGCGGCGGTTACGGGACCGCCGCCTTAGATGGCAGTGGTAACGGAACCGCCACTCTGCACATGGTGGCGGTCCATGACAGAGAACCACAACAATGCAAAACTTAACTTATTTTTGCATGTTTTAGTAAATTTATATGTTTTTAATAGTTTTTCCGACTGGATTTTAGTACTAACTTACTCCTTTTTGTGTT
Source organism: Taxus chinensis (assembly GCA_019776745.2). Lineage (NCBI taxonomy): Eukaryota > Viridiplantae > Streptophyta > Pinopsida > Cupressales > Taxaceae > Taxus > Taxus chinensis. The sequence goes on from CM034150.1 coordinate 719,702,484, forward strand.
ATTGGGTGTATGCAGAAGGAGGAGTATATTAGATGGAGCTGGGAGAGGGAGTGCGATTGGCTCTTAGCAGTATTAGAGGCACTTTCTCAAATAGAGTGAGATCCCCTTTAGAGGGCTAGCATTTGGAGGATTACACAGGTCCCTCATGTTGCGCCTACTAGTCACAGTCTATGTGACTTATTTTCTTACTGGGATGTGGATTGGAACACCTTCCAATTGCCAGAAGTCAGGGGTGAGTGGTCCCTCACCCTAGAGGAGGTTAACTGTATACTGGGGGTTCCAATCCTTGGGCAGCGTCTATCTCTTAAGACAGTAGTATCGAGATCACAGGTGGTTCAGTGGGCCACCTACATGGGAGATGCAGTTGTATCGATGGGATCGAAGAAGGGAGTGAGGATCCACTTTATCATTGAGTCAGACATTCCCGTGCTCCGCAAGGCCATCATGGGCATCCTTGCTTCGAGACTGATTGGGGACAAGGGAGGGGACACCCTCTTATATTACTGGGACCCCATTATTGCACAGATTGAGGGCCATGGACATGTCTATGCTTGGGGAGCAGATATCCTCGGGACTACCTACCATGATTTATACAGGATAGTTCGATTATAGGGACATTCACTAAGCCACCTGACTCTTGTCATGAGTTGGGTGTATGAGCATATCACCCCATATGGGAGAGGTGTAGAGGTAGAGGATCTCGGGGTTGTCCGGGTAGCGAGGTGGATGGGGATGACAGTTCTTAGAGCACCTCACCAGCTAGTGGCCTCTCTGACCACTGCAGACATGAAGGCTACTTCTTATGAGGCCATGGCAGGGGTATGGGGAGAGGAGACCATTACATTGATTTCCTATCAAACTACCAGCCAGTTGATAGACAGGGTGGGGAAGTTGGAGATCCACCCCTTTGATAGAGTACCGCAACAATTCGGCCTCCCCTATAATGACATGCTTCCTCCAGTGGGGCCAGTGTATAGATATATCTGTGAGGCTCGGGGAGGTCCTAGAGGTTGGGGTTAGACCATTATTACTCTTGGTGTTCCCATTACTTCCAGGAGGGTGGTACGTGCTCGAGGGAGAGCCGGTGCTCCTCAGGCACCCTTACTTCAGATTACCGCCGGTCCCACCCAGAGCAGTGATGAGCCCATTGACGTGGACTCCAAGTCTGAGGAGTTCACTAGGGGAGAGACAGAGGAGGAGACAGAGGAGATGGAGATCAGTGAGATGGGTGGGGGGGATGAGAGTGATCCTGAGTGGCATGATACTTAGGAGATCCTACAGGCTGAGAGGGTGGAGTGGAGCGCAGAGAGGGTGACTCTGGTTTCAGAGGAGTTGCTCTCTCAGGACCTAGGTAGAGATGGCGAGTTTGTTGCAGGCCATCACATTGCCCCAGACATGGGAGAGGGACACCAGTCAGTGGCAGTGTCAGTGGCAGGTGTGGATCTAGAGATCCTTCTTGGAGGCCTGGAGATCCAAGTGAGTTGTCACTCTTCTCTTGACATTTGTTTTAGTTAGAATTGTCTTAGTTTGTTATTTCTTTTTGTTTTGTTTACTCTTGGTTTTATTTTTGATCATTTTCTAACTTGTTTTCTCCTTTACTTGCAGCGACTACTGATGAGTGGCAAGACTTGATTTTCTGAGTATGCACTGATACCTTGCTTCTCCCCTTGGAGAAAACTCGTGCTGAGCTTTCCATGGATGTGGGGGAGCCTTCAGCTTCTGGTAGGAATACTGATGTTTTTTCCTCTGTCTGGCATGCGACAAAGATCATGACTTCTCTCCGCACTGAGGTAGCTGGATATAGGACGGCCGAGCACTTGATGAGGAGGAGTCATTCTCGTAGTGAGATTGCAGCTACTAGTTGTGACTGCGAGCCCTCAGTGCATTCGGAGTGCTAGAGTAGCCAGAGTCCTAGGCATGGTCATGTGCACCCTCTGAGGGATCCCATAGGGATTGAGAGACTATTTTTGTAGCATTTTGTCATATATCTATATGAGTTGTTTTTTATACTTTTTGGGCTCATTGAGAATTTTGACCATGCCTAGTGCATGATGGCATTGTATATGAAACTTGATTTTTATGTGTGTGTGTGTGTGTATGTATGTATGTCTTTTTGGATCCAGACTCTTGGTGCCTAGAATTTTTGTGACTTGTTTCTACATGTGTACTTAGATGTTTTTAGAATACTTGTTTTCATGTTTTCAGAATGTATGCAATGGATAACAAATGATAGTAAACAGAATGTTTTACTTTGTATGTTTTTTGTAATGCTGATATGAGATGATATTGACATATGGTAGTACTAAACTTTTGAACTCTTTGGGCAATATTTGTAATTTCTTCTTATGTTGGCAAAACGTGATGAATGCATAGTGATAAAGAGATGAACTTGCCCCAATCCCAATTCCACGCAACTAGTAAGATGCGAGGGCTCAACACCAAGAGTTAGGAAGGGCACAAGTTGTATGAGTTTGACTGAATGGAATGATGAGAGACAGACAAACCCGTAACAAGAAACCAAATTTGGACCTACACACCTACCCTACGCAGAACTACTACCATGCTTAGAAGGCCACTTACTTTCCAGTTTATCTAGACTTAGATTCATAAATGGAAACTTGGTTGACAAAATCTAGTTTTGAGGATTTGATCTCTTTGGAATTTGGATATTTGTTTTCTCTTAATAGAATTTGATTTGTGTTTTTAGCATACCAAGATTTGTTAATTTGTGTGACTGGACCCCCCACACCCTACCTCATGCCACTAGTAAGAAGCACGACTTTGTCACCAAAGGCAGGATATAGGCGAGTAAGGGCACTTCTTTCCTTTCCCAACCTCACACCACCAGTAAGAGATGTGGGCTTATCACCGAAGGTTGATGGGGCAAAGAAGTGTGTAAAATAAAATATTTTGTTTGCTTGGTGCTTTTGATTTCATTTGATTTTGACATTTCTGATCTATGACTTTGGGATATCCTTTTGTTCCAAGAGATTTAAGAGGGATAGATGTGACACCAAGAAGCTTCTAGAATAGACCGTAGGTAAGGACAACTTCACCTAGTAGAAAGAAAGAGCAAAGCCAAGTATGCAGGCCTTGGTATGGTTTCTCATCAATACTTGTCTGTCGAATTTGATGAGAAGATTTTGAAAATAGTTGATGATGTTTGAAGAGATGTGATTTGAATGCTTTTGCCAATATTTTCAGAAATTTGTAATAGATTGATTTTAAGAGTAAGCTCTTGGACTACCATTTTTACGAAATGAGTGGATAAGAATGAAGCAGCTAAATGAATAATGCAATGTAGGTAGCTATAATGTAATAGTGGTGATTTTGATGTTTTATGCGTAAAACCGTTTAAGATGCAAGGAATTGACAGTTTCACTGAATTCCTCACCTTCTAGTGTGCACAAAAGATACGCACCATTTCTGTAGTCCTTCATGACTCGGTATGGGCCCAACCACTTGGGCTGAAACTTCCTTCCTTCACCGGTTTTCTTATCGATCCAGCTGTCTAGTCTTAGAACTAGATCTCCCTCATATATTTCTCACTCATAGAATTTTTTGTTGTATTTCCGACACATCCGGTCGGCATAGGCTCTGTGCCTTTGTTCAACGTTTAGCTTGACCTCGTCAAGGCTTTCCAGTTGAGAGAGGCATGCCTCCCTATAAGCTTCTTCATCCAGAATCCCTTGTAATGAGATGCGGAGACTGGGTATTTCAACCTCAAGTAGGAGAACTGCTTCTGCTCTGAATACCAGCGAGAAAGGAGTTGCTCCTGTTGGTGTTCTTATTGAGGTTTGATGGGCCCACAAGGCTGGATATAGTTTTAAATGCCAATCTCACTTGTTCTCCTTGACCGTTTTGAGGAGAATAGCTTTTAACATTTTGTTTGTTACTTCAGCCTACCCATTGGCTTGAGGGTAGTAAAGAGAGGCCGTGTGATGGCTTATCTTGAATTTTCTACATAACTCATGGACTTTGTCATTTTTAAAGGACTTTTCATTATCTGAGATAATGACTTGTGGAACACCATACCTGCAGATAATTTGGTTCAGAATGAATTTGGCAATTACCGAACCTGGTACTGTGGTGAGAGGCATGGCATCCACCCATTTGGTAAAATATTTCATGGCTGTAATTATAAAGTTATGGCCATTTGTTGATGAGGGAGAGAATTTCCCTATCAAGTATAGACCCCACGTGGAGAAGGGCCACGGGGTCACTATTGGTTGCAGGGATTGTGCTGGCATGTGAATCTCGTGAGAGAATTCTTGGCATTTGTGGCACTTACGTACAAATTCCACTACGTCATGCTCGAGAGTGGGCCAAAAATAGCCCATTCGATGTATTTTGCGAGTAGTGGCGTGACCACCAAAGTGGCCTCCACATATCCCACTGTGGGATTCATGAAGAATCTTCTTAGATTCTTCTATGTCGATGCATCTTAGAAGCATGTCATCGAAGGCTTTATGATAGAGTACCTATTCTAAAACAACACATTTAGCGGTGATAATGCGTAACCGTCTTCTTTGTTGTGATGTGGCATTTTCCGGGTATGTATGGTCTATGATGAAATTGATGATATCAGTATACCAGGGACATGTAGAGATGGGAGGCATGGTTTCGATGAAGTATATACACTCATTAGGAAAGTCCAGATTTACCAGATCGCCTCCATCTAGTGGATTGTCAGCTAGCCAATCTGCAATGATTTTTCCCTTAACGGATTTTTGGTTTACGAATGTCAACTCAAATTCTCCCATTAAGGTTATGAAACATCCAACCTTTTTAGATAAAGACCCTTGCGTGAGAAACGTTCATAAATGATCTGTCTTTACAATGACCCTTGTTTCTTGGTTTAACATGTAATGTCTTAAATGTTTTGTTACAAAGACTATGGCAAGGCATTCTCTCTCTTCCTATGTGTAACATGTTTCATAATCGAGCAATGTTTGGCTAATGAAATAGACCGCACGTTCTTGTTTATCATTATCTTCTTGAGCCAGCATGCAGGCTAGTGAGACATGAGTGGCTCGTGAGTATAGGATCAAAGGGATGGTCAGGTTTGGGAGGCATTAGCATGGGTGGAGACAACAAGAAGCATTTAACTACTTTGAAGGCCTCGTTGCATTCTTTAGTCCAATCAATGCTATAATCTTTCTTCAATAGATTGTTGATTGGATGAATGGAAAAACTTAGATCTAGGATGAACCTTCAGTGGATTGCACTGAGTTTCCCAAGAAATGACCTAATTCCAGACTCATCCAATGGTGGGATCATTTTGAGAACAACCCGTATTTTGGTTGGATCAACATCAATCCCTTGTGAAGATATAATGTAGCCCAGAAGTTTTCCTCCTGTCACACCAAACACACACTTCTCTGGGTTTAATGTGACGCCATATTCGATTAGTCGTGAGAGGATGATACAGAGCACTTCCGGATGATCACAACGTTTCTTGGCCTTGGCCAACAAGTCATCCACATAGGATTCCACAATTTTATGGATAAGATCGTGGAATATTTAAGTCATTGCCCACTGATACGTAGCGCCAACGTTCTTAAGACCAAATGGCATGACAGCGTAGCAATAAGTTCCCCTGGGAGTTATGAATGTTGTATTGGCTTGATCCTGTTCATATATTTTAATCTAATTATACCCTAAGAACCCATCCATGAGGGAAAACAGTTCAAATCTAGCTGTTGCATCAACGATAACATTAATGGATGGTAATGGGAAGTCATCCTTGGGACAAGCTTTGTTAATATCTTGAAAATCTACGCAAATGTGTATCTTCCCATTCTTTTTGAGGACAGGGACATGATGTTAGATACCCATTGTGAATAGTCAACGGGCTTGATGAATCCTACATGGAGAAGTTTTACTACTTCCTCTTTTACCATGAGAGCCACTTTTGGCTTCATTGGTCTTGAATTCTATTTAATTGGCTTCGCATCTAGTTTAGTGACAAGAGTATGTACCGTGACTTGTGGTGTAATGGCCATCATTTCTCTATAATTAAATGTGAAATCCTTTTGATGTTCTTTGAGGATTTGGGTGTGTATTTCTATCTCCTCTGGAGTTAATGAGGATCCCAACTTCAAAAGTCTTTGGTTCTTCCTCCGTTCCAATGTTTATGTCAATGCTTTCTTCTATCTAAAGAAGTGTTACCTTCTTAAAATTTATGTGGGGCTGGAGGTAGCTCCAAGATTTCTCCATTTTCTATTTCATAGATATTGAGATCCTTTTGTGGAGGAGACTATACCATGGGATACCCAAAATAGGTAGAGGTATGTGGTACTGCAGAACGGTGTAATAAATGCAACCATATGATGATACAGATGTAGCTCCTCGCATAGGTGTTTCGGGATCTGAGAAAAACCCTCAGAGTCATCGTGTTAAGCAATCCCACGATAGAAAAATCCCCGCTTAGCCTCTCCGTGAGTCAGCCCTTTGTTTGTCCCCTATTTTACCCTCTAATCCTTCGGCCTACGAAGTGATACCATAAAAAGTGTATCCTCCAACTCGCCGCCCTGGGCTCAGACGCGAAGCTGAGATTCCTGTGCGCGTCTTTCCAGAAGGTTCTGCTCTTTTGAAGCAATTCGCGTGAATTGATATCACGTTTCACCAACTTTTCTTTGCCGACTCTGAGCATGCTATTAATGTTTTTGGTCCCATTAGAACAGTGTTCATTCCTAGTTTTTTATTGTTTAGGAGTTCAATTTGGTTTGCAACCAGTTGTGAATGCTCCTAGAATTCCTAATATTATCGACACTGGTTCTCTTGGCTAGGATGAGGCAAATGGTCTGGAGTTTTTGGTACTCAACCCCATTGTTTGTGTTAGGAAGTCATATTTGGTGCTGAAGCATTATTCATGGATATATGGATGAATAATATTATGTAATATCTTATGAGCTCTCATAAACAAACTCATAATATTAGGTGAGTATATTAGTATACGTTAGCTTGTTTGGGAGTTATAGCCACTCAGCATATATGATATATCACTATGCATCTTTGTGGTTAAATTGTTTCCTAGCTGTAATAGGTAAGCCACTAGACTCCTTATCTATGTGCAGGCAGTGTTGTTCATTATGTCATCCAATCCCGGATGAATTGAAGATAGTGCTTATTATTACGAAGTAATCTGATCTTGTGCTAGAGTAGTTGATTCTCTAGATTTGGCATTAGAGTGGTCTTAAGACGTGTAATTAGTTACGAATTCATGTTTTATTTAAACACTGGTTAGCTTTCTCATTTAGCAATGAAATTGAGTAAGCTTTACAGTGTTCTGGAAAACTAGATATGTGAGGAAAAAAAACCCAGTGTTGTTGTTTTTTATCCAAACCATTGAAACAGGATGAGCTTACGCAATTTTGCCATTGAAAGTATGACAGGTTTTGCTCTTCGTATAGGATACGTCAAATAATTCTGGTCGCTTCACGTTGCCATGACGTCGCAAGTCAATAGATCCCGCTAAGAGAATGAAGCATTGAAGGTACAAGCTACAAATGTACTACTTGCAGCTGATCCCTCTCCTACTCGCATTCATACGTGTCTGACATTCTGACAGCTATCCTTGTCCCAAAATCTACGTCCTATCGGTGCTAGCATTACACGCATTTCTGAGAAGCTCTCCAAGTGATTTTCTACGAAAGAACGTTCAAGATCATCCACTGAGCTCGGATGAGTTTCCAATCATTAGCACCTATCTGGATTCTGCCATTGCTGTTCTACGGAATCCATTGCATTGGTTACATCATTCCAAAGCTTCAAAGTCACGCCATTTCATGCAATCAAATAGAGTAGTTAAGGCGGCATATTGATTTCATTTCATTCTATTGCTCGACAGTATGCCAAGGAAGACTTGATTCGGGGAATGCCTATAGTTTCTGAGAAACTATGATTCACTCCTCACTTCTGAGGTCAGGATGCGCAGCAAAATCTTGCAGGTAGATCTAAACAATCTCGTTTTATTTAGAATAATTCTATAAATCGTTACAGGCAAATAATTTACACTCGGTTATCTTGTCTGTTTTAAATTATTGCTTAGCTATTATTTCTAGATACGCTTAAAATAGTTTGCTTTCCTTAAAATTATTAAATATTTCATAGAAAAATAAAGGTTATATGCAGTTAGATTTATTTCACGTAGTTAGAATTTGTTTCATTACAGTTAGATTGCATTTTATTTTGTATGACAATCACGGGACCTCAAGAGCCCAGGGAGAGTAGAGATTGTAAAGCAATAGCAATCATTGGACTTGAGTTGTTTGATGCATATTTGCATCATATAGACCTTTCAAAAAGTTCAAATTTCATTTGGACAACATTGAACAAGTTTTTTGGATCCCAAACCGGAAGCGTAGCAGTGACCTTGAAGCAGAAGTTGTTCGGACTCAAGATGGATGAAGGAGAAAGCATGGTACAACATATAAGTAAGTTTTAGTCTATTATGAATCAATTGTCAGGGATAAAAATTAAAGTAGAGGATGATGATGCAAAAGTTGTTTTGTTGAATAGTATGCCATCTCATTATGCAAACATTGTTTTTACTTTGAGAAAGATCAATCCTAGCCTAGAAGATCTAATTTCTTCATTGATAGATGAAGAAAATAAAATTGTTACACCAAAAGAAAATGCATTGTATGGTGACAGTAAAAAAGGATGATCCAAATTATTTTCTAAGCAGAGATCAACATTCACAGACTCCAAGAAAATATTCCTTTTTCATTACTGTAAAAATCAAGGAAATGGTATTATGTATTGCAGGCAAAGAGCACAAGATTTGCTTGAGGGAAAATTAAAAGAAAATTCTTTTATTTCTGAAAATAGAAAAGAAAAAAGTGATTGGGAAGTAGGATCCAACCATTCACATGATAGAGAAGTTGATGCTCAAGATAGTGAAGAAGAATTTCTCTTATAAAAAGAATGCATCTGTTGGAGGAAGGAGGCATAGGAGGCTGGAGGATAATTGGCGTCCTCTCGTCAGTCGCCAACGAAGGGGCCGCATGAAGTTGTGGTGGCATTGTGTGTGTGTGTGATTTTACTTTCATTTCTGGATTGTAGTATGATTTCAGAGTTCCTGTTTTATGTTGAATAAGTGAAATGTTCACATTGAGGGGGAGAACATGGTCTCAATGTTCCATTTTCATTTCCACCTCTTGTTCATGTGTGTAATTTGTGAGTATGGTTTCTAGATCAACCCCTGATGTGAGATAGTGCTAGAGATTCAGGACATAGTACTGAAGCAGGAGATGTTCTTGATAAAAGTAGATGGTTGATGTCATGTTCCCACTACTTTTCTGATTAGTTGGTCGATGTTCCCAGATATGGTTGATGGTGATGTTATGTTCCCAGTTCCCTTTGCATGGTCAATCTATTCCCAAGTGGTTGATGTAGTTTCCCACCTTGGTTGATGTTCCCATGGATGGTTGATAGTGTTCCCATATCCTGGTTGATGTGTTCCCACAATCAAAGTGCACAGAGGAAGGTCAAGACATGTGTACGTTGCTCAATCAAAAGATTTATGTTTCTCCCCATGTTCGCACTAAGGGGGGTAATGTTAGGAAATCATATATAGTGCTCACATTATTCATATATATGGATGAATAATATTATGTAATATATTATGAGTTGTAATAAACAAACTCATAATATTAGGTTAGTATATTATATACGTGAGTTGTTTGGGAGTTATAACAACTCATATATATATATATATATATATATATATATATATATATTTGTGGTTGAGTTGTTTCCTACTTAATAGGAAACTATCTCCCTATATATTTGAAGCTTGTTCATTATGTAATGATCCTGGATGAATTGAATATAGTGATTATTATTATGGAGTAATTTGATCTTGTGAACTAGAGTAGTTGATTCTTTACATTATCGAAGCCCATTCTCTTGGCTAGGATGAGGCCAAGGAGGAGAGCTTCGTACTCAGCCCATTTGTTTGTACATTCAAAGTTTAATTTAAAGGTGAAAGGTAGGATCTGTCTCTCGAGTCAAGTAAAGATCACTCCTGCCCTAGCTCCAAAGCAACATCTAGCTCCATTGAAGTGGAGAGTCCAATACTTGTTTGGAAAAATGAATGTTGGGATATTTGTCGTATCTATTTCTTTTGCTTCGGTTACCTCTACCATAAAAAATTCGTCTGATGGAAGAGAAAAAATTCCTCGGGTGTGTCCCATACCCATGGAATCAAATGGTAGGAGAATAGGTAATTCTTTCTCTAGTAACTCGACAATTTTTGCAGTAGTCCCTAGTGACACTATTTTTATAACATTGGTCTCACTTTTGAGTACTGGAATGTTTTCGGCTGGATTTGTAATTTCAAACTCCGTGGTGGGTATAAAATTTTCTTTTGGTTTTGAATTAATTGGTTTGATGAGTTGATTTTTTGGGAGTTCAAACTTGGAGTGAACACCCGGTCTTTTCTTCAAATCAGCTAGGTGTATATCGAAGGGTTTTGAGTCACCTTGTGCCACGAATATTTTCCCTAAGTGTAGAAATCTTATTTCTTGGAATAATGTGGAAGGGATTGCCTTCATGTGGTGTATCCATAGCCGACCAAGGATCATATTATAATTGATTTCCTGATCTATAATATAAAACTCGGTAAGCACCGTCTTGGGTCCTAAAGTGACTGGTAAAACTATGGTTCCAATTGAAGTGGCTTTGAGGCTATCATAACCTCTTAGTGTATTTCACATCATGGAACAATTTGTCTCTCCATATCCTAACTTTTGAAGAAAATCGAAGGGGACTATATTAATTGCTGCCCCATCATCAACCATTGCACGTTTAACATAATTATTGTAGACCCATACTTATAAATGTAAATTTGGGTCGCCTCTTCATGCAATTTCAGCGTCTGTTGGCATTTTTCTTATATCAAATATAAATTCAGTATCCCTATCTGGCTGCACCAGAGGATAAACGTCAAAGTTCACATGGTTTACTTGCATTTCTGGGGGAGGAGTGATATTGATTAAATGACCAAGGCCTAATGCTTCTAAGAGGGCATCTCTGTGGGTGGGAGAGTTCTTTAACAAATCCAAAAAGGAGATGTGAGAGAAGGTTTTAGTTAAATCGTTAATTAAATCATAGGCACCTATGGGTTTTACCAACATTTGTTGACTGTTGTCTAGTTGAAGTGGATAACTTGGAGTAGGTTGAGAAGAATAATCCTGTGTTCTTGTTATAGTTTCCACAAGTAGCTCAATGTCTAACTCTACCAAACCAACTATCTTGGTTTGGGGTTGAGTTCCTAGTTGGCGTGCAACTAGTGGATTTAATGAATTTGAAGCTTCATGATCATTGTTTCCTGTTATAACACCCTTGTTTGTTCCGTTAGGATCTAACCTGTTATTGTTAGAATGGTTTGGGAGTGGATCATTAAAGATTTTGAGGGGTACATTTTGAGGGGAAACTGCCCCTGTATAAGTGTTTGGCGTGGGTACTACAAAATTTGCTAAAAACATATCTATAAAGAGTTGTTTTTGATCTTCTGGAAAATGTTGCATGAATTTATTATATTCACGACAAGTCCTAGTATCGTGGCCTTGAATCTTGTGGAAGCCACAATACAAATTGGGATTATAATTTCGAGGCTATTGATTTATAATCTATTGTGGCCCAAAATTCAGATAAGGTTGTTGGTTGTTAGAGTTAAAATTTTGAGGTTGTTGCCTTTGGTTTTGACTCTGATATCTAGTTGGGTTTCGATTTGGACTTTGTGTTTGGACTTGTCGTTGTCATTGTTGTTGCCATGGTGGACAATTAAAATCCACTGCATTGTTTGTTGGAGTAAAATTGTTATTTTGTTGATTATTAACAGGTGGTGAAATGTTTACAACACTTGGTCAGTTACTCCATCTGTTGTAACTCCGCGGTTTTTGTTAAGGGTATTTGGTCCTTGATTAGCATTCCCTATGTTAGAATAGGCCACGGTGTTTTGATTAGGAGTGGTTAATTTCCCGTTTTTCCCATATATCTTACGACCACTATCTATCACTGCTTGGTCAATTTGGAGAGCACTCTCGAGTACTTCATCGTAAGTTCTTAGTGCGAACTTCTGAACTTCTTCATTTAATCTTTCTAATTGAGAGAATTAAGGAATAAATCACATATTTCCATTTGATCCATGTTTGGAGCACTTGCTGATGAGTAGAGAACCATATGCCATCTTTAAATAAAATGAGTAGTAGACTCATTATGCTCTTGTTTAATATGCAAGAATTCCTTGATTCCTATTCTTAACAATTTATTCATGTCAAAATATTTGATAAACTCAGACACAAGTTGTTTGAATGAGTGTATCAAGGCTTCAGGTATTCTATAATAACAATCAAGCGAAATACCATCTAAGGTATATAGGGAATATTTTGGTGACAACCCCGTCCCAAGGGAGTAACTCCTGTATGGCTGTGGCATAGGCCTTAATCTATGCATTTGGATCCCATTCACCTTTATATTTGCGTAGATCAGGAATAGGTCTTGGAAGCATAAAATTTTGTATAGTGAAATCTAGGGGCTCTTTTAAATATTCTATATAAGTCTCCTACCACATAGGCCTCGACCATCGAATGGCGTTTGTTGAGGGGGTGGAGGTGGAATGGGTTTTTAGATATGGCATAGCATATGTGTTTGTAGGGACATAAGGGAATCCCTATGGTTAAATGAAAATCCCTCGGGAGAAGAGAACATGTATACTTGGGGTGACTTTGAATAAATTTTTAAATAAGGAGGAGCATTTTTTTGGTACGGATTGTTTGGTGCTAAGCCAGAAGGCTGTCATGTTTTCAACTGGAGCGGCGTTTGAAAATGTGGTCGTAGTTGGCATTTGTTATGGATAATTATAAGGATTTTGAGGAGGCATACCTAATGTGCCTAGTTTTTGTAAGGAGTTTAACCTGAATAGGAATGATGCAGAGGGTTGGGGATTCTCGCTTACCCAAAATATGAATTTTGGTTTACTTGAACAAGTTCCAACCCTCTAACCTTTTCAACTAAGGCTGAAGTGTCTTCTTTTGGTGAAGACACTAGTGTGTTTACTTAACGACGCTTGTTGTATAGATTGAGGTTATAAAGGGGTGTGATACCCTATTATTAATTGATCATTACCCTTGCCAAGCTTCACCGAGGGCATTTCCCATAGGTGGACAGAATGGGGGTGTTTTCCTGAAATAGGGTATCAGATTATATTTGTTAACTCCCTATAGGTAGATACATATTTTGGAAGCGTTGTTTGATTTTAACGAAGCGTGCTAAGTACTCCTCATCCAAAAGGGGGAGTGGATCTGATTGTCTATTGATCTATGGTCTGAACAAGACCCTAGGAGATGAAGTGGACTCCCCTAGTAAATGTCATATTATTAGACCCTGATGGCTCTGGCTGCTGTGTTTGTGCAAGCTGATCAAACTCCTTAATTCAGAACAAAGAATTTGAGCTATTTCTTTGAGGGGGAGTTTGAGATGACAAGTAATTACTTGAATAGTTATCAACCCATGCAGAAAGTGAGGGCGATGGTTGTCTATTTTTTTGACTATAGTTTACTTTGAGACCTAAGGGAGGTCTATTATATACATCGTATCCTGACATATTTAGGGGGTATATGAATGCCCACAGAATAATGGGAAAGAGCAAAGGTGGACGAGAGAAATGAAAAATAAAAGAGGAAGAATTGTTTGTTTCACATTGGGTTCACCAATTTTGTATGATGGAAAAGTGACATGCGAGCATGGGAATCTACAAGTACCTCTTCCTCGTACCTGACCTCTCGAGGTCATGTCGAGACAGCCGGTGGATGTTGAATGTGAATGGATACAGACAAGCTAATCGGGTAATCTTATATCCTCAATACGCAATAATGGAATATGCAAATCTAAGGTGAAGAAGGCCCTTCTAACATGAATTGGCGTAATGGTTCATTTAGATATAATGGTTTTTTGGAGGCTCCAATCAATTTTGAGCTCTGTCGAGATCCTGTTTCTTGGTTGTTGGATACGTGGGAAGTGATCTGTGGGAGCTTCGTATATGTATCCAGACAAGGTCATGAAAATGGTGATAGGCGGTTTAGTGGATTTGTAGTGAACTATGGGTGATTTTCTGGTCTAGCCCAGAAAATATTAGATTGAGTGGCTTCTATGTCTAATACGGAGAACTATACTATAATATCTGGCGGGAGTGGTGAGGATCTAAATACCAGCGTTCATAAGCCGGTGTCAATACTTAATTGATTTGTAGGCCCATTGGATTGTGGGACTTGGGGATCACAACCATGATTTTGTGGTTGTTGTGGACCTGTTATGGTCATGTGAAGAATCAATCCCTTCTTCCAACTATCCAGTAACCGTATGCCTTTTCAGCCTCTATATTTAGAACTAAAATTTGTATGATTTTCTCAGAGTATCTAACATGTTTTCTGGCAACTTGACTACGTAAGCTAGTATCTATGTCGATGAGGAGGTCTCCCACATTAGGCTGTGGAACTAAAGAATTGCAACCAAATGTTTGCTCTCTTTCAAATCCATGCACAGTCATTCAAATGTTTTATCAAGGCAGTCTATAGTTAGGGTGGTTTGACCAAAATGTGTAAGCTTTGTCATCTTCGATATTTAACCCTCTCAGTTGTTCACTAATTTCTTGTAAGTTTGTTGTTGCTCGAAAGACCTATATCCTAAGGTCTTGATCTATATCAGCCAATGTCTTGGGTAGATTTGGTTGAGGCACTATGGGTTCAAATATATATTCTCGAGGCTCTCTAGGTCCTGTGATTGTCATACAAAATGATTCAACTTTTAACTAATATTAATAAACTGATTACAAAGGAAGTATTTACACTATGCAAGCATTCTTCTATTTTTGTATTTTCAATGACATATTTCAACAAAATTAAAGATCAACTACTCTATTGTATCTATAAAATGGACAACTAATCTAGTAATAGAATAAAAACAAGCAAAGTAACCTAGTATGGCTATTTTCCTATGCAGTTGTGATTTTATCCTAAATATCTAAGCAACTATTTATTTTGAATTGAAAGAATCTCAATCCTACCTCAGAAGTGAGGAATGAATTACAGTTTAGCAGAAACTATCAATCCCTATAGCTTCCCTGGCGATATCGAGAGCAAACTTTTGACTGAAATAAAATAATTCACTACTCTATTTGATATATTGTAACTATAACTTTGATAGTTCAAACCTGACGTTTACAGAATAGTGGTAAATCTAGTTGTGTGTGATTTTTTCCCCTCAGTGTGATATCCTCGTTCCTTCATGTCCTCGTGAATCTATAAAGTGGGTATATGATAGTATCAACAGAAGATGGTATTCGAACAATGGCAGCTTTGGATATAGATGGAATACAATGCAAGTAGGAGAGGGATAACGCAAGTGAACAGAGCTTGACTATGTAATTCCTAGCGGGATTTATTGTAAAATACAACATAAGCATACCGAGAGCTTCAGAAACTATCCTTATGACAAAACAAAACCCACAAATTTAATGGATTCTAGTCTAGAAATGAAGCTATTCTATGCTAAGATGATTATATGGAACAACAATGGAACAAGATTGAAACAAGAAGATTATATGACCTCTAAACAGTAAAGGAAAACTAATAACTCATGCAAAACATGAAGCTAGTAGAATTCTAAGTAAGAAATTTAAAGACTGAATAAGAGAATATAGAAGATGAGGGGCCATTTGCTTGAAGACAAGTTGGCTATTTATAACCAATGCATTTACCGGAGGGTAACTCCCATTTGAACTATTTTACTATAAACAATGGAAAAACACTATTCACAGGGAGCATAAAACATTAATGCAATCCAAAGTGGTTGAAGAAAGTGTGTAAATTTGAAGCTTTATGTTTGATGCGATTGTCAGAAGAATCTGGAAAATGCGTATAGGACCGTCACTCTGTGCAGGGCAGTGGTCAGGCAGGGTGGCGGTTTCATCACGGAAGCCTAAAACACAAGAAAATAGGGGGAAAAGGGGAGAACAAAGCATGCGGAGGCTAAGTGGGGCATGTGGGATACAAGCGTATACCTGGCAAGCCTTTTTGGATTTTGAACACCTTACAAGGAGACCTATATCATCATCGAGGTATGTGTAACATCATTCCGGTTGTGCAGTACCCTACAATTTTGGGTACGTACAAGGACCAACTGGAAGTACTGTCATCTAAAGTGAATTCATGCTTGTATAGGACAAATTAAATCCAAAATATTGATAAAATTTGAGACCTAATAGATAAATTGATTAAAAGATGCAAATTGATAGGGATCAATGGTGATTCAAAGGAATCGCTGGTGATTACTATAAAAATGATGAATTTGATAAAAACGATAAAAAAAGTTTAAAATGATGATTTTTGCTTATTTTTTATATTTAGATGAAATGTAAATAATGAAACAAGATAAATAAATACATTTTGTTGAGGAAATAGGCTGAAAGATGTCTCCAAACATCTTATGGAGCTAGTTAGAGTTGATGGCCAATTGTTGGGCTTTGTGAGAGATGATTGAAAAAAAAAGCTTCAAAATGATGTGTTGATAATAACTTGAGGTTAATATAGGTCCTTGATGATCTCTGGAGGGACTTGGATTTGTTTTGAATTCAAAAAGGAAGTGCAAGCATGAGAAAAAAATTTCTGAAGATCCTTGAGAAAGGAGAAAAAAATCCTATTTATAATCGCTAGCAATCGGTTAGGATCATCAGCGATCCGGGTTTTTTGGGAAAACATTTAAGAAGTGGTAAAAAACCACTTCCCAAACACATTTTTTGGGTAAATTATGAGCTAAAATGGTTGGGAGGAGGTTATGGCTGAGTTGGGGAGGTTATGATGTGAGAATAAAATAGATTTTAGTGATTTTAAGATGGTTAAGGTAAATTTAAATTGGTTAAGGTAGTTTAGGATGAGTAAATGGTAATTTATGAGAGTGTAAATTTTTTTTTACAGAGGTGTGGAGAGGGTCACTTAGTATAATGAAATTAAAATAGATTTTGTAGTAAATAAAGTGTGTACAAGATTAAATAGGTGGGTTAACAAAAACCCGGTGTGTACACCAACATGTCTTCAGTGGCACCATAAAACCAAATCTGAGGAAGCTCCCAATGAAGTTTTAAAGTATGCCTCATTATGTAAGGAGGGTTGATTAATTTTATGGATGCATTTAGTAAGGTTCTTTGAAAGACAAGTCCTCCTAGAAGCCTAAAAAGGCCAATTTTGGTCATTCTGCAGCCAGTGTACACCCTCCGAGAATGTTTAGGGAATATCCAAAACATCCAAGGGTGGTGTTTGAGAGTACTAAAGGTGTTTGAGGAAATTTAGGAAAATGTAGGAAATAAAATCTCACTCAAGAACAATTTGTTCAACATTGGGTTTTCTAGGTGTAGGGAATGAACATCCTGATGGTGAAAACTGACTTCTCCAGATAATTGTGGGAGTTCCGTAAGGAGTTCGGAAGAAAACAAGTAGGAACCATAAATCTATTAGAATACCCTACAAGGTGGAAATATAAAATCCTCTACAAAGCACAAATTTTTTTTTATATTATTCAAAACACTATAGCTACCCCTCTCAGTTCCAGACAAAAATGCCCTAACTTTTGATTTTTAGGAATAATCAAGTCTATATAATGGTTTTGTTGATCTTATAATGTGTTTTAAAGTCAAAATAAAATTATATTTGACTCCAAAACATTATTTTAAGCCTCTAAGGTGAAAAAAGTAACTCAAGTGTCCAAATTTGGACATCTAATGCAAAATTTTCTTTCCAATTTTGGCCCAATCACATTTTGGACACTCTTATGTCCCATCTATCCCCCATAGGACAAAAGGGACAAGGGGGACACTAAATTGTGACCTCATCCTCATCCCTAAGTCATACTTTGGACACCTAGGTGTCCCCATTGTCCCATCTTCCCCCATGGTGCAAGGGGGATAAGGGGGACACCAAAGTGCAAACTCCCTCCTTCTCCCAGGTTACATTTTGTGTCCCCAGTGTTCCCTTAGTCCCTTCTTCCTTTAGGGGGACAAGGGGAACAAAAAAGTGTGACCCACTCACTCTTATAGCCCCTGGACCCCCCACATGACCACACTCATCTCCACTGATGCCATTTCGCATCCCCCTTGTCTCATCCACCATACACCACAAGCTACCACCTTTCACCATCTGGAGCAAGTTCCACTATGGTGTCCTTGGTGTTCCCTCTATACCTCTTGCATCATTTTCAAACCCTCAGTCACTTTATTATAACCCTGGTCAAGCTGTGCAATTAACATGTGAGTTAAAAAAACATAACAAAACTCCATTAACTCAACAATTGACCATTTTTCATGAAGATTGTTGTTGTAACATCCTCCAAACACCATTTTCACCCAAATATTCTGCCAAAATTCTCTCAGACCTCTATGGCCACCAAAAAGGAGATTCAATCATAACTTTTCATCCGGAAGCTCGATTGCCTTGAAAATTTGCTAGAATCTCCCTCTCCAAAATGTCTTTGGGAAGACTATTAAAGAAAACTAAGTGATATCCTAGATTTTTGATAGTAATGACCTGAAATATCAAACCCTAAAACTTACTTTTTCAATTTTATAGAGATCTAGCGGATAAAAAATCATGAAATTTGTAGCAGAATGTCCTTGATGCAAAGCCCTATATAAACACTTCAACTCAAAACCCACAAATGCATTGGAAGCTTCAAATCACTTTTTTCAATCACCCAAAATCAATAAATTATGCTCTTGCTCTGAAATCCAAATTTTCTCAAAAGGTAAAATTGTACTAAATGAGTGTACCAAAGGCCAAATTTAACTTCAACATGCTCAAAACATCCAATCTAACATGACTGATCTATTCAACAAGTTTCATTTCACCATTTCCTTTACTTCTCCTTTTAGACCTCTTATCTTGCTTGTAGCCCTCAAAAAGGTCAAAATTTGATGAAAAAGAGATACTTCAAAGAACTAGACTTGACTGGTAAGCTTTTCAAATACCCATTAGGCCCATTTAAGTGTCTACAAAGTTTTAGAATAGATCTCTTTCCCATCAAAATTTATTCTTGTTTAAGCTTCAAAAGTAGCCCTATTCCTACTATCCCTCCTAGTACACAAAGCATTATTTTTGGGACAAACCAAAAACATTCAATACAAAATAATTATAGTTTCAGACATCCATTAAGCTCTTCTTGCTTTAGGGTTAATTTCAAATTCTAGCTCCAATCTCAGCTTCTCCAACACAATTTGATTCCTTTTGGTCTAGTTTCCTTTAGGTTTTACTAGGTTTTAGGTCACTTCCTATAGTTTTTTAATGCACCAACCTTATATATCCATGCTACTCACCTTATTTTTACACCCTTCTAACTCCATTCATGTCATTTTCTCACTCTAAGCCTTCACTAGGTCCTTTTGTTCTCCTATAGTGTCACAGTCCTTTATGCTCTATTTCTTTCTTTTCCTAACCTTCCTCTAAGTTTCTACTTACCCCTCATCATATTATTTAACATCGCTTATTCATTCCCCTCCAATCATTCATTTATTTCTCAACCTTTTCATTCATCACCAAAGTTTTCTATACTTCTCTTAGGCTTCTTATTAAGCCTTTAGGTTGTGATAGGACAGTGGGGCAGAGTTTCTTAATTGATGGTTCTCCAATGACATTTTCCTCTCTTTCAATTTTTTTATGTAATTCAAATTCCTTTCCAATCTTAGTAGCCAAAAAAATCTTTTGGTATACCCTCAAGATGACTATTCACTAGATTGGTCTAACTATCCTAAGAGGATTATATATATCTTTGGACTGTGCTCTTAAGGTTACAACCTCCTTGATCTTCTAGTTTACTTTTCAAGGGACTTCATAACACTATTTCACTATTCATGACACCTATTGTAAGCTACTCAATCTATTCATCCCTCTAGTACAAGATATCTCTTCTATCTCCTAGACACTCTTATCAAGATGCTCAATATTGTACTTTCCTTGCCTTTATCACTTATCCCTAAGCACTCTGTGATCTTACTTTACTCTAAGAGATTCATATGTCTTCTTCACACTCAATACTCCTCTTAAAAACTTATCACTTACCTTTTTTAGTTTCTTAGGAACCTATTAAGACCAACTTTCTCCAGATAATTCTTAATCACTTCCAAAGTCTAGACATTAACGTTGTTAGGAATAAGTTTTCATTTCTGTATGTACCAATTTATACAATGGATCTCTAAAATCCTCACTTGTTAGTACTTCCCACAAAATTCATAAGTATTTAATAGGTATACAAACAAGGTTTTGCACTAAAGTGCTCCCTTCAAGACTCTCACTATCGCATACACACATTTATAACAATCACCTTGTAGATACAAATTCTTGTTGAGATTCTTCATGCAAAATATCTTGACACTTTGTTGAGCACCTCCATCATGCTACAATATTTTTTATCCTTCACCTTTCTCTAAAATTCAATATTCCATGCAAATTTTAAACAAATACTTATTTTCTAATGCCTAAAATAGAGTTCTTTGATTGAGAGGGGTTTGTTTTGCTTGTTTGATTGATTAAGGATCTTTTAAGGGTTTGAATATACCAACAACCTTTGTGTTATGATTTCAACCTCAATTGTATAGTAAATAGAACAAATATTATGCACTTTCCCATGTTTCTTAGGGTTTAACAAACCAACCTCTGTGTTTAAACACTTACCATTATTCACATGGATCAATAGGCCTACTTGAGACTTTTCTCACATCTTGATCACCTCCTGAGTATCTTCATGCCCTTCTTGTAGATGTTCATCATCACACACCTGCAAAAAAATTTATACAAACATTTTCTAAGGAAAATCGTTGATAAATTCACAAGTATTTCATCAAAATACTATAATAATCAAACATACACATTTTTCATTATAAAAAAAATCTTCTTTATTGATATACAACACTCTTCTGCAAAGATTCATGATCCATCGGCTTTGATACAAGGTTCTTCCACCCTAATTCACCTCTCCTCCAAACCTAACTATCCCTTTCAATTATAATTCCTCCTCTCTTATCAAATAAGAAGGTAGTTACAAGACCAACCAACCATGGTTTAATGATGACTTGGGTCATAACAACCTAAGAAAAAGGTTTAAAACATCTTTTTACCCCTCATGTGGTCTTAAATGACCTTTTATAACATTACATGACCTACATTTACTTCATGACACCTCTTTAAACTAAGCTTCACATTTCAAATATTCAAATTCTCACTTTTGGAGGGTAATCTCATAATTTCCATATTACAATGTCTTAGAGGTCCACAAGGACTCAAAGTATACTAAAACACCTAAATGACTCCCTAGCACCTATATCAACCCAAAAACATGTTTTATTCATCTATACAGTTGATGCTCTTGCATCAATCACGATGCAAAATATAACATTTTGATAGTGGTTTCGTTGCAACCCAACACCAGTAAGTGCATTTTATAAAAATAGCAGGTATTCAGTACAATACATGGCTAAAAATAGTAACTTTCTCAAAATAGTGAATTTGTAACATTTTTAATATCTTGAATAACTAAGAAACATCAGAAAAGGGGATTTCAAGAAACTTTCTAAAAATAGTAGTGTCTAGGACATTGGGCATATAAAAATAACAGGTTTATAAAAATAGTACACCTTCAAAAGTTACAATAATCCAAATGAGATAGGAGCATCAGAGAGAAAAAATAGTAAAAACCTGTTTAAAATTGTAGTCCTAGACCCTACCTATTAAAAATAGAAAGTTCTGGATTTGAGTGTAGAAATTTTGTAGTGACTCTTGTTTTTCTCATCTTAGTGTTGTTTTACAAAATCAATTTCAAATACTCATGTCTTGATCCCATTTCAATGCTAATCATCGAGTATCTTGGTGTGGGTGATAGTGATATCACTCACATGGATCTCGAAGACCTAAAAAATAGAATGCTTATAGGACCTCAGGAGCCAGTGGAAGAGAAACTAAACTCTTTTCAAGTGGACTATTCTTACCATGGAGTCATTCATTATCTTTTCAAAGAACTGAATTTGACCTAGCATGTACACAACACTATGAACCTAACTATAGGATAGTGTGAGAAGATGACAACTCAATTCTCGTATTCCTCACTCCTAAGGGTATCTCTCATTGTTTTAAAATTTCCACTAGTAGTAATATGGTAATCATCACCAAATATTTTACATCACAAGAATAATCAAAGATTTCATCCTATTTGTAAGGCCTCGCACTAGAGGGAATGGCCTAAGCAGGGAAGAAAACCTTCTCATATTCCTAAAATATTGTCTAGGAGTAAATTCCATGAAGGTTATTCATATGTTATTATCCTACTGAGTGGGGTGATGGGTCAGGAAACAATGAAAGAGATTCAAGACTGGATGGCTCAATTCATCCTTATTTCCACTTAAGGGAACTAGGTAGCAGATTGGCGGTATATTATAAGTGAGAATATCTATCAGTAGCTGCTCCATTTTCCTTCTACCAGAAAGTTCACTATGGCCTCTTATCTGGTGTATGTTCTCACCTAAAAAAGACATTTCAAGGGCCTCATTATAGCTCTCAATGTATCCCAAAAGTCACTGTCCTATGAGAAGTATCTCTAGTTCATGCACAAGGAGAGTAATCATCACTTTTCCATGTTGAATTATGCATTCACCATGTTCATCATCGAACTTATAGAAGGAAACTAGAGTTGAGGATATCCTCTTAAATAGTTGCACGAATCAAGAAATACAGGAGCTACTTTACTTAGTTCTCAACCTTCACCTACATCAGGGTTTTAGACTTCAATCTCGCTATTCGCAGACTTCTCAGGTACCCTAGTGATAAAATGGTAATGTTTAAATTATGTGGGTAGAGTTCTCATGTTCACAACAGGTGTAGGAACAAAGAGAATAAGGGGTGATTTAATCTAAATTGAATTAAATATTATTTCAAAGTAACTTATTGTAATAAATGATATTATGATAATTAAGTACTGTAATAAATGATATTATGATAATTAAGTACTTTAACGTGCAAGTATTAAGCATTCAACAATTTAAAACCCTAAGAAAATGAGAGAGGTATTATGACTTAGTTGATTCTATGCAACCTAGGAATGATCGGGACTATGTATCTATTGGAACAGGATGGAAACAATGTTACAAAGGCGCAGTGAGGGTTCAAAACCCTAGGAATGTACAAGACATAAGCACTTACAAGAGGATAGGAGAACCCTCATGCTCTAATGACTGATTTGGGTACTTGTGTCTGGTAGAATACTCAGAATATAGCCTTTTCTGGGTTGAAAGGTCTTCGTTGTTACTCTAGTTTTTTTTAAATAGTTAATCACACCTGCAACCTACAAAGCAAATGACTATCTACACATACCCACAAACCACAAAAAAATATAATAAAAAATATGTAGAATGTGGATTCAGATTGACCCTGGTGGTCACCCGAAGAGTGAACTTACGACTGATTGTTGCACTACATCTTAGAATCCATGTAGTTATTTATGTGTGTGTGGGTGTATGTGTCGCATGCCCTAGGTTTCCCTTATGCAAGCTATACGATGGTACCGGGATAGATCTAGATTGTCCCAAATATGCAAAAAAATTGTAATGGAATAGAATGAAATCAGCTCATGAGTAGTGTATACAGATCAATGCAGCCTTTTTCCCTTGTATGAATGTGCTAGATATATGTTTTGTAATGATTTTTTCCCTTTGTGTTTGCTTAGTTGGTGATAGGGAATGCTTATAGGGATTGGCCCCTTATTTAGAATAATTAAATAATAATATATATGATTCCCTTGTTTGAATTTCATAACTAATAATTGAAAGGCCGACATTAAGTACAAAAAGGTGACCAAGAAGCGAAAGAGAATCAAAAGAGTAAGAAGAAGAAAGAGAGTGGAGATAAGCACCCAGGAGGGAAAGGAACACCTAGGCACTTCTTTCCTAACTAGGCACTAGTGTCTGAGGCCATCAAGAGGTAAATCAGTCAAGTGTCAATAGTGTTGTAAGACGTGTATAGCCAATAAAGTGTAAGAGATAAAGCAACAAAAAGGACAAAAGGAGTTTTTTAACCACTAGTTTTCTTTCTTAGGAATCATGTATACATTAGTATGCTTTAGGACCTAGAAATGTACCCAAGTGCATAGATTTTTTGTCTACAAGAGGGTTTTTTTTTCCCATATATCTAGGGATCTATTCATGTAAAAAAATTGCAGACACATCAAACATTGAAGCCTCCTTTGCTTCCCTCAACCTTTATTCCTATGTATCTAGGCCCAATTTTGATATCAAGAGAAATCCTGAAACTTTCACTTTCTATGGATTACATCATAGTCCTCAAATTGATGACTATTGGAAAAATTTCCTTGATGACCTTGAAGTGAGAAAGAGGGACCATATGAGGATGAAAATCGATCAAATGAATAGTTTAAAATTTGATTGGTTCATTGAATGAGTTGGAGATGATGCATCAAATTTGTCTGACCTGGAATATCAAGTAGTAAAATCTAAACCTCTTCCACCTATCTCATGGAACATAAGATATTCATGTGACATAGATGAAAACATTGTAGTAGTGATTCATAGATCAAAAGAGTGGTTTAGGAAAAAGAGAATTACCCTCATTGATTCCAATGGCTTCCTAACTCACTCAAGATAGGCATCTCACATTTCATCTATAAAGGCATCTAAGAAAACCAAAATATTCACTCAATCAGGAGATCCCTTGAAGAGAAACAATGTGGAGGAAGAACACATTTAAGGATCTCACCCCAAGATGCTCCATAAGAAAGATAAAGTCACTCAGGATCTCGTTGAAGATCTTGAGTAAGGTGATATTGATCCTTTACAGCTTCTAGTTTTGCATTGGTTCCTAAGTGTTTATTCCTCAACAATTGAGTCATCTCATCAAGTGCAACATGTGATCCCTCATCGTGAACCTAAAATTTTTCTCATTCCCAATGTTGAGCCCACGCCAATATAAACTTTTCCTTGGATCTAAGATTTGATTGGGATTTATCCAAGGATATTGTAATAGGTGTCAACACATGTTTTCAAAGATATCTCAAGGATCATGAAAACCAAATGAAGAAAGAAGGCACAAGTAACTTCTCATTCTTCAATGGATCTTCTAGTAATCAATACGTAGCGGTTTCCTAGCCGAAATTAGTGAAACCTATGGAGGAGATGACCTAGGTTGATTATGAAATGACAAGAATATCTTTGGGCCAAGAAACACATGAGGGTGATGCACACTTGTTTAAATAATATTATGCATGAATGTTTTCTCAGAATGAGGAGTACAAATAGACAATATAATTGTTGGAGGAGCATGTGATAACTCTCACTACTTGTGTGCAATCATTCTTGAACCCAAATGCAAAACCATCTCTTCTTACTAAGGTCGTCACAACTATCAGCACCTTCGACCTGCAATAATCAAAAAGGCTCAAAGTCACATAATGAAAGGAAGGGATAATGATATATGGGTTGATAAGATTCTCAAGAAAGGGAAGACATTGTTGTCAGAGATCCTCTCATTGTTCAAGTTTTCTCTCACCACCGATTGTAAGGTGAAGATGACCAAGGAGGATATCGAGAAGGAGAAATTTCATTGGGATTCCATTTTTTCATTGGTTTCTAAAATGATTAACTTTGATTACTAAGGTAAGTAAAACTATGTTTTCTTTTGTGGTTGACAACATGTCTCCTATTTGGTCTCACACATTGAGTACTTGGTATAAAATATTGAATGATGTTATAAATGAGCTTGATTGTTATGAAGAAAAATAATCTCAAACTCTGGAATGTATTGGCAACAATGTGCAAAATCCTGGATCACCCTCGCTCGATGAAAATTCAACAATATAAGATATCATGGAATCCTTTCAAGATTTAGTCAAACAAGAAGTGAGAGACCCCTTATTATTTAATGAAGACACCTTGGAGTCTCTTATAGAGATCAAAGGTTCCATTTTAAGCACTTTGAGGGATCATTGGATGTGGTTCAACCAATGCAAGACCATTTGCAGTATTCCTGAGACATGGATCAATGCTCTGAGCTTCATTCATGTTCCACTAGCAAGTAAAGTGGCACTTGTTACGGCTTGTTTCAATAAGGAATTCAAAGGTGAGGGTTTTTTTCTAGAATCATTCCCACAAGGTTCCTTGGTAGTTGGTTCTTCATCAGAAAAGGCTTCTTATTATCCATCGAAGTAATCACCCCTCTCTTCTTCATTATTCCTATTTCTCTCTCATGTTCTAATTCTTTGTAAAGGACATACTTTTCACTATTTCATTTTATTCACTTAAGTGACCTTTAAATTAAACATTAGTTCTTTTAAAATTATAAGAAAAAGACTCATTTTATTTCCTAGGATCATGAAAGGTCACAAGCGATGAGGGAAGGTGAAAATTCATGTGGGGGGAATATTAAAGGACTCTTATTTAAGGCTATAAATTTGGATGGCCTCTTAATTCCAAGGGGTTATAAATTTTGAGTTTCTAGTAGATAGCTTTGCACTACTAAATTCAAGCAAGATATTACATTATTTTATTTCCCTCTTTATCCATGTTTCCTATATTTCCTTACATGTTAAACTTTATAAACATGATGATCTTGTAAAACCAAGAAAGGTGTTGGTTCCTTTGATAAATGAATCAATAGAATTTTGTGTCTATGAATTGTTATTCTTATCATTGTTATAAAAGTTTTTTTTCCTATAATTGAGTGTGGATTAATTCTATTTAATGTTGTGAAAATATACTAGTGCCTATTCACAAATTTAACCCTCCTTGTATATATTCTTACTCCCCTCTACCTTCTCTCACTAAGCAAATTCATCCCTTGTACTAAGTGCAAAAAAACTTCCACATGTCTAGTGGAGTATTCAAGTGTGATCCCCAGCTTCACGGCCACCTACTATTTTTGTTTTGCATTTAATAAATGGGATCCTCTCCATTACCAAAAGGAAGGACTTAGTCCCGGATCCTTTCTAAAAAATCACTTATTTTTCCTTGTGAAAAATCATTTCGCCAACATCATCTATGCAGCTAAAAAACACCAAGTCTTTGAGCTCCTCTTTCTTCTTCTCAATAATGAAAATGACATTTGGTAGTGAAAATAGGAATAGATTTCTATAGTTACAAATATGTTACATAATATAGGAATAGATTTTTACAGGGTTTATATCCTCGGAAAAGGTCACAGATACAAAAATATGGTAGAATTCAAACAAGTTAAAAATTGCATTTTCTTACATTACCAGATAGAGGGAAGGTTTACTCAATTTTTAAATTTTTACATATTATATCAATTATTTATAGTATTTTCACACGGTTATAGATATAGATGACACAATTTAGATCAAGTTATAAATGGCATGAATACTTTATTCCTTCATGACACTATTCAAATTTAGTTGCAAAAACAAGGTTTAGGGGCATGGGCCTCCTTTTCCTCTTCAATTTAAAAAAAATCGACATGATCAATTTCAATTATAGTAACACCTTATAGGGGCATGGAAATTTCCATTCCTTTCAAATTGAAATAAATTGGTCCTAGGTCTATTTGCAGTGGTGTGGGCTATCAGTTTAGTGGGAAGTGTCAAAGTGGTTAGGTTAAACGCAAACTGGTCTTTTCACTTCTTTACTTTTTGAGGATGTTGAATATAGCTAAAAATTTTGACTAGATCATAAAGTTGGAAGAATAATTCATATTTTATGGTGAAGTGTAAGAATGCAAGGTGATGATAAGTTATGCCAAGAGAGAACATATTTTCTACAGAAAATGTAAGACCAATGGAAATATTTGCATAATGGTACTTAATAGTGGAAGTAAAGATAAATTTGTGTCTGAAGAGATGGTAAAGAATTCAAGATTGGAGTGTAAGCCACATTTGGGCACCTATAAGGCACATGTGGTTAAATTTAGTAAGGAGGTAAATAACACGTGTGATTGAATATAGGGGTAATATTTATTTACATTTTTTACACTAGTATATCAATATAAATGAGGATAATGATGTAAACGGGGCCCAAAAAACTAAAGTATATAGTAGTAAATCATGTAAATAAGAGGTAATATTATTTATATTCCATGATTGCACACATTTTATTTCAAGTAACACCCTCGTGTTACAAGGTGATATGCGTAATTGAAGGATAAATAATTATTTTGGAGTGATGCAAGGAGGAGATGAAGATTAACAATATCACAAAAAAATGTGACATATTATTGATGGATGCATGCCATGTACTATTAGGAGGCCTTGTCAATTAGACCATGATATGTTGTATGATGGGAGAGAAAAAACAATTATATTTTATAAGGATGAACATATTCACATTCTTAAACTACTAAAGGTTTAAGACAAAGGAGTAAGTTCTAGATTTATGTAATGTGACTTACAAAGCTTCCTATTTGAATAAGTTGACATGGATCTCACAAAACCCGCAATTATAACATTGATCTAAATTGATTATATCGAGTTATGTTATGATCATGTGGGCCCTACCTTACATAAAGGATTGTGACATATTTAATATTAGATGAATAGCTTATTATTTCAAGGAAATCATGTGCTTATTTTAACAAAAGACATGAAGAAGATAGTATGTATTTTTATTATAAGTAGCATTGCATTCATGATCTATATGCATGTCTTAGGGAAGGCTATTGGGATTAAGTCATTATAAAAATGTAGCGATGTTTATATGTGTGTAATATTGCGGTCCATTTTGTGTGTATAAGTAAGACTATATTATTGGCAATCAGTCTTTAGTTAATGTATCGTTGTTGTTTATAAATACATTATTATTAGTACCTGCCGCTGGCAGTGTACTACTATTTTTGCCTATTCTGATTAATTACACAACGATGGGTCGGTGCTTTCTTACTGGCATATTTTTTTTGGCATGCTAATGTTTGTTCATATATTTGTTGTGATTTTTGATAAACATCATCAAATGTTTTGTTTGGGTCATTACTAATTGGTGTAGTATTATTCCCCCATTGCCGCGGTTATTTCTTCCAGCTGCACAGATACACCCGATTTCATTAAATCTTTATTCTCCTTTCAAACTTTTCCATTTGTTGCAGGTGTTTTCTATCCACCTCGCTCTGTTGTGGGATCCTGGAGACATGTGTCTTCTTGCATGCAATAGGGTTCCTTGTTTGCTACAGAAATGTTATTTTAGAATCTGTATGATTTTCTGCTTTGGCTAATTAGGGTTCAATATCTCTGAAATTTTTCATGTGGAATAGTGGGTTTGATTTCTGTTGTTTATATTCAGTAAACCTGCACATTGCTCTTACTGTTGATGGGTAACTTCATTTACTCAAAGTTTTTACTTGTAAGCTCATATAGTGGTCTCCTTTAATCATTTGAGATGTCATCATTAGATGCTTCCTTTTCATTTCTCTGTTTTTCTTATATGTCATTTTTTTTACCTTGCCACCATTGATGGGTATTTGTGCTCTATTAGGTTTTGCCTTTCGAACTGGAAAAATATTTTTGATTTGAGCTTAAAGTGTTAACCTGTGTGGTGAGTTACAAAGTCTTTTAATTCTAATAATTTGATTCAAATTAGAATTACTAATACCCATTCATGGATTTTTTTTAATTACAGTTCATGTGCATTAGGTATGCTTCTACATTTTGGCTGTATATGCACATTCTACCTACTACACATAACCTCTGAGCAAAACTTGGAAGACTGAAAAGAATCTAAAACATTCAAACATTTACTGGCAAGTAATAGGTATACCATAACTTGCCACTACTCAAACCAAGCATACCATTAATCTATACAAATTCCAATTGAATCTTTTATAGAGCTCAAGAAAGCATAGATTGAGAAATTATACACCTACCTTGAGCTTATCCTTCCGTTGGTGGAGCAATTTAGCAGCCCCAAGAAGCATTGTGACATGGGCATCATGCCCACATGCATGCATTCTCCCTGCTATTTTGCTCTTGTGCTCCCAGTCCACTTGCTCCTAAATTAGATCAACCAACACACTATCAAACATTAAAAATATCTAATACCCTACAAAAACCAACCTTGATTAACATTGTTTTGAAATATGTAATCATACTTGTAAAGGTAGGGCATCCATGTCAGCCCTGAGAGCAACAATAGGAGGCAATCCAAAGCCAATCTGGGCCACCACACTGGTAGAAATTGGTATGTCAATTCCACGCCTCACAAGCCTCTGATCATAGCCAACACTTATAGAAAGGGTTATATACGGTAAAGGAGTGGAAACACTTTTTCATCACCTAGCTATTAATGACTGGATTTCAGACTTGGTCGAATTAGAGTGTCAGTTCAGTATGTAAAAGACATGTGAACTGTTAGACAAAATGTCCTTAGCAAATCCTTGTCATTGACATCAATTTTGATCTGGAGGTGTTCAGATGACTAAAAATTATCTCATGTCTCATCAAATATTATTTCACATGTTCTGCATAATTTTAAACTAAACATGATTTATGTTTGACTAAAGATATATTTATGTTAAAACAGTCCTGCAACTGCCTCTGCATGAAAATTTGATGATCTGAAAACTTCAACCAGCCCCATACTATTATCTGGTATTATGAATTCAAAAAACAGCACACTTTATCTAAGGGCGTTTAATTCCTTCACCTCGATATAGACCTACTCCAACTCCTACTCTTGGAAACTAGGCCATCCCTCCCTCTCTTGTTTTCTTTCTCACATTCCGCTTAGACTTATTTCAATATGAATGCGACCTTCACATAAAATTATTTCAATATGAATCTTGCCTTGCCTTCACACATTCAATAAATAAACTATCATTGATTCTTTAGTTGCACAGACATTGACTTGACTCTTCCTCTAGCTTTAATTCATTATTACTTCGTAGCTTCAATTCCCTCGAAATATTGCTTTCCAGTGTTACAAAGATGGGTCTCATTCATAACAAGTCCATTCTTGATGACACGGCACTGTGCAATGTATTTCACTGAATAATTATTATTTACATAGCATTATTATAGCTCTTCAAACTAGACCATGTCCACGTTACAATATATTTTAGATTCACATTCATGTAACTCGAGGTATAACCGTAATAATATTGGTTTGTTTATTTTGATGACCAATTTGTCATTTAATTTCATAACAATGTCTTCCGCTCCATCTGTCTACTATGACTTTTGACTGTACACTTTCCTCTCTGCTATAAAATTTGGTTTACCAATGAGCCATCAACTGGTTCCTGTGAAACTCACTTATCCTGTTCATTTGCTCTAGCTTGCTCCTCCACCAAGATAATTCTCTAATGAAACCCTTAGTCTCAAACTAAACCTTAAATTGACAGTCTAAAATTGAAAGGCATTACAAGTTATAGTTACAATGGAATCAACACATATGCACACAAAGTTATAGGAAAATGTTTTTTATAGTCTCATTTCTCTATTTGACCAGTCTTATAAAGTATGATGTCAACATATGATTATTTATTTGAGGTTCTCTCAAGATATGCTAGATCATTTTGTCATAAAATAACCTGTTCTATCATTTCTAATACAAGTGTGAATTGCTATACATTCATACAAAAACCTAGCAATCCCTCCATGATTTTTCATATGAAGATCTTGTTTCAACTCCTTCCAAGTTTAATTAGATATTCTATGACAATTAGGTTTTATTATGTACTACTGTGCCTAAATGTTCCCTTCCTGCATGGATGTTTAAACTGACCTACAAAACCAAACAACATTTGAGCCATAATTAGGTTAAGAGGCACAAAATATTTCTACAAAGGCGTGTTTCTCCTCTTATGAGTATCACAAACAAGCACTCAATCTTTGGCATCATGAAACAAAATTGGCCACAGTGATTCAGTCAAAAAAAAACTTTAATGCTACCTCCTTCTGTCTCATGATCTTTCTTGCCAGTCCTATTTAAGGCTCCTCATTTTAGATCAAGTTATGTGCAACACTACATAAGATTTTTTGAGATGCACATAAAAACAATTTGAGATCTACTTTAATCCAACTATGTCGAAAGGTACTTACCCTTTAACATCATCTTATAAACAAGATTAACACCTAAACCTTCACGATACACTATAAACATTAGTTCAATCTCTGTATAGGTTCTAGAATTGATTTTTCTTCCTATCTGAAAAAATGAGCATTCCCTTGGTCTATATCTTGAGATCCTCATCCTGTCAACCTCCATTTCGTCCAATTGTACCCCTTGCCTCTCAATAAAAAAGGTCCGCTCATAGAATGATATTTATTTCAAGTCGGCACCTTCTGTTGCTATAATTTTAAATCCATAACCCAAAGCATAATTCTTATCCTTTAGTCGATGGAGCACCTGTAGTTAACTAATTGACAATTGTGATGAGATATCATCACTACCTAGTTGTTTCGGCGATTTGACTAATCTGAGGCATTTATTTAAGCAACTGTTTTTTTTTACAGTATCTAAACTTCAGGTCTCCTTAAGAGAACTCTATTTAGACAATAACGTGTTGAGGGAGCTACCAATTGATATTGGTCAGCTCGGCAAGTTGTGAGTGATGCACATAAGGAGTGAGTTGTTGACATGCTTGCCGGTTTCTATTGGAAATTTTTCCTCCCCAATCACTCTTTACATTAATTGTATCAACTCTGAGTATAGTGGAATGCCCAATTGAGGAATTTGATTTTGGGCAGGGATCATTGCGCAACCTCAAGAGGATGTTGTTTTCCTGGACAAGAGTGTCCAAGATTTCAATTTCTAAAGACTGTTGTCCCACGCTTGAGGACTTATATATGCATTCCAATAACAATTTGACGGAGATAGATGTCGTATGATGGACAGTCAAGAACATACAATTGAACAAATGTAAAATTATGAAGAACATAAGGGGTATTGGTGGTCTGGTAAACCTTTAATATCACATAATATATTGGCACTGTTTCCCTTATGCTACTGATTCTAAATACAATGCTTCACATGTCTTCCTAAGCTTATTTTCTAGATAACATAATTTCTACAAAAACAACTTATTTCTCTGATCTATTCCTCACAGCTTTGAGGCCATGAATCGTAAACATCAGCTACAAATTTATGTGCTTTTATTTTATGGTTATCATCAGCAAGTCGAGATTAAAGATCACAAAGAGTTTCTCAAAGACTTGCCAAGAACTAAATATCTCAAGAATGAATTAGCAAAATTCATTTGCAAAATACTGTACCAAGATTAAAGCTATGTCATTCGAAAAAAAAACTCCATACAAAATCAAAAACATCTTCCAAGTCAGCAGCAGGGACCGGTCACTTTGAGATTGTTCTTTTAATATACCAATAAAGGAGGATAAAGTTTTGTCATTTATAAATAGCTTTAAACAAAATCTGACTCATATCTTATGTGGTTTCAAACATACCACTCCTTTTTTATATATTAAATCAGGATTTCGAATTTAAGGAAATGAGGAAAACATTCTACAATTGTGGTGTGTAAAAAAAACACAACCCTTAATTTCTTACAGGATAGAATGATTACACGGTAGGAATTATAGGAACCAGAAGGTCAGGGAAAAATATAAAGAAGAACAAATGATGATTGCGTAGAGAAATTTCATCTTTATTGAACACAACAACTACCAAAATGAAAAGGGGTCCTCCCCGAGCACCTAACATGGAATCCCATAGCTCTCGTCCATTTGCTTGCATATTAAGAGACTTGTTTCCATTCTCTTTCCCTATTATAAGAGTGTTCAGTGTTCATACAGCTTTTCTCATGTTGTAGTTCACTATTATTGGTCCATTCCTCCATTGAAACAATAATTTATGTATGTCCTACTATATATTTTGGGCGAGAGCAAATCTTAAATATGCTGCGCAGGCACATATAATCTCTCTCAGTACTCACTCTTCTAATTATCTTTACCACTCTTTTCTTGCCATTTTATGGTCATGTAATTAGAGTTGAAGACTTGATCAATGAATGATCTATGTGTTTTACAGCCAGTGGAGCAGCTTATTTTGCCATAGCAAACAAGACCATTTTGGCCTTTGCCCGGAAAAACTCCTTTCAAAAACCATGAAATAGCAGAGGAAGGATAGCCTACAGGAGGGTGGGTCAACTCCTCAACAATGATTTTTTCTTGGGATTTGGCTCTGTACGGAGAGAAATTGTAGCTGCAATAACTAGCAGAAAAGGCAAGAAATAAGACTGGGTATTACAAATTTAACTGCTACTTTTACTCTGTAACAGACTCTCGAAGGACTTTTCTAAGAGTTGCATTACATGTGTGAAAAAACCCAAGAGATGGGTTGGAGTCTCAGATGTGCACTCTAACCCTGGAGGTAATTTATCTACAGCAGGGAGCGACATTTCTAACAACTTTATGTTTTCATGATCTTCAACGATAGGATTGATTCAGAAGTGGCCGACATTGCAGCAGACATTTCTGAAGGTTAATTATTTTTAGAAATAATCTTAGTTTGTTTAAGCTTTACCCAAGGAATATATGCATATATGTTCGACGCCTTCTAACATTAGTTATTGTCTATATGTATGGCAGTCATTGGATCTACTTTTGCACTGAACATGTTGTTCCATATACCTCTATGGGGTGGGGTTCTTCTAACAGGCCTCAGCACACTCTTGCTTCTTAGACTGCACCGATATACGGTACTCATTTTTGACCTATTAATTACATTAATTGCCTGCTAATTACATTCGTGTATTCAGATTTTCTTGTTATTGAAATCTAAAAAATCTAGACTTATCTATGAATTGTAGTCTGAAAACTGGAAATGGTTGTGACGCTTCTAGTGTTTGTAATGTTTGGCTACTTTTTGGGAAAGATGGGAATGTTTTTTCTTCAGCTAGGTGGAAATGGAGCAATTGGTCTTGCCATATCACTTCTTCGGGCACTTATTATGTCGTAAGTTCTAACTACATTTGAACAACTTTGCATGTTTTCCTTGCACTAAGTTTTGTGTAAAGAAGGAAACACTTTGTCTTAGTTCAAAAAAATACTCCAATACAAAGACAGGAGTAAAATAATTGAAAATGGTGTTTTATTTTGCAATCAACATTCAAGTATTTCATTTTAGAAAGCGCGATTTGAACGAGGTAGTCTGTTCAATGCCCAACTTATATCCTCAAGATACGGACAACTGTAATAACCTGGACCTCAACAAATCCGCATTTCTTTTAAAAGTATGTTGTTCCTCCCCACCTTCCATTGCTTTGTATTGTTTTGCATTTCAATTTCTACCACAGGATTCAATATTAACATGGAGTCGATTCCCCAAAAATGGTAAAATGGCTAAATAATCTACCAAATGGAGTTATCAACTATGGACTTTTTGGGCTTGTGTGCAGCATGTTCTAGGACAATGGGCTATCTGGTTGGCAAAATGTCCCATCCAAATACCCTCCAGTGTACAAAGGTAGTCATAGCATATGGGATTCAAACATGAAGCTCTCAGACTCTTTTGCCAAATACACTTTGCAGGTCTGAAGAGAAACCATCTCAAAAGCTAAATTAAATAAGATGTATATGTATATAACAGCCCCATTACATTGTTTATTAACTGCCAAACGCTCCATGATGCAGTCAGAGTCTTTGGCAGAATGTGTACTAATTTGAATTTCCATTTGCTTTGATCCCCCTCTTAAAGTTTACAAGAAGCAAATCTTACGTTTTCAAGGTGCATTCATCTTTGGCTCATCTATGCTTTATGTAAAGAAATTTAGAGACATCAATTCTTATTTTTAATTTAATATGCAATGGACATGTAGTTACTTCAACTACCTAAGGAAGTGATCTATCATGGGCTGTTTCGAACCATGCATTTCCATACATTCACATCAGACATAGACTGTGATGACAGTAACTCTAAAAGTTCATCCGACCTAGACTTACATTTTGAAAAGCAAAAATGAATCCGCTTATTGTATTGGCTTATCACATTAGTAGTCTTTTTATACCAGCTGAAAGTGCAAAGTACAGAAATGTTCCCTTTCAAACAAGATGACTGTTTCCTTCTCAAGCTCAATGTTATACTGCATCATGATAATTGCCACTTGTAAATATTGTTTTATCAATGGTCTACTTTATGTAAGTATCTGATTTTGTTCTCTACTCAAACTTGTGGGGCTATTTTCTTCTTTTCTGCATCAAACAGATTCAGAATTTATGCTTTTCAAACTGTGATTTCTAAATTATAGATGTCAATTAACTCTTTAACAGCCAAAACGAAAAATTCAATATAACTTCTAATTCATTGCCTCCGCATCCTATCATTATGACCCCCTAATCATAGTTACATCAATAGGGATAATTATATGATAAATTCATGTTTACACGTGCACAATGAAAAAGAGAAATTAGAATTCAGTCAAATATCAAATCCTAGAAGGGAAATGTATGAAACCTTAAAATAATATAATGATATCCTACATAGGTTTTTGTATGAAACTATAAAATAATATAATGAAACCCTAGGTAAGTTTTGGAAGATTGGGGTTTCATAAAAAAATTTAACTAAAATAATTACATGGAATTAAAATGAGTTAAAACATTTATTAATATGTATTATATGAATAATATTAAAATTCTTAGAAAATTAATGTAAATCTAACTAGAATTGGAAAGATAAAGTGTAAGAGTGTGAGTAAGGAAACAACTGAATTAATTATTCTACTAGGTTACTATTCTAACAAATCATAATCTCATAATAGGGTAAAAAAAAATTCTATAAATATGACGATCTAGAACTATGTTTGGGATAGCAAAGAATACTTGTCAAAGATCACACAAGGAGTCCGCGTGGGATAGAAGGCCCAGAACCAAGGGCGGAAGGACAGGAAGGACCCACACATGGAAGGCAAGTTCAGATTTCAGGACTTAGCCGATTTTGAGCATGAAGACCTATTTTTAGAAGATGGCGTGCGGAACACATCAACGATGCAGAGACATGTGCGCGCCATGCATTGTCTATCTTTGGAGAAGCGATTCAAAGCGTTTATGCATGGAGACAAGCTGAGAATAGAATTGACACTTCAGTTAACTGCAAGAGGACTATAGATAGCACACTTGCATGTGTGGCTATGATTGTAAATGGTGTGTGGCTATTAATAGCATGCGGCCTATTTCTGGAATAGATAAGTGGTGAAGGGCAAGTCCCCACCCTATATATATGATGTTAGGTACATAGTAGAGATGATGAGTCTGAGATGTATGATGTGAGAGATGTATGTATGTGTAACAGAGAATATACGCATATGACTGAATCACTGTATCAGTTCCATACGTGCATTGGTATAGATTGACAATACTGTAAGGAGCTTTTGTATTTACTAATAGATGGAAGATATTGGCTGAATCTAAGTGTCATTCTGTGTGTAGTTGAATAGTGCATGTTATTAATTCAATCATGATTACTGTTTAAGCTTGTTCTTTCATAGATCTGAGGGTAGCATGCATTGTAGAATGATGGATTAGTTATGAATCTATATGTTTCTTCCTTCATCATGTTAACATCCTGTTACAACAACCCTAAAGAGGGACCTGGTACCTTTGCGTGCTTCAGGTGAGTGCTCAGTCTAGGCTGAGTGATGTGCCAGCATGACTAGGGTGTTATCTGGTAAATTCTAGGCTGCATCATTGGTTCCGTTGTTGGACCTCTTTTTTAGTTGTTTTTCAGGATGGTTCACGATGAAGACGTACCGGTTAACTCTAGCAAGTATTGAGGAATGGATACACGATCTGGAGGAAGAATATGCATGATGGTTCAGCAATGGATCTGAGTTTAACGCACGCACTTGGGTAGAACATAACCTATATGACAGCTTATATGAGAGATTTTTCACTATC
The DNA here is from genome assembly GCA_019776745.2 of Taxus chinensis. Lineage (NCBI taxonomy): Eukaryota > Viridiplantae > Streptophyta > Pinopsida > Cupressales > Taxaceae > Taxus > Taxus chinensis. Next base: position 719,740,383 of record CM034150.1, read on the forward strand.
TTTCCAGTAGAACTATATGAGTGGCTTACTGCTTATGCATCTCAGTGGAATTGGAGGTATCGCACACTTGTCTGGACACAGGAAGAATTTCAGGCCCTCTATGATGCTGATCTGATCTGGACTCACGTGGTGGATACGTGGTTTCATGGTGTTCTAAACAGTTATATTCTGGAATATTCAATTTCAATGTACTCTTGCCCAGAGGTAGCTGAATTCCAGTTTTTGTGGTATCCAAGAGGAACATATTTGCAAGGTATTCCACTGGCGATCAAGATCTTAATGGTAACTTTGAACCTGGAGAGTAAACCGATGGCTAACTAAACTTCACCATGCGAGGGTAGGAACAGGTTTGGTTTAAGATGGCAGACCTAGCGGTAGAAAGGAAGAGAGAGGAAAGGCAGCTTAAGTATAATGAGGTGTGAGAGGGAGATAGAGAAGCAACATTCTATTGCAGAGAGTATGGCATGGAGGAGAGAGATGGCTCGTGAAGGATTTACAGCTCACGTAGAAGACGTGGAGCCAGAGCATCAGGAACTCCCCCATCTTGGAAAGCATGATAGAGATCCCCCCTCAGCCTCACACAGAAAGTGTGCCAGCAGAGACTACCTGGACCACGGGTGCACATCTTAATCCACCTGGTGACCTAGCCCTTGCTTGGTTTTTCAGTATCTAGTATGACAAGTAACCAACAAACTAACTTGGGAAGTAGGAGAGCAAGAGTAAGTCAGGGATCAAGTACATCAATGGCAGGATAGATGGCTTCAATGTCATTTGGAGGAGCATTCTTAGGCACATCATCCACACAGAATGTGAGCACAGAATGTTGGATTCACCTCTGGAAGTGGAACTACCTCACAGACTATAGGGGTACAGTATAGTACTACTGTCAGAGCATACAGGGAGTACATCTACAGGCCCTATTCCAACTACAGGTGGTGGATCAAGAGGTATAGGTGGTTCTAGTTCTGGTGGATCTGGTGGTTCTGGAGGTAGAGGGAACACAGGAGGTTCCAGATCAGGTGGTCAAGGTCGCACACAACCACAAAATATCTATATGGAGATGTCTCTTCATCTCCCAGAGTATAGAGGTATAGAGGATGCTACCTGAACATGTGCATATGTGTGAAATCTTGTGGCATGCTAAAGGGATCATAACTGCTGAGTGAAAGGAAAGTCAATTCGCCACTACATTACAGGGGTGCACACAGCTGGTATAGGAAGTTTGACCTGATCAAACTTGTGTGGATTATGCAGCATTGAGAGATGCTTTCTTAAAAGAGTTCCATATCCCTGAGTTTGAGCAGAAGAGTATAAGTGTGCTCAAGGATATCAAGCAAGGCACTACTGAGAGTGTACATGAGTATGATGCTCATTTTAAGACACTTCTATCTAAGCTATCTTATGATATTCATGCTAGCCAGCATGCACAGTGGTTTGTTGGAGGATTGATTACACCTTTTAGAAGGGCATTGTCACATAAGACATACACTGATCACGTGCGAAGCACTGGAAGTAGATTTACATGCTGAGGTAGTTGGGAGCATTGACACTGGAGTTAGTCCATTCCTAGAGGCACAGATTACAGCTATGGCAAAGCAGTTAGAGAAGCTATCAACAAATTCAGCCCATGAAACATGCTCAGGAATTTGGTGTACAGATTGTGAAGTGGAAGGTCACACCAAGGATAGTTTCCCTCACAGATCTGTATGCTCATTACTGTTGGACTGTGAAATTTTTCATTTGAATCATGATGCTAGTCACTGTCCTTTGTTACAGCACGTGATAAGGAAGAATGTATCTTGCTTTTGCAAAATTTGTAGGTCCACGACCCATGATACTAAGGATTATCAGCTGATTGGTCAGATCCAGGATGCTATAGACCTTGGGGTATGACAGACAAGTATAACAGATAGTTCTAAGGGTAAGAATGAGCACCAGGATCAGGATCATAATCAAACATGCTATGACAGGAATGAGGGGCATTTTGAAGGAGGTCGTGGAAGGGGACGTGGATATCATGGTGGATATGGAGGACGAGGCCGTGGTGGAGGAAGAGGTGAGTTCCCTTGTGGAACATGTTATACGTGTGGATCTCCTGACCACTATAGGCATGAATGTCCTCAGAATATTGCATGTTCTTTCTGTGGAAAGAACCATAGCTATGAAGAGTTCCCGGACTTATATGAGCATCTGAGTAAGCAGCATAAGCAAGAAAACAAAGGTGTTGGGATGGTTAGAATCCAGCGCATGGTAGAAGATCAGTGGATGCCCAAGATAGCAGAAGGACCTGAGGCATTGATAGTGAAGATTACTACATGCGCTGAAGCAGCACGTGCGAGAGAGGCATTGCACCAGAAGCCTATGATCACCAAGGAGGAGGTTTTTCATGCGAGGTACCCAGATCCTGCTCATCAGAAGGAAGTTTACCAGGATACCATGGAAGTGCTAAGGAATCTTTAGGGTGAGATACAGTACCTAAAGGAGCAAAAGAAAGCATCAGAGATAGTCCAAACTGATATTGATGATCTGCGAGAGGTGTGCAAGATGTTGCGCTAGGAGAACATTATTCCACTATTAGGAAGTTGGTTAAAAGGGAACACTCCACGTGCAAGTCTTGAGACCGGATGGCAGATTCTGCATGCAAATCTTCCCCCTGATAGCATTGACTATGACAAAGAAATTACTCTGAATGTTGTTGTGGATGGGTGGCTGTTGAGCAACATATTGATCGATACAGGTGCGGAAGTAAATGTGCTTACATTAGATGCATGGGTACAAATGGGGAGGCCTCCATTGCAACCATCATCTAATGTGTTATTTATGGCAAACTAGACTAAGGCCACTCCCATAGGAGTTTTGAAAGATGCATCTATAACTATACAAGGGGCCAAGTTCACTGGGGATTTTGAGGTATTAGCACTTGCAGAAGCAGACAATTTTCCAGCCCTGCTTGGACGCCCTTGGTGTTATGCGAATAATGCTGACTTGAGATTCAATAAGGGGTATATCAGCTTTGAAAACAAGGAGGAAAGGGTTGTGATACCTTTGACAGATGGGAAGTCTACACCATATGTTGAGCCTCTAAGTGAGGAGGATTTAAACAGAGTCTATGTATGCGTTATTCAGGACCCAGAGGTCAATGAGCCATCAAAAGAAGGCATCCTATAGTGGGAGGATTCTCATTCTATTAGTGATACTACGAGTATTACTTGTGACAATTGGGCTCATGGTACATATGAATTAGTAGGGCGCGAGGTGAAAAGCGTGGTTGCATGCAAGAATGGACTTCATTCAATTCGACGGATAGGTAGCACAGTACCTTGGTATATAGGGACAAAAGATCTTCCTGCCTTTCTGAAGGCCATGGAAACACAGTGGATAGATCAAATTACAAGGAGAGATATGTTAGTATATACACTACGCGGGACAACAGCGCGCTGGTGGGTAGTCCACAGAGATAATCTTATAAACTGGGAAGAGATTGGAATAGCTTTGTCTACTAGGTTTATAAGGAACAATGCACCTACGCAAATATGCACTTATCATGGTGATCAACCTGTTCAGCATCACATTCAGCAGTGTGAGAGACTCTGGACAACAGGATAGGAAGCATTACCACCTTCACTCTGGGTGCATAGATTGTATTCTACGCTACAAGGATGCGCACATGCTTGGTATGTATATGCAGAACTACATCGAGAAACTAGAAACTGGCAAGATTTGACTGCAAGAATGATCCAGACTTTTGACTACTTCTCGACTAAACCTCCTGTAGCAGAGGCATTAAAATTTGTCAAGTGCTTAACTATGGGAGATAGTGCAAAAGAAGAAGAGCATATTCAGGAATTATTCGGTGAGGTAGAGTTTGGAGCATGTTTTGAAAAGGAAGAAGAAATGGACTCCTTACTACTTGAACGCGCTTGCCTTGAGAAAGAGAAAGGAAAGATGGTTTACATCGTGGATGATGAGGAAGTTGAGAACCTGGATATTGAACATTCACATGGGGTGCACAAGGTCTTGGATAGTGTAGACAAGGATACGCGTGCCTACCATGAACCCATGAAGACAAAGAAGGTGAATATAGGTTCGGAGGCTGAGCCTAAGGAGGCCATAATTGGAGATTACTAGTCAGATTCGGAGGTAGCAAAGATCATCGAGTTACTCAGGGATTATCAGGACTTATTCCCTCGAGGATATCATGAACTTAAAGGCATGCATGAATCACTTGGGGAAATGAAGATCAAACTTAAGGATGGTGCACGACCAGTTAGAAAGAGACCTTACAGAATGAATCCTAATTTGCGTGAAAAGGTAAAAGAAGAAATTGATAAAATGTTGAAATCTGGAATTATCAAGCCCCTTGATGAGTCAGAATGGGTTAGCCCAATGGTGATCAGTATCAAGAAGGATGGATGGATTAGGATATGTGTGGACTACAGGGAGCTGAATGTTGCATGCGTCACAGATCCATTCCCTACACCATTCACTGAGGAAATACTAGAAGGAGTTGCAGGGGTGAAATATATTCCTTCACAGACGGATTTTCTAGGTATCATCAGGTTAGGATTGCTCAGGAGGATCAAGAAAAGACAACATTTACTACTGAATGGGGTAGTTTTTCCTATACTGTGATGCCCTTTGGATTGAAAAATGTGCCTGTTGTATTCTCGTGAATAGTTGTTCAGGCATTTAAATATTTTATTCACAACTTCTTACAGGTCTACCTAGATGATTGGACAGTATATGGGCTTGTGAAAGATCATTGTGACAATCTGCGCTTAATGTTTGAACGATGCAGACAATTGAGTATCTCTTTGAACATCAAGAAGTGCATATTTGCTACACCATTTGGGATACTGCTAGGACATATAATCTGCAAGGAAGGTTTGCTAGTTGATCCAGCCAAGGTTGCAGTCATTTTAGGCCTGGAAGTGCCTACCAGTCAAAGTGAGGTGCGTAGATTTTTAGGTCATACAGGATATTATAGAAAATTCATAAAAGGGTATGCCAAAATTGTTACACCCTTGGAAGAATTACTGAAGGGGAAAGGTACATTTTATTGGGGAGAACCGCAACAAGTGCGCATTTGAGATATTAAAAGAGAAACTTACTACCGCACCCATTTACGCTTTCCCTCATGGGATAAACCATTTCATGTGCATGTGGACGCTTCTGGCATGGCCATTGGCACTGTGTTAGCTCAACCTGGTGAAGGTATTATAGATCATCCAATCTGTTTTTCTAGTAGGAAGTTGACTCCTGCTGAACAGAATTATACAACTACAGAGCGTGAAGCTTTGTCAATGATCTATGCATTGTACAAGTTTCGACAGTACTTGTTAGCAACACCATTTGTGTTTTATACAGATCACATGGCATTGAAGTACTTGGTAAACAAGCCCATCTTACAAGGGCGCATATGCAGATGGGTGCTCCTATTTCAAGAGTTTGACTTCATAGTTGTGGTGAAGCCAGGGAAAAGCAATTCTAGACCAGACCATTTATCTAGAATCAATTCAGGAGAGGATGCACAGAAAATTGAAGAAACAATGTTGGATGCATAGTTATATAGGTTACAATGCACACCCATGGAATTAGAAGACATTGTTGTCTTTCTACGAATAGGTATGGCACCAGAAGGAATGAAAGCATTAGAAAAGAAGAAACTTGCTATACGTGTGGCACCATTTATGTTAATCAGTGGTGACCTCTACAAGCTAGGAAGAGATGAAGTATTACATCGTTGTGTATTGGAGCATGAGCGTAAGGATATTATGGAAGAAGCTCATGGTGGTATTGCAGGAGGCCATTATGTAGGTGATGCAACTGCCCGGAAGATCCTACTTGCTGGATTATGGTGGGAGACATTGTATAAGGACTGTAAAGAATATTGTAAGGTGTGTGATCATTGTCAGTGCCTAGGAAAACCAGGGAAAAGAGATGAGATGCCTTTGAGACCAATTACTAGTGCCGAACCATTTGAGAAATGGGCCATTGATTTTGTAGGACCTATTTTGTCCAGCCGCATGCAGGACTGGATCATGCTATATCATTACTTGCACAGATTATCTCACACGGTGGGCAGAAGCAACACCTACCAAGGACTATACGGAAGCTACAACAGCTAGGTTTCTATGGGAGAATGTTCTTACAAGATATGGATGTCCCTTAAGATTGACAAGTGATAGAGGTACACACTTTTTGAATGAGACAATCAGGATCCTATTAGATGAGTTTATGGTTGCACACCATAAAACTACACCTTATCATCCTTAGGAAAATGGAACTGCTGAGGCCTTCAACAAGATTTTGAGCCAGACTTTGACAAAAAAATTGTGATGTTGGAAGAAAGGATTGGGATGAAAAAGTGTTAGCTGTTCTTTGGGCATATAGAACAACTTACAAGAGATTGAACAAAGCCACACCATTTCAGTTGGTGTTTGGCACAGAAGCTGTTCTCCCTATAGAATTTATGTTACCTTCTTTGCGCATTGCGTGCACTGGAGGTCTAGCTGATGAACATGATTTAGAAGAGCGTATCAAAAAGATGATTCAACTGGATGAGCGCCAAGCCATAGCACGATGGAGTCAGAAGTAGGAAAAGGCTAGGCAGAAGGCATGGCATGACAGAAACATAAGGGATAAGAAGTTTGAGATTGGACAAATAGTACTTCTTTATGACTCAAAGTTCTTGCGCCATCTAGGCAAGCTCAAAGTACATTGGTTGGGGTCGTATGTTATCACTTCTATACTTAAATCAAGTGCTTTCCAGTTAGAAGCACTTGATGGAACACGGCTACCCAGTTACTTTAACGGGAGTAGGTTGAAGCCCTACTATAAATAAGTCTTCTTGGTGTTTGTAATAAGGTAGTATTGCCATTTAGTTTAGGTTTTCAATTCTGTATTTCCTTAATGTATTTCCTTCATTGTCGCTATGCTTTGTCAATTTAGTTGTTGTTTTGTGTAATAAGTGCGTGCTTGCGCGCATGAAGCTAATTATTGTATGAAGAATGTTTATGTGTAGAGGACTGCACATACTTTTAGTGTGGGGTGGTTGTAGTTATCCAAGAAAAATACTGTGGGAATTGAAAGGTGAAAGGAATAAGATGCTACGGGTGTGCTTTAAGTCAAAAGAAGATTGCTTCTCAAAAGTGACCAAGGATGGAGATGAATGAAAGAACAGTATAACGCGAGGTAAGTAGAGGCCATGTTAGCTACCAGGAGAAGGTACAGTGATGAGGTACTCGGGCACAGGAGCACGCTGAAGAGAAGTCTGTGACTAGAGGGTAGGAAGGCGCGCTAGAAGGTTATAGCTGGGCACGAAGATGTACCACGTGCGTGGAATGAATGGATTTGGTCAATGAATGAGGGGATATTTGGTAGGTGAAGGAGCAATAAATGCATCAAAATTTGAAAAATTTATATAAGGATGGGATGTGGATTCATTTTTACCATTGCGACTAAGAGTATTTGAAGAAAGAGCCAAGTGCAAAGAGCCGAGTGATCGAGTTAAGGTGCGAAGGGTGTGAAACCAAGAGTGACAACCAGATTTATGTGATAAGAAGCTTGTGTCCCCGGTGGTGAAGGGTTTGAGTGAAGCAGGGAGACAGAAAAGAGTTAGGTTACAAAGTTTCCACCTAGGGCATAATTGAATCGAGCTAGGGTTTGATTCACAGAGTTGCAGAGTTGAAGAGGAGACATTTGCAAGGTAAAAATGGCACCAAAGAAGGCATCTGTAGCAACAGTAAAAGGAAAGAAGAAGGTAGTCGTCGAGGAGGAAGAGATGGCACCCGAAAGCCATTTTTCAGAGATGCAATATCCAGAAGGAGTCATCGTCGAAGAAAGAATGGGATTCACCCATCAGAAAGAGCAAAGTGAGTGAATATAATCACAGGACTTCGGAGAACAAGAAGGAGCTCGATTCCTTTCTCACTACTAGAATGAACAAAGCACATGGTGGAGGACATGCCAGTATATGACGATGTGGGTGAGAATATTTTGAAGAGAATTGGGGTCTACCAGTTGTATGAGCTACCATATTTTGGGAAGTATGAGCCCTTGTATCAGTGGCTCATGAGCAGGGTGCACAAAGACTTCTTCTACTTTGTAGGATGTAGAGTTAGAATATCATCTGCACTTGTCTCATTAGTTACAGGTCTGAAGGCCACAGGAGAAGATATAAAAGGTGATCTTGTAGATAAATCCATGATTGTAAAGACCAAACAGGAGTTGGGATACCTGAAGGGTCTACGTGGAATGGACATAGACAAATTGAAGAACTATTCTAGTTGTACAAGCTGCAACACACCTTGTTACCAAGTTGAATGATCAGGAGTAGTGGTCATCAGGTAAATACTATGTGGTTACATGTGGTGCGTAAGATGTCAGAAGGGACAATCTACAACATTACATGCTATATTGTAGAGCAAATAGTCAAAGAAGTACACATAGGAGGGAAGATCAGCTTTGGGGACTGTTCTACTATCACTAGTATTTATGGAGATCGGCAGTACCAGATGGACCAAAGGAGAAAGTATGGGAATACCCCATGGAGAAAAAGTCCCTAGCTGAAAGATTTCAACAAGTACCTATGCAAGGGGCCATGACAGGATGATGTAAAGTAAAGGGTGGAGAAGTGGTATGACAGGCTCCTGCGTGACATTTGGGGAAGAGTGGCACATCCCAAAGGACCTACTAGTAGTGGTAGGGAAACAAGTTCATTTTTGTATATCAACATTTCTACATCACACACTTCCTAATGAAAGATGGAGTTTGGAGCCCTTGGTGCAAATTTCCTTATGCTGTTCACTGCAAGGTATTTCCAAGCATCTGTTCATAGATTTATAGACACGCGCCGACTAGTCTTCAATGTAGATAAGGTAGACTGCGAGTACCATACATTGAGGAAGAAGTATGTGTATCCTGGCAGAAGTTCTTATATAGAGAGGATCATTTCAGAAGTATTGAATATCAAACCAATAAGTTTAGCTGTAGCAGATGTGGGGGCAACATTGGTGTATCTCCAGTTGAAGCCAAAGATGGAGAATAAAAAATATGTGGAAGGTGATTTTGCACTTCCAGCACCACCAAAGGGAAGCATACAATGGAGAACATCCCAGTGCCTAAGCCCACAGAACCAATTGAAGTGTCAGGATGAGGAGGTAGGAGTGCAAAGATAGTGGTGGTTTGAAGCATAGGGGTAGGAGACATCCTACAAGTAAGAGTGAAGTATGAGCATACCGTTACACCACCTCAGCCACAAGAGGGGGATGATGAGGACTTGAATGCAGTCCAAAGGGAGCATAGGTTTAAAAGGGTATTTAGGAGAACAAGGACCAAAGGTGCTACTCCAACCACTGTGCGCAAATCACCTAGACTCTCCCCACAGAAGGAGGATACCACGTAGAGAAGGAGGAAACTGAAGTTGAATGAGGAGGTGGAAGAGTTAGAGGAAAGTGCGCAACTAATTCTCCTACACTTCCAAAGGACACAGAAGAACAGGGTGAGGCATCAAAGGAAAAAGAAGAGGAAGAGAAAAGACCCGAGGAGATAACTGCAGAGGATGTTCAGGACATGGAGACACAAGTCCCAAATTTGGAGGCTAAAGTTCCTAAGTAGCAAAAGGTCTAGAAGGACAAGTGGAGAGAACATTCCACCAGCCATGGGGTATGCAGAGGACGTAGGAAAAATTTCCATGCCCACTTCTAGAGCATGATAGCGCTGAAGGATTTATTCAGCTGGGAGTTAATGGATGAGGATATGGCGAATTTGCACACTCGAAAGAAACTATCATGGTCGATGCACACCCACATGGATGAGCCTAACTTTTATGTGTGCGAAGAGTCATGCGTTTCGAGATGACTGAAGAAGGCACCTCAAGCTAGACACATGACAGTAAAGCCTACTGTCATGTCAGATGAATAGGTCAGCAATGCACTAGTGAAAGTTTCTGCTGAGGTGGCTAGAAGAAACATGGACAAAGCTTACCACGATCAGAGAGCTGCGCGAAGAGTTGAAGACAAAGGACGTAAAGATAGCATGCATAACATAGGAGAGGGACTTCATGCAGAAGAAGAATGAGGTGTTTATAAGCATCGCAGAGGAGATTGGGGACAATGTAATCAAAGCAAGGCCACACTTGGAGGCCAAGGTACCACAGACATTTCCTTCAGTGATACACTATGTGGGAAAGTTGGTGGACTTGGTACTCGAAGATGAAAATCTGCATATGCAAGCGCCATAGAATTCTCTGAACAAGATGTCGATTGAGAGAAATCATTTGTGATGAGAAAAATTACATCTTATAAAGGGTTGTTGCAAGCATTACAAGAAGTATTAAAGAAATCATGGACTAGGCTTTAAATGTATGCACAGCTCCAGAGGCTGCTTATCAACATCAAGACCGTCGAAGAGAACAACGAGGTCTAGAAAGTGATGAAAGATGAGACATTGGGCCATGCGTAGAAAGGTTGTCAATGGTTAAATAGAAGCGCGAGGCCCTGACAGCAACACAAGAGCCATTTACAAGACTCGGCTAGAAGAGCTTGGAAAGCTGATTGCGTGCAGAAGATGGACCTTTTAGAAGGAAGAATGACATCAATGTCCAGTGTTGTGTTGGTTCTGCAAAATGAGAAAGGAGAAATTGCGAGGGATGAGTTGGAATCCATTGCTGTGGACATCCCAGAAAAAGTCAGAGCAAGCACTCACTGACTAACAGGTATTAGAGGTTGAAATAAAGGAGTATCCAGAGTTGATACTGCAAAGTGATACAGAGGAGGTTGCCTAATAACCTCATAAAAATTATTTATTTATGTACGTTCTTCCATTCTTATTCTTTCCATTCTTCATATTCTTTCCTTCAATTTTTGGAGATACCCATTATCGGGATGACAATGAGATTAGTGTGGGGTAATGTTGATCAAAGAATACTTGTCAAAGATCACACAAGGAGTTCCGTGTGGGATAGAAGGCCCCGAACCAAGGGCGTGGAAGGAAAGGAAGGACCCGCACGTAGAAGGCAAGTTCTAATTTCAGGACTTAGCTGATTTTGAGCATGAAGACCTATTTTTAGAAGATGGTGTGCGGACACATCAACAATGCAGAGACATGCATGCGCCATGCATTATCTATCTTTGGAGAAGCGGTTCGAAGCGTTTATCCATGGAGACAAGCTGAGAATAGAATTGACACTTCAGTTAACTGTAAGAGGACTATAGATAGTGCACTTACATGTGTGGCTATGATTGTAAATGACAGTGTGGCTATTAATAGCATGCGGGCCTATTTCTAGAATAGATAAGTGGGTGAAGGGTAAGTCCCCACCCTATATATATGATGTTAGTTGCATAGTAGAGAGATAGTAGTAGCTGGATATAGAGATAGTGTGATGATGTATGTATGTGTAATAGAGAATATACGCATATGGCTGAATCACTATATCAGTTCCATACGTGCATTGGTATAGATTGACAATACTATAAGGAGCTTCTATATTTAATAATAGATGGAAGATATTGGCTGAATCTAAGTGTCATTCTGTGTGTATTTGAATAGTGCATGTTATTACTTCAATCATGATTACTGTTTAAGCTTGTTCTTTCATAGATCTGAGGGTAGCATGCATTGTAGAATGATGGATTAGTTATGAATCTATATGTTTCTTCCTTCATCATGTTAACATCCTATTACAACAACCCTAAAGAGGTACCTGGTACCTTTGCGCACTTCGGGTGAGCACTCAGTCTAGGCTAAGTGATGTGCCAACATGACTAGGGTGTTATTTGGTAAATTCTAGGCTACATCAATTGTAGACACCTGATTTGGCATAAAGTCATTATTGCATCATGATTTTAGAAAATTATATGTATAGGTATTAAACAATGAAAATAGAATGTAATGACACAAGTCCTTATTGTTTTGTTGACGTACTACTTGATTGACCATCTTTTCTTAACTTATTCAGATATTTCATATTTTCTCATGTTGGGTCATAGAGATCTATGGCTATTGGTTTGAGTGTTTGAATATTATAGGTTTAGGTATGGGACCATCTAGTTGGTCTAGACCCTCCCATGATCTAGTCCCAAGTGAAATGACCGTGTCCCCTGCTTTTTTTGGACCATTTTTGGCCATTTAGAATCTTCATTACTCTTTTCAATGTCATATATTATGTTTTGGATCAACATTACACACCACTAGGTTTAAATATAATATTTAAAATACTCTTGTATATATAGGTTTACTATAAGGATTTATTATCTAGCAATCACCTATCTATTATCCATGAAATAATCTATCCAAAAGCAAGGAATGTTATATCATATCGCATAAGCACATCACAAGGGGTTGGTTACTAATTTCAAGTGTTTTAAATCTATATACAAGTGTTTAATTTTGAACAATTATTATTCCATTATTTTTTTTAAGGCACGATGGAAAAGCTAGGAAAAAGGAATTAGTTGCATACACACATGTATTGCACACTAAGAGAACTACATGGACTTTTAAATACAGTGTAATGCTCGGTCTAATTCACATGATGTGACCACCAAGATCATTCAAATCAATCACTTAACCATATTTTTGTTATCTAATGTGTGTTTGAAGTTATTTGTATGAAACTCTAGGTTTTTCGCATATACATGAGTAGATGTGAAGGTTGATCAAAATATAAATATATCAAGACGTGACACATGTGAAGGTGAAACAACATGATAAAAATAGATGTAAAATAATTCCCAATTCAAAACTATAAAGAAGGAGACCATGTTGTGGAACAGTCCAATACAAAGTTGTATGATTCCTTCCTTTTACAAACAGGTACATAGTGAGTTATTGGACGCATTCTATAACCTATATGCCTCCCAATTCCACTAATAACACATATTGAACATCTCTTGAACCATTTTAGTTATCTCTAAAAAATGTCTCAAATGTACTCTTACTTAGTTTATCGAATAGTGCATGTTGTAATCCCTGGTTTCCAATTTTGTAAATCAATGCATATGATTTGAATTTCTTGTTTGCTTTCCTATAACAAGATAATTTCCTGAATTATTACATATCATCTATATTATTGACTTTAGGTTGTAATCATGGATTTTTATTTGACTTGTGTGTTCATCTAGCTCTTTTATACAACAATCTCACTCATAGTTATACGATGATGTGGGAAACTTTGGATATGTCTTCTCCTTACTTAGAACCCTAGTAAAACTTAGTGTAACATCAAAACAAATCCTTATAATAGGCCTGACCTATCATCTAATGGAATTCAAATGAAATTTTGAACTATATATATATAAAGGTCTAAGAACCACAGATCCAATCATATGTGTAGTAGACTTGCATATAACTAAATCAAAATCAATATATATATATATATATATATATATATATATATATATATATATATATATATATATATATATTGATTTTGATTTAGTTATATGCAAGTCTACTACACATATGATTGGATCTGTGGTTCTTAGACCTTTTTATATGATTAATCAAGCAATGAAATGATCCATTTTCTTGGCACAAGACACATAACAATATGAAACTTTGATTTGAATATTCTTAAAATTTTATATGAGGGTTGAGGACTATTACAATGTACTTTGGAGTGTTTTTGGGATGTGTGTAGCTCAAGTAACAATGATATCCATGTGTTACCTCAAACAAGTCTTAGGTGAAAATAACCTATCTAGGATTTTATATACATATACATCTCTTAATGGATTTCCTATGCATTCAACTCTAAATTCAAAGATAGGATGACTCACAAAGTTCCCAACAAGAAAAATAAATTTTGAATAGAAAGGAGCACATTTATGCACTAAAATTTCCCTAGATTAGGTTTGATATAGTCAAATTTTTCCTTCTTATAGAAAGGGTTGGACATCCACAAATATTTAACAAATATGGAATAATGTTAAACCCTAATTGTAGAGTCGCATATGATAAATAAAAAATAAATCACATATCTGACATAAGAAAGCAAGCTAATAAATTTAAAACTCTAAGTGCAAGAGAGGGAATAGAAGATTTAGCTAATTTTGCAATTGGTCCCGAAGTATTCTGAATTGAAGAATTGATGAACATGAGGAAACTTTCACAACCACACTCAGAAAATTGTGGAACTGCCGGAATAAGTTGGACTAAGGCACTTGGAATGGGTCAGGAGTGCCTAGGCTCTAGAGACCTCTGTTGGGTGCCTATGACTACGCAGGGGCTCGGAAACTGATTCTTCTTGTGTGGCAAGGTGGTCGCTAACCTTCGCTGTTGGTCCCCTGTATGTCGCTGGATGATCACAAGATTCACATGTAACTTGCAAAACAAATGATATCCTGCAAAACCCCAAAACACATCAAATCCCTAAAAATAAAAATAAATGACAAATGGGGAGTCAGACTGAAACCGATGGTCACCTGACAGAGTGAGCTTAAGACTGAGTGTTTCACTACATCTTCAGACTCCATGTAGTTCTTGTGTGTGTGTGACAAGAATCATACCCTAGGAAGATCTTATGCAAGATGCACTTGATAGTGAGAAATAGCTAGATGTACTCAATGTAAATAGATGTGTGGATGACAAAATGAAATTCCCCTCCTATGAAGTGTATGCAGAAAATGCAATTCCTTGTCCCTTGAATGAAAGCTAGATGGATGCCTTGATAGCTCTTAGAATTCCTTTGGATGCAACCTTAGGTGGTGATAGTAGATGTTTAGAGCTTGGTCCTTTATTATGGTCACATATCTTTGTATTTATATGATTCCCTTGGTTGAATTTCGTAATTGAAAACTAAAAGGCTGACTTGCATAAGAAAACAGATGATGCCCAAAAGATAAAAGAGGCAAGCAAGAGATAAAGCGAGTTGGGGGTATGCAAAGGTGACAGAGGGTGCTTGGGTGCTAGCGAACTGAGTGCTGGGCACTGGTGTCCAGAGTAAGAAATATAAAGCAATAAAACATCGGATTGAGTTTGTGGGGTGTGTAAGACCAAAGAGAAACAAGAAAGACAAAAAAGAGGCCAAAGATATGTCAATTAACTAGTTTCCCTACTTAGGAATCACATGAATAGTAGTATGTGATTAGGACCTAGAAATGTTACCCAAGTGCGTGATTTTGTGTCTACATTTTCACCCACCTTAATGTTGATGAGTTGAATACTTGATAACATAAGGCAGATCAGATTATGTGTACCTAACAACCATGTAGATTCATGGTGAATCAGCATAAAGAGTACAAGAAAAAGCGTGGAGTGCTAGAAATAAAGTAAGCTATGGAAGCTAAGCGAAAATGAATTGACCCTAAGCGTGAAGTGTATGTGAGTTCTGTCATAGTTTTCTACCTACTGTACCCATTGTTATATCTTTGCCTGACGTGGGGTTAGCTTCTTGTTGCATATTAAGGTAAGACCTACAAAAGAAGAGCAAGAAATGACCTATTCAAATCCTGTGTTATCACAAACTCCTATGAAAAGTATGTAAAATTATGTGAAAAATGTGAAAAGGTGTAAAGTAACATGTGCAACCTATATCCGTGATGAGTGAAAAGGATAGAAAGTGTCCTAAAAAATGCTATAGAAGAATCAATATTTTTGGGAAATCTCATGCCAAGAGACTAATTTGTATTGGGTGATCTCACGCCGATGCACCAAATACGAGTTTTTGGGAGATCTCAAACCAGTGATCAAGAGTATTAGGGAGAAATGTGGTATAGTGTCATTCAACCATAGTCATGAATGCTTCTAAATTTATACACCATTGATAAATGGTTATGATCCTACTTTGTTCCAATGTTCGATCCAATTCGATCCAAGTAGTAAAAGATAAGATAGAATGCATTCTGATTTTAGAGGACTGTGCCTGAAGGACTTTGTGAGCAAAATAGCACCATTGAAAATATGCCAGTCTGAGAAGGCTTAGTTATAACTGCCACCTTGATTCCATAGGGACTCGTAGGAAATTTTAGGAATCATCACAGCCAAGTGCTCAGTTTCTGTATCTGGGTTGTTAGATTGTCTATGCTAGAATTGAGGACCCAATTCAGAATCTAGACTTGTTTCTTATACTATTCAACTTTCTTTTGATTACAGCTATGATGAATTGCAGGAATGTACTATAGCTCTGAGTCTACTATATGTGATGACTGATTCACCCAATGTATGTCCCCCTCATTTGGGGTGCATGTAGACATTGCTTAGGAGCAATGCAAGTTCCCAAAGGAGAGGACCTAAAAGATGATTATATGATTCAATGCTAAGCTGATACCAGTACATATATGAGGGAATGTGCATGGTGGAAACCGAGACACATTTGCAAAACAAAGTGGCTAGAAATATCATCTTACTACAATATCACACGAACAAATACATATATAGAAGACAGGCAATGTGTAAGTCTAGCAAACAAGAAGACAAAAATGGAATACCGTTGAAAAACTATGTTTCAAACATGGAACATCACTTGACAATTTCACAAGAAAATCAGTGCCGAAGCATCCAAAAGCATACAAGTAGTGAACAAATAAAGACATAGGGCATATCCTTTGTTTAAAATGGCTATACTAATAGAAGATAATGCCAAAAATTAAAAGCAAAGTATCAGACAACCATGGTGGCAAATAGTTCCTACTAGACAAATGTTGCACATGAAGCACTATGTTAACATGATAGAAAGATAAAAAGTATGTCAAAGCATGTATTGTTCTGATATAGAGTAGTGTGCTAGTAAGCAAACATGAAGTAGTATACTAAATGAAACAATAGCACACTGTAATGTGTAAAAATTGTAGATGCCACCAAGGAGCCTCAATGGCTTACATTGTTGTAAGAGGTACAATTACAAGCATCCTATTGATTATGCTTGATGTAATTATTTGTATAATAATGTGTTTTGCATTCAAAACTTAGTTTAAAAAGTGAATTGCATGTGCTACTATATTTTGTTAAAAAGATAATAAAACATACAAAGTATTTGTATCTGTAGCATGTTGAAACAAAGTGTATTTTATGTAACTAGTATAAGTCTAAGCAATGATGTAGATGCAACCAAGATATGTGGTATGTTGTAATGAGTAAGGTGATGGAATGGAATGCATTAAGTGCAATGTGGATGTGATAAGAGTTATTCATTCACCCACAAGAATGTGCATGTGTATAGATACAAGGTATCATTTATACAAAGGATCACCCTAGCATTACAAACAAGATTTACATGTAACTGGGATGTAGAAGCAAGATTGTGATGATCGGTGAAATGTATTGAACATGTGCACTATGAAATATATTATGAAGTATGAATGGAGTGTAAAGGATAATTTGATAAGAACAAATGCCCCTGAGAATTATTGGATGAAAGTCAATGAAAGATGAGTTTGATGTTAATCTAGTATGTCTTGACAATCCAATATGAGCCTGTAGCAACAAGATTGTCATTGGGAAATGGTTTGAAATTGATGCGATAAAGCTATGAAGATCAATGAATCATTTTTAGAGCATGAAATGTATAGAAGAGGTGAGGTTCATTTCATATTTATACCCTCAACCAGTTGAGTATGAACCATGGAACTAGAGTTCATCATAGGGTAGTGTGGTACTTGAGAATGTGATGCTAGAAAGATGTGATCGTATGAATGCGTAGAGTGTAATATTGCTTTTGTAGACCAGTGAGTTTCATTGATGTATACTATGCCCTCAATAGTCAAGTGTGAACCTTAGCACAATCTAGTGCATCATAGGGTAATGAAGATAAAATTTGTGTATCAAGTTGTGTAAGATGCATGAGAAATAATAGATGTGAAGTCCATGGAAGCGAAATAGTAGAAATGTGAGACACTCTGATAATGCTAAGAGGGGGGAAGTAAGCATGAATGCCCCACAAGTGTACAATGATATGAGAATAATTCAAGTAACATCATCTAGGAGATCATCATTTTCATGGTCGAAATCCAAATGGAGAAGCGTCAGAGACCTGGTAAGCAATAGTATGCGGTTGATCATGTAACAAGTCCATTGTGGTGTAAATTGTACATTCCCATTACTCATATTCTTCATTCAGTGAAAGTGGTAGTGGACAACCATGTGCATACCAGCTGAGTAAGATTTTTTGAATAGCCAAAAAATGAATCATTGCAAATAGAAACATGACTGAATGGCATGGGAAATGTGATATTAGTATGATCAGGATCCAGAAGTTCCTCTTAATGTATTCAATCCAAGACTTCCCAAGAGTAAGTGGAGAAATGTGAGGAGTGCATGTAACAAATACTGGATAGATGGAAAACATGAAGGCCATAAGAAGAATAAGGTGAATATATCATGTAATAGAGTATGAGAAGCGAATTTTATGAATGAAGGAGATCATCTAGTGTGAATCCTAGTGGATCCAAGCCATCATATGTGCAAATAGTATCAAAACAAGTGGGATCGAATTGAATGTGTGGCCAATAAGAATTATTCATGAAAAGAGTGCATGTGAAAGGAGGGTTTTCGCATATGCAAGTTTCTCATGAGAAGATGAGGAAGGTGGTATGTTGTATCCAATATATGGAAAGACCCCTCCAAAAATTTCACCATAGCATTATAGAAGGAGGGGGTTTCTTGAATTGATATATCATCAGGGCCAATAGAAATGAAAGTATCATTGAATATATGACTCATCTATCTCAATAGGAGTAAAATTAAGATTGTGTCAGTTTGTCATCAGTAAGCTCTATCGACCTCTGATATCAACCTCATCATTAATCATCAATGTTGGCATTTTCATGTTGGATAGTTGTTTCAAGGATATTGGTAGGAAGTGAGATAGATGTAGGAGGGCGAGAGGAGTCTCAACGAGCGGAGTGGTGGTGGGTATTGGAGTAGACATGGTAGGTGAAATGATATCAGTAGTGTGAGTTGGAAATGGTTGGTATAGTTTTCTTATAGGAGGTGGAAGAAGTTTGTGAAGACTAGAATAAACAATATCATATGTACCAATATTGCTATATGGAATAGGTTGTGATAGGAGGAATAGGCATAGCAGTAATGGGGTCTATGCGGTAGAATTTGATTTGGATCAATTGTTGGAACATCAATGGTATGTTCATAATCATCATGTAATAATTTAATGCATTGACTGAATAGTAGATGGGACAACATACAAGGCATTGTGTGAATCTTAGGGTCTTCCCTACAAGCAGATTAAACTAAAATGAGGCATCGATACTTGAAGAATAATGTAGTAACAATCTTAGCCCCAGACTTAAGTATAGGTAACAGTGATAGTTCCAAATAAAAACTTATGTGTGAGTGGTAGAATCATAGCTGCAAATGAGAATAGAATTCTTAGTAATTAGGCTTTCAATAATGCTAATTTTCTTGTAATCAAGATAATGAGCACATATATTAGATGGTGGATCCATTGATCAATGAGTACATGCTTGATACAAATGTGATAATGATAAGTCACAAGTGATAGGGAAAAGGATGCACTTGGATTATCAATAGTAGATGGTGGAATGTCACTCATCACTAAATGATATACCCATGTCGTATCCATTTTTGAGATTCAACTGAATGAGATGTGTGAAGGCCACCGAATAATTTAAAATTTTCAGTAGTTTCTACGTTTTTGTATTTTTGGAAGACCTTCTACATGTATGAAGGCCCTGACACTTCGGTTGTAGGATACTGCACAATAAGGGTTGTAAAGGGATATTCTTTACCAATTGCCTATTCAATAAGTTTTTTTATGATTTCATAGCCTTTAAACATGGTACTGGGAGATACAGAAGTGATATGTGGTGGGATAAAAATTAGTAGAGCTATAGGAGGGCGAGTATGGTGAGTGGTGACTACATTGATAGTTGGATCAGCCCTATGCGTAATAAAGTGAGGAGGATGTTGAGTACGAACTTGCATAAAATCAGAAGTAGTAGTAACCATGCCACAAACCTTAGTTGGGATGAAATAAGGATAAGAATATTGATCAATGAATTGAGAAGAAGCAGATAGATTTTGATGCATACGCAGAAGGTAGGGTTTGACCTGTCAGGTTCACCAAATGATTTAACAAATATGGAATAATGCTAAACCCTAATTGCATAGTCACATATGATAAATAAACAATAAAGTACATATCTGACACAAGTAAGTAAGCTAATTAATTTAAAACCCTAAGTTTAAGAGAGGGAATAGAATACTTATCTAATTTCACAACAAATGTCGAAGTGTTCTGGACTGGAAGATTAATGAAAAGGAGGAGACTATCGTAACCACACCCATAAAAAATTTTGATTTATAGATGAGTCTGGACCAGGGTTCCTGGAATAGGACTATGGTGCCTAGGTGCTAGAGACCATTGGTAGGAACCTGTGACTACGCAAGACCACATAAATTGATTTTTGTTGTGTCGTAAGATGGTCATTAACCTTCTTTGTTGGTCACTTATATGTCATTGGTTGATCGCAGAATTCACCTGTAACCTACAAAACAAATTATATCTTGTAAAACCCTAAACTACATTAAATCCCAAAAAATAAATATGCAAATGGGGAGTCAAAATGACCCCAGTGGTCACCCGACAGAGTGAACTTACAACCGAGTGTTGCACTACATCTCAGAATCCATGTAGTTTTTGTGTGTGTGTGTGTGTGTAGAATTCAAGCCCTAGGAAGCTCTTGTGCAAGATGCACTTGGTAGAGAGCAATAGCTAGATGAAGCAATGTAAATAGATGTGTGTAGACACTAAATCATGCACTTTGGATACATTTATAGATCTTAGGCACATACTACTATTCATATGATTCCTAAGTGAGAAAACTAGCAATTGATATATGTCTTTGGCCTTTTCTTTGTGTTTCATGTTTCCTTTCAGGTATCTTAAACCCTATAGCCAAGTCGATACTTCACTGTTTCATGTTTTTTCACACTGAGACACAAGCGCTCAGACTAAGATGCCAACGCTAGGTGCCCTCATCCTTCTGGGTGCCCTTGACTTCTTTGTACCGTACTCACCTCCTTTTGGGCATTTTCAGTGAATTTTTTTCTTATGGGTTGACCTTTTAGTTGTTAATTGTGAAATTCAAACAAGGGAATCATATAAATATAAATCTATGTGACCAAAATAAAGGACCAAGCTCTAAGAATCTACTATACCACCTAAGGTTGCATCCAAAGGCATTTACAAGAGCATCAAAGCATCCATCTAGCACTCACTCAAGGGAAAAGGGACTACATTTTCTTCATACATGCATAGGAGGGGAAGTTCATTTTAACATCCACACATCTATCTACATTGCTACATCTAGCTAATATTCTCGTTATCAAGTGCATCTTGCACAAGAGCCACCTAGGGAACTATTCTTGCACACACTTCACACGCAGACGCGATAAATACATGGAGTCTGAGATGTAGTGCAACATTCAGTCATAATTTCACTCTGTCAGGTGACCACTAGGGGTTAGTTCGACTCCCCATTTGCATATTTTTATTTTTACAGATTTGATGTGTTTTGGGGTTTTGCAGGTGCTCTTTCTCTTTGTAGGTTACAGGTGAATACTGTGCGGGTATATCCAATGTACGACACACAAGATGACAAATAGTGAGGGTTAACGAACATTGAAGAGACATAAAGAAATCACTTTCTAACCATTTTCGTCAGTCATGAGCGTGCCCAACAGTGGTCTACAGCACCCAGGATACCCCTGACCTGATCCAAGCACCCTTAGTCTAGGCATTATCCGACAGTTTTACAATTTTATGTGCTCGGTTTGAAAATAGTTTCCTCCTCCTGTTTCATCAATTTTCCAGCTCTCAGTACATCTTTGGGATTAATTGCGAAAATTAGTTAAGTACTCTTATCCCTTCTCTTGCACTCTAGGGTTTCAATTTCCTCTAGCTTATTTCTTAGGTGTCTACTACTTTATTGCTCATTATTCTATTGTTACTATGTACAATTATGGTTTTACATGATTCAATATATTCATTAAATCATTTGGTGAAGCCATCTCATTCAGAACACTCTTGTATCCTCATTTTCTCATTCTCTCTATGGCTCATTTCATGGATTCTCAAGTCAAGTCCCCTTGATTCAATTACTTCAAATGCACCCATCTTGCAAAGATTCTCTCCACAAAACCCTAGACAATATGTTGCCTCCCTATAGATACATGTCACCTTCACAAGTCAGTGTTATCTTTAATTGTCTTTCTGATGACTCTATTGGTCATAATGTCAATAAATCTATTTGCAACTCAATTCAAGCTTTACATTCTTTATTTCAAGATAAATTTTAGGCTATGAAATCCACAATTACATCTCTTGAATTTAAAATCCAACATCTTAAGGATGCTTCTCAAGCTCACGCTATTTTCTTCTTCTCATCCTCATTTTATGTCTTCTACATTTGCTCATATCAATAAACCCCAAGTCTTACCGCTCCCCACACCTCTAAAGTTTGATCATAATACTAAGCAACATGATATTCTTCCTCATCTCCTTACTCATCAATTGATTAGCTTGTCCATCTACTCATTGCTATCCTCCTTATCGGCTTGCAAAATATCAAGGTCGTCCATATTACAATTATCATCAAATTAATGGACATAATGACAATGATTGCTATGCTTTACAATAAATAATCAAGCACCTTAAACATCAAGGTTTTATCTCATTCATTGCACAACATTCTAATACATTCCCATCTCCAATTGCTAAATCTCTTTGGGTTCATAAATATGATTCATCTATGTCTAATGAGCATCATTCCATCATTACTAATGTTCCTACTACAGGAAGTCTAAGAGTCGCCTAAGAAACTTCCTCTCAACATTAGTCCATCCTCTTCTCCCCTCAAGTCTTATACAGCATGTTATCAATCCCACATAAGCTACTACCATTCAAGATTCCTCACCATCTTCTACTCCACTTTCAGTTTTCAATCCCATATAACCTCCAACCTGATTCATTTTGTCAAAAAAACTTCTCCTTCTACTGATGGCCAGTACACATTTCAAACTTTGCCACCATCTCATGGTCCTACTGTTGCTTCTGTCTACAATTGTGTTTCCTTTCTCTCTCTCTTATCATGACACAGAAAATGCTCTCCCTACAATGGCATGTTATCTCTCATGTCATCACATAGATCTCCATCATCATACACTTGGGGGCATCATGCTTATTTCTTCCCCCTCCCCATTCTAGTTGTCATTTACTCTTAGTGTGCTTCGCATTTCTAGCATATTATGCTCATCATTATCCATGATGATTTGTACTACGGTTCTACTTGTCTTGAGGGCATACTACATACATTATTACACATTTCTATGATGCATTCAGTTTGTAAAATTTTAGACTCATCATTACCCTATAATGCACTCTCGTGCTACAATTCACACTTGATTGTTGAGGGCATACTACATCCATGAGCCTCACACACTACATATTTCACACTCTGCGACATCACACTACCCTATGACGCACTCTAGTTCCACAGTTCATACTCGACTGCTGAGGGTCTAAATCTGATATAAACCTCATCACACTCACTCACTCTCTACACTCTATACTTTGTCGATTATGTCTTTCTAGTGCACAATTCAAACCATTTCCTAATGACGCACTCTTGTTCTACGGTTCATTCTTGACTGATGAGGGGGCATTTTATAAATGAACCTCCGTCTCATGCATACTCACCCACATTCACTCAGGGGGCATGTTGCTTATATCATTCACTTTGCATTCCATTCCATTCACACTCACAACATGTTCCATATCTTGGTTGTATATTACTCTTACTTACTGATACTAGTTACATGTACACTTTGTTTACTATGTTTGACAGATATCCAGTATGTCATTATATTTTCTATATAATATATACACATGTGTGCTCACTTGTTCTCTAGTTGTGAATGCAAAATTTCTACATATCTTTACACACATCACAAATGCTTGGCACTATACCTCTTACCAATCCCAAAGTGGTTCCTGGGGGCATCTACTTTCGTACACACTATAAGTGATATTGTTTCATTTTATGCTACTTCTTATTATTACTAGCACATTACTCTATCGATATATACACATCTTGACATACTTTTTATTTCTAATATACAAACAGGTGCTTCATGTGCAACATTTTCTTTGTAGGTACTATTTTTCACCATGGTTGTCTGTTACTTTGTTTGCTACTATTTGTCATTGTTTTCCATTGTTTGTGAGATTTTCCCTTTATCTTGTGTACACACTGTATGTTTTTGGCCACTTCGGCCTTGTTTGTCTTGCAATATTGTGAGTGATGTCCCATGTTTGAAACCCATTTTTTGTGGTCTATATTGTTTTTCTTGCTTGTTAGATTACACATTGTCTTTTATATGTGTATTTTTCTATTTTGTACACTAACATGTGTTTCCCAGCCACTTTGTTTGCATGTGCCATGGTTTCTACCATGCACATTCCCATCCCCTTGTAAGGCATCAATTTTATATCAGCGTTTGGTCCTCTCCTTTGGGTCGCATTCTCCTAGCGATGCCACATGCACCCCAAATGAGGGGGGCATACATTGGGTGAAACAGTCACCCCATTCAACAGTACACAGTCACAGTTCAGACCTGCACAATTCAAGAACAAAATGATATTCAGTTACATAAATGGCTCAGAATCTAAATTGGGTCATCAGTTCAGCACAGACGCCAGCACCCAGATACAAACATGAGCACCTGGGCACCCTTTAACCTTCATGGGTCCCTATAACCAAGGGGTGGTTACAACATTTTTCTCAGATCAACATGGTTCACAACAACATACACAAGAATTTTTCTCAGTACATGCATAGTTCTCCAACAATCAACATGCATGGCATCTCCTTTTTCTATTTGCATTGGATTGAAATGGATCAAATTGGATCAAACTTAAACAAAGCAAAATCACACCATCTGCAGTGGTGTATAAATCGTTAGGAAGCAGTCAAGGTTGGAGAATAACACTAAACCTTTCTCCCCAACACTTCTTCTTCCTGGCGTGAGATTGCCCAAAAACACTTGCACTTGGCGTGAGATCACCCAAAAAAATCATTATTCGTGTGAGATCACCCAAAAAAATCATTCTTTTATAGTGTTTCAGGATACTTTCTATTCTTTTCACTCGTCACAGATCAAGTGCACATGTTCCTTTTTCACATTTTTTTACATACTCTTGCATACTTTTTACATACTTGGATCAAAATTTTCACATATACACAACTTTGACTACTCTTTTGCTCTTCTCTTTTGCAGGTCCATCCTTATGGGAAGCAATAGTCACATCATCGAACACATCAATCGACAACGACAGTAGGTACAACATGACATAACACGTATACTTTCACCCCTAGGGTCACTTCCTCTTCTAGCTTAGCTTCATTTTTATCACTCCGTTTTTTCTTGTCTCCTCGGCATGATTTCCCCATTGATCTATATGGTTATTAGCTACACATCTCTTATCTACTTTATATTGTTGAGTTTTCACTCAACAACATAAAGTGGGGGCAAATGTAGACACTAAATCACGCAATTTGGGTACATTTCTAGGTCCTAATCACATACCATTATTCATATGATTCCTAAGTGAGAAAACTAGCAATTAACAGTTGTCTTTGGCATTTTTGTCTTTGTTTATATCTTCTTCTTGGCTTCTTACACCCTACAACCTAGTCGATGCTTCACCATTTCATCTTTTATCACTCTAGATACCAATGCCCAGGCGCCCTCAATCCTTCTGCGCTCCCCCGATCTCTTTGTACTTTACTCACTCCTTTTGGGCATATTTTATCTTTTGGTCATCTTGTTTTCTTATGGGTCAGCCTTTTAGTTTTTAATTTTGAAATTCAACCAAGAGAATCATATAAATATAAAGCTATGTGACCAAAATAAAGGACCAAGCTCTAAGCATCTACTACCACCACCTAAAATTACATCCAAAGGCATTCTCAAGAGCATGAAAGCATCCATCTAACACTCACTCAAGGGACAAGGGACTGTATACATACGCATAGGAGGGGAAGTTCATTTTGACATCCACACATCTATCTACATTGCTACATCTAGCTATTGCTCGCTATCAAGTGTGTCTTACACAAGAGGTTCCTAGGGCATGATTCTTGCACACACTTCACAAGGCCTACATGGAGTTTGAAATATAGTGCAACACTTGGTCGTAGGTTCACTCTTTTAGGTGACCTCCGAGGTCAGTCTAACTCCCCATTTGCATCTTTTTCTTTTTATGATTTGATGTGTTTTTGGGGTTTTACAAGTTACAGGAAAAGTCTGCAGGCATAGTGCGACACACAGACTACAAACAATGAGAGTTATAGACATTGAAATGACACAGAAGAAATCACTTTTCAATTATTTTCATAGTCACTGGCACTCAATAGTGGTCTACAACACCCAGGCACTCTAGTCTAAGTACATCTGATAGTTTTACAATTTTCTGGGTTCGGTTGTGACAATCCCTCCTCTTGTTTCATCATTTTTCCAGCTCAATACATCTTCAAGATTATTGTGAAATCAACTAAGTCTCTTATTCCCCATCTTGCACCTAGGGTTTCAATTTTATCTAGCTTATTACTTAGGTCAGATCTGTGCTTCATTACTTATTATTTCGTTGTGACTCTGCAATTAGGGTTTTACAAATTCTTATATTTGTTAAATTAATTTGTGGATGGAAAAATGAACTTTCCCACCTATGCATGTATGCAAAAAAATGCAGTCCCTTGTCCCTTGAGTGATTGTTAGATGGATGCCTGGATGCTCTTAGAATGCCATTGGATGGAACCTTAGGTGGTGATAGTAGATGCTTAGAGCTTGGTCCTTTATTATGGTCACATAGCTTTGTATTTATATGATTCCCTTGTTTGAATTTTATAATTGACAACTAAAAGGATGACCCATAAGAAAATAAGATTCCCAAAAGATAAAGAGGCAAGTAAGATACAAAGAGGTCGGGGAAGCCCAGAGGGGACGAGGGCACCTAGGCACTGGTGTTCAGAGTCAATAAAAATAAAGCAATGAAGATCAAATTGGGTTGTGGGTGTGTAAGACCAGAGAGAAAGCAAGAAGTACAAGAAAGAGGCCAAAGACAATAGTCAATTACTAGTTTTCTCGCTTATGAATCATATGAATAGTAGTATGTGATTAGGACCTAGAAATGTACCCAAGTGTGTGATTTAGTGTCTATAGACAAAATGGATAGTTATGACTCTGTAAAGGCTTGCTAATATCTTAGGAAAACTAGAAATGAACTTGAAAATTTGTAACGGGAAATAAAAGGTGAAAGAGGTGATGTGGAGGTAATCGAAAGGGGAAAATAATGCCAATAATAGCCCACTACATGCTAAGTTTCTAAATGTTTGAATAGGTGTCAAAATTGATGTTTCCACACGTCTTATGCCAAAACTAGGGCACTACATATTCATAGGGTCATCCAACAATCTAACAAAGGGGCATATAGTCTACATAATTTATCTTCAATCTCATTGGGCCTTCAGGATATTTCCTCTTTCTCATATAGAAGTCATCATATAGAGGTACATTGAACATTCTACTTAGTCTCGCTATGAGACACACTCAAATTGGATTCATATATTACAAATATTCTGAGAGATGAACTTCATACAGGGATTTTGTAGTCTTTAGCACGATCAACTCTGTTGATTCCTATTCTCTTATCTTTTTTAGATTTGACTAGTTATTTAATTATAAATATATATAGGTAGACACTTATTCGCTTACAAGTGTTTCCGTATGTTTTTAGGAGCAAAATTTTCCACAACCCAAACACATGAGCACAAATGTTTGTTCCTAAATCTTCCTAGCCATCCACTATGGAGATTAGGTGATCTCTCTTTCCTTTTGAGTTTCAACTTGTTATTATATTCCTAAATTAACTTTGATAACTCTCAACAGATAGTGAGGCGAGCACAAATAAACTTTTTCTATAAGTGCTTTCTTTAATTTAATATGCATGGACGTACATAGATCAAAGTGGGACGTTATGTAGGCACCTGATTTTGGTATAGGTCTAACTGATTTCTATAATGCTAGTATATTGATTTTGTTATTGATTATTAGGTTAGATTAAGAAATTTGGGTCTTGTTTTACTTTCAATGTATTAATTTCTACCCTCTCATATGCATTCTCTAACTTATACCATATCATTCTAAACTTCCTCTCTAATCCTCTTCTCAGCGTAATCTCTAGACCCCTTGTGTGCCCCTCTTCTAATTCAAGTGCTCATGCATTTACCCTTTTCCCTAGTTTGGGACCTAAACGTTGGAAGTCAATATAGATGTGCACAGTGCTTAATTTTAATTTCAAATGTCACCTATAAGTGAAGAGGCATGAAAACTTATTACATCGTAGGAAGTCTAGAGAGAATATTTTTATTTTACACATGTAGTTACTAAGGGACACTTTCATATATTGGATTGCTTTTTGAAGTGAATATAGTGTTGATTTGAGGAATTTTTCCTCAAATGAGTTTTGATTAAGACATGCCCTTGAATCCAAACCCTATTTTATATTGTCTCACAAGGTATTATCGATAAAGTTGAGGTGTAGACTAAGGACAGGATTCCAACCAACATGAGCGTCATAACTCTAGAAAAAGCCAAGGAATCAGAGCCATAAATCCAAACAATATTTTTAACTATTTTACAAAGTATTATTAATAGAGTTGAGTTGTAGACTAAGAATGTAAGTATCTAACTAACATGAACATCCATAATCTTTTTTAAAAAAAAAAATTCTAAATCTTCAGGATTGTAAGTACAATTAATTCAAGAATCATTCGTTTATGAAATTGAATATATTTTATTTATTATATATATTTAAATTTAAATCACAATATAACCCACTCTATTACGTTAAAATTTGAAAAACACACCTAACTGGCCCAACTAAATTTACAAAAGTAAAATTAAAAATAACATGTTCCTCCGTGAGCTAGAGGCTTGTTATTATACTTGTGAATTTACGTAATACTTCTACTTAGAAAAAATATGGTGATTTAAGTGATTGGAGATAATGTAGTTCAATTTTCTTTTTCTGAAAATACTATCGTGCAATGTCAAATTACAACTTGAACCTCTTTAATTAAAAAAAACGAGGCTCTATTTTAAATGATATACCTAAATCGCCAACTAAACACTCAATAGTAGAATTAAAAAACATAAATGATGTACCTTAATGTTTGTTTTAGTTGTAAAGCATAAATGATGTACCTTAATGTTTTTCATACTTCTACTTGCCAACATGATGATCTAGGTGATTATGATGTGCTTCATGTTATTGTTTATAATTAACTTACAAAGTGGACACATAATTATAAGCATTTATAAATTTGAAAAAATGATAACAATTTCCTCTCCACATTTGAAATTCTTAATGACGTACTTAAAATGACCAATTTGATATATATGTATGATTTAAAAAGTAGAGGTGTTTGTTGTTTTCAATTGTAATTTTAAATTAGATTTAGAAATATTACATATATTTTAAATATATTTATCTTGAGAGATATTAATCTCTAGATTCTTATCTTGGATTTTTCACATATCACATTGATTAAAACTCTATTATCTTCTCTACTAATTTGGGATTGACCCATAACTTGCACTATATAGAAATAGATGATAGTGTTGGATCAGTCAAAAAATTGTATTACTACACGAAACCTCAACCCTCTATAACTATACAGGTGTCCCACTCTTATTCCACTCATGGTCAGTCATCCATGACTTTGCTATCTCACCCCCCTACTTTGACTTATAGGGGCACACAAGGTTCTTATTGTGATTTCTATTTCACACCATTCGAGCTGGCTTTCTGCTTCTGAAACCACATAACCAACTCCCTTGCACAACCCATCACAAAGCTAGGGCAACCCCACTTGCGCCCTACCTTTCAATGTATAGAGACTCTCAAATGGATAGGTAGGGGTCGGCAGGAGTCCAATCCACCTATTTATAATAATGAGGTGATGTCCCGACAACCCAACCCAATACACTACATAGATAACCCACTACACTATATCTATATGTATGGAAAGGGGCAACTCCCAAAATATATATAGTTGTCGATTAAAGTCCCTCTCTCTTCGGTCTAGTTGCAGCCCTATCGCCCATCTATATAGTATATGCAAGGCCTCCTCTCTAATCTAAATCTAACCCCCTATATGGATTAGATTAGAGAGGGGGGCCTCATATAGATGGAGATGTTATATGGGCCCCTACTCAAAGAAGGGGCGAGGGGAAAGCACTCCCCCAACAACCTACCCTACTGGATATAGGTATAGCCAGGGGACGAGGGCAGTTAGGGTATATATAGGATAGGTGGGAATCAGGGTCATGTCCCATATCCCATATATGTAAAGGAGAGACACACCCACACTGCACCACCCCATTTAGATTTAGTTTTAGATTGAGTATAGATAGGGGCCCTATCTCTATAGTCTGGCCGATCTCTATATTATTGTGTCGGGCTAGGAAAAACCTTTTGAATAAAAATTTAAACAAGCTCCAAAATCTATCGTATGACTAAGTTATTACAATTCTTAGATTGACTTCTCCATACAAAAAGTAAAAACTCTTTTGAATAAAAATTTAAACAAGCTCCAAAATCTATCGTATGGCTAAGTTATTACAATTCTTAGATTGACTTCTCCATACAAAAAGTAAAAACTTTTAAATAACGATCAAATAAACGTCAACTTTAATGTTAAACATAGAAGTGAACAACTCACTCCAATACATTTCACCTAGCTGTCATTAAAAAACACCTATCAACATAAAATAAATAAATAAATAAATATTTTGATAACAATATTTCTCTCACACATTTGAAATTCTCATAGAGTTCTATGTTTAATGGTGTGCCTAAATGACCAAAAATAGAATTGAAAAGAGTTCTACGTTTTGTAAGTGGAGACGCAACTCTGAACATGAATGATGTGAATATGCCCTTTAGTTCTGGCATGCTTTTAGTGGCCTCTCTCCCTTAATTATTACAGTACCAAAAGGCAGGTAGGAAACTAAGCATGATGGGCCTAGCCCATGTTTTCAAATTTTATTATCTAAGCATTGGGGCTGGCTTAATTTATCCTCAAAAAAAACATCAAGTTGGCAGCAAGCGTGCTACTGCAATAACACAGTAAGGGACCACTGGATGATTCATCCCAATATCAATACATATGAATGATGTATATATGTTCACACTTTTCATTTTCATTTTCATTTTCTGCTATGCTGCCAACCAAATTCACATAATTTGTTCTCATCATTCTATCCTTAAAGGCTCTGAGCATTCAAACCCAATTGCAAATTTTCTTTGCATTTGGATTCTTAAGTTTAAATAGAACTGTTTCCGATTTTTTTCTTAGTGATGTTCTTGCCAATAATGGAGAAAGAACCTACAAAAATAGACTCTCCTCTGGATATAAATAAGATTGAGAATGTTTCTCTTGAGTGTGCAAAAATGGAGGAAGAAGATAAGGCTTCAAGTGTATTGAAGGAAAAAAACATTGATAATCACAAGCAAAAAAGGATCACTCCTGTCAAAGTCCCTCAAAACAATTTTCCTGGTTTCTGTGAGAGGCAAGCCTTGATTATGATTTGATTCTGTAGGGGTTCCATTTAGTTGTGTCTAAAACATTATATATGTTTGTATAGTCCAAATTTTAATTATAAAGTTAAAATTTCTACAATTTTTTTTTTTAAATACTTGGAGTATAATTGCAAACGGTGTAAAATATGTTTGTATAGTCGAAATTTTGTTGAATTTAGTTCTAGTTTGTGCAAACATATGTTATGTTTAGACTCTACAATTTTATTTTTATTATAATGGCTTGGTCTGAAACACATTGAACTAAATGTAGGTACAGGAGTCCTACAGATTCCATACTGTCTCCTGTTTCAACAGGCCCTGCTTGCTAGACATGAAAGAGCACCGAGGTCTTTGCCACCTTATGCCCCTACAAAGGTATGCACTGCTTTTTTCCCATTGAAAAAAAAATTGTTTTATTTAATGTTGTTTGTGGATTATAATTAGAAAAGAGTAAACCAAAAAAGAACTAAATTTAAATTGACCATATCATATATTCTGTTTTTTAACATTTTAACTCTTGGAACAGGCTTTGGATGATCCAATTCAAGATGTTCAGCCTTCAACAATGTAAATTTGAAGACACCATTTGGGGGAAAATATCATGTTTTTTAATAGTATGTAATGCTATGTTTGACCTCTTAAAAAATGGTGGTGGATTTAAGTCTAATTGAAGGTGCATGACTGAAAATTTATATGTAAGAGGCATCTAATTTGGAAAAATGATTTTGGCTAAAACTATTTTAGATTTTTTTAAAATTAAAACACAGAAATTTAAAAACATCAGAGAAAATAAAAACATTATAAAACAATCTATTTCCCTCTATAGTTATAATTAATGGTAAGTTTGTTGGACGTATACATTCAAAAAAGTAAATGATTCTATAATTTTGTCAACAAAAAATATTCTCACCTTTTTTTTGATTTTTAAATATAACTATTATAAAAATTAGCAGTTCATTTGGAATATGTATATTTAAATCTACATTTATAAATTATTGGGTTATGTGTGATGACTTTAATATGGTCGAGCTAGTAATCGATAACTTGGTCACTTATCTCGATGTGTTGGATAGTTGGTGAAAGAGAAATTTAAAGGATGTATATATACAATAAATTTAGATTTTATACACCCAATGCCATATGTCGAAATGATTTAATTGTTTTGATACCCTTGGTCTAACTTTCGCGAAGGATTTGAAAGTCTTCAAGCAGTTAGATTGAGTCGTGCATTCTACTCAACTGTACTTTCATTTTTTCCAGTTGTTTTAAATCACCAGTTCAAGCTCTGCCAAATATTGTCATGTCTGACCACCTTCCAAATGATTCGAGATACAATGGATTTCTTGACAAACCAAAGTTCAAAAAATGTTATTTTTTTCCAAATAGTAGTACTATTCTTCTCCATCATGGACCCACTTTGCATCATATCAAGTGAGTGTGGAGCCTTGTGTCAGGACCACTTGGTAATTTTGAAGTTATATTTCATGGTGTTTGGAAGCCATTAGTCACCTTACCCAATTTTTTCACACTTTTAGGCAGCAATTTGCTCGCATTTTTCGGCAATCTTACTCCAACACCTCTATTGAGTTGATCTCTTTCATAGCCCTTGTGCAGACTCCATTTTATGATCCTTTGTGATAAAAAGTGACGCTGCTTAGAAAATACATTCAAATTCCATATGCTTATAATGCCAAGGGTGCTCAAATCAAGGTCAGGCTTCATTGGCTCAAAGTGAGAGATGAAGTATCTAAAAAAAATTACATGTTGAGAGATGAGCATTCAAACCAGCAAATGAACTCCATTTGGGAAGCTAACTAAGGGATCACATAAGTTCGAACATAGTGCAAGCATGCATATACCCTTACCAACAAGTTTTCAAAGCTCAAGAACCTTCTTTTTAGTGACAAAAAGCTCTTGACTAATGCCTCTTAATTGTTCCTTACAAGCTTTTGTAAGCCCAAAGGATTACATGTGATACATTGCTCACCATTAATGATCTCCATGAAATGATTTCGTAGATAGCCAAGGAAAAACACCTAATTGTGATGGCCTTCATTTCAAATTCTATAAATCTCTATGGGACCAAGCCTACTTGGAGGTTATCCACACCAAATCCCTAGGTTAATTTTTCTACAAATGCTACTTTAAATTCATGCCCAAAAAGGGTGACCCTGAGCTCATTTGCAACTGGTGCCCAATTGCTTTGCTCAGTGTACCCAACATGATCATTGTTAAAGTCATTGAATTGTGAATTTTTCATCTACTACTTTCAATTTTCAATCAAGAGAAAATAATTTTCATCAAAATTTGATATCCTTGACAGTATTATTGTAGCCTAGGAAGGGTTGGAATGGGCTAAATGCTCCAATCAAATATCCTTGTTTATAAAAATTGACTTTAAGAAATTATATAATTGGATAGTTCTTCATCCTAACTATGATTAAAGCTTTAGGATTTGGCCCCCATTTTTATTTAGTCGGTTCAAATTCTCTTTGCATATGTCATGGCTCACCCCTCCATCAATTGAGTCATCTCTAAACACCTTGGTATGTATACCTAAATTCATCAAGATTTCCTTTTAGCTCCTTCATTGTATGTGTTAGCTGCGGTGGGGGATTGGCTCTATTCTTATGAATGCAATAAGTTAGGGCTCGGTCAAAAGCATAATTTTTCAAGATAGGTACATCTACAACTACTCAATGATCACTTTACAAATGATTTATTCTTAAGTCTTATTGAAGATTAATAAAACATCAAAAACATTATGCAATTCCTTGATATTTTACGGCTTCATTTCGAGATCCAACATACAAAGGCATAAAACTCAATATTATAGACAATTTGTTTTTCCTCTACCTCTTTGGTTTGGTAATTTTCAATGGAAATAGATTCATAGGTGGAGGTCTTTAACTATCTAGGGACTTCCTTTGCATTCTAAGAAAATCCTTCCTAGATGTGGTATTTTGTTTTCGAACAGGTTCAAAAAATCTTGCATACTAAATCACTAAGCCCCTCTCTTTGGTTGATAAGGATCAAATATGCTCTAGCGTGCTCACCGCCACTCATAATTTTTATTATTCTTCTAGTTGGGTTTCTTCTAAATCCTCTTCTAAAAATATTTTTAAAATTCTCAATATTCATTATGGGTTAGTTCTGAATATGGGAAGGATTTTCATAAAGTTTCCTAGTACTTTGTTTTCTTCCTAAAGATGAAGGGGGATTGGGCATATTGGACATTGGTCATCAAGGTGCTACTACACCCTATACTAAATCAATCATATAATTGAGTGAAGGATAATAAGCTTGAAATGTTTTTGCTTCACAATTGCATTAAGGAAGGATCATCTCATCAAAAAATTAGCACGTGCTTGACTTTCATAACCTCATCACTCTTAAATCCTTGATGAAATTGGTTTGTTCATTTGTAGTTAAAAGCATTTTGAAGGCTTGGGAAAATATTAAACCATAACTTTAATAGGATGGATATGGATTTCTAAACGGCGTGATTTCCATTAACCAGTGTTCACTTTGATGGTTTCCATTCGATAACTTTTACAATGTTCCTCTTACTAAAGTTTCGTGAGATCACTCCCTCAAGTTTTTCAGATGAGGGATTTGCAAGGTTCTTGCCATTTTCTACAAACAATCCAAAAAAAAATCTTTTTTGGAAGCCAAAGCCAATTTTTAGCTTTCCAACCATGATTGATAATATTATAAGGAAATTCTAAAAGCTATCCTTGTTCAGTGTTCAAGATGATTAACAAAATTGGTTTGATGTCTTCTCGACCTTGGTGGAAAGAATGGAAATGATACCCTAAGAATACTTTATAGAACTATTCACCTAGCAAAAGATATAAACTATTGTCTTTGTGACTCCCTGTGATGGATAAGCTCAATGAACAATACTCCTGACATTAATTTTTTGGAAGTTAGAGTTGTAAGTTTAATACAATATGGAATGCCATTATTGAGCATAAACTTGTTCAATTTGTTTAGTGTCTTTTGTAATATGGTCTTCCCCTTGGTCTTCAGATTGTTCATTTGGGATTTTTGTAGCCTTTATTGCCATTTTTGTGGGAATTTTAAAAAAATTATGCACTTTTTCTAGTTCTACTAGAAAACTCAAATTGTTTTGATCCTAGATTCATATTTTTAAAATCATTTAGGCCAAAAAAAATACATTTAACAAAATGTCTTATTAGGAAATTGGACCTCCTTTCTTTCTTTTTCCCATATTAGAAATGCTTTCAAGTTGACATTCTTTTTTATCTAGAAAGAAAGGAATTCGATAGTGTTTTCTCATACTATTGTAGACTGTAATCTTTCAACTTATGATAAAGATATGATTATTTCCAAAGTGTTCATGTATATTCAATTTGAAACTTGGAAGGCAGCAATAGAAATCATTTATCCTCATAACCTTTTAGACTATTAGGAAAACCCTCCTTGTACCATAGCTTATGTTCTACCACACTAACTCATCTAAGAAGAACACTCTGAGACATAGGGGTGCCACTATAGTCATTCTTACTGTCACTCTAATAGGAAATATATGTGGAGTTGACCACCTTTCTACCACTCTCCCTCATGCTCTCATCATGGAAGGTTGAGCTCTCGACCTCCTCACTATGATGGTTGGGAACCTCTTTCTTTTGATAAGGTAATTCCCTAACTTGCATTAGCTATTTTTTCAACTCAAGATCAACCTTACGGTTTGAATTAATCTATAGAATCTATTAAAATCATAGCCACTAGTTCGAACCCCGATGCTGAGAGGAAGGACCTTTCAAATGTTGGTTAGGGAAATCCTAATAACATGGACCCTCCTTCAAACAACCTCTTTTTAGATTATGCATAATTCTCTATTTTATTCATTATTTCCAATTAACTATATTATTTTGCAAACTTGGTTCATGGCCAAGTGTGACAGTCTATACATCGTGCTTTGATACTAACAACATTATTTGTGAATAGTTCTATATTATTTTAAGTAATATAACATTTATTTCATCAAAACAAATTATTGTTTATGACTGTCAAATTCTAACCACACTTATGGGTAGGTGTTATCTTTCTATATAATCATGTGAGATTATTCTACAAGGATAAAAAAAAAACTCATGCACATCAACAAGGTTGCACTTCAACAGTGAAGAGAAAGCTCCAAGTAATTAGCAAGTGTAATCGAAAAACCCAAAATCATGCATAGGATAAATAGGTCTACTCATTCTCATAGATCAAAAGTAGGGTAGATATGGGAGTTTTGTGTAACTCTCGTGCTTGGATAATCATTAAAAAATTTAAGGGAAAGAGGAATTACGATTCCCAAGATGGAACTTAACTCCTATGATGCCAATGATGCATATGACAATGACAAATTCTATGACAGAATTTTTAATGTCATATAACTCCTATGACCTATGATCTCATGTAAGTGAGGTGAATCTCCATGTGAGTTGGACAAGACCCCAAGTGATGATGAGGAAAGTCACACACACCAACACCCCCTTCATCAAAGTTGAGGTAGAGGTCATGGTAAGTCATAAAATAAATAAAAATCCCTTAGACAACTAAGAAAGATGCATCAAAGGGGTCTCGATAACTAAAGGCCTAATAAGGTACCCATGTACAAACTACATCTTTCTGGAAAAGAAGAAGAAGAGAAGAGGATTGAAAAGTGCAAAGAATATGGGCGGCTATAGAATACCTCACCCCAAGAAGAGAGTGCAAGTGAAGGAACTTGGCTTCAGTGAAGGGCTTGGTAAAAATAAATGCAACCTAATCAGAAGTCTGACAATACTGTAATTCAATGACGTCTCTATGAATTATATCCCGTATGAAGTGCATGTGGATCTCAATGTGCTTCGTCCACTACTACTGAGATAGATTTCAGAAAATCGAGATGATGTTCATGTTTTCATAGTAAATGATAATAGGTTTTCGAAATTGAATACCAAACTCTACCAGAATCCCCTGTAACCAAACAACTTCCATGGCAACGTTGACTACTCCCATGTATTATTCCACTGTAGAATATATCGCAATCACATTCTACTTCTTTCTCGACCAACTGATAGAACTCAAAACAAGAGAAAATTTGTAGCTTGAGGTAGACTTCTGATGATCAAGATCATCAACCCAATCAGAATTGGTAAAACCAACAAGATCAATCTTCGTCCCTCTTAAGCAATGAATGTCATCAATACGAGTACCACAAACATAGTGAAGGATCTGCTTCATTGCTTTCCAATACAATTCATGAGGCTCCTATATAAATCTAGATACAATCCCAATAGTATATGAAAGATCTAGTCGAGTGTGAGTTAGATAGATCAAGCTCGCCACCAACTGAAAAAAAGGGTACCATAAACTATGGGAGTTGAGAAATTAGCTTCTTACTTAACCCCAGAAAGGAAAGTTGTAGGATAAGGCTTAAAATCAGACATGTGAAATATTGCTAGAAAATCAAGGGCGTACTCAGGTTGCAAAATTACAATTCCAGAGTCATATTGTGAAGTTTGTATCCCAAGAAAGTAATGAAGTAAACCCAAGTTGATCATGGAGAACTTATTGGATAAGGTGATATTTCTTGAATAATTGATCAAGGAAGAGTTTCCCGTGATCAACATACAAAACAAGGATGAGGATGAAGTTATCCTATTATAGAATGTAAACATTACGGTCATAGTGACACCTAGTGAACCCTGATGTAAGTAGAAAGGAGTACACCTTAGCATACCAATCCCGAGGGGCTTATTTAAGGCCATAGAGAGAATTTTTTAACTTGAAAATGAGGGAGGAATCATAGCCATAACTGGGGGTTATTCCATATAGATATCTTCCTCTAGGTACCCATGAAGAAAGGCACTCTTAACATCCATCTAATTGACCTCCCATATGTTCACAACGGGCATGGCGAGGGTCAGGTGAATGGAAGTCATCTTCACAACAGGAGAAATGGTTTCTAAATAATAAACTCTAGCTACCAAGGATAAATCCTTAGCTACAAGTCATGCTTTATACTTCTCAATGTCTCCATTGGCACCATACTTTATTTGGTAAACCACTTACAGTGAAGGATTTTTCTTCCTTTCAAAAGAGGGGTGAGGTCCCAAGTATCATTTTTTCATGAGTGAGGAATACTCCTCATCCATGGCATAACCCACTCAAGAATCCCATAAGCCTCCTAGAAAGACCAAGGGTCGAAAGTGGAGGTGAAGAAGGCATGGGGTCCAGTGAACTCTAAACAAGTTAGTCTCTCATCCAAAGGATACCCTATCCAATCTCAAGGACTCTGTAAAGTCTACCTAGACAAATGAGGACCAGAAGGAGAGTCAGGCTCAAAATATGTAGATTCTTCACTCGAGTGAAAAGGGATAAAGTCCTCATCATCACTACTTACAGAACTAGAATATTTAGAAGCATGAGGATTGTGAGGAATAGGAGGATCAATAGCGTCATCATCAGAAGAATCAAAATCAGAATCAGAATTAGAGAGGGGTAAAAGGACCTCAGTGGGTGGAGAAGTATAAGTCAAAGATGACTCATCAAACTTCACAATTTCTCAATATAAATTTGATGAGTAGTAGGGTTCAACAATTTATAGCCCTTCACACCATCAAGATATACTACAAAGGTACAAGGTATGGATTGTGGTTTCAAGGCCTTTCAACTATTTTTGAGAATATGGGCCATAACATTAGATCCAAAGACTTGAAAGTGCTCAATGTCAAGTTTGCATCCAAACCTTGATTTAAAGGGTGTCATACCTCTTACTTCCTTGTGTGGAACATGGTTCTAAAAGTAACAAGTTCAGTTCATAGCTTCATCCCAATATTGTGGAGGAAGGGATTTAGAGAACCATACAAGTGGTCATCTCCTTAAGCATTCGGTTCTTTTTTTCTGCAACTCCATTTTACGAAGGGATGTAAGCAATTCTACCCTATAAATAAATTCCTTCATAGGTACATAAATCTTCAAACCTATTGCTCACATACTCACCTCTATTATCAGTTCGAAGAACCTTGATAAACCTTTCATCTTGTTTCTCAACAAGAGCCTTGAAGTCTTGAAAGTGCTCAAAGACTTTTGATTTTTTTTAGAAAATACACCTAAGTGTAATGCGAAAAGTCATCAATGAAGGTAAGTATATAAAGAGCTCTAGTAAATGAAGGATATGGGAAAGGTCTAGAAATTCTAGTATGAACAAGATCTAAATGATGAGAATCTCTAGAGGCTTTTCCTTTACTAAAACCTTCTTCGGGGTGCTTCCCGAGGGCACAATCCTCACAAATACCCTTAGAAAATTTGACACGAGGAAAAAATTGGCAAGGGAAATTTTACAGATAACCCTACCAAATTTTGTTCCGGTCCCTCGTCAGGGACTCCTTGCGTTCGGAACGTTGCAAAAATCCCTTCCCGGGAAATCTAGTTTTCCGAACTTAGCCATTTTTGGTCTTTTTTGGTCGGGCGCACATAATGTCTATGCAACATCAAGTATTCATGCGCCCCCTTTAAATCCTTTGGCGCACGGTTTGAGGTGTCAACAGGTGTTTTGGTGCGCCTCACTATGTTGTGCCTTTCTTGCATGCGCCAAGGCGCATGCGCCTTCATGTCAACAATACTTTTGTTGCGCCACTTTTTGGTGCGCCAAGGGCGCACATATTCTTGTGTCGACATCACTTTCGGTGCGCCAAAGGCGCACATAACTTCGTGTTGGCAAGTGTTTTGATGCGCCAAAGGGCGCATGCTTTCTTGTTGTCGACAGTGCTTTTCATGCGCCATTTGAAAAAGTTGGTGGCACATTTATTACCACCTCGCCTATATATAGGCGCATCTGCACTGTCATTTTCATCCGACACAATCACGTGATTTTCTCTTCCC
This sequence comes from Taxus chinensis, assembly GCA_019776745.2. NCBI lineage: Eukaryota > Viridiplantae > Streptophyta > Pinopsida > Cupressales > Taxaceae > Taxus > Taxus chinensis. Next base: position 719,780,893 of record CM034150.1, read on the forward strand.
TCTGTACCTGTCAGCGCACCTGCCCTGTCATTTTCGAATCACGTCGTGGACCCGGTTTCATATTTCTCTATTATATTATCCTGGTAAGAGGTCCTCTATGCTTTTGTGTGTTTTGGTGTTTTGTGTTTTGGCTGCTTGTTTGTGTGATTAGAAAGATTGTCAAAGCATGAACTCAACTAAAGCTGTGAAATCATGAACTCCCCCCCTCCTTGCTGTTTTTCTCTATTCTTCCCCATGCATTTCCCCCTCTTTCCAGATCTGCTGGTAGGGGAAACTCTGTCCTGAAATGATTGCTTAAAAACTCTTTGTTTAAGCCTCTTCATCACCCAAGGTACCCTTAAAAGAAGCTTATCAACATGTGAACACCTCAGAGAAAGAATCAAAGCTTCAAAGAAAGACTGTAATTTTTCCTCTTTTGGCGCATCTGTCACCCCTGCAACATAATATACAGTCGCGCCAATGGCGCATATACCATGCCTGTTACATAAAGAACAGCTGCGCCCTCAAGGTGCACTTCCTTCGCTTGTTACAACCGCTTTCCCTGCGCCCTCTTGGCGCACCAAACTTATGTGCAACATTACAAAACCATGCGCCCTTTGGCGCACCCTGCATGTATGCAACATTAAATTTATATGCGCCAAGTACAACTGTTAAATCGGCGCAGGCGCATCCATTGTTACAACAACATCATGTTATGCAGACCTTCCATGCGCCGCGCCAAGTTCCCCTATGGCGCATGAAAAAATGATGTTACACGCATTAAACCTGTGCCCTTTGGCGCATCCTGCACCCGTGTAACATGAAAAATATCAGCGCCCTTTATAAAATGTATACATATGGCGCAGGCGCACTTATGCTTACAACAACAAAAAATGCAATCTGCAGTGTCCATGCGCCATGCGCCCTTTGGCTGATTTATCCCTTGCAGCAGCCCTTTCCTGTGTGCCTTATTATTTAGCCCTGTAACCTGCAGTATTCATGTGCCCTGCGCCCTGAGGCCTTAAAATCACTAACTCTTTCTTCTGTTGACGCTTTAATGGAAGATCAAACAGCTGATATGACTTTCTTGCGTTGGGTTTCACTTCTTATTCTTGCAGATCAGCAACTGAGTTCAGAGTTACATATGTCAACATCAAGCAAGAGACCTACCAAATCTAAGGGTAAAGCCAAGCTCACAGAAGAAGAAATGAAGTACAAGTATCAGAGGGTCAGGATGCCCGAGTCCCAAGCAGAGTGTGACCTAGACATCAGAGACTCAGAACTGGGTCATATTGATATGGAGGATTTCTGGGCCAGAACCCAGAGGGTCACAAGAAGTCCATGGATGGACAAACTGATGGGCAGTGCGCTACATTTTGCTGGTGGGATCCCTGTAAGTGCTGTAAACAATGAGTTTATGATGGTAGTAGCCCGATGCTACAACAAAGACACAAGATGTGTCCATAATGAGAAGGGCGAGGTCATAATCAACCTCACTGCCCGCCACTTTGAAATAATGCTCGGCATCCCTCACCACCGGCACTTTGTGGCCGTAAGCCAGGAAGATTGCATCAAGGCTTGGGATGACAATGAGGATCAGTGCATGCAACTGATGAACGAAGTATACCTAAAGAACAAAAAGGTGGTGACTCGGTGGCCACAAGTCATTCATCGCAGTGACTTTTCAGAGGAACTCAGTGACACAATCACGTTCCTGAGCAGAGTCTTTGGGCTTCCTGATGCCCATTATTTTCACAAGTGGATGCTGCGATACCTAGAAACGATGAACAAAAATGTGCCCGATCAACGCTTTGAGTGGGCGGAGATCATAAGCAGCACAATATCGGAGCAGCTCCAACAACTCACCACAACGGGGAGGTTCTATATGAACTCCTATGTAGTCTATGCTGCAGCTTCAGAAAGAGACTATCCAGCTCTAATGCGGTGCGGGGTTTGGCCCCAGGTTAAGATATATGAATACTATCCAGAACTGAAGCTGGAAAATAGCATCCCCCAGTTCACAAAGATCAACGATGCCTTCTTCTATTTCATCATCTACCTTTGAGGCCGAATATGACTCACGGTCGTACGACCAAGAGCATCGTAGCAGCTACAGAGAAATGGGGGGCCCTGTTCACTCAATTCCCCACCTTTACCTATCTGAGGGCAGTTAACTTCTTGGGGGAACCAACTAAATTGCCGAGATATGCCGGTCCCAAGTTGATCCTGTTGGAGCTGTCGAGACAGCTTATCACCTACCATGAGAAGTGTCTCAAGAGAAAGAAGGGTGGAACTCCTTTCCCCCTCACAGTGGGCAGGTATACGTGTCTCTCTCACCACAAGGTGAAGGATATGTTTGCAGAACTGGAGCTGCTGAATCTAAAGCATAACTTCCCAGCAAGGCCCACCTTCGACCCAAGAAATTGTCTCCCCAGGGCCAAGCTCGATCCGATCCACATCCCTCAGATCGAAGACATTTATATCGACATATATCATGAGGTCGAGCTCAGGAGGAAGGATCATTCCCGCTTGGCCTTGGCCGAAATCATCCAGTACGGTGTGGCCATCGTCCCAAAAGGCTATCAAACTACTGAGCAAGAAGTTGATCAAGTGTATCTTGACACGGGTGGAGATGATTGGCCGTTTGCGGTGATTGACAGGACCAAAGCACCTCAGACAATTGAGGAAAGGGTCAAGGAAACTCTGCGAAGAACAGAGCATTGGTGCCGAATGAATGGTCTCATCTACCTCGGAGTTGATTTCATCACATCTCCATTGGGCAACGCACCTCCTCGGGAAAAACAGCTAGCCAAAGGGCAAGGGAAAGGTAAAGAGGGTGAATCCAGCTCCACCCAAGAGGAAGCTCCTGAAAGCCCTCCTTCCGCTTCACAAGAACGGGTTGTAATCCCGGAAAGCTCAGAAGAAGAAGCAGCGGAAGATGTTCCGATAGGCACATCCACTCAGGATGTGGCCACGACTGTAACTATTGAGGTCCCTTCTGTCCCTTCTCCTTCTCCTCCTTCCCCTCCTCGAGTGACCCAAGCGACCATTCCTTTGGTCGTGTCCTCTCCCCCATCTTCCACTGTTCCCCCTTCTTCCTCATCCATCTTCTCTTCTCTCGCGGAGCTGTCCCCCTCCATTTCTTCCCTCATCTCTGAGCTCCCTTCCATTCCTATGTCTTCCTCCCCTGCAGTATCTCTTCCTCCCGTGAGCACTTCCTCGGCTTCCCTCTCAATGCCGCCTCCAAGTGTCTCCACGTTTTTCCCTTCTACTACTGCAGCTGCCCCCTTCTCTATTTCTGGTCCTTCTCCCATAAGTCCAGCCTGGGTCTCCCAGCACCTGAGTCAACAGAAGAGGAAAGTTCCCATCGCCCCGATGGACTTCTCCGTCATCCCATCAAAAGGGATCAAGAAGCAAAAACTGATAACCCGCTTCTCTCAGAGTGCATCAGGGGAGAGAGTGATGGAGATTGCATACCCCAATCCTTTGAAGGATAAGAAGGATCTGTCTCCGACAGATTACACAGTGACTCAAGTCACAATGGGGACATCTTCAGAAAGCCTGCAAGGAGAGGCCCTATCTGCAGTTGACGCCCTTTGCAAGAAACTCCAAGAAGCAAAGGAAGAGAAAAGGCTGCTAAAGGAGCAAAATAAACATCTTCTCCGCGCCTTGCAGAAAATGGGCAGTGCGCCTCCTACAACTGCCGCCGAAACTCCTGAGCCTCTGAGCCAGGATAAGATCAATGAATATGCTAAAATCGGTGAGCAGGGCATGGCAGTTTTTCCCTGGAGGAGCCAAATCCTCAAGGAAAGTGAGGGAGTTATCGCTAAGTTCACCGATTTGTACCAGAATATCAATCGAACGAACAGAGAACTCCAGGCGATAGCAGGACCCATCTCCGAAGAGCTGGATCATGCCAGGATGCAACACGAGACCTTTCAGAAAATGCTCGACTGTTCAGTCGATGATCTGGTCAAGTTTGGCGTCTTTGGACACCCCAGAGCCCTCAACAAAATCCTTTCTACTCTGGATTATCGGGTGGATCAGCTGGAGTTCGTCCTAGAGAAGATCGACAAAGTAAAGGAGGTAGCCCTGGATGCAATGCATCAAATGGAACAGATTGTTCTCAGAATGTCTCCAGGGTTGCTCACTTCTTCTTTCACCTTAAGGAAGGTTGAGGAAACTATTCAGATCTTCAAGGAGATCGTTTCACAGGGACTGGGGCCAGAGGTCACGTTCGACGCCGAATCCATCAATAACCTGTTGGCGTGTCGTGACTTCATCGGGTACCTGATAGAGGCAGAGAATGATTATTCCAAACTCCCAGAAAAGCTCATAGACGAGCGGGAGACCTGCGAAGCTATCAGCGATAGACACAAGGATCCTTCCGAGGATCAACTTCAACCCATGATCAGCAAGTTCATGGAGTACCGTGCCCAGTTCCACATCTCGTCACCCGAGCAGCAAAAGCAGGATACCCCCTTCCAGCCGCGGGACGACGACGAATAGTTTCCTTCTTCCCAACTTTCTCCTTGTAAATTATCCAAAATTTGTTGACACAAATGATGACATCATCCATGTTGCACCATGGGATGATGTCATCCACCAAAGTTGTCAAAAGTCAACAAATGACTTTGTAATCTATTGTAAGATATTTTTGTAATTAAGTGGTTTGTTTGCTTTTGTCTTCTTTTCTTCTCTCCTTCTATATATACTTGAATACTTGTTGTATTCAAGGGTGGATATCTTTTAGATGAAAAATAGAAGTGAGAAGAAAAGGCTTTGTACTTTTTGTAACAGAAGAAGATATTAATGCAAATATTAAGACTTTGTGCTGAATATGTGTGTTATGGGCATCTGATCTTTCTTATGTCAGATCTATGCGTTTATTCTGTTGAATCTATCTCTACTTTTTTGTCATTTATTCATCAGTATTGCTTTATTCGTTTATGCAAGTAGGTTTGGCTCTGTTTACTACCAATCCCAAAACATAAACCCTCTGACCTTTCTGCTTTGGAATTCATTTCTTTTCTCCCTTCGGACCTGATCTTTCTTCATCCTCTCTTTCATTCCTTTCTTTCCGCAGTTGGAAACACCCCTACTGGGATGAGATCCCAAACCCCCGAAGGCAGAATATTGTGAGACTTGCACAGATTCCTGCTGGTAGAATAGCAATAAACCAGTTTCACTTTGCTGACTCAAAGAGGGGCTATGCCCTGCACACTGTTGGCTCGTCTATCCATAAATCTGCCCAAGCGACAGATTTTCAAACCAACAGTTTTTGGCGACTCCGCTGGGGATCGAACAGATCTATCAGATCTATGATGGTGGTATGATAGAAAATCAGTAAAAATCAGAAAAATCACTACCTGTTTGCAAATTTTAACTTTTGTTCAAAATCTATTTTTTTTGCAAAAGTACCCAAATTGAAAATTTTCTTCTGAGATCCATAGATCTGGCCTAGTTGGAGATCTTTAGTTCGCTGAGTTTTTATAAAAATCTGTATTTTTCCGTAGATCTGAGTTTTTGACTGTTTACCAAAATTTTCAAACTCTTTGAAAAAGTCAACTTTAGATCTGAAAATCAGCTTACTAAGCTTCACTATCATTTTATCCTCGTTGTTCTTTGTCATTAAACCGCAATCGGTTTTCAGAAGAGGATAAAATTAAATATTCAGAAAAGTACATGCTGCTGATTTTTGTCAGAAAAATCAGAAAATCAGCAAGTACAACCAAAAAGAGTTTTTAAATCTGCTCCACAATATTGCAGATCGGGAAGGTACGCTGGCAGGTGAACCATTTACTCATAGCAGGAGAGCTCGTGGAGAAGTCGATCCTACTTTCGATCTGCTTCAAAGGCACAACTTCAGTATAACACCAGCGCGCTTTTCATCACTAAGTTCAGCTGATCGGTCAGCCAGAAGTGCCTCACCTCCACGAAAGAACCGGTTTTCACAAGGAGCCTCCACATCCCTTTGTAGTGCCTTGCTGCTCAGTGGAACTGTACTTCCAGCCCGTGTTCTTTTTCCACCCGTCCAGATGGCGGTACCATGGGGAAATGCTATGGGTCCCCTGGCTTTGCCGCATCCTGTTCACGCGCTCCCACATGGAAACCGAAAGAATTTTCCCAAATTTGATGGGAGCGGGAACCAAAGCACGGATTCACACATATCTGCATTCATCATGTCATGCAGTATCCTAGATGTAACCCATGAAGATGTGTCGGTTCACCTTTTTCTGGAAACTTTACAAGGGCCCGCAGCAGAATGGTTTCAGCATTTACCGGCCGGATCTATTACCAGTTGGGCCACCTTGCGGGATGCTTTTGAAGACAGGTACAAGCCTTCAGAAGATGCATTTGCATTGTTATCACAGATCACTCACCTAAAAAAGGAGGCCAATGAGACCATGCGCGATTTTATCGCCAGGTTCAATGCATTAATCAACCGTGTCCCTGTTGCCATGCTTCCAACACCGGAAAATCAGAAGTGTTTCTTCGTGAACGCTATGAGCTCGAAAGTAAGTTTCTTGCTCCTGCAAGAACAAGTGGCTACCTTGATTCTTGCCCAGGCCGCTGCCATCAGAATTGAAGATAACTTGCTAATATCTGGTGAATTAAAAAGGGAATCATCTAAGCCTAAATCTTCGGGCCCTTCTCCCACTACTTCGTCTGATCCGGCATTTCAAAAGATGGCGAACGACTTGCTTGCATTAAAGAAGCAGTTAGCCCAAGCTTCCCCCAGTTCCTCATACCGGGATATCCCACGGAGGAATTTCATTTCCAACAATGTTCCACAAAGGCCGCGCTTACCTGCAACTGCTCCGCGGTTGGCACTTGAGGCTCCTCCGGTCAACGCTTTAGTCGAAATCGAAGAAGAGGAACAAAATTACGAAGAACCTTCATCTCAAGGTGAAGATGATCAAGATGTCGGTGAGCCGACTGGCGACTCTACTATCGGGTATATGGAATTTGATGAGGAAGAATCTGATGAAGAAGAGGGTACACAAGGGTATGCAAGTGGACAATCATATGTTGTTTTTACCCGCTCGCAAGGAAAAGAAGCAGAGGTCGCTGCCCATGTGCAGAAAGAGAAGGCTGTGTCAAACGCGCCTCCAACCATTGCTAAAAGAGGTAATCCTCTTCCTACTCAACCCCCTGTTAAGTCTTTTACAAAGAAATCTTTTCCCCCCATCTCTCCTCCAAATCAGCCTTCTTCTATTTCCATGAAGACCAGTAATCCTACTCTACCATCACGAAGTGAGGGACTCATTCCTTCACCAGCGCAACCCTTAGCCACGTTTGACATCATAGATCATGCTAAAAAGACTAAGATCCAAATGTCTGAAGCCGAATATCTTCAGTCAAATCCCGAACAGCTTGTAAGATTGACCAAGTATATTCAAAGTCAAGCTGTCATATCTCCCCAGATCCCCCTAAAAGGAATCCTTTCCACTCCTCCTGCATCCCGCATAAATGTTGCCTCAACATCTGCATCAGGCAAGATAGAACCTTTCTATCTCTCCCTCCTAATCAATGGCCACAAGTTAAGTAACTGCATAATTGATTCTGGAGCTTCTGATAACGTCATGCCGGAAAAAGTCACCCATGCTTTGGGCCTCACCCTTACCAAGCCTTTTGGCAGATGTTATTCCTTGGAAACCAAGCAGGTTCCGTTGATTGGTCAAATCAAAGACGCGCAGTTCGCATTTGCGGCATTCCCAGAGAAAAGAGTAAAGATGACCGTCCTCGTTGCCGACATTCCAGCAGCCTATGGAATTTTGCTGGGAAGAAGTTTTTGCAGTGAAGTTGGTGGGGAGATTCATATGGACTGGTCTAAGGCTAGAATCCCCGTCAAAGGTGTAATGCAGACATTGGAGCCAGAATCACAAAAGAAGTACTTGGTTACTAACTCTGAGGACCCCAAAGCTCAAATTATTTTCGAATCATCAGGAATGGGGAACTATTTCTTGTCTACCGAGTCTGACAAAATGGTTGTTCTCATCCAAGAAGAAGATCTTAACAAGATCTGGACTTTGCAGTTTGATGGCAGCTGCGCAACCAGTGGATGTGGCGCCGGAGCCATGCTAATATCTCCCGAAGGGGAGATTATTCCTCTCTCTTTCAAGTTGCAGTTTTTCAACACAAATAATACTGCTGAGTATGAATCTCTGCTACTTGGCATGCAAGCCGCAAAGGAAAGAGGGATCAAAAATCTGAAAGTACAAGGTGATGCAGAGCTAGTCGTGAATCAAGTTAAGAGGATATATCAAGTAAAGAATGAGAGGCTCAGGCATTACCGCAACGCGGTGTGGGACAACATCGAAGAATTTGACGCTTTTTCAATAGAATCCATTCCAAGAGCTCAGAATGACATGGCCGATTCATTGGCCGTTTCAGCATCCCTCATGCTCCCTCACCCAGGTTTGAAAACAGACAAATACACCATTGAGGTGGTTTTCCGCCCAAGTGTGCCGGACAATTCTCAGCATTGGCAAGTATTCAACGATGACAATCAACTCATTGCCTTTCTAGAAAAGGTAGAAAATTTTAAGGAACTTCACTTTGAAGGATCCACTTCTACGTGCCGTGAATCAGTTACCGGTCAAAAGGATGAATCCGAAGGGAACGACGGCATATGTCAGCTCAAAGGAAATAAAATTCCGAAGGGCCTGGTTTCTTTAGAGCGGTTGTTCGACAGGCATGATCGTTTTGTAAAAAAGAAAAGGCGAGATGATACTAGCTCCTCCCCAGAAACCGAACCGGTTAATTTAGGATCGGTAGAACATCCGCAGTTTGTGAACATCGGAAAATGTTGCACACCTGAAGAGAAGCGGAAGTTTGTCAAACTGCTGAAGAAATACATGGATGTATTGGCATGGTCCTACGCCGATCTAAAGTCTTTTAAGCCAAAGGACGTCCAGCATGACATCCCGTTGAAAGAGGACGTCAAAGCCTTTCGCCAGAAGCAGAGGCATTATAACCCTAAGATCTCAGGTACTATCCAGGCTGAAATTCAGAAAATGCTGGATGCGAGAATCATTTTTCCTATCCATCACAGTACTTGGGTGGCAAACATTGTGCCAGTGCGCAAGAAGAATGGTGAAATACGCATATGCGTAGATTTTCGAAACCTGAATCAGGCTTCCTTAAAGGACAACTACCCACTTCCTATAATGGATCAAGTTCTACAAGCAGTAACTGGATCAGAAATGTTGTCCATGCTTGATGGTTTTTCAGGCTACAATCAGATTGAAGTCTCACCTGAAGACCAATTTAAAACAGCATTCACTACTCCCTGGGGTACGTTTGCCTACAGCAGGATGCCTTTTGGCCTGACCAATGCTGGCGCCACTTTTCAGCGGGCCATGGACCTTGCATTCAAAGGTATGATGGGGAAGGTCATTGTGGTTTATCTGGATGACTTAACTGTGTTCTCTAAACAACGAAATGATCATTGTGATCATTTGGAGCAAGTATTGGCCAGATGCCGAGAGCATGGGATTTCCCTGAACCCAAAAAAGTCTGTTTTTGGAGTCACAGAAGGAAAGTTGCTAGGACATGTTGTTAGCAAAGAAGGAATGAAGATAGATACCGAAAGAGTTAAGGCTATTCAGAGCCTTACTTTTCCTACAAGCAAGACCGGCGTCCATTCTTTCTTCGGAAAGGTGAACTTTCTCAGGCGCTTTGTTCCCGACTTTGCTGAAAAGACTCGTCATATATTAGACATGATGAAAGGGTCACCAACTTTCCGATGGAGCGAGGAAGGGAAAAGGTCGTTTGAAGAAATAAAAGCTTCTGTCGCTCACGCACCAGTCCTGGTATGTCCCGATTTCTCCAAGGATTTTATCATGTATAGCTATGCATCTGAGCATACTGTATCTGCCATCTTGATGCAAAAGAATTCTGAGGATGTTGAATCTCTGATTGCGTTCATGAGCTCTCCCCTCAAGCCTCACGAATTAAAAATGTCTCAGTTGGAAAAGCATGCCTTCGCCGTTGTCAAAGCAGTCAAAAACTTCAGGTATTACATTTTAAATTCTCATACAGTAGTGCTGGTCCCTGACACGGCAGTCAAGTCAATTTTAACTCAACAGGAGTTAGGAAGCTTATGAGGAAATTGGATTGCAAAGGTCCAGGAGTATGATCTGGATATAAAACCAACTAAGTTGGTAAGAGGCAAAGGCCTATGTCAACTTATGGCCGAAAACCAAGGGTCAGAAGTTTCTGGAGGAAAAGATGGTTGCACCAATGAAGCACAAAGCCGGTTGGAGAAACCCGATTCACTGCCTATGGTCCTATTCGTCGCAACCAGCGATGAGTGGTATTCCGATATTGCTTTCTTCCTCACCTACGGTGAATGCCCAGTTCACTTAACTGCAAAGGAGAAGCGCGCTATAAAGCTCAGAGCAGCCAAATATGTCATCTGGGATGATGGTTTATACAAACGTGGGATAGATGGCGTCTTCTTGCGATGTGTCGACAAGCCACAGCAGGTGAAGTTACTTGAAAGTTTTCATAATTCAGCCTGTGGGGGCCATTTCTCCTCTTCCGTGACAGCACACAAGATCATCCGGGCCAGGTACTATTGGCCGACACTTTTCCAAGATACAGCTACCTGGGTAGCAAAGTGTGAGCCTTGCCAGCAGTTCGTCGGCAAGCCCAAGTTGGCTGCTTTTCCCCTCAGGCCGGTCATTGTCAACGAACCATTCAAGCAGTGGGGAATTGATTTTATCGGTGCACTCAATCCCCAATCAAGTGCCGGACATAGTTATGTCCTAACAGCAACAGATTACTTCACCAAGTGGGTGGAAGCCATACCTGTCAAACATGCCACTTCCGAGGTTGTTTGCAGTTTTATCAAAGAAAATATCATTGTCAGGTTTGGCGTTCCAAACAAGATTGTTGCTGATAATGCTTCCAACTTTTCTTCACGGGAAGTTATTAGTTTTTGCTATGAATATGGAATAACCTTAGCTCATGCCTCGGATTATTACCCTCAGGGAAATGGTCAGGCAGAATCCAGTAACAAAAACTTGGTGACCATCATACGAAAGCTAGTGGATGAGAATCAACGAATGTGGCACAAGTCCTTATACGATGCTTTGTGGGCAGACCGCATTACTCCCAAGAGATCTCTCGGTATGTCACCTTTTCAAGTGTTATATGGCACCGATGCCGAGCTTCCCATTTCCGCTGAAATCCCTGCTCTGCGCTTGGCACGGGCAATCGAAGATGAGACTTTTCAAAATTCCCTTGAAAAGAGGATCATGTATCTAGCAGAGCTCGAAGAAAAGAGAGTAAAGGTGGTCGACAAGATCACCGAACATCAGAATCAGGTCAAAAGATTGTTCGATAAAAAAGCTAAGCAAAGAAATTTCCAGGTGGGAGACCTCGTCCTTTTGTGGGACAAACGAAGAGAGCCAAAGGGCATGCACGGAAAGTTTGATTCCCTGTGGAGAGGACCTTTCAAGATCAAGCAGCTCAATGGAGAGAATAGTTTCTATCTCTCGTATCTGGATGGAACTGATCTCCCGCTTCCCTATAGCGGGCAACATCTGAAAATCTTCAGGAAGTAGAGCTTGCTCTCTTCTTTGTACAGTTTGCTTCAGTTGTGTGTTTGTTTTTGTCGTGTGTTTGCTTTTGTTGGTTGTGTGTTTCCCTTTCCGGTCTCCCTTGTTTTTGACTCTGTTACCCAATGGATAGGCACGTGAGATCTGGGATTCTCTACCCCTGAGGTTTGCTCAGGGATAGTCCCCAGAAAGAGCCAGCTGTTATCCCGTAAAATTGGCAAGGGCAATTTTACAGATAACCCTACCAAAATTTTGTTCCGGTCCCTCGTCAGGGACTCCTTGTGTTCGGAACGTTGCAAAAATCCCTTCCCGGGAAATCTAGTTTTCCGAACTTAGCCATTTTTGGTCTTTTTTGGTCGGGCGCACATAATGTCTATGCAACATCAAGTATTCATGCGCCCCCTTTAAATCCTTTGGCGCACGGTTTGAGGTGTCAACAGGCGTTTTGGTGTGCCTCACTATGTTGTGCCTTTCTTGCATGCGCCAAGGCGCATGCGCCTTCATGTCAACAATACTTTTGTTGCGCCACTTTTTGGTGCGCCAAGGGCACACATATTCTTGTGTCAACATCACTTTCGGTGCGCCAAAGGCGCACATAACTTCGTGTTGGCAAGTGTTTTGATGTGCCAAAGGGCGCATGCTTTCCGTTGTCGACAGTGCTTTTCATGCGCCACTTGAAAAAGTTGGTGGCGCATTTATTACCACCTCGCCTATATATAGGCGCATCTGCACTGTCATTTTCATCCGACACAATCACGTGATTTTTCTTCTCTGTACCTGTCAGCGCACCTGCCCTGTCATTTTCAAATCACGTCGTGGACCCGGTTTCATATTTCTCTATTATATAATCCTGGTAAGAGGTCCTCATGTGCTTTTGTGTGTTTTGTGTTTTGTGTTTTGGCTGCTTGTTTGTGTGATTAGAAAGATTGTCAAAGCATGAACTCAACTACCTGGCTGTGAAATCATGAACTCAACCCCCTCCTTGTTTTTCTCTATTCTTCCCCATGCATTTCCCCCTCTTTCCAGATCTGCTGGTAGGGGAAACTCTGTCCTGAAATGATTGCTTAAAAACTCTTATTTTTAGCCTCTTCATCACCCAAAGGTACCCTTAAAAGGAAGCTTATCAACATGTGAACACCTCAGAGAAAGAATCAAAGCTTCAAAGAAAGACTGTAATTTTTCCTCTTTTGGTGCATCTGTCACCCCTGCAACATAATATACAGTCGCGCCAATGGCGCATATACCATGCCTGTTACATAAAGAACAGCTGCGCCCTCAAGGCGCACTTCCTTCGCTTGTTGCAACCACTTTCCCTGCGCCCTCTTGGCGCACCAAACTCATATGTGCAACATTACAAAACCATGCGCCCTTTGGCGCACCCTGCATGTATGCAACATTAAATTTATATGCGCCAAGTACAACTGTTAAATCGGCGCAGGCGCATCCATTGTTACAACAACATCATGTTATGCAGACCTTCCATGCGCCGCGCCAAGTTCCCCTATGGCGCATGAAAAAATGATGTTACACGCATTAAACCTGTGCCCTTTGGCGCATCCTGCACCCGTGTAACATGAAAAATATCAGCGCCCTTTATAAAATGTATACATATGGCACAGGCGCACTTATGCTTACAACAACAAAAAATGCAATCTGCAGTGTCCATGCGCCATGCGCCCTTTGGCGCTGATTTATCCCTTGCAGCAGCCCTTTCCTGTGCGCCTTATTATTTAGCCCTGTAACCTACAGTATTCATGCGCCCTGCGCCCTGAGGCCTTAAAATCACTAACTCTTTCTTCTGTTGACGCTTTAATGGAAGATCAAACAGCTGATATGACTTTCTTGCGTTGGGTTTCACTTCTTATTCTTGCAGATCAGCAACTGAGTTCAGAGTTACATATGTCAACATCAAGCAAGAGACCTACCAAATCTAAGGGTAAAGCCAAGCTCACAGAAGAAGAAATGAAGTACAAGTATCAGAGGGTCAGGATGCCCGAGTCCCAAGCAGAGTGTGACCTAGACATCAGAGACTCAGAACTGGGTCATATTGATATGGAGGATTTCTGGGCCAGAACCCAGAGGGTCACAAGAAGTCCATGGATGGACAAACTGATGGGCAGTGCTACATTTTGCTGGCGGGATCCCAGTAAGTGCCGTGAACAATGAGTTTATGATGGTAGTAGCCCGATGCTACAACAAAGACACAAGATGTGTCCATAATGAGAAGGGCGAGGTCATAATCAACCTCACTACCCGCCACTTTGAAATAATGCTCGGCATCCCTCACCACCGGCACTTTGTGGCCGTAAGCCAGGAAGATTGCATCAAGGCTTGGGATGACAATGAGGATCAGTGCATGCAGCTGATGAACGAAGTATACCTAAAGAACAAAAAGGTGGTGACTCGGTGGCCACAAGTCATTCATCGCAGTGACTTTTCAGAGGAACTCAGTGACACAATCACGTTCCTGAGCAGAGTGTTTGGGCTTCCTGATGCCCATTACTTTCACAAGTGGATGCTGCGATACCTAGAAACGATGAATAAAAATGTGCCAGATCAACGCTTTGAGTGGGCGGAGATCATAAGCAGCACAATATCGGAGTAGCTCCAACAACTCACCACAACGGGGAGGTTCTATATGAACTCCTATGTAGTCTATGCTGCAGCTTCAGAAAGAGACTATCCAGCTCTAATGCGGTGCGGGGTTTGGCCCCAGGTTAAGATATATGAATACTATCCAGAACTGAAGCTGGAAAATAGCATCCCCCAGTTCACAAAGATCAACGATGCCTTCTTCTATTTCATCATCTACCTGTTGAGGCCGAACATGACTCACGGTCGTACGACCAAGAGCATCGTAGCAGCTACAGAGAAATGGGGGGCCTTGTTCACTCAATTCCCCACCTTTACCTATCTGAGGGCAGTTAACTTCTTGGGGGAACCAACTAAATTGCCGAGATATGCCGGTCCCAAGTTGATCCTGTTGGAGCTGTCGAGACAGCTTATCACCTACCACGAGAAGTGTCTCAAGAGAAAGAAGGGTGGAACTCCTTTCCCCCTCACAGTGGGCAGGTATACGTGTCTCTCTCACCACAAGGTGAAGGATATGTTTGCAGAACTAGAGCTACTGAATCTAAAGCATAACTTCCCAGCCAGGCCCACCTTCGACCCAAGAAATTGTCTCCCCAGGGCCAAGCTCGATCCGATCCACATCCCTCAGATCGAAGACATTTATATCGACATATATCATGAGGTCGAGCTCAGGAGGAAGGATCATTCCCGCTTAGCCTTGGCCTAAATCATCCAGTACGGTGTGGCCATCGTCCCAAAAGGCTATCAAACTACTGAGCAAGAAGTTGATCAAGTGTATCTTGATACAGGTGGAGATGACTGGCCGTTTGCTGTGATTGACAGGACCAAAGCGCCTCAGACAATTGAGGAAAGGGTCAAGGAAACTCTGCGAAGAACAGAGCATTGGTGCCGAATGAATGGTCTCATCTACCTCGGAGTTGATTTCATCACATCTCCGTTGGGCAAAGCACCTCCTCGGTCAAAACAGCAGCCAAAGGGCAAAGGGAAAGGTAAAGAGGGTGAATCCAGCTCCACCCAAGAGGAAGCTCCTGAAAGCCCTCCTTCCGCTTCACAAGAATGGGTTGTAATCTCGGAAAGCTTAGAAGAAGAAGCAGCGGAAGATGTTCCAATAGGCACATCCACTCAGGATGTGGCCACGACTGTAACTATTGAGGTCCCTTCTATCCCTTCTCCTTCTCCTCCTTCTCCTCCTCGAGTGACCCAAGCGACCATTCCTTTGGTCGTGTCCTCTCCCCCATCTTCCACTGTTCCCCCTTCTTCCTCATCCATCTTCTCTTCTCTCGCGGAGCTGTCCCCCTCCATTTCTTCCCTCATCTCTGAGCTCCCTTCCATTCCTATGTCTTCCTCCCCTGCAGTATCTCTTCCTCCCGTGAGCACTTCCTCGGCTTCCCTCTCAATGCCGCCTCCAAGTGTCTCCACGTTTTTCCCTTCTACTACTGCAGCTGCCCCCTTCTCTATTTCTGGTCCTTCTCCCATAAGTCCAGCCTGGATCTCCCAGCACCTGAGTCAACAGAAGAGGAAAGTTCCCATCGCCCTGATGGACTTCTCCGTCATCCCATCAAAAGGGATCAAGAAACAAAAAGCCCATAACCCGCTTCTCGCAGAGTGCATCAGGGGAGAGAGTGATGGAGATTGCATACCCCAATCCTTTGAAGGATAAGAAGGATCTGTCTCCGACAGATTACACAGTGACTCAAGTCACGATGGGGACATCTTCAGAAAGCCTGCAAGGAGAGGCCCTATCTGCAGTTGACACCCTTTGCAAAAAACTCCAAGAAGCAAAGGAAGAGAAAAGGCTACTAAAGGAGAAAAATAAACATCTTCTCCTGTGCCTTGCAGAAAATGGGCAGTGCGCCTCCTACAACTGCCGCCGAAACTCCTGAGCCTCTGAGCCAGGATAAGATCAATGAATATGCTAAAATTGGCAAGCAGGGCATGGCTGTTTCCTCCTGGAGGATCCAAATCCTTAAAGAAAGCGAGGGAGTGATTGCTAAGTTCACCGGTTTGTACCAAAATATCAATCAGATGATTAGGGAACTCCATGCGATAGCAGGAACCATCTCCGAAGAGTTTGAACATGCCAGGATGCAACACGAGACCTTTCAGAAAATGCTCGACTGTTCAGTCAAAGATCTAGGTCAAGTTCGGCATCTTTGGACACCCCATAGCCCTCAACAAAATCCTTTCTACTCTGGATTATCGGGTGGATCAGCTGGAGTTCGTCCTAGAGAAGATCGAAAAAGTAAAGGAGGTAGCCCTGGATGCAATGCATCAAATGAAACAGATTTTTGTCAGAATGTCTCTAGGGTTTCTCACTTCCTCTTTCACCTTAAGAAATTTGGAGGGAGACTATTCAGATCTTCAAGGAGATCGTTTCACAGGGACTGGGGCCATAGGTCATGTTCGACACCGAATCCATCAGTAACCTGTTGGCGTGTCATGACTTCATCGGGTACCTTATAGAGGTAGAGAATGATTATTCCAAACTCCCGGAAAATCTCATAGATGAGCGGGAGGACCTGCGAAGCTATCAGCAATCGACATAAGGATCCTTTCGAGGATCAACTTCAACCCATGATCAGTAAGTTCATGGAGTACCGTTCCTAGTTCCACATCTCATCACCCAAGCAGCAAAAGCAGGATACCCCCTTCCAGCCGTGGGACGATGACGAATAGTTTCTTTCTTCCCAACTTTCTCTTTGTAAAATTATCCAAAATTTGTTGACACAAACGATGACATTATCCATGTTGCACCATGGGATGATGTCATCCACCAAAGTTGTCAAAAGTCAACAAATGGCTTTGTAATCTATTGTAAGATATTTTTGTAATTAAGTGGTTTGTTTGTTTTTGTTTTTTTTTCTTCTCTCCTTCTATATATACTTGAATACTTGTTGTATTTAGGGGGTGGATATCTTTCAGAGGAAAAATAGAAGTGAGAAGAAAAGGCTTTGTACTTTTTGTAACAGAAGAAGATATTAATGTGAATATTAAGAATTTGTGCTGAATATGAGTGTTACGGGCATCTGATATTTCTTATGTCAGATCTGTGTGTTTATTCTGTTGAATCTATCTCTACTTCTTTGTCATTTATTCATAAGTATTGCTTTATTCATTTATACAAGTAGGTTTGGCTCTGTTTACTACCAATCCCAAAACATAAACCCTCTAACCTTTCTGCTTTGGAATTCATTTCTTCTCTTCCTTTGGATCTGATCTTTCTTCATCCTCTCTTTCATACCTTTCTTTTTCGCAGTCAGAAACACCCCTACTGGGATGAGATCCCAAACCCCCAAAGGAAGAATATTGTGAGACTTGCACAAATTCTTGCTGGTAGAATAACAATAAGCTAATTTCGCTTTGCTAACTCAAAGAGGGGCTATGCCCTGCAAACTGTTGGCTCGTCTATCCATAAATATGCCCAAGCGACAGATTTTCAAACCAACACCACTATAGTGTCATCATGAAGCTCATGAATAATCACCGAGTTAGGATTAAATTCCACTCACATTCCTTCACCAAGGTGAGTGATTTGGTAAACCGATAGGATATTGGTAGAGAGATCAAGAACACTAAACACTTGGTTAAATATTTCACCGTTCATCTCTATCAATCCAATACCAAAAAACAACACTCGTAGTATCATCACCCAACGTGATTTTGGACATGTCACATGGATTGATAATGGAAAACTCAACATGCAAAGAGCCCATGTGGTGCGAGGCACCGGAATCAATGATCCACGTCAATGAAGGAGAGACTATGGCTACAAGGGAATTTCCTTTCTTTTTATAATATTTAGACTCCTTTTCTTTAGAAGACTCAAACTTTAGAGCATTTTGTTTGATAGACTCGAGAACACCTATATTATTATTCTCAAGTAAATGAGTTATGTGATCTATTTTTTTTCTCATACAAGTATGCTCCTCATGTCTAGTCTTCTTGTAATAGGAAGACTTGCACTTTTCCTTCTTCACTTTAGGCTCAAATGTAGAAGTGTTCATGTTAGATTTGGCTTGGTTTTGGTTGGTCTTGGTTTCCTTCTTAGGTTAGTCATTTTTTCTTTCTTCTTTTGATGTTTCTTTTCCTTACCCTTAAAATTATTTGTTATAAGGGCATGTGAATTAGATTTGAATGCTCACATTTAAATCAACTTATCTTGTTCTCGAATGAGTTGGGATAAAAAAATTTCAAATGAGGGCATTTTCCAAGTACTCCTTATAGCTTCTTTCGTGGCTTGGAAGGTAGAAACAAATATGGAGTATTCAAGGCCAAGCTTAGAAAGAATCGACAAGATCAAATGTGCATCCTTTTTCTAAACTTTACATTCCTTTAAGAGTAATCTACTATGGAGATTTTTTGAGAAGAAGACATGTAGGTTATCAAAGTTACTGGGATTTAATTCTAATAATTTGTTTTCCAACTCAAACGCTCTCATGTCATCTTTTTTTCCAAACATACCGTATAAATTGTTACATGCTTCATCAGGTGTGTCAAAAGATCAAGTCATAAGAAATGGACATGCAAATAATACCTAAGGCTTCGTCACATTAGTTCGACCACTTAGATTTTCTTGGGTTCATCATAAGGCTTAATCTCAGCTCCCATAGTGATGCAAAATAACCCTTTACCATTTAGTTTCAGTACCATATTAGATATCCATTCAAAGATGTTAAACGACGTGAGAAAGGGAATAAAATGATAATTCATCGCGAAGAGAGAGAAAATAGGAATGCAAAAGGAAAATAAAATACACACACCCCATAACAATATTTTCACCCCCTGTTTACAATACTTTATAGTTTAGCATGTTGATTATAATCAAATGTGAATGTGCATCATGAAACATTCTACCACTCACATTGCAATCAACATAAAATGCACAAATATGGAGGCCACGATCAAATTTAAGAAATCACAACAATTTGACACTGTAAGAAAGCACAAAATGATGTGAAAATAAAATAAGGGGAGATAAAAGTAGTCATGTGTGAGAAACATCATCTCACATCGCAAGAAAACATCCCTTGTTGCAAGGTTTTGGTAGATGTGCTCACTAGCCTGCACGTTATAACGAGAGTGATACAATGCAAAAAAGGACTCATAAACAAGTATAAAAACCTCTAGGACACAAGAAAATTTCTCAAAAAGAAAAAGGGTCTCCAAAAAGCATTACACACTTCCAAAAAAGTTGGCAATAAAAAAATGTCTAATAACCTTAGTTTCACAATATAATTATATCATAAAATGAATCTATCTGAACATATCGAACATTATCTCAAATCCTATCCATGGATGAAGTGTCTTACAAAACAAACATTAGTTGGGTTATTGGAACCATCGTGCACTACCGATATTGACACTACTCTAAAGAGACATCAAACCATATATCATTCTCCACTTAGAATGTGATATCTATATAGATCAATCAAATTTGGAAACTTCTTTGACAATGTTTATTTTGGCTTTGGCTCTTGCTAAAATACTTGGAGGTGAGATATTTGATTGCTTGCAAATGAGAGAGAATGTTGTATTTACTTGGTAAGAAGCTTCAGACCTAATTTGGGTAATACCCTAATGACTATATATGTGTTATTGTAAGATTTTGGGAGTTGTAAGTTCCTTTTGTAAGTTTTAGAAGTGAGTGTATTAGTGTATTGTCATAAAATTTCTAGGTTAACAAATGAGGTAATGTTTACTTGTTTATATAGGGTTCTATAGGTGATTTATCCAAAAAAGGCTGACCCAAATGAAGTATAAGACTCAAAAAATTATATCAATTTGAAAGCATATTTGGAGGACATGTTAGTCCAAGACCTTACAGGATGATCAGGATCAGATAAAAATTCCCGACTGAATTGTATGACCCTGGTTAGAGAAAAAAAAAACATGCAAAATAAATTTGGAGCTTGTCAACTGATGTCTGTCTATGGTTTTTTTGCATTGTATTCTTATAGTTTGTTGGCATGTCAGTGTGCAAGAATAAACAAGCTAAACAAAAGACATAAATAATGTGCTAAGCAAGAATGCAGAGGTTGTATTTCTCTTAGCAAGAGTGTATTGTAAAAACTGAAGTAATGTTAAAGTAGTAAATTTATAAAATTAAGTGTCCACATTTGAACCCTGTTTAAGTATGAAATGAAAATTACATGCTTAAAGGAAAATATATTTGTAGTGTCTAGACATACTTTTTCTTTCACTCAAAGCTTTGTTTTACAGTTTTCCTTGTTAGTGTTTGGTGTTGGTATGCTCCTCAATGAACCCTGCAACACAGGGTGTAGTCAATGTCCATGATAAATAACTAAAATTTAACTCAAATTTAAAGTGTAACATGAAATATTTGCATTTTCATAAACATGAAATGAACCAACATGTAAACAAGGAATGAATACACATGTTTTCCTTATGGAAAGAAGTGAATCATCGCATACTTGTGTATTATGCTTGAAGATTGTGCATTGTTGACATTTTTCAAAGGACTGGGGTTGGTTAGTCCCCAATACCTGCCGATGGAGAAACTCAAAGTGGTAGGTGCATACAACCCAACACATAGATGTCAAGGAGAGAATAAAAAGATTGAAGTGCTAAAACACCCCACTGAAAAGGAATAATATCAGGTATCGAAGTTCATTCAACAACTCTTATATCTTCTCCTTTGAATGTGCAGAGGAGAGGAAGGAAAGTTTGCTTACAAAGAACTTAGTTGCTTCGATACCTTCCATAACCCCATGAGAGCACACTCAATGTAGATGAATCTAATACCCACTTATCACAAATAATGACACATAATAGAAAAGAGAATGAGGTGCCCCTATGCCCTTTCCATATGTTTCAACACTAATTGCAAATGAATAGAACTTGAGTAAAAAATGAAAATGTGCTAAAATTTATGATGAAGGAAGGAGACTCATGCCCCCCAGATCCTTGAAACTAATAGATTTCAACACTACACAATTAAATGGTGTTTTAGTGAATTAATTCATGCTCAAAAGACTAACATGTACACTAAGTGGACTAATGTAAGAAATTATGATGAGGTAGTAGAAAGGAACTAATGAAGCTAGAACAATTTAACACATGGATGTTTTCACCCCTAGGAATAGATATGCCTAAGGTCAGGACTATACACCTATCAGTCATGCACTTACTCTGTATATGTTCTGACATCAAGATCAATATACCTTCATGAACACATGTGCTGTGAAAAAGTTAAAGAATTCATGTTACTCTATCTATAACTAAGTGTATGCCCATAACAATTTTTGTGCCTGCTATAAATGTAGACATGAACCTAGATAGATGCCCCCTATTTTGAGGCATGTGTAAAAACCATGTTAACAATGTGGCTCAAAAGAAATAAATATGTGTTAATGAAGGAGATATTTGAGAAACTATAGTTAAGGGTTTTGTAGTGCCCACCTATTTTGCATTCCCACTTTGGACTGTGTTAGCTCATTATATCATTGTACTATGCTGACAGAGACATTATTATTGTGTTACTATCATTTTGGTGTTGATATCGTTATATGATATGGACATATATTAACATTAGGATGTTAACTCATTTCTGGTAGGTTATTGATTGGAAATGCGATGCCATTATATATTGATCATTTTATGGGGTATCAATATAATATCATGTTTGAATTTGGTTTGTGATCTCATGATCTTCTATTGATACATCATGGATGCATTATCGTAATCTCTTCTTGCTACATTGGATGATTGATCATAATACAATTTACTTGTTTTAACTAGTTGTTGATCTTGTATGAGATTATCGTCATGCTGCATATATGTTTATCGCATCATTAATTTATTAGTATTGGATAGGTATGATGTTTGAATCAAGTTTTCAGTTGACAAGGTTTGGCCATATGAGAAACATGGGATTTAGGAAGGGCATCTCTAATTAGCACAATGGGCCTTAAGGGGAAAATTTTCCTTGCCTTGACTAATTTTGGTGTTTGGGGTCACCTTGTTTAAACTTTTGGTTTATGTGTGGATTTATACTCCTATGTTCTTGTATTATCAATTCCTTTTACCCATATGGTTTTGTTCACCCCTTTGATGTATTTTCAAATTATTAACTTTAACCCCTTCTTTCCTAGTGTTTGATCTTGTTGTTTAGTACTAATTTCACCCCATTTGGTGGGAATGGTTTATGGATTGTTTTTTTATGCTAATCTTGGCTTAGGTGAGCCCAGCTACCCCTCCTAAATTCCACATCTTTCCCAAACTCGGATTTGGGAAATATGTGTCATTTAGGAGGAGCTAAATGCAAGCAAAGGGCTAAATTTCTCTTGAAAAAAGACCCTAGGCCCCATACCTATGGGTGGGTGGGCGGGCTCTTTTCAAGGAAAATTGAGATCATTTTCCCATTTTACCTCTCTTTTAACCACCTCCAATGATGGTTCTTGGTTTTGGGGCTTATTTTGGGATATGGAGATTTCTATGATTGTCTTGATTTATTTTCTTTTATTTTGAATTTGGGGTGCATTCTTTGGAAATTTTCATTGGTGGAATCTTGGGTGGAGGTTAAAACTTTTCACCCTCCCATTTATTTTTTTTATTGGCTCTCTCTCTATATGATCCCTCATGTTGAGGGGATGGGGGTTATTTTTGAACTTTTTTTGTGGAAGTTTATTTGGGAACTTATAAGCAAGAAGAAACAATTTGTGGACAAGCTTGAGTAAGGGATTTTGTTATTGCTTGTGAGGTAGGATCTCATGCCTAATTAATTTTTTTTATTATGTAACTATGTTACTTTCATGGTGAAAATTATTGTGTTTGAAAGCATTAGAATTTTTTCTGGTTTTATGTTTTCTCTATCCACCCTTGAGGGGAGTGGATTTGAGAGTGTATTGGGAAGAGGGAGAATCCCTTTTATTGCTCAACCTAGTTGCTTAATGGAAAATATTGATGGGTTTATGCTTCCCCCTACATTTGTTTTTTTATAGGAGTTGATTTCCATTTGGCTTGGAAATCATGTCCCTATCTTCACTTAAGGAATCTTATCAGTTTGAAAACCCTTGGTGGAGAGGGGCATGGAAAGATAAGGGGAGAAAAATGGAGAGATGAGTAGATTTGTCGAGGCTTGTGTTTTTGGAATTCTCGGTTACTATGTTTTGGAAAATTTGGGATATTTTCATCCCCTATTCCCATGAAAAGAAGTATGGAGCTTCTCAACGTTTTGTGTTTACTTCTTGTGTTTTGGCTATGTTGTGAAATTGCAAGCCTTGTATTTTTGTATGATTTCCTTATCCAATGTGATGGTTAGAGGCATGTATTCTCTTCTCTCCCATGGGATTTGGGGGAGGTTATCATGTTCTCATTGTTCACTTTCATGCATGCAAGGATGTCAATTGGTTTGTGTGGTCAACCAAGTTGTTCTTGTGGCTTTTTTGGAGTTTTTTGATGGATTTGGAGAATGGATTGAAGTTGGGAACATGAAGAAAGTTGTAGGTTTTGATTGTTGTTTTGGAGTTAGAAAATTTACAAAAAAATCCCATGTTGTCTCCACTTGGTGGAGGGTTTTTGTACTTGTATTTTAAGAATAACTTCATGTAAGAAAAGATACTTTCTAATTTTCATGATTGTTAAAGTGGAAAGAGTGTTTAGATTATTTTCTAAAGGATATAGTGATGTTTTGTATGTTACAAAATTACTTGTAAAAGTGAGTCTTCCCCTCTTATTAAATAAATACAATTGTTGTTAAATTATTTTCATGTAATCCCTTAGTTTCCTCTTTGAAATGATGCTGAAACAACTAGGACAAAAAGACGTAAATGGATGTGTTGTTACAAAAAAAAATGAAATGAGCAAGTTTTCCCCTTACTTTTATAAATCTGGAATTATTTCATTTATTTTTCTTCTCAAGACGAAATCAAAAAAAAAAAAAATCATACTTGTAGCTTATGGTTTCTATCTCTGAAAAAGGAGCTGAATTATTGATGTTTATATCAAGAAATATTGGAAGTGGATTCACTTATATATTTGGTTTGTATCTTGTAAACTTGCAAAAAGAGGATTTGTTTTATCTTTGAAAATGAAGTAATTTTATTTATGATCTTATTATATAGCGCCTTTAAATTTTCCCTTTGGGCCTCTCACAAACTAAGCATAATTCCTCATTAGTCGATCCATGCGAATTGTTTTTATATATATATATATATATATATATATATATATATATATATATATATATATATATCTATTATATGATTACCTAAACAAAAATAATATAACTCTCCTCAGAATAAAGTTAAAATATGCATGATATTTTCATAAGTAAAATGGGACCCCATGACAACCTGAGATGAGGAATTTCTCCTCTCACAAACTAAGCATTTTGACCAAGGGATTAATATAGAAATAATAATGGATCTACATACACTGATCATGAATATCAAACCCTAACAGATTTCCATTGACAGGGAACAAATAAAATGAAGGAGCATCCATATATCTTGCTTGAGCTCCTTGAAGGCTCTTTTCCTCTTCCTCATACCTGCGTACAAAAAAGCAACCATTTAAAAATGAAAATGAAATAAAAGTGAGTTTTTTGGTAGCCCATAAGGAAATAAGGGCATCCTTAAATGCCCTCAGATCCTATGGTGGAGGATCCTTTTATCTAAGGGCTCTCCTTTATTCCATATTTGGGGTTTTAAGTGATTTATAATTTTTCCCATGTTATTTAATTGATATAAGTTTTTGTTATCCTAGCTTAGGTAATTAAATTTTAATAGGGTATGGGTCCATTTGGGGGACCAAATTGGACTCATGCCCAATTCTAGTAACCATTGGGGTGCCTTTTAGCCCTTAATAGCTTTCAGAAAATAAAATACATGATTTAAATTAATTTAATTAATTTTACTACTGTGATTTTGATCGCTGTAATTTTGAAATAATTAAATATCTCGCTTAAGTGGTTTTGTGTTTTTTTCATCGTAATGTCTTTTACCCGCGACTTACTCATATTTTGTTTTATCACTTCATATTATTATAATTAAAAAAAAAAATTATTAGTATAATATTAATCTTGGTTTCCTTTGGTAATTTTGGACTTATTTCGTACCCGAAGCCGAAAGGGGCGTGACAAGTGTAGAGTGCTTGAAGCAGTGGCCACCTGGAATAACATGTACCCATAAAAAGGAAGGTCTTTGCACATGGTGGAAACCATGATGTGCAACAAAAACAATGGTAATAATTGATATAAACCCACATAGAAGATTTAAAAAGTAGTTGAAATACATGGAGATACACCAATAGTGCAATCAAATGCAAGAAGTAAGAAAACAATTTCACACAAATGGCATAAAGCCTGCAAACTTGAGACATCCATGATGTCACAAGACAATTAAGGCTTGTAATCCTATAAATAAGAGCAAGAAATAACAAATAAGATAGGCATGATACCACTACTATGAGACACCCATTATGTCATAAGAAAACCAAGGAACATTGGACATGGGCAAGGAAAAAAAACAAGTGATAATATACACCCATAATAAATTGTGCATGAAACAAGAGTGTCAAAACATGCTAACATGATATATTAGTCAATATAGTTGAAATGCGTGAAACAAGGGATGTCAACACTACAGAAGCCACATATATTAGTCCTATTAGTCTGAAAAATAACAAGTACACAGTTTATGTGATTGAACATAAATGAGGAAATATGAAAGAACTATCATAAAACTATAACACCTATAAAAGATGGAGGAATTTACACTAAGAGAAGAATGTAAGGATTGATGAGTTCTTTTATAAGATTTTATTAATTTTTGTGCCCTACATCTAGCTCAATATACCAAGTGAGCACGTGTGTAAAGAAAAAGTCATGGTATTTATCAAATCAAAGTGATACACAACATGTATAATGTAAGGTGCTAACAACTCAAGTAAAATGCATAGGTCCTAGTTTTTTATTGTTGCAAATATTTGAATGTTTTTGTATTAGTAATGCATATCTCTATACAAAAAATGTGGAGAGCATGAAAATAATCCAATGATAACTATTAAAGAGGTTGAGAAACTTCTAAGGAAGATGGAGGCATGTGAATAAATTAAGTCGAAGGATGTGTCTTCAATGATAATGGTATAGTAGTAGCGATGGATACCACAAAAGGCCTCAAAGAAGAGTAAGGTGAGGTATATCCATGAGTGGTGTGTGAAGCAGAATACCTGGGAAGGAAAGAGCCATTATAAATAATCATGTGCAAATCTAGAAATCAAAATTATAAAAGAGGTGTAGCACTTAAATGTATCATAGTACATGTAGAAAATGTAGGGGAGTCATATCAAAATAGAAATATCAAGATGGATATACCTGTTAGAAATAATATGAGTAAAATTCTTTAAATTGAAATGAGTGATGACAAAATGATTTTGAGTGACTTTCTAAACACATTGTTATTAAATAGATATAACATGGGATGACTAGGGATAGTATTAGCAGTATGAGAAAACATATTAGAAACGGGACTCTTACCGAAGTATGCAAGGCCATACAAGGAAACCTATTCTCGGAAAAGAAGGAAGGGAAATCTGTGTATGCCCTCGAGTTTTGGAGAAGGTGTTCTATAGTGGCACATTTGGATGATATACAATAAATTTACTATGTAGAAGTATGTGTTATAGCATTATACTTGTAGATCCAGTAGAGGAACTCCCATTTAGGATATGAGTCTGTTGATCATAGGAAAATGTTGGTAGACATGAGAAGGAAGTTTAGAGTGATAGATGTGAAAATTCATAAGACCATCAAATATAAGGAAAGAATCATCATCATGACTGAGAGATAGAAATATGACTTTAAGATCTAAAAGAGGGAAATGCGAGAATCGATATCGAAATAATACACCATGAAGAAGTTGCACTCCGATGGTAACATCATATATCCAACGCAATAAAAAATATTCGAACAATGGAAAGAATATGCAAATAAGAAAATAGGTCTGCTCATACTAATAGATCAAAAAAAGGAAGTACAAATAGGGGTGTTGTGTAACCCCCATGCCTAAACAAGGAAAGTAAAACCTATGATGCCACATACGCATATGACATGACCGACGCATATGATGCCACTAAAGGAGGAGTTACAATTCCAAATAAGGAATGTAACTCCTATGACACACTAACACCAGGGTTCATTTTAAGACATCCCTATAAAATTGAAGGTGGAAAATACCTGGCGAATATCCCCATAACCAGTTTCAGTGAAAGGTGAATTTGACAGTATTCAAAAACAAAATTTTCTCCTATTTTTTCATGGCTCCATCAGTGACATGCGACAACACTAGTTCGTAATGACGCATGTCACTGACGCGACACTAGTTCGTAATGATGCGCAACATTGGCACGACACTAGTTCGTAATGACGTGTGACACTGGCGCGACACTACTTCGTAATGACGCGCGACACTGGCTCGTAATGACGCGCGACATTGTCTCCTACTGTCGTGCGTCAGTGTCTGTTAATGACGCGTGACACTACCTCCTACTGTCGCGCGTCACTGGCCCCTAATGACGTGCGTCATTTACTCCTACTGACGCGCGTCACTAGCTCCCATTGACGCACGTCAGCTAGGACTGTTGTCGCGCATCAGCTAAGACCTTTGACGCGCGACACTGGCATTTATTGACGCGCCACACTGTACACTAATGACGTGCGACACTGTCTTCTATTGACACGCGTCCCCTGAACTTGTTAACGCACATCAAAGGTCTTAGTTGACGCGCGACAATAGGAGGAAGTGACGCGCGTCATTAGGGGATAGTGTCGCGCGTCACTAGGAGCCAGTGTCGCACGTCAAAGGTCTTAGCTGACGCACAACAACATTCCTTGCTGACGCGCATCAGTAGAAGCCAGTGACGCGCATCATTAGGAGCAAATGATGCACGTCAATAGGGGCCAGTGACTCCCTATTTAGCTTATAAATAGCCTTGTGTCGCTCATTTTCTCGTTTTCGTTTTCCCATTCTTGAATTTTTGCAGGTCTAAATCGTGTCAAAGACGTAATTACAGCTATAATGTCGACTTCACATGCTTCCCAATTGCAAGTTCAGCAAGAAAATCAAGAGAATCCAACTCAATCGATTTCGAAGATCAACTACAGGAATCCCTTATGCCCTCACATCCATACGGCTTTAAAGATGTCTTCAGAATATCAAGATTTTATGGAAGAGTGTGAATTTACAGGGCTCGTTAATATGCCCCATTTCGAAACAGATCCGGATATTTTGAATTACCTTCTCTCATGCTACAATTCAGAGGACGGTATTTTTTATGTGACTCTGAACGATGGCCAAATGTTCCAATTCACTATTGAAGCAAATGACATCCATCGGTTTACAGGCCTTCCTTTCATAAATTTACCAATTGTTACAACCAAGGCAACACTCCTGGAAGAAGACAAGAAATTTCTCGAATCAACGTACGGTTTCCATGTTGATTGTAAGTATAATTCGTTTTAATTCATATTTTTTATTGTTTTTTATTCTGATACAATTTGCTGTTATAAATTTATAGTAATTTTCATTGTTTCACATTTGCAGCCCATGTCAATAAATCCAGGCGTGGTGTAGATACACAATCAATTGCACACCACTTTCTTGCTGCACTTATTTCATTTTGTCAAGCCAGAATTGTTTTGCAGGGTCGCCAAACAGATATACCAAATTGGGCCATCGCATACATTTGTACCACTATCTCAAAACGACAATTCGATTGGTGCACATATCTATCCAAAAAAATAAGAACTGACATAATAAATTCAAAACTCTCATATAATCCTTTCATTTATTCAACAAACTATCTCCTCGGCTTCTACTATGAGGCAATTTTAAATTTAAAAGATAAACAAATTCCTACTTGCTCTGATGAGGCTTTGAAGAAATTCTCAATTCCATTTGAAGAACAACAGGTATGAACTATTTAGTTTGTAATTGTATTTCAATTTTTGACATTACAGTGCCCAGTTATTAAAACTTAAATTTTAATGTTTTGCAGAGAAGATATCTTGAAGCCCTTCCCCGAAAAAAGAAGTTATCGAGAGGAAGAGGCCAACAACACGCGGAGGCTTCGAGGGACTCCCAATCTGAAATGGAAGCTCACTCCTCTCCAAACCCTCAACAGTTTGAACTCGTTAAACGCCAGAGAAGTAATACATTCTCATATATTATTTACAAATTCCAAAGTTGCATATTTATTTTTCAATTTAAATTTTAACCAAATGAATTGACATTATTTAATATTGATGAATTGCAGGGACTTTGGAACCTTCTTCCCCAACTCACTCCATACAGTCGCATGCATTCATATCTTCTAAACAGCCACTGAGTACAACTCCTACAAGGCCACCAGTAGCACCGAGAAAAACAACCCCTCGACAACAAGGTACAACTTTTCTATAGTACGTTTAATTTCGTAGTTTTAACTTTATGAATTGTTTTAATATTTTTCATTTTTTTCTTGTACTTTTCAGCATATGTCAGTCATGATCAAACCACAGCACCGACACCCACTCAACCATTAATTTTTAAAATGCCAACCACAGGAACAGTGAAAAAGAACATTGGTAAACGCATGCCTTTTGCTCCGGCCCCTAGTGGGACACTAAACCTTGCCTCCTCATTTCGAATTCCAACTCTATCACTTGGTGGCTTTCCCAGTGCAACGGGCATATCTGTTTTGAACAATATAAATTTAGATGAAGATTATTTGGGCATTGATAGCAATGACCCAACTGGTTTTTTCGATACCCGCGAGATGATTCAAGGCCAGCAGGTATACTTCAAATTTCAATTTTAATATGCTTTACAATTTCTAATTACATTCTGATTTAAATTTATTTATCTAAATCTTGATTAATTTTTTCAAAAACAGGATCAGCCCACCCAAAGGCAGAAATAAGGAGTAGTTGATCTTGGTGAAAGCCCCCATTCTTCTCCAGCAAGATCATCTGCATCAGATTCAGATAGTGAACAGTTTCCACGTTTTCCTTTGGAGAACTTAATTGGTAATGATTGTCAATCCCATGTCATTGAGTTTATTATTCCTCATATCCAACAGCTTATAGAATGGGAGAAAAGGGCTAAAGTTCTTATCAATGAAATTATTAGTCGTTATGAAAATTATTGGCAACGGGATAGTTTATACGCTGCAGTCCATAATCAACCTGCGAAGATGGATTCCTTACTTACCCAAGTAAGATGTGGGACTGTCACGTTTAACAACAACTATAAAGACAACATTTTAGATAAGGCACTAAACAAATTGGAAAATATTAGTGCCGAGGCCCAGGCATATTTTAACAAATGGTCCAAGGACAAGGATTTGGTATCAATCGCAAATGCCGAAAGAGATAGAGCGGTTGTAAGTACTATTACATTTAATTAATCATTCTTGTTAATTTGAAATTTTGAATTTACATTAATATTTTGAATTGACATTACTCTTTTTATGCAGTTGAAATATGAAAATTTGAAGAGTCAGGCGAAGGTTTTGCAAGTTCACTTGGAAACAGCAAAGAACAGCCTATCTGCAGCAAAAAATTTGAAGCAAAATATTGTTTTGGTTAACAAACAAAACAATACACTAAAGCGGATAATTAAAGAGCATGGTCTCGACCCTGACATATTATTCAAAGCCAAAGCAGCTGCTGATCCAAATTTGTTGTCGCATGGAGATGCAACAAATCAAGAAGAAAGAATTATAAAAAATCTGGACATTGTTGCAGAAGATCTTATAAGTTCAAGGATTATTTCTGGTGTTGGGGAAAGACGTACATCCACAGTGGAAGAAGCCGTTGGGGAAGAGAGCAGAGTAGAATTGTATAAAGAAAAAGAGGGTTTTGAAAATTAGAAACTTTTATTATTGAGGAAACTTTATATATTGAATTTGAAAACTTCTACTATTGAGTATGTACTATGGTATTTGAATTTAATTATATGGATTTATATAAAGTCTTTAATTTTAATTGCATTAGATGGTGATTATCATGAATTATATGTATGTTTCTTGTTTACTTGCATTGTCATGAATTGTATGTGGACGTAGATGATGAATGATGATAACTGATAATTAATGATAGATGATGATGAAAGACGATGATCAATTTAATGTGTATAATGTAAAATGTAGTGCCTAAATATCTTGTGGGACTTTAATTATATTGAAAATTATGTTTTTGGGAAAAAATAACAACTAAGATTTGAAACAGATCTTTAGGATTTCTCCTTAATAGACTTATGGTGTAGGAAAATTCTATTTTAAAGAGATTCACCTCTATATAAGTGCATAATCTCTCATTAGAGAGGTTGTTTGACATCCAAAATAGTCAAGACCATTTGTCAGAAAATAACATTTTGCTGGAAACAATCAAGACCATGGTTTAAAAGATATGGTTTTGTTATCATGGATATTGTTTTGTGTAATATAGATTGACAAGTTGCTGTAAATAGTCAAGGTTATGGAGGCTAGATTAACCAAAGTTGGAATAACCATGTGATTAAAAGATAGGTCAAGCTCGATATAGAACTTTGAAGTTTAATGTAAAACATATAAGGTTCTTATCATGAAGATTAGTCTGTATAGATCAAGTTCATAGGTTGAAGAATCCTATCATTTTTTAATATTTGATAAGGGTGAAGAATAATTGTGGATTAGAACTGGGAGGCTATAAGTTGGAATAATTTTGAGTGTGTAAGAAAATATTGAAGGTTGTAAACTAGATCATAGCAAACTATGTGTGTAAGTATTTATGTAGAGCCTTGAAGAAGGCACACTACATTTGCAGGATAGTTTGAAGAAGGCACACTACAATGTTCTAGTCAGTTTTATTACTAGAAATGATTTTTATTAGATAAAGACTCTGTCAAGTTGATTTAAATAGTTGTGATTAGTGTAGATTTGGGTGGGTGACTATAGGATATGGAAGATAGCATTAGAATTGAGTTTGAATAACTTCGTGTTAGAGGATGATCATTATAAGTCTAAAAATAGATCTATTTCTTCATGGAGAAATCTGAAGAAGTGATGGATCTATGACAAAGCAGGGAATTTTAGGAATTTTAGGAAGAAATCAAGAAAGAATCATCACTAGTAAGAAATTAAACATAATTGCAAATATCATAGGGTTTAGCTTACCTCTTGCGTATTAGATTGTTGTGAAATCATCAAGGGTAACGTGATAGATCTTTGTTTTTACTGACATTGTAGATAAAGGGGTGAGTTGCCTGACATTGTCAGTCCTGAGAAGTGCCAGCAACATCTTTAAATATATAGACCAACAATATCTTTAAATAAATGATAACAAGAGCTGAAAAAATGTAAAGTAACAAACAATAAGATGATGTTGAAGAAGATACCTATTTAAAATTGAAATCATCCCCGGTAATGTGCTAGATATTTGTCTTAATAAAATTCAACAGAAAAAATGGATTAGTAGATAGATGGGTGAGTTTCCTGACATTGTCAATCCGAAGAAGTAACAGCTTCCTCGGACGGATGTCAACCCACGTTTTCAAAAAATAAAATATTGTATTTAACTAAATGTAAATACATAGACATCTTTAATGATAACCAGAGCTGAAAAAAATGAATAGTAACAAACAATAAGATTAAGGGGAAAAAGATACCTCCTTAAAGTTGAAATCATCACTGCCACTGGTGATGAGCTATATCTGTGTTTCAAAAAAACCCAACATGAGAAATGGATTAGTAGATAGATGGGTGAATTGCCTGAAATTTTTAGTATATAGAAATGTAACATCTTTAATGAAAACTAGAGCTGAAAAAATGAATAGGAATAAATAATAAGATTAAGGGGAAAAAGATACCTGCTTAAAGTTGAAATCATCACTTCCACTGGTAATGAGCTAGATCTGTGTTTTAAAAAAACCCAACACGAGAAATGGATTAGTAGATAGATGGGTGAATTGCCTGACATTTTTAGTATATAGACCTGTAACATCTTTAGGAAAACCCATGGTTAACCAAAACATGAAATGTGTATAGGAGTGTCTTTTAGTGCTTCATGCCAAATTTAATTAGATTTTGAAATGAGTATTTAAACTTATTCAAGTTTTTATAAAACTCGATCGCTTAGAAATGCAGACTAAACAACCTGTATTCTTAGCATCCAAGAAAAAATACAGTGCCTTCTTCAGATAAATCATAGAAGTTAATTTTGTATAGGATTCACATCTTGAGATATTGTAAAATGTTTTGGGGAAAATGGATCAGTATCAAAATATGTTGTATAGGATTCACATCTTGAGATTCTCTCTTCAGGACTGCTTCTTGGAGTGGTTGAATTAAAATATGTCTCTCTTTTTTTCAAATTTTTAAGGTGGTGCATATGATCATAGCTCAATAAGGTTGTTTACATATCATATTAGTTACAAGAATGAGATTTGAAAGATACAATAAGGGTAAAGTGATCAAAATTGTTGTGTAACGGAAAGTTGTTTTTACTTTCTTCTAATTATCATTGTTGAGCTGATGAAATACTTGGTTGACCATTGCAATGAGTATCAAAGTATAAAATTCCTGCTACCACCTTGTTTTGTTTTCCTTTGCTGAAGATACAATGTTCAAGTGTATGTTTGAAGACAATTTTCTTGAAGCTCCCCCATTTCTATGCCTTGAATTGATTAATCATAATCTTCTTGAAGTACAATTGATAAAATCAAGTGTCTCAAATATTGAAAATAAAGTTCTATGTGCAAGGTTGGATCATCTTAAAAAGGTAACATTGTGTAAATTTTGTCAAGAGTGCCTTACTGGTACCTCGTCTCAAACTCAGTCTTAGCATATATCATGAAGTTTCTTTTTGAACTTATCAAACAAGACCCTATATCATCATCAAGTACACATCAAACACTGTTTCTTTGGTCTGGGGATAAATTTGAAGGCTTCATCTCAATTGGCTACATTGCAAACATGAAGGGAATTTCCTCTAGAGCTAAAGAGGTGAAAACTTTGAATTCCATTAAATTTTGGATAAGAAATCAATTATTTGGTAGTCTCACTCATCACTCCTGACGCACGTCAATGGAACGTCAATGGTCGTGACCGACGCGCGACACTCCCTGCTAGTGACACGCGTCACTGGAACCTAATGATGCGCGTCACAGGCACCTAATGATGCGCGTCACTGGCACCTAATGACGTGCGTCACTAGCACCTAATGATGCACGTCACTGGCACTTAATGACGTGCATCACTAGCACCTAATGACGCGTGTCACTGGCTCTTTTTGGCACGCGTCACTTACTCTTTTTGACGCGCGTCACTGGCTCCTACTGACACACGTCGCTAACTCCTATTGACGCGTGTCACTGTCTCTTTTTGACGCGCGTCACTGGCTCTTTTTGACGCGCGTCGCTGACTCCTATTGATGCGCGTCACTGGATTCTATTGACGCACGTCACTTTCTCCTATTGACGCGCGTCTCTCACTCCTATTGTCACGCGTCACTAGGACTATTGTTGCGCGTCAGCTAGAACCTTTGACGTGCGTCAAATGAAGCCATTGACGCCTGATTTAGCCTATAAATACCCTTCAACCGGTCATTTTCTCGTTTTCACCTTCCAGCTCTTGATTTTTTACAGGTCTCGATGCTTCCCAACTGCAAGTTCAGTAACAAAAATCAAGAGAATCCAATTCAATTGATGTATCTTATGCCCTCACATCCATATTGTTTTAAAGATGTCTTCAGAATATAAATATTTAATGGATGCGTGTGAATTTACAAGGCTTGTTAATATGCCCCATTTCGAAACAGATCCGGATATTTTGAATTACTTTCTGTCATCCTACAATTCAAAGGACGGCATTTTTTATGTGACTCTGAATGATGGCCGAATTTTTCAATTCAGTATTGAAGCAAATGACATCCATCGGTTTACGGGCCTTTCGTTCAAAAATTTACCAATTGTTACAACCAAGGCAACACTCATGGAAGAAAAGAATTTTCTCGAATCAACGTTCGGTTTCCATGTTGATTGTAAGTATAATTCGTTTTAATTCATATTTTTTATTCTAATACAATTTGTTGTTATAAATTTATAGTAATTTTCATTGTTTCGCATTTGCAGCCCATGTCAATAAATAAAGGCATGGTGTCTAATATGTAGCATTTCTGAGTACATGTAATTTTTGCAATGCTAGTGTCTAAGATGAGCTTTGTAACCTTGATTGACCTGATGAGTGCAGTGGAAAAGTTTAAACAAAAAAAAGATCTTAAGAAAACTAATGGAACCAAGAAGGGGAAATTAATTGATGTTCCCAAACTTGATGATGCAAATCAATCAAGGGGGAAGAATTCTGATCAATGTACTTTAATATTAACAGAGGGTGACTCAGCCAAGGCTCTTGTTGTAAGTGTTTGTGCCTTGAATCAAGGAAATGTGAATACTGAATTTGGTAGTATTGTGACATGTTTCGACATCACTTTTCAATTTAATTTTTTGTTATTTTAGTTATCTTTATCCTATCAGGTGGCAGGAATATCTATTGTTGGTCAATATTATTATGGCATGTTTCCTCTCAAAGGTAAGCTGCTCAATGTCAGGGAAGCTACCACTCACCAACAAATGGAGAATAAAGAGATAGTAAATATAAAAAAAATCCTTGGTCTACAGGAAGATAAAATATATGACAACATTAAATCTTTAAGATATGGCCATCTGATGATAATGACAGACCAGGTACATGATCTTTGTATAGCGTTGTTTAGTTTCTGCTTAATTCTGACACATCCTTTCTAGTGAGATCCTTTTTGACTTTCCCTTTGTCTCTTAAAGGACCATGATGGTTCCCACATCAAAGGATTGCTGATCAATTTCATACACCATACCTGGCCATCACTGCTTAAAATTCCTTCATTTGTTGTGGAATTTAACACTCATATTGTCAGGGTAACTGTTCCCCCTGTATATTTGGTTGAGTGTATTGAGACTCTTTATATTTGTTTTTAAGCCTCCAGATGTTATTTATCTCCATGTCTAATTTTGGCACATGTTGACGTAGGCAACTCACAAAAATGGAAATGTGTTATCTTTTTACACAATTCCTGAGTATGAAGCTTGGAGAGAATCATTGAGTGGATCGATAACTGGCTGGACCATATAGTACTACAAAGTAATGCTAGTTTGTTTTCTCTTTATATGTTTTCAAGTTTTGGTTTTGTTCACTTGTTGATTAGGTATCACTTGTTGCTTGGACCATACAGGGTTTTGGCACAAGTACTTCTAAAGAGGGCAAGGAGTATTTCATAGATCTAGACAAGCACAAAAAATATTTTGTGTGGGTTGATGAGAAAGATGGAGATGCTTCCTCATATCAATCAGCTTATAGAATGGGACAAAAGGGCTAAGGTTCTTATCAATGAGATTATTAGTCATTATGAAAATTATTAGCAACAGGATAGTTTATACGCTGCAGCTGATCCAAATTTGTTGTCGCATGGAGATTTCTGGTTTTGGGGAAAGAGGTACAGCCACAGTGGAAGAAGCCGTTGGGGAAGAGTGCAGAGGAGTAGAATTGGATAAAGAAAGAGAGGGTTTTGAAAACAAGAAACTTTTATTATTGAGGAAACTTTAAATATTGAATTTGAAAACGATATGATCATAATGTCATTAGAATGGATATAGATGATAAATAAATGGAATGTGTTATAATAGATATATATGACATTAATGATTAGAATGGATATAGATGAAATTAGAACGGATATACTTGTAATGATATGATTATGAATTGTTTTAATATACATGGAATTGTTTTAATAAACTTAAATTAGATAAATAATTGTTTTATAATAATTGTAGTGTCAGGACTCAGGATTATGATAATGGTATTGTTTATCCCACAGTTAAAAAAATATATCAAAGGATTTTGCACATATAAAAATAAATTAAACATAATTTTAAGAAATCAAGAAAGAATCATCACTGGTAAGAAATTAAACATAATTGCAAATATGATAGGGTTTAACTTACCTCTTGTGTATTAGATTGCTGTGAAATCATCAATGGTAACATGCTAGATCTTTGTTTTAAAAAAACTCAACACGAGAAATGGATTAGTAGATAGAGGGGTGAGTTACCTGACATTGTCAGTCCTGAGAAGTACCAGCTTCCTCGGATGGATGTCAACCCCACATTTTCCAATAAAATAAAAGATTGTATTAGAATAAATGTAATATATAGACCTGTAACATCTTTAATGATAACAAGAGCTGAAAAAATGTAAAGTAACAAACAATAAGATTAAGTTGAAGAA
Source organism: Taxus chinensis (assembly GCA_019776745.2). Classification (NCBI taxonomy): domain Eukaryota; kingdom Viridiplantae; phylum Streptophyta; class Pinopsida; order Cupressales; family Taxaceae; genus Taxus; species Taxus chinensis. The sequence continues at coordinate 719,818,329 of CM034150.1, forward strand.
GAAACCTATTCAAAATTGAAGTCATCACCAGTAATGTGCTGAGATCTTTGTTTTAAAAAAAATTCAACACAAAAAATGGATTAGTAGATAGATGGGTGTGTTGCCTGACATTGTCAGTCCCGTGAAGTAACAGCTTCCTCGGATGGATGTCAACCCACGTTTTCAAAAAATAAAAAGATTTTATTTAAATAAATGTAAATATATAGACCTATAACATCTTTAATGCTAACAAGAGCTAAAAAAATGAATAGTAACAAACAATAAGATTAAGGTGAAGAAGATACCTCCTTAAAGTTGATATCATCACTGCCACTGGTAATGTGCTAGATCTGTGTTTTAAGAAAACCCAACACGAGAAATGGATTAGTAGATAGATGGGTGAATTGCCTGACATTTTCAGTCTCGAGAAGGACCTCAATAAAAATATTGTAGTTAAATAAATTTAAATATCATCATTGACACTGGTAACGAGCAAAAAGATCTTTAATGATAAAAAGAGCTTTGTTTTAAAAAAACCCAACACGAGAAATGTATTAGTAGATAGATGGGTGAATTACCTGACATTTTTAGTATATAGACCTGTAACATCTTTAATGATTAAGATAAAAGATAGATAAAGAAGATACCTATTTAAAGTTGAAACAATCAATTATCAATAGCTTCATCAAACTCAATGTTGTCTTATGTAGAATGTGACGATGAGCCAATTACACTCTCAAGGTTGGGAATATTTGTATTTGTAGCTGTATTATTCACACCTCTTCTTTCGCAAAGGGAATTCCTAGTGCGCAATTGCTTTGTCAAAACGGAAAGGTTTTGATGGATTATCGAGAAACATAACACCGTCATGTAACTTTCCAAATTTTTATCCAACATGTTTCTCAGTTTTGATTTTATAAATGAGAATGCACTGAAAACCCTTTCGTCCTCCACAAACCCCAAAATCATTGTTTGGCATAACTCATATAATCTGAAATATTCACTGATATCTTCATGTAAGATTGAACTTTGATAGATTCCTCGCCACAAACCTTATAATAACACCACTATCAGAAGGTTGGTCTAAATTATTATATTGGTTCCTCATTGTTGTTGCAAAATTTGTTGATTGAAACTTTAATAAATAGACATTCAGTATACCTTTGATTTCCATACCCTTTAGCTCTGAAGTCTTTGTAAATTGTTCCATTATTATACCCATCGGATTTCTGGAAATGTTTTTTGACAAAGTCTGCACGGCCACCTTCAGTATTCCAAAAATTAGGATTCATCACACCCCTGGCTTCCAGAATTTTATCTTTACAGAAACGTTCCCTTATTTTTGATGACAAGGTTTCTGAAATTTTTTTAAGCTTTATTCTTGTTTCAACTATAACAGACTCAAACAGATTACGTGTCATGGGAACATCTTCTCGTTCTGATCCTGTAATATCTTGATGTTTTTGCAAAATGTGCACAAGTATTTCCCTCCCATTAACAATGATGCAAAGGTGATCGTGGCTATTAAATCTCAAAAAGGCGTTAGGATTGTAAAGATCTAATAAAGTCTTTCCAATTCTCAAAAGTAGGTGCATCAAAACTATCATCGGGAACAGTACAATATATCAAGACTTTGACATACCATTTTTCTCATCCGTATAAAATCCACAATATAGATTAATCCGCCCTGTGCATGCTTCATCAGTGTATTGATCTCCTTTAACATTGGAAGAATACCAACCAATGTAAGCAATGTCTTCAAATCAGTTAAACGGAACAATAAGTCCCTCGCCCTGTCAACTTCATGACGGTATTTGTGCATGAAACCAACCAATGAAGGGTACTCCTCACGAACTCTGCATGCAGGTTTGTACAAAGAGATTCATCTAGTCTCCACATCCTTCAGAAGTTTTTTACCATCTATAATTTTCAATTGCAAATTTTTCGAACTCGAGAAATCACTTTGGGCTGCTTGACATATAGGCATGAATTTCTCTTATAAGGTCTTCTAATTTAGCAACATTTTCGTGGTTGCTTACCATTTTATATGTTAAATTCATTTTGTGAGCCATATAGTGAATTGGTAGCATATATGGGGCCACTATTGTTTGTAATCTAACACACAGCCCTGTTCGGTGACCCTACATGACAGATGCACCATCTACTCCAATGCATACCAACTTCGTAGCAATTTCATAATCAGTCATTCCAGCAATATCTTTCAAATGAGAAACAACTATTTTATGTAGGTTTTCGGCATTGCAGTTTTCAACCATTTTCATAATACCCAACAGATGAGGTGTCCTTATATGATTTTCTAAAGTATAGACGTGGATACATACCCATGCGGTGTTGTCGACTGCTGTCACTTTATCAATTGAAAGAGAGATAAAGTTTGCTTTTTTTACATTCTCTTTCAAATCTTCCTTCTCTATCATCGAGAGGCATTTTGCCATTTCCCATCCACTACTTTCAGACCAATGTGACTGAGGTACATTCAGCATTCCGTTAAATTGATACAAAACTTTGAAATCAAGGAAATCTGAAATCGCTCTTCCTTTTTTTAGTATTTGAAAAAGAGTAGAGAATTGTATGAATTTTGCATGTAGATTTGTTTCTTTCATCTTACCAATATGCGATGTGATCATTCCTCCCTTTTCCAATAGATGTCTATGTTTTTTCTGCTCTGCCTCATATTCTGTTGTGTATCTAACATGCATGCATTCTTTTTCAGTTTTCTACCTGTGTGTTTTGATTTTCTGGCCAATCCACCCCCGTTACAGTCAAATATTGTTTTCCACAATGTTTTTCTATAGTGTCCAGCTTTAGTTGCATTTTTTATTTCTTTCCCAATTTCCACGTACATATTGTACATGTACATTCAGATGGGATCTCTTCAGAATTAGATGATTGTATAGGTTCAATAAACGCAAATTTAGCTACCCAATCAAACTTGTATGTCCTACCAATGGTCCACATATTCTTGTTCGTTTTCAATGCTTTAATTTTTTGAGTAGAATTTTGAGCAATATCACAATCACTTGGTTTCCTCTTTCTTGGACCGGAGTTTGAATTTGATTTATGTGTTCCATTTTGCTGAGTATTTGTATGTGTGATATCTTGATGCACTTCTGGTTGCACCCCAAAAGGAACAATATCTTCAAGATCTAGCATATTATCGTAGGTTTCATTTGTTTGACTTTGATACTGTGCAGAATGCATGTCCACCTCAATAATACCTTCCACACAGTCAGTATTCTGATTCTTTGTGGTGGCATCTATATGGTTGGTATTTTTTAATATCTGTATCCACAGAGTTTCCAAAATACTTGAAGAGCAATTTCTGAGATTTCTTACTCACTTTTAGGTTATTCGCATTCTTTGAGATGGCACCTTCCATTATTCTGAAGAGAGTCCTGCGTCAACAAAAGAACCAAGTAGCGACTCTGTCCACTGTCTGAGGTCTCTGTCGCGCGTCAACTTTGCACTGAGGTCACGCGTCCACTGTCTTAATATACTGTCACGCGTCAACACTGCCCAAGTCGAGTTTCAACACTTCCTCTGTCGCGCGTCAACACTTCCTCTGTCATGCGTCACTTCTTTTCCCAAGTCGCGCGTCACCACTTCCTTTGTCACGCGTCAGTACAGCTCTTGTCGCGCATCAGTACAGCTCTTGTCGTGCGTCAGTACAGCTCTTGTCGCGCGTCAGTACAGCTCTTGTCGCACGTCAACAATTCCCTTGTCGCGCGTCAACACTGCATTTCTCACGCGTCAACAATCACAGGCTAACAGTAATATGAATCTCTGGTGCTCAAGGGTATGCGAGTTCAAATTTCACAGTATTGGTAATTTGATAAGCTACTTGAGGTATACTACCTGGCGAATCACCTAGGTTTTTATAGGAGATGTTTTCAAATGAAGACGAAGCCGACCCCCAAAAAAAAATATACTATATATTTTAGGCGAACAGGACACCGACCCACTCCGAATTAAAATAGTTTGCGAGAATCATATCGAAAACTATGCACTACGATGAAGTTTCACTCCAAAGGAAATGTAATAGCTCCAGCGTAATCATAAGGAGGAATCGATCAATCAATGAAAGAACTTGCATAACAAAACAAAGCTTGCACATAGAGAAAGACAATGGAGTGTCTTGGCATACTCATAGAATGTCAAATGAAGGGATACTTTATAGGGTGTTGAGTAACCCTAGTGCATGACACACAAGCAAACCCTAAACCTAACCCATGTGAGATGACTCAGGTCCATATGTGATGTTGAGGATGACATAGGCATCTCACACACACCTACACCCCCCCCTTCATCGAAGTTGGGGTAGAGGCTCATGATGAGTCAGAATAGAACAAGAAGACACTCCTAGACAACTAAGAAATATGTTTAAATGGGGCCCAACAACTAAAGGTCTGATAAGGTGCCCATATACAAACAACATATTTCTAGAAAGAAGAAGAGGAGAAGAAGGAGGGACTATATAGCCTGAAGAAGATGAGTAGCTGTAGTAGACCTCACCCCAAGAAGAGACTGTAAGTGAATAAACTTCACCTCAGTGAAGGGTTTGGTGAATATTTCTGCAATCTGATCAGTTGTCTGAATGTACTTGTATGTCAATGATACCATCATGAATAAGCTCTCATATGAAGTGCATATGGATCTCAATGTAATTCGTCTGCTAATGCTGAAATGGTATTTTTTCAAATCGAGATCGTGCTCATGTTATCACAATAGATAATGGGTAGGCCACCAAAAGTGGATGTTAAACTCTGTCAGAGATACCCTATAGCCAAAAAACCTATATGGCAGTGTTAACTACTTCTTTTTACATTCTACCTCTGTAGATCATATGGCAATGGTGTTCTACTTCTTGCTAGACCGACTAACAAGACTCTGAATCAAGAGAGAAATTGTATCCTAAGGTAGAATTCTGATGATTTAAGATCACCGGCCCAATCAGAATTTATACACCCAATCAATTCAATATCCAATCCCTCCATAAGTAGTGAATGCCATCTATATAGAGTACCATGAACATAGTGAAGGATCCTATTAGCTACTTTTCAATGTAGCGCATGTGGCTCCTGCATGAATTTGGACATGATCCCAACAAGCATTAAGATAAATTTGGAAGAGTGTGAGTAAGGTAGATCAAGCTCCCCACTAACTTCCGATAAAGGGTACCATCAACCAAGGGGGAAGAGAAATCAGAAACCAAATTGACCCAAGAAAGAAAAGGAGTAGGCGAGGACTTGCAATCAGACATGTGAAACAGAGCAAGCAAATCAAGAGAGTACTTAGGCTGGGAGATCATAATTCCAGAGTCAGATTGTGAAATCTGGATCCCAAGAAATTAATGAAGTAATCCTAAGTTAGACATGGAGAACTTGTTGGCCAAGGAGATCTTCACACAATCAATGATAGAGGAAGAGTTAACCCGTGATCAACAAGTCATAAACATAGAGAACAAGAATAACCATGGAGTCATCATGCCGCAGAATATACACATTTGGGTCAGAGTGACACCGAGTGAACCCTAATGTAAGTAAAAAGGAGTCCATCTTGGCATACCAAGCCCGAGGGGCTTGTTTAAGGCCATACAGAGACTTCTTTAACTTGCAAATGAGGGATGGATCATGGACATAACCTGGAGGTTGTTTCATATAGATCTCTTCCTCTAGGTCATCATGAAGGAAGGCACTCTTAACATCCATCTGGAGGACTTCCCATCTATTAGAGGAAGTGATGGCAAGGTTCAGTCGAATGGAAGTCATCTTCACAACTGGAGAAAAAGGTTTTAGAGTAATCAACCCCAACCACCTAGGAGAAACCCTTAGTAACAAGTCATGCTTTATATTTCTTGACTTCTCCATTGGCTTCATACTTTGTTCGATATATCCACCTACACCGAATGATTTTTCTTCCTTTCAGAAGAGGGGTAAGATCCCAAGTGTCATTCTTTATGAGTGAGGAATACTCCTCATCCATAGCAGAATCCCACTCAAGAATACCAGAAGCTTCCTGGAAAGATGGTGGATCAGAAGCAGAGGTGAAGAAGGAGTGGGTTTCCAACGAAACTCAAGTGAGTATGTCTCTCATCTGAAGGATCTCCAACTAAATCTCCAACACTCTGTAAAGTTTTCCTGGCCCAAAGAGGTCCCGAAGGTTCAAGCTTAGAGTCGGAAGATTCTTCACTCGAGTGAGAAGGGACATAGTCCTCATCATCATGACTGTTAGAATCAGAAGACTCAAAAGTTTGAGGATCGGGAGGAGAAGGGAGAGGAGGAACTTGCTCAACAACATCATCATCTGATGAGTCAGAATCTGAATCAGTGGGAAAAGGAACCTCATTGAAAGTAAAATTCAATGATGACTCATTAAACTTCACACTCATCTCAATATAGAGCTCATGGGTTGTAGGGTTCAACAATCGATATCCCTTCACACCATCAGGATACCCAAAAAAATATACAAGGTTTGGATTATGGATCCAATGTCTTACGTTTTCTTCTTAGGAATTTGAGCCATAGCCTTGGATCCGAAGACTTGACAGTGCTCAACATCAGGTTTATGTCCAAACACAGGCTTTAAAGGGTGTCATCCCTCTTACTGCCTTGTGTGGAACATGATTCTGAATGTAACAAGCACAATTCACTGCTTTAGCCCAATACTGTGGAGGAAGGGACTTCGAGTGAACCATACAAGTAGCCATCTCCTTTAGAGTTCAATTCTTTCTTTCTGCAACTCCATTTTGGGAAGGGCTATAAACAACTGTACGCCGCAAAGAAATCCCCTCAGAAGTGTATAAATCCTTAAACTTATTGCTCACATACTCACCTCCATTGTCAGTTCGAAGAACCTTAATAGACCGTTCCGCTTGTTTCTTAGCAAGAGCCTTAACATTCTGAAAATGCTTAAAGACTTCAGACTTAAGCTTAAGAAAATATACCCAATTATAATGTGAAAATAGAGCTCTAGTGAAAGAAGGAGATAGAAAGGGGCTAGAAACATCACTATGAACAAGATCAAAGGGACGAGTAACTCTCCAGGATTTTCCCTTATCAAATGTTTTTTCAAGGTGCTTTCCGAGGGTGCAACCCTCACAAAGACCTTTAGAAAACTTAACTCGGGGTAACCCATTGACCATTTCGTTTTGGCTCAAATGTTCAAGGTAATGATAATTTAAATGCCCAAAACACTCATGCCATAGCTTGCTAACCTCATTTGCATGAGTGAGCAAGGCATTGGGCCTCAAATCAGAAGAGAAGTGGGAAAATGTATACAACCATTAACGGTGATCCACCTTTCCCTCAGCCACAGTGCAATCAAAGTTAAGCTCACGAATGATCACCGAGTTAGGACCAAATTCCACTCGCATTCCTTCACCAAGGTGGGTGATTTGGTAAACTGATAGGAGATTGGTAGAGAGATTGGGAACACTCAACACTTGGTTAAATGTTCCACCATCTATCTCTACCGATCCACTAACGGAAACCGACACATGAGTGTCATCACCCAACGTGATTTGGGACATGCCACATGGTTCAATGCTAGAGAATTCAACCTCTAAAGAAGCCATGTGGTGCAAGGCACCGGAATCAATAATCCAAGTTGATGATGGATCTGATCTAAGTACAAGGGCCTTACCTTTCTTTTTTTCATTTTTAGACTCCTTTGCTTTTGAAGACTCGCCCTTCTAAGCATTTTTTTTTATGGATTCAGGAACACTTATTTTATTCTTCTCAAGTAACTGAGTTAAGTGATCAATTTGTTTCCAAAAACAATGATGTTCATCGTGGCCAAGATACTTACAATAGGAGCATTTACACTTTTCCTTCTTCACTTTAGGCTCAGAATTCAAAGTGTTAGTGTTGGGCTTAGCTTGGGGGTTGGTTGGTCTTGGTTTCTTTCTTAGGTTGGTCCTTTGTTTCTTTGTTCTTTTAATTTTTCTTGCCCTTATTCACCACAAGGGCATGTGACTTGGATTTTAGAGTCCCCATTTGAATGATTTTGTCATGTTCTCAAATGATTTCGGATGAAAAACTGTCAAAATGAGGGCATTTTCCAGGCACTACCCAAGGCGGATTTCGTGGCATGGAAAGCTAAAACAAAGACAGAGTATTCAGGACCTAACTTAGAAAGAATCAAAAAGATCAATTGAGAGTTTTTCTTCTCCACTTTACATTCCTTTAGAAGCAGTCTAGTGTGGACAAACTTTAAGAAGAAGGCCTGCAGGTTTTCAAAGTCACTAGGATTTAACCCTAGTAGTTCATTCTCCAAATCATGCACTCTCATGTCATCTTACTTCCCAAACATCTCGTCGAGCATTGTCCATGCTCCATCAGGTTTCAAGGAATTTTTAATGTAGAAGAGTAAGTCAGAAGAGACGGACATACAAAGAAGACCTAAGGCTTCATCACAACGGTTGAACCATTTAGATCTTTCGGGTTTATCATCAACCTCGGTCTCTAACCCCATGGTGACACGGTATAACCCTTTACTTCACAAAACCAATATAATTTTGGATCTCCATTCAAATAAATTAAAAGGTGTGAGCACCGATACTTTAGAGATATCCATAATAAAGAGATAGAACCAACGAAGGAAGAAGGAAGGAGAGAAAGGAAAAAACCACCCCAGAACAATATCACACCCCCCTGAGTTTGGCACTTTATAGTTTAGTGCATTGATTACAACCAGATGCGACTGTGTGCCAAGAAATAGTATGTCACTCACCTTGCAATCAGTGTAATAACGCGTAAGAGTGGAGACAACAATCAAGGTTCTTTGGGTGCAACAGTTCGACACCGTAAGAAAGCACAAGAACGAGTGAAAAAAATAAGGGGAAGATAATACCTTATGAGAAATAGTGTCTCAATTCGCACGAAAGAATCCCTTTGTTGTAAGAATATGGCAATAAGTTCACAAGTAATAAAGGATAGAACAAGGCTCAAGATGATTTGAAATGAGCCAATACAAGCAATATAATGACACCCCCCAGAATTCGGTACTTTATAAAATAGTTTGTTTACAAAACTGATAATCCCATCATCTAGTGTGTGAAAAAACATGCAACTTTGACTAAAGAAGTGCTCAAAACCGAGCAACGAGTCAAAAGTTATAGCAAAAAAATGACTCCCGCAACTGATGGAAAATGCCAATAAGCCCTGCAAACGGATTAAAAAAGTGCCCTAAACGTATGCAAAGGGTTTCATATGTATGCTTGTTGGAAATGGAACTAAATTTTAGATAGGGTTCATTTTTATTACGAGGGGGGATTAACCTCCTACCAACCCCAGACCTCACCCTCCGTGTTTGACTCTCGAAGGAAGGACAATAAAACAAGCAAAAGACCCCAAAAATTTTACAATGCCAATTAAATAAATGTTTTTAACCTTAAAATATTTTTAAAAGGTGATTGATTAACCAATAATCAATCCTAAAAAAGGGCAATGTTGAATAAGTTGCTCAAAATGTATGGTAAACGACAGTGTGGATGTGAATACCTCCAACTAAGTCCACGTGAAAACCATAACAAGCATAAATAGAGATCCTTATAGTGTAACCGTTGTGACACAGGTCAGAGTGAGGTCAATGCCATGAAGAACACCGAGTAGGTCAGAAACAATGCATCAATGTCAAGCTCTAAGTAGTTGCACTGGACAGAGTTCGAAGTGGAAAATGCCAAAGTCGAGGTTGAACCAAATGTAAACGCAGTAGTCAAACAGAGAGGACGAGCATGGCCAGGAGGTCACGGAAGGAACTTGAATAGGAGGAGCAAACCAGAGATCCTCCAATGTAAAAACAATCCTCCAAAGATCAGGGAAAAATGATGGCAAGTCAAAATGTTCACCAGAGGAAGAACCCAAGCTTCCAAGGAAACAAGAAATGGTGCATGGTAGGTGTGCATGAGGGACTCAAGCTGTAAAACTAGTTCAGAGGTTGACAAGCCAACAAAACAATCTCGTAGATGTTTTAACAAGAACTAATGCAGACTAATGTACTCATGCTCACGTAAAAAACCAAACTGCTGAGAATAAGCAAGTCACGAGCCACTGAGCCAATGAAGACCAAGAAGAAGTTTGTACAACCAAAAATGAGCCTATGAAAGGTGGAGCTCCAAACATGCAGCAGGAAAAATCATTGCAGAAGTCGACAAGCTGAAAAAAAGTAGATGTTTGAACAAGGCACAAGGAGTGGAGGTTGAAACACGAGCCAAGTATACCAAAGCACGAGCAATAACCACTATGCAAAAAAATGTCCATGTAATGGTAACCTCGAGAAAACAATGAACCACAGGTCCACACCAGAGTAGAAATGAGCTCACGAGAATATAAGCAATCATGAATGAACTCAGCAACTGATAAAGCAAATCGACCAAAATACCCTCAAACTTGCAACTATTGAAACCTCAATGCGAGGTGAGCAATACGATTCTAAAGTAATCATCAAAAAAACTTACACAAGGAAATAAGAAGAAACCAAAAGTAATAAGAAACCAATAAACGAAGAGTGCATGTTTTACCGAAATTGGCTTTGATACCATGAAAGAGGGAAATACGAGAACCGATATCGAAACAATGCACCACAACGAAGTTACACTCTGATGGTAACATCGTAGCTCCAACATAATAAGCAAGATTCAAACAATGGAAAGAATATGCAAATAAGAAAATAGGTCTGCTCATACTCATAGATCAAAAAAAGGAAGTACAAATAGGGGTGTTGTGTAACCCCCATGCCTAAATAAGGAAAGTAACTCTTATGACGCCACTGACGCATATGACATGACTGACACATATGACGCCACTAAAGGAAGAGTTACAATTCCAAATAAGGAATGTAACTCCTAGGACACACTGACACAAATGACAATGAAAGATTCTATGACAGAATATGACACTTGTTGTTTGACTCCCTAAGACCTATGACTCTCGCAAGGCGATATGACTCACCAGGTGATGTGGACGATGACTAGGCAGGTCACACACACCAACAAGATCTAGCCTAGATTTTTGTGGGGAAGTATATATATCCAAAGAAGGATTGGTTAGCGTGTCAATTAGGTCATCATCAATGTTATCATAATCCCATTCATCAACAAAGCTATCATCTAGGTCAAAACAAAGCTTAACTGGTAACTTGGAATTTTGGTAACTGGCCCCAAGTTGGTATGAGGGAGTAGAGATATTTACAAAACCCATTGACATGTCTTCCCTTCACTAGGGTTGTGTGTGATTTAGATGTTTTGATGTGGTGTGCAATTTTTTATTCTTGATTGGTAATACGCCCCAAGTTGGTATGAGGGAGTAGAGATATTTACAAAACCCATTGACATGTCTTCCCTTCACTAGGGTTGTGTGTGATTTAGATGTTTTTATGCGGTGTGCAATTTTTTATTCTTGATTGGTAATAATTCCATCGCATGTTGCATAATAGTAGGATGCAATTCTTCTACTAAGATTAGTAATTTTGAAGGAGGTATTTCATTTTTATACTTTTTTTTGAATAGGTGGTTATTTGAGTATTGTGTAAGTTGTGTCATCTAATATTGGCATGATGTTCATTAGACATTGATGTATCAATTTTAGGAACACACTTAGAGTTGCGAACTTGAGATGATTGTGTAATAAAATTTCATGTACAAAATGAAATAAAGCCCTTATGCTCAAGTTATTGGATTCTTCATTGTAAAACATATCAATCATTGTCGCAATGTCCATTAATTCCATGATAATTGTAAAATGGTTGACCTCTGATTATTTCAAGTCGATAGTATGGATAGTAATAAATAGGTAACAAAGTGATTAAGCACCTATTGAGTAGGTCAGATAGGATATCATGGTATCTAGTATTCCTATCAAACCAGCGAGGTGCCTTTGGTTTCGGTTTCCTTAGTGGTCAAGATTGATCTTGGGGAGCACACTCATTGTTGCTTCTGTGTAGGAATTTCACTGCACTTGTATGAGCACATGTATTATGTAAGGAATTGTTATGGAATGTCTTAATGGAAATAATATTTAGATGTGATATCACATCGTTGAGAGATTGGATTTTAGCATTCATGGCTTGAAACTGGGTTTAAAAATCAAGTTGTAATTATTGAATGGACTTTAGAAGGTTGTTATAAGAGTTAACATCATTATGAATAGAAGGAGCTGAAATAACATAGGCCATGATGACAGAAAAAATAATAGAAGAAACTCCAATCAGATAATACACAATAATCATCATCACATGGAGGGCCAATAATGGAGAGATCATAGAAGATAAGATCCAAGAGTGATGTTGAGCAAAAAGTGATGGTCATTAAATTAATAAAATGAACATATATGAAAATAAAAAATTAATTTATCAAAAAAAAAGAGGTATTTTTGAAGATCTAATTATGTGAAATAAAAACCTCCAAAGGATTTTTCCAACAATGCATATTTTTCTGATTATGCCCTAATTACTAAAAATGGTAATTTTAGATTTCCAAAAAGTTTCCTAAAAATTAGAACAAAAAAAAGAGGTTTTCATTAAATTATATATAAATTTAAAAATAACCTTAATGGGATTTGAAAATAGAGCCGTTATAATTGAGATATACAATGAAAGGTGATTCGGTAATTAGGAACCCTAAAAAGAGACCCAAAGGTTAGGACCAACCATGAAACCCTAGGGAAATTTGTGCAAACCTTAGTTAGGACAGACGATAGATGAAAATCATGTGTGGATTTGAAGATAATATATATATATATATATATATATAACCCTAGGGTGACTAGGTTTAAAGATTACTAGGCCTAACACACAAGGAACTAAAGAGATCCTAGATTAGGTAAACAGTTCGGTTAAAAGCGGGTTCACCAAAATGTTTATGCCCTTTTCAAATTATGTCCTATATGGTTTGCTAATCTAAATTTGATTTAGTGAGGTCAAATTTACACTAAATGGATGTAGATTAGATACATATGGCTATTTTGATTAATTAACTTCCAACATTAATTATGTAATATCAAAATAGAGTTCTAAAGCATGCATTACAAGATATGAACTTGAAAACACAAAGGAATGAGTGCACTTAGCTTGTTATAGAGGATTTTATTGAGTTATGGGACTGTGCAATGCTAAAATACAGATATTTGAACCTTGAAGTGCTTCAAAACTAAGACTGTATTTACAGACCACCCTGGATTTTGTACCATTTTTTCAGGGTCGTACCATATGGTCTAGCTCCTTCTGTATAGTCTTGGACCTGATCTACTTCTACTTCTGTAGATTTATGTGGTGGTTACCTTCCTATTTTTTATGTCATTTTCAAACTGTAGTTTCTAATCATACAACAAAGCTCTTTGAACATACTAAACATCATTTCAAACCCTAGCCATGGATGAAGAGTCCTGCAAAAAACATCAGTTGGTTTGTGGGAACCCCCGTGCACTTCCAACATTGGCACTACTTTGAAGAGGCCTAAAACTCCAAATCGTTCACCACCCAGCATGTGATATCTAGATATATCAAACAAATTTGGAAACTTCTTTGACAATGCTTGCTTTGGCTTTAGCTCTTGCTAAAATACTTGGAGGAGAGAGGTTTTAGAGTTTACAAATGAGAGAGAATGTTGTATTGGCCTGGTAAGAAGCTTCAAACCTTATTTGGGTGATTCCATAATGACTATAGATGTTATATTTTGAGATTTAGGGAGATGTAAGTGCCTTTTGCAAGTGTGGGAAGTGAATCTATCAGTGTATTGTCATTGGATTTTCAGGTTAGAAAATGAGGCAATATTTACTTTCTTATATAGGATTGTGTAGGTTATTTATACAAGAAAGGCCAACATAGATGAAGTATAAGACCTAACAAAAGATATCTATTTGAAAGAAGAGTTGGAGGACACGTCGGTCCAAGACCATATAGGTCGGCTAGGACCAGATCTACAAATTCCCGACCAAACAATATGATCGTGGCTAAAGACAAAAAACATGGAAATGAAGTTTGGAGCTTGTCGACTGATGTTGGGCTATGGATTTTTTACATTATATTCTTATATTTTTCCACCATGCCAATGTACAAGGATAAAATACTACATAAATTACTAAGCAAGAGTGGAGAGATGGTATTTATCATAACAAGAGTGCATTTTCAAATTATTAAATTTGGTCAGAGTCGAATTATCACAACATGAGAATCAAATAAACACAAAAAGATATTCTATTCAGCTTATTCTTGGCAATAATACACTGGCTATTATATAGCCAAAGGAATAAGTAAAAAACTTCCTATAAAATAGGAAGTGACGATAACAAATTACCCAGTATAGATACACAGGTGCAACAATTAAATATATTGTCGTTATAACAATATATTAAATCAACTACATAATAACCATAAGTGTTATTTAACCCATAGTAATCATTAATTTCCTAACATTCCCCCCTTTAATGTTTACATGGTAATAAAATAACTTTCACACTTCCTCTGCATCATGCTGCCCATGCTTGCTTATGATCTTGGTACAACACTTGAACTGAAAGTAGAAGAAGGAACACATCAACTTCTTATCAACCATACATTATCAGGAACACAGCTAACTGATGAAGATGGCAACAAGCTTAGGAATCATCTACTTATCAATCAGTCACTCTAGGGAACACATCTGACATAACAATGTGGGAACTCAAGTAGGAACACATCTGAACAACCTTCAATGGTTTTCCAAAGGCTAACCACAAACCTAGGTCTGAACAGGAACACATTTGATTGTTCTACCTCATCAAGACTCATGTTGTTGCATTTCACTATGCTATCTGTTCTTCACTATGTTTTTGCATTGGGGAAATTGGAATAGCCACATACCAGTGAACATGAATGAACTTCTATTTTTATTTTTTAATTCACATTGAAAACCACACCAAACCAAAATGTTGAAATCAAACACGTTGCACGCTGAAATAAGGCACACCACTCCAAAGCAAAAACACACACGTGTCAGCAAATTAGTGAAGTGGCCCCATCATTGGCGACTGACGAGAGGTTGTTGGTTTTCCTCCAGCCTCTGGTGCCTCCATCCTCCATTAACATGTTGCTAACTCAGCCGGATTTGGATATGAAGCTCAACTGTTTCCACATTGTTTATTATATCTTCCCTCCTGCAATGTGAAACATTTTATTTTTCCGGACATCATGTAACACCGAAAATGTGTCCGCGAGGCAAATTTTATTTTTTATTTTTTATTTTTCAGACTTTTTACAATGACACGAATTTAGTAAGTATTCAACTCTTTTGACGAAAAATGACACATTTTAAAACTGGCTCAAAGGATACTTTGACAATACGATGAAAACAAAGACTCTATAAAATAATTTGACAATTCTATGTTAATAGTAACAAGATGAAATAAACAAACAACTCTTTTGATCCAGAAAATAATAACATAGAGTATATTGGATACAATGACAACCTTTCAACTCAAAACTTTAAAGAAAACATAAGCTTGGTTTAGCACAAATTTTACTTCAAAAGGCTTTAGACACACAAAAAAAAGATGTGAACCGGGAGTTATTTAAAAACTCAAGCTAATAAACTAAGAATAAAAGAATTCAACTATAGACACTTGGCAAAGCTATAGACTCAAAATACAAAACACTGAAATATAATATGAAAAATACGCAATGGCTCATAATCGACTCAAAACAAAAGAAAATTGAGACTTTACTTTACATGCCACGTAGTGCAATTGGATGAGGAGGACATAATTTGTATTTGGAAAGACACTGAGGCATAGGAGTCAACAGGCTTCCACTTAAGGATCACAATGTATAGTCAGATCTCGTAATCGATAATGTGAAGCTTCACCAAGACTAGATCTAACTCCTGAAAGCTTGGATGCAACAATTAAATGTATATGTGTGTGTGTGTGTGTGTGTATTTATATACTTATATATATGTGGGTGAAAGCATGAAGGTGGGTTACACTTTTTGGAAAAACAAGTTTGTACTAAACCAAAAATCCAATAGTTCGTGTGAACCAATAATGTAAAACCCAAAGCTAAAACCAATCCTAATGTCGTGGGTTGGTTGGGGTTTTAGTGAGCATGTTCGGGCAAGCCTTTATGATATTAGGGGAGATGACCCCATAGTTGTGCATGTACCAAAACATGTACATTGGATTTCACCATAACTTGATGGAAAAATTACCAATAGTTTTTCACTTTTTCATTAATGGCACTTTTTAAGAGCCAACTACAATGTGACACATGGGGCGCTTGGTTATTGGTACATTTTTCAAATGCTTTATAAAAATTATTTGTGTACTAAATCAATTTAAAATCCACTTTTACCGACGAAACAAAAATAGTGATGTGACATGACCATATGCTACATAATGATATTTTTGTTTACACTAACGACACATCTACATAAATCTATGCACCCCTAAAATTAAGGTGTGTGGTTATGGGGTCATCTCCCCTAAGGTATTCAGGTGAACATTGCTCTAATTCATTTCTAAAAAAATCTCTCGTGCCCTTTAATTTTACAAACTGTGTAGAAATAAGGTAGAAACCCTTGTACCCATAGCACTCTATTGTTAGTGAAAATCACAATGATCTACACGAAGGATATTTATTTCTACATGGAGGATATTTGAATGCCCTCGTCAGTCGGAATAGGGCTTCTCTCGTTCAGTATGTTTATTTTGTCATTATTTGAAATCCAAGACAAAATTCCACTCATTTTTTTGTTTCCCCCTTTTTAGATATGAAAATGCTTGGATGGTAGTCATTAAACCCCTATAATCTATATCATTGTAGCTTATAGTAGTCAACTTGGTAAGTAGTAGGAAAACTATACTTTCATTTCATATTAGATAAATTAAATATATCTTTTTTAAGTGTAGAGGCAATGGAGAAGGATTAGGAGGAATTCAAAGACGAAGAAAAGGAAGAAGAACAAAGTGAAAAAACATAGAGAAAAAGTAGCAGAAAGTATTACAGGGAAAAAAAATCAAAATTACTAGGGCAAAAATGAAAACCCTCATGGCTATGAGGAATAGAAGTGCAAATATTTACTTGGGGTACAAAAATATCAAATAAGAGAAATGTAGAGAAGAGGGAATATTGTTTGTAATTGGCGAGAGAGCGTTGAAAGATTGGATTTTGAGTTGAGTAAATTTAATGTCAACAATTCGAATATGTATAACATTTAGAGAGAAGCAATGAAGAAATCAGTACAAGGTGTAGATAAAAAAATATGTTTCAGAAGTCCTTTTTTGAAGATAATTTCATCAAAGAGGACTTTCCATATTACAACAGAACTAAAAGGAAGAAGAAAATACGTGCTTATAGAGTAACAAAATGTATGACACCAAAGATGGCCATGATCATTTACCCCAAATTCATGTGTATTCCAAATAATGATGAGATTCCTTTGTATTTTTCCCTCTAGTTATACGTAGAGGTGCATTATGATGTTGATCCTGATTATAAAAATATTCCTAAATATTTTGGTCAAGTGAAAGGTTGTTTGGGAGATAGATTTTTCCACAAACCAAACCCATCAGTTAATTTTTGTGAGTTGTGTGGAAAACCAACAATGGAGTTTATTGATACACATGGAACAAGTGTTTTCTTGACAAAATTCATGCTCTTTGTTTTATAGAGATGACAAGCATGATTGCTCCACTTACCAATCTCTTGTATATATATATATATATATATATCCACAAGTTGAGATTCAGTCTAAAACTCAAACCCAACCCCAAAATTAGTCACAACCTAAATCCCAACAGCTAAATCAAACCCAATCTCAACCCCATTCTCAACATTGTGATCCAGAAAATGACTTGGATAATAGAGAAATAGAGGTTATTCCAAAAAAAATACTTGGGCATCATCTTCGTGTCCTCCTATATTTAGGCATAATACCAATTTTACTCGGCTTCATGCAGATATATTTAATGAAATATTTCCCTCGACTCTAGATAAATATGAATCATGTAAAAAAGACGAGTTAATATATGAGCTATGACATGTAACATGTGCAACCTCTAAGATTTGTAAAATGCATGTTGGTGACGAGTTGGGTAGTAATCTTGAGGCAGAAATATATGGTCTGAAGACACAACCTCCACATTTTCCTATGCTTCCAACATTCATTCAGGTAATTATATTCATTGAGGCATGTTTATTCCACATTTTCCTATGCTTCCAACATTCATTCAGGTAATTATATTCATCGAGGCATGTTTATTAATTTTATTGTGTGTAGACTGGTTTCTTACTTCATGCGTACATGGGTATAAGGGTGTGACTGATCCATTTGGTATTTATTTTTTTAAAAGAAAGATGTTAAAAAAGATAAAGGCAAGCCGCAATCATGAAATAGGCACCAAAAGGTTGATCATAATATTAGATAGGAAGATGACATGAGATAGGTGTTATAATAGTAAATCTAGGAGGGATTTGATAGGAGTGATACTCACATGTATTGTAATTTTGAGAGGGTCATACTCAATTTTTGTGCATGAACTATACATGTATGAGTAGCTTTATGGTTATCATACTTGATCTCACTCATTTTGAGTCTTGTACTTTATCATAAACTATATATACAATAATGTTTTCCACTGTAATGCTTGGATATGGGAATGTTTGTGTTTTTCTTTTACTTTATATCAAGTTTGGTAATACAGCCTACATAGTATCTAGTTGATATAAATATTATAATTTTTGTTTATCCACAAGCATGCACAATGTGGAAGCATGCATAAGGCATGTGGATTATTTGACAAAATGCATGAAAGAGATGTGCTCTCATAAATTGCAATAATTTCTCCTATTAATTGTGCAATAGTGAATATTCATATAATGCCAATGGAAATGTCATTCACTTCCAATCTCAATTTCACATTATTACATAGAGAAGATTGGTTGAAAGGGGTGCTACACATTCTTACTATACACAAAACCCTTGTAAACTCTTCTACAAAAACTATTATAGCCTTGTATATTCAAGAAAGACTTTTTAGAGGGTAAGAAAATCCACTCCCACATCATTGAGAGTGAATTTAAGTTTACCACACATGCAATCTTTTACAAGATACACTCATACACATGTATGGCAAGTGCAGAAGTTTATGGGATGCTTGCTAAGTGTTTTACCAATTGATTGAATGAGACATCTTCTCACAAAATGCAATCATCGTAGGTTACCAAACACATGGTTATTCTGACGAGGAATTGACATTGTGTCACCAAATACAACAAACATGTGTTTAACTAGATCGGTTCACATTTTCCAACATAGTCCCACCCTGTGCCAAAATAAGAGCTTTAGAGTAGGGAATTAAAAGACATCAAGCAATAATTGAAAGAGGATTTTTGTCGGATAATGTAGTTACAAGTTTCCTGGTAAACATGTACTTGAAATTTCGAAGCATACACAAGGCATGTGAATTATTTGATAAGAAGCCTTAAAGAATTATGGTCTCATGGACTGCAATGGCTACAAGATATGCACAAAATGGTTTGTGGGAAAGGTCTTGGAAACTTTTAAGCAAATGCAATTGGCATATGTAAAGCTAAACTCCACAACCTTTGTTAGAATCCTCTCATCCTTTACCAAAATGGGAAATTTAGAACAGGGTATTGGCATCCATCGAATCATATTAGAAAGAGGATTTTCACCATATGAACTATAGTTACAAGGTCCCTGGTAGACATGTATTCATGTAAAAAAATCCTATAAAAGATGTGGTCTTGTGGAATGCAATGATTACATGATATTTACAATTTGGTGATCAAGATGAAGCTTTAAAGCTTTTTGAATATATGGTTGAATGCGTATTTCTGTCAGATGTTGTTGTGAGTGCCTTGATATATCTGTATGTAAAACATGGAAGCATACACAATTCATGTGAACTGTTTGAAAAGTGTTTCAAAGAAATGTGATCTTATAAAATGTGCATACAAGGTTATCAACATAGTTGAAAACAACACATTATACAAATATGGAACATATATGAACATGAGGCAACAAGCACAATCAACCCAAATACTCTATATTTGATCAGTTACAGGAAGATATTCAAGTCTAGATAAGGAATGATTGTGATACTAAATTTGAATCCCACTCTGATTTTTAGTTTCATGTTGCTATAAAACCAAAAAATAAGATTAGTAGCTCTTGATGCACATGCATATTATGTTTTAATGATCACGTGAAGATTAAGACCATGTTGCATCCTCTCATAAACAAATTAAACCTTAATTTTGATGCAATAATAAATTTAATATTTATCATGATATTCGTGATGTTTTTTATCTGGCATTCGGTTGGTATTATATAGATCATTAATAGTGTTTTATGGTTATTTTGTTTTTAATGTTCATATTATGTGGTTAATTCCTATTTATCACGCAAGAGTTTATATATATTTAATATTTTTTGTATTTTTTGTATTATTGGATCCTATTCATATAATTTTAGCTCAAGACGTCGAAATTCCACTAGATACTCATAAATCATGTTCAAATCAAGAGGTTCCAAAGTATGGTTACCTCTTGTAGCTAATGATGGTGTGTATGCCCTCCCCCTACTTAGATTTCTAATAGACAAAGGAACATGAATAGTAACCAGTATGCCCATAATCACCAGGCTCAACAAGTTTCATCATTGGAATTCAAATTTGGAAATTATTCTTTACCTATTTGTTGAATTGAATTACAAAATTTATCAAAAAATTTCCTTAATTTTGTCATAATGAGATTTAAACATGAGCACAAATTTGTCAATGTAGATGTATGTTACAGTAACAAAATCAATGCTATTGGAACCATCAATTTCATAAGTATTTATTTGATCAAGTTACGAGCCAAGAAGCCCTTTGTAGTGCTCACCTCTTCTTGCAGTAGTTTGTTTGTTGACTTAGTGATTTTATTTGATGATGGACATGGATTTTAGCACAATTAGGCACTATATGTTCTTATTATGGTTATTTTGATGATATTGTGACGATTTAGGCACACAGCGCCAAGCTAGTATATGGATCATTATCTTAGATTTTTCATATTATGGCTTTGGATATCACTAGATTATGGTACAATTGGATTCATTTCATATGTGATGGAATTACGTATGATTTTTTCGTATACTTGGTGATAATTTATTTCTAATGGATAATTAGATGTAGTCATGTAATAAATTAGATGGATAGTATAGCTTGAGCTAATATGGATGTATATGATTATTGTTTACCCCATTTCATATTGACAATTATTATGGTATAGCTAGTGTAATTTATCCATGATTGTATTTATTTTTATTATTTAATTAACATATTTTATCCGAAAAAAGTATGTTTAATGTTTGAATTGAGTATGTAAATTATATGGCACATAAGAAAAACATGGGTTTTAGGGTAGCTTGCACTTCAAGTTAAACAAACAACCCAATGGGTTCAGTCCTAGCCATGCATGATTATTTATATCCTTGTATTTTTGTGGCAATATTCATTTTTGGGACATCGTGAGCGATTCCTTATTATAATTATTTTGTTTATAAATTGGTTTAGTCTTATGATTGACGTAGTTTAGGGACCTATACTAGTCCGTACATGTGTTACTTGTGAATTAAGGATTAATTATTTATGTTATTATTAAGTTGTTGGTACTACATAGTAACTCATTTGGTTGGGCCCCACCACGTCAAACTTTTTGTCATTTAGCCCGAACTCGTATATGGGCTAAATGTGGCCAATTTTAGGGACCTCTTTTAACTTTAAGAAATTCCCCTTTCATTGCAATGATCCCCTTGAACCCTACTTATGGATAAGGGGATCTCTTTTCAAGTAAAAATTAGAGATTTTCCCTCCCATTTCACCCCTTATATGTCACCATATTGTGAGGATGGTTGCTATATATGTCTCTTAAAAGTTGTAGGGTCTTGTATTTATTTAAATTTTGGGGAATTTTAGAGTTTACATCCTAAAATATGATTTGCTTTTATGATCTTTGTGTTTTTTGGAATCCCTTTATTGGGAAGAAGAGGTGGGTGATATATGTCCACCATATCATTTGAGACTGATTATAAATTATAAATTATTTTTATAATCCCTCATGGAGAGGGATCAAGAATTTTTGTTCATTCTCTACTTTTGGAGTGGGATATTTAGGAGAGGAGCTTGTGGAGTTTAGAGCTTGGAGTGTGTTGGTATTGCCTTCTGATTTGTAGATCAACTTGTTGAGGTAGGCCATCAATGTATTTATTTTCATTTTTCATTTATGATAATATAAATGTGATTTTTGAAACTAAAAATGGAGTCAACTGTGTCTTCTTGTGTTTGTATGTTTGTTATGGGCAGTATTTGTGAGTTTGGATTTTCTTTCTTTTTCTCCATCCATCATGCTGTTTGTGATGGATTTTTGAAGTTATTAGAGAAGAGGGAGGAAGACCCTCTTACACCTACATGGCTTTATGGAAAATCCATGTTGCTATTATTTTTATTCCTCCCCTCATATAATTTGATTGTGGAGAAGGATTTTCATATGGTTTGAACTTTGTTATCCATCCTTGGGAATGAAATAATTTATGGTTTGAAAAGCCTTCTAAGGAGGAGGATTCGTGCTTGGGTTGGAGATATAAGGAGGGTATTTTGGATGTAGAGATAAGAAAGGTATTTGCTGATTATTAATGTGCTGCTATTGTTGGTTCGCACTTTGGCTTCTTATGGGATTTTTGTCACGCTTCCACTTTTGGTGGTAAAACATGAAGTTTTCCCTCAAGTGGTGTAGCATTGTTTCTTTGGGATGTTGAGTGTGTTGTAAAAGTTGTGTCTGTTTGTGTTATTATTACCCTTGTTCCCACTAACTTGTGAAGTCTTGAGGGTTTCTACTCTCTCTCTCTCTCTCTCTCTCTCTCTCTCTATCTACTCTATTGGACTTGGAAGGAATGCTAACATGTCTGATCCATTTGTTGGATATGACATGTGACTATGCTATTTGGTTTGGAACAAAACCAAAACCCGTATTCTTGTGCTATTAAAGACTATATTTAGAGAGGAAAACTTTCAATATATGACATTGGATTTTGGCGAAGGGAAATTTATAAATATCTTGACTTGTTGCTACCCATTTTGGGGAGGATTATCTTCATGTATTTCATTATGTTCTTGTAATGATATTATAACCATTGTTTAAGTGTTTCTTATCCTGTGATGTATCTTATATTTTGTACTTGAAATATGTTGTAGTCATTTGTTAATTTATCCTCCTTCCTTGATAAGGATCATGTATATTGTATGTCCATTTGAAAGGTTGATGTATTCATGACCCTCTCTAATGAGAGAAACATATTGAGCTATTGTAGCCTTGAGTCTTTCATGTTCAAATGAACTTCTATTGAAAAAATCTTAATGATGTATGTGATTATGTCAACATCTCTTCATGGAAAGTATGAGTATGTCTCTTCTCTATTTGAAAGGATTAAAATTGACTGGATTCGAAAGGATTTCAATATCTTGTATGTTTTGGAAAAGAAGATTTGAATAAATGAATGCAAGTATTGAGTATCAGGTAAATTGGTTACTCATTTGCCCTGTTTATCTTTCTCCTCTTTGATGGACAGAAAATTAAGTTATTAATTTAGTAGCTTCCATTGTGATTATCATATAATGGATTCTTTTACTTGTGTGTGTTATGGAAACTGAACGAATGTAAAGAATTTGTTTTATCCTTTCATAGTATATGTTAGTAAGAGAATGATAAGCATTTTTTCTTGTAAGTTGAATGTATGGATTCAACTCCCTTGTAGGATCATGTCTAATTTAAAATTCTGTTACTAATTAGCTATTCCACTGGTAGAATTAGAAATATAGTTAGGATTGTTTTGCCCAAACCTTAGAAGACATCATAACTCTCATTTTGTAATTGTTAAAGGAAAAATGTATGTTGCTAACCATTTAAAAGGAGTAGTGCACTGATCTTGGTTGAAATGCATTTTAAATCTATCCCTTGAAATTATATTCCCTTTTATTTTACTATTATGTATGAAGTGCATTCTCTTAATTATAGAAAATGGAAATTAGGGGTGATTGTAATAAAGGTCATTTTCACAGTAATTATCTTCTTTCTTCTTTCTATTTAGGCTAGTTGTAAACTGAGAAATAAACATTTATATATTTACTATAATAGAGTTTATATTTATATATATCTATAGTATATATACCATTTGTAAATGAGAATGCTATTCTTTGGAAATCTATTCTCTTGCTCTTGGAATCACTATGAGAATACCATGCTAGATTTTTACTAGACTTGTATGTCTAAAGGGAAATTTAGAGAAAGGATCCTTAAATAAACTCATTTATACAGTATATATCCCCTCTTTGTCACATCTGGTGTAAACTTCTTTGGACAAGAACACTAAGATCTCATACCTTTATATTGAAACACTAGAGTTATATATATATAGTGCTATATAAAAAAATAGAATTCCATGATTTAGACACACACACACACACACACACACACTAGTATTTTTACACACACAGGGAAAGAAAAAAAAAAAAAAACAAGATCTCATAATTATTTGAACACACTAGTTTTTTAAGCTTAGTAAAATACCTTGAATAGATTTCCAAATTTACACACACACACACACACACACACACACACACACACACACACACACACACACACACACACATGTGTTACATAAAAACACACATGGAAGGCACATCACTGCACGCATGTTTAAACTGTATTACACACAAACACACATTATCATATTGAAACAAATATATAGGAAACTATAGACCGCTGCAGGGCTGCAACTTGTTTCAAGACTCCTCCCCTGTTTGTAATAAGCCAGTAGAGATGGGGTAGGGCATGCCCCACGGGCCTAGCCATGACCTCGTGTGGGCCACAAACCAACCACTATGTGCAAGTTATGGAGTAGCCAAGTCCACACAACCAACCCTTCTGTGACTCCTTGCAACATTAAAACAACGATCCATGGAGGTTGCCTCCCTTTCACTCCTTTGTGGTTTTTTAAACAATATTTAGATGCAGGTCACGTTGGTGTGTTTGTGTGTGGTCTGTCGCCATGTGTCTTTACGAGCCTGTGTGCCTCACTGTCAAGTGTTTGTTTGTGAAACTGCGAGAGAGACGTTAGAATATATATCATGTACATATAGATACTATGATATGGGGTGCATACCCAAGAAAACTCCCTTGTATTAGTTGGAAAAAAAACTAAAGAAGGGTTTTTCGAAGACTTATAAAAACACTAGTATGTAAGTAGTATTTAAACCCAAACAATAGTTTAGTATAAGGGGAAATGCTCCTCCATTAAGCATTAAACATCTGTAAGCATACAGAATGGAGCATCCATTTTCCTTTATGAGCTCAATTTTCCTTAACGTCCTGCTTCATCCTCAATCATGGAAAAACTTGTGCACATGACAGAGGGAAAAAAAAAAAAAACAGAATTAAACGAACCACAAAGATAGTAAATGACATGCTTAAGGAAACAAAATAAGAGTTTGGGTTTTCTTAGGGAAACCTAGGATCAAAGGGATGGGAATTCAAATAATACTAAGGGCTCAAAATTAGCAACCCTACACCTTTTACATGGGTCGGGTAGATATTTATGATCTAATGGGGGGTGTTGGGTTAAATTGATTAAATTTGGTGCCTATGATTAGTAACATAAAGGTGAGGGTAGGGCATAACTTTAAGTAATGTGATTTTAAATTTGTGGGGAGTGATTTTAAAACAAAGTGAACTTTTATCTTTGAGAAAATAAAATAGTGTTATAGTTTAAGTGGGTGGATTTAATTAGTTAGGGGGTTGATAAAATGTTAGTATGGAATTTTATAAAATTATTATTGACCAAGAGATACCTTAACCCAG
The DNA here is from genome assembly GCA_019776745.2 of Taxus chinensis. Classification (NCBI taxonomy): domain Eukaryota; kingdom Viridiplantae; phylum Streptophyta; class Pinopsida; order Cupressales; family Taxaceae; genus Taxus; species Taxus chinensis. The sequence goes on from CM034150.1 coordinate 719,844,219, forward strand.
TGACCTTAGGGTAAATAAATTTGAATTAATTTAATACGTTTAAAAAAAAATTGTCGGATATTTGGTGTAAGGGTTTGGTTTTGGTAGTGCCAAATATGGGGCACTGCACCCTTCCGCAAGAAAATGATGTCATGTGAAATAAATCTATACGCTAGGGTAGATAATGATATTTTTTCTAAATATGAATTTATTAGTCATGCAAGAATATTTACAATGGTTGGTGTCAATATGAATTGTCAATGGCACTTTGTGTCTAGTATCAACATGGATATTTCCAACATTGATGTGCATTTAGTTCATATGAATTCTCATATAAGATCTTGGAATCACCACCATATATGTATCATTCATTAATAAAATACAATATTTCATTCCTCACATTTTATATTAGCTATTGGTGTAGAACCTGAGTTGGGGTGGATTAGAGATGCCCCTTTAAAACTACTGACATGAATCCATTCTATGATTCCTTTGTGCACTAGCACTTGAGGACTATGAAAGATATGGGGAAAATTGAGAAGGATACCTGGTATACCATATTTTCTCCTTTAGAGGGAAAACCTTATGCAGATCACAATAGGGCCTCTAGTGAAGGTGTACAGCTATAGGAATACACCCTTATCAAAATGGAAGCAATTCAGCCTTTCATTGAGAAATTTAAGACCTTAGAGGGTAAGATAGTGCTTCTTGATGCAACAACATTGAGTCTGGAATGATGTGTGGTCAGATAAATGCTTGGGTATTATCAGATGGTAAGTATGACACATTTGAAATCCATGATATGAATGTCTTTTTTGTAACTCATAGGGATGCACTTAATCTTACATATTAACATATGTCCAAGGTCCCCAAGAAGCTCACTTATATAGTTGAGTTAAAAGGCCATTACTTTATCTTCCTTCCCTTAAGGCCACCTCTTGCAGCTAATGATGTTGTGTATGTTCTTCCTATGCTAACAATTATAATAGACAAAGGAATATGAATACTAACCAGTGTGCCTAGCAATTCACTTGATGATTGCATGGCTCTATTGGTTGTGAAGTCAAAAGAGGCCTTAGAGCCAAGTTTGGGGTAAAGGATTAAAATGGCAGAACCAAATTTGCACACCAGATAATAATATCGTTGTATTACTTCATATTAAAAATTTGGGTCTCATACATATATAGTTTTTAGTTCCAGCTATTAAATAGTAAATAACCAAAAACAAGAAATCCCTAAGATCCCTCAACAAACTCCTTACTACGTGAGTTGTTATAACTCACGTCTATTTTACACACCCATTAATATATTATAGTGTACGCACTAAATAGGATATTTCCTAACATTCCCCCCCCCCCCCCCCCGCCCCCCAGTGTGAACATGGGAAGAAAGCACATATGAAGAACTCGAAATAGAATCGCATGTTAGTGTATAATTTTAGGTCTGCATAATGCTAGCTTGGATCTTGCTGCACATGACCAATCTACTTTACCGCAGTGAACCCCATACCGGATGATCACACTTCCACCGATTCACCTACATACATGAAGTCAATAGTTCCCACTTTCACTTCCAGTGAATGCTCTTTCATCAACCGATCGATGTTAGAAGTACGACAATCAAAGAATCTCAACAGTTAGAGGATCACTCCAATTCAGTTTCCCTCCTAAACAACTATTCACAGGTTCCAAAATGCACATTCTCCTCATTTCAATCTTTAGCAGGGAATGAATACCATGTTTTATTTTTGCACATCCCACTCAAAGGAAACAACTAAAATACTATAAAAAGGTGCCACTAGTGTCATATGTGACCTCGTCGTTGGTGATTGACGAGAGGCGTTGATTTCCCTCCATCCTCTGTTGTCTCTGACCTCCAATGAAAAGATTCTAACTCAGCAAAATGTTCCTTTAAAGCTTAAATACATACCTTGAACAAATGTCGAATTCCACCGAAAATACGTTTGTAAGGCAAATTTTTTTATTTTTACAATTTTTGACACCACAAGACAAGACAATATGACTCTTATTTTAACTCCAAACTTTTAAAAGTGATAATAACAAAACAATTTAGACACGAGACTATTTTTGCACTGCAACATTTGACGATAGTATTTGATATGCCTTTACTTTTGAAAATTTTGACTAGACACACAAAATCATTTATTTGGATGGACAAATTACGATATATCTATATAGCTTAAGCTATTTTAGACTATAACATTTCACCAATTATAATAAAATAAATACCATCTCCCACTATGCAAATCAACACAACCTCAATGTGGCAGGCAAAGACGTGTTTGAATTCACCCAATCTTTGCTAAGTTTGCATGTAGAGTGCATGAGAAAAATACCTCAGAATTACATGGTGCTCTAGCAGGAGTTCTAAGAAGAAGAACGTTGTTCTTGGACGCAGAATTGGACAATGATATCATACTGTGAACTGTCAACCTAAAATGGATTGTGAATTGACTTTTGCATGCTAATCTTCAAATCCAGACATCATCTCAGTGAATGTTATGAATCATCACACTTGCATTTAGATCGGAAAAGATAGCTTCAAGAATTAATTTAGACTTTGTTGGTGATACACAGCCAAAAGCCAAAACAAAATATTACAACGTGTCGACTCCAAGGCCTAATGTAGTTAATGATTCTTTATATAAGTGTGAATGTGCAGTTACTAACGACAGAAGGCATTAAGGAGTGAATGTATATAGATCTGAATGCATGGTGTTAGAAATCAAATGCAAACCAATATTAAATTGCTATCCACGTGGATGAAGAAATGCTCAAAAGAATATGGCCCACAAAAATGATACAGATTTGTGCATTGAGGCATGATGCATGGAGGCACGATGGAACAACTACTCAAACATTGTGGACAAACTAAATAACGCCAAAACAAGAACACAGAGAGACTTCATTCATTGAGCAACTTAATCCTTATGGAGTCACCATTTGATCCTCACGAATTTATAATGGAAAGGACATGGACCTGCTTTGATGCCAAATAAAATGGTAGATCCAAATTTTCACACCAAATAATAATATCCTTATATTACTTCATATTAAACATTCAGGTCTCATACATATATAGTTTTTAGTTCAAGCTATTAAATAGCAAATAACCAAAAAAAGAGATCCCTAACATTCCTCAACAAACTCCTTACTACGTGAGTTGTTATAACTCACTACTATTTTACACACCCATTAATATATTATAGTGTACGTGCTGAATAAGATATTTCTTAAGAAGGATGAGTGGATTTTACCATTTTAAGTGATTCATATCATCAATATCCTAGAATTTGGGGACAAATCAAGTGAGAAGGTGTGAGTTTATTTGAAGATCAAAAGTCATGATAACAAATAAAATCTTATAGAGGTAAAGTGATTGACTTATTTTAAAGGTTTCATTGAGGAACAATGAATGTGGGAAAATTCAAGTAGATGAAAGTTCAAGAAGTAAAAGCTATTGGAGATGGGGGAGGAAATCATGTACGATGAGCTTGAGAATTTTTTTCTTCTAGGTTTGGTGATGAATGTGTTGTGACTCTCATAGATCAATAGTATATAATATTGTTAGCACTAAATTTTTTCAACCCACACAGGGGAAAACACAACCAAAACAATATAAAACACACACACATAATATATATATTATATTTAAAATAAAATTTTCATACAATCAGAGTTGTTTCACTGTATATTTTATTTTGTCTCTCTTCTTGTGTCCTTTCTCTTCTCTCTCTTCCTTGTTATTCAATTCCTTCAACTTGTTGCTCTATAATCTTCTTTGTCGAGTATTCCTCTTGCTATATTTTTGTTCCCCCTTTTTTCTTCATTGTGTTGCTACACATATTTTCTCCTTGCTATATTCCTCTCTATATATTATGTTGCTCCATATATATCTCTGTTATATATTCCCTTCTATGTTATATTCCCCTTTTTCTATAATCTCATCTGCTTCTATGTGTTGTTGCACGAATGTATATATTTTCCTCTATTTTTTTGTAATATTATGCTATTATATATATATATATATATATATATATATATATATGACTCATTGTATATATAATGCCACGTATATATTAACATGCCTCCATGACCCAAACCCAAAAGTTTATAAGAAACGAAACATTTCGCAGGGTTCACGTCCGCGAGGAGAAAAACATAGGGAGGTCAATGCAATGTTGTCGTGTGGCTAGAGCTTTGGCGGGTGGTTTAAAACCAAAAATATATTAAATTCCTGTCAGCGAAAAGGCTAGGGAGTATGGAAAATAGGTTTGAATCACGCATGGGGATCAAGATTTGTAGAGCCATAAATTATGAAAATCCCCCTTAATCTTGAGCCAAACAAAAAATTCATACAAAACTGGTTTTTAATCTCTGCAACTGGATGATCCATCTATGACACCCAAACTTGTCCTCAAACACTCAAACCTTTCTTTTGACAGAGGCTTGGTAAAAGTGTCAACTAGTTGCTCCTCTGACATACAAAACTTAAGTTCAATTTCTCTATTTTCAACTAATTCATGAATAAAGGGATACATGATTGCAATATGCTTGCTTCTTCCATAGAAGACTGGATTCTTTGATAACACATGAAGGACAAATTATCATAGAAAATTGTAGAACCTCCTTGTTGATCTTCATGCAAATATGAGAGGATTATCCTTAACCAAATCATCTGAGTTTACTACAGTATACTCTTCTTTAGCTATAGATAGTGATACAACTGACTGCTTATTTGAAGCCCATGAGATGGATCCTGGCCCAACATTAAACACATATCTAGATGTGCTTTTCTATCATCTAAGGTACCTACCCAATCACTATCTGTATATCCAACTAACTGAAAATCAATATCAGGAGCATATAAAATTCCATAATTTCTTATTCCATTCCAATACCTTAAAAAACGCTTTCCAATGTGTCTCCTTTGGAGTCTCCACGAATCTAAGAATCAAACTAACTACATACATTATTTCAAGTCTAGTTGTAGTCAAATACATCCAACTTTCTACCCTGATTTTGTATCTCGTAGGATCCACATTGCTACTTCTATCATCTTTGGTTAAAATTAGACTTATTTCAGTTGGTGTAGATGTTGGTTCTCTCTCCAACATTCTGAATCTTTGCAAAATTTCATTTGCATACTTTGCTTGAGAAACAAATATGCCATGCTTTCTATTCTTGACCTCAATGCCAAGAAAGTACTGTTGTATATTTCTTCCTCTCCGGCCCGACACCAAGGCAAATCGCGGGCAGAGGAGTCGGGTAAATGGGAGGAAGAGAACATGCCGGAAGGGAAAATCACGGGCGGAGGAGTCGGGAAAATCGCGGGAAGAGAACATGCCGGAAGGGTAGAAAAACCCGACACCAGGGCAAAGCGCGGGTGCGGAGGAGCAGGAAGCCAGGCATGTCAGAGAGAGGAATAATCCTGATGTGAATGCAATCGAAAAAACAAGTCGGGTGAACAGCAAAGGGAAAGCATGTCGGGGTTTCTTCCAAACCCGACAAAGGAAAAATGTGTCGGGGGGTCTCCAAAACCCGACGTACCTAGCAAATCGGGCTTTCGGGTCGGAAACGCACGATCGAAGACAACATGTCGGGAGCCCACCAAAGCCCGACACCAAAAGACATGTTGCAAGGGTTAAAAAATCCGACGCAGAGGAAATCGGGTTTCCGGGGCGGGAAAACAAGTCGGGTTCACAAGGTCAAAAAATGTCGGGAGCTCTAAAGAACCTAACACAAGAAAATATGTTTTCGGGTCGCCAAAACCCGATGCAAAAGCAAAGCGGGAACGACAGTCGGGGTTCACATGGTCAAATACATGTCGGGGGGTCTTCAAAACCCGACAGCAAGGGAATTCGGGTTTCCGCAAAAGCAAATCGGGAAAACACGTCGGAAGAGCATGAAAAGGAAGCATGTCGAGTCAGTTTCCAAGCCCGATGCAAATGCACAAGGGAGTTCCGAACCCGACAGGCGTTGGGGATCTCACCTACCACCATGGTTGTTGAAGAATTGAAGTGCAGTTTTGGAGGTGGTTGGGGCAGTTCGAATTCCTCTCTTCTCCCTCTCTTTTCTCCATATAAAATGTAAGGAAGGGGCTATTTTTAAAAGGTCGAACATTTTTGTTTTGTGCCTCCTCCCTTCTTCTCTTTGGCAGGTGGAGTTGTGGAGCTCAAACCTCCCATTTGAAACTGTAATGCACCTTTGCCTCTGGGCATTTTTTGCAGTGTATTGTATCAACCTTCGGAGCAAATAAATGCATGACTGTGGATGTTTCTCAACCCTCTATGTGTTTCATTTTGCATCCTCCTGATCTTTCACTGTGAATATGTTTATCTGTGCATGATATTGCATTGCATTTCTGTGGTCTGTGTTTAATTGGCAAAACATATGTTCTTCATTCCTCGGTGCATCACCTCCTTAGCTTAGGTTTATTTTTATGCATTTCTCTCTCCCTGTCTCCTTGGTAGTTAGATTAGGTTTTTTGGGTAAACCTCTGCGTTTCATTGGTGCATCTGAACAGAGGAATAGGAGCCGGCCTTCATCCGGAGAGCTTTTCCGATTTCGCAAGGTCCCCACACTTGGGAAAAGCTCCATGTTGTGCAATCGCACTGGGAGTCTCAAACGATCGCGTTGCGGAGTCCCAGGGGTGCTGTGATTCGACACCAACAGTTTTGGCACACCCGGTGGGACCAAGAGGTCATTCCAGCAAAATTTGAAGGAGTTTTCATGAAATTTGCACAAAAAAATTTGCAAGTTTTTTTTTACAAATTTCGGATTTTGCACCTCCCAGCCTGAACCCCGAAATCATTTTTCAAGGGCTTAACTTGCTCAAAACGAGTCAAAATTTCACCAGTTGGTAGATCTGACTGTAATCTTCAAAAGGGTATCTTTAGTTTTTTGAGATTTTGATTTTCAAAATTTCGGGTTTTTTAGTGATTTCGGGTTTTTCGGGATCCGAGAGCATCAAAGCAGAAGCAGTAGTGTTTCGGGTTTCGGGGGATGCATTGCATGGTCCTAACCCCCGACAGCAGTGATTTCGGGATTTCGGGATCCGAAAACATCAAAACAGCCTTTCGGGTTTTGAGGGGTGTCGGACATGTTCCAAGTTCCGACACATAGCAATTCGGGTTTTGTGAGTTGCATCGCATGACCTGAGTTCCGATTTGTGCTTTTCAGGAATCCGCAACTGCACAACATGACATGAGTTCCGAACTGAAGTTTGCATCCCTCCGGGTCTTTCAAATTTTAAATCTCGATTTCGATATTGTCAAGGTTGGTGTGTAACTTGGCAACATCCAGCCTTTTAGAGGCATTTTCAAAAAACACATCTGGCGACTCCACCTGATCAGCAACCCATTTCTCTGAGTCACAGACCCGTTCCCATCCATTTCCACCCATCTTTCTTTCCATCTCTTTCATCCTTTTCCATTCCATGAAGTTGTGCAACCATGACTTCATTTCCATCATGGAATCCACATCAACAGCAGCAATATATCACACCTCCAACATGTTTTACAAATCCTCCAAATCAGCATTTTGGTCAAGTTCAGGATCAACATGCATACCCATATGAGCAGCAATGCCAAAATCAGTTTGGCTATGGAGCTTTCCAAGAGCAAGGGTACGCATGCAATGAAGACAATGAAGAAGAAAATGCAGATCTGCTGGAGAAAATCCAAAAGATGGAGGTGAACATGGTGCAATCTAGGGCTCAGGCACAAATGAAAGCATTTGGAATTGGTTGCAGAGCACCTTGTCCATGGGTGGGACCTTTTCCAAGGCATTACAGCTCTCAAGAGAAGTTAGACTTCATGATTGCAACACTGCCATTACTTACAAGGTGGATTGAAGGAATAGAGGTGTATGAGAGAAGTATTCTGCAACCTTGTCAATGGGTAAGCACACCACCTCATACTCTTTCTTTTCCTCCTTCTCAATCTATATCATTTCAGCAGTGTCAAGTTTTAAACTCACCATCTGCTGCCCTAAATGTTGAATCCATCCCTCCACCCCCTAGTCTTCCATCCCATCTCAGTTTTTCTGCCCTCTTCTCTTCCAAATCCAAACCCCCTCCACAAGAGCTAAATGAAGTACCTTCCACTCCAAAGAAACAAGAGGTTTCACCGCCTCCACCACCACACAAAATTGTCAAATCAGTTGAGTTTCAACCTATCCCTCCTATTGCATTCCCTAATCCATGTTGGGAGGATGAAAATCAGAATGCCAGCCAAGGAAAACCACAGCAAAAAGAGAGTGCCAACAAAGAGGAAGAAATTCAAAGTCTGAAGAGTTGGGCTCTTAGATTTGGGATGACAAAGATCCCCTTGATGGTTAGGCCTACAGAAGAGGTTGAGGTTGGAGAACAAATGGTGGTCAGACTGACTGATTCTGTTGCACAATCAGCAGAAGAAGGAGATCTTGCAGTCCCAACTTGTCCTCTAGAGCAGCAGATCGAAGAGTTTGACTTGACGAACTTCATGCTGGAGGAGGAGCTCATTCAAGAGCAAGATTGCCTTCGAGTAATAGAGGAGGGAGAAGCTGCTCCAAAGGCAAAAGAAGAGGAGCACATCCTAGTTGTGGAAGGAGAAAATTGCGGATCCAAGGGCTTTGAGCACAAAGCAGGCTACAGGAGAACCTTCAGTTCTTCTTTCTACTTCACCTCTCCCGAGTTCTAGTACTGAAGAGGAGTTTGATCTCTCAAACTCAATATTGGAGAGTGAAGGAAACCATGGTGGTCAAGTTGCAGATCCAGAGGACACCATGGAGGAAGTTGAACACGAGCAGCAGGACAGCAATGAGGCAGTTTACCTGTCAGATTTGGAGGACTGTTTTGATGGAGAAGAACCGGTTGAGTTTTCACCATTCTCTCTTTCATCATCCACATTCCAAACACCAGAGCCTGCTGTCATGGAGGAGAACGTTCATTTGCAGTAGCCTGCATCTTGCAGCAGCTCTTTGGAATCAAAATTGGAAGATTTTAATCTTCCATGTTCTTCATTGGAGGAAGAGAAAGGACAGAAGGATTCCACCATTTCTTCCACGTCATCCATCTCGGAGGGTCTGCAAGAGAACTCCATTCTGGAGTTGAAAATCAGAGCAATGGGTATACTCAAAGGATCATGCCATGCCCAATCAGATACTTGGCTTCATTGGAGCCAAGGGAGAAGCCAAAACCAGTCATGCTCGCTTCTGAGCATGAGGGTGAGATACAAAGTACCGAGGATCAGCTGCCATACCTCTTCAATTCAAATGCAGAGCAACTAAAAGAGGTATTGGATTTGCCTTCAGCTGATACCTTGATGATCTGGGTAGAAGACCAGCTTCTTGTTGATTTTCCATCCATCCAAACAGCCATGATCAGTGCCAAATCAATTGCATGGCTGCCAATTTTGAAGAAAGGAAGCTATTTTGCACAACCAGTTGCAGGGTTTGTTTAGCTCACCTTTGCTTCTAGTTAGAGTAGAGTAGGTAGGTTTGCTTTCAGCAGAAGAAGTGCTTGTGCACACTCTGCATGTTTCATTTGGAGCATGTATGATTTTCAGTTCTGTACATAGTTTTTGGTGTTGCTGGTTTTGCTCTGGCACAGTTCATTTCAGCGGCATTTTGGTGAAGGTCAACTCCAGGTTCAATGGGTTTCTAGTGGCTCAGAGAGAGGCTCAGGATCAAATATCAGATTAGTTCGGGTTATTGCTTATGACTCCATGCCCAATGGATTGCTGAAAGGCCACTGATCTTTTACCTAGCAGGCAGGTAACCCCGTGAGTCGCCAAATTGTTGTATATTTCTTCCTCTCCGGCCCGACACCAAGGCAAATCGTTTTAGAGGCGGAGGAGTCAGGGCACATCGTGGGAAATATGAACATGCTGGAAGGGCAGAAAAACCTGACACCAGGGCAAAGCGCGGGTGCGGAGGAGCAGGAAGCCAGGCATGTCGGAGAGAGGAATAATCCCGACGCGAATGCAATCAGAAAAAACAAGTCGGGTGAACAGCAAAGGGCAGAACATGTCGGGGTTTCTTCCAAACCCGACAAAGGAAAAATGTGTCGGGGGGTCTCCAAAACCCGACGCACCTAGCAAATCGGGCTTTCGGGTCGGAAACGCACGATCGAAGACAGCATGTCGGGAGCCCGCCAAATCCCGACACACAAAAGACATGTCGCAAGGGTTAAAAAATCCGACGCAGAGGAAATCGGGTTTCCGGGGTGGGAAAACAAGTCGGGTTCGCATGGTCAAAAAGCATGTCGGGAGCTCTAAAAACTCGACACAAGAAAATATGTTTTCGGGTCGCCAAAACCGGACGCAAAAGCAAAGCGGGAACGACAGTCGGGTTCGCATGGTCAAATACATGTCGGGGGGTCTTCAAAACCCGACAGCAAGGGAATTCGGGTTTCCGCAAAAGCAAATCGGGAAAACACGTCGGAAGAGCATGAAAAGGAAGCATGTCGAGTCAGTTTCCAAGCCCGATGCAAATGCACAAGGAAGTTTTGAACCCGACAGGCATTGGGGATCTCATCTGCCACCATGGTTGTTGAAGAATTGAAGTGCAGTTTTGGAGGTAGTTGGAAAAGGGGGGTCGAATTCCTCTCTTCTCCTCTCTCATTTTTCTTCTTCCATATATATTGGCCAGGAGGGGGGCTATTTATCAAGGTCGAACATTTTTGTTTTGTGCCTCCTCCCTTCTTCTCTTTGGCAGGTGGAGTTGTGGAGCTCAAACCTCCCATTTGAAACTGTAATGCACCTTTGCCTCTGGGCATTTTTTTTTGCAGTGTATTGTATCAACCTTCGAAGCAAATAAATGCATGACTGTGGATGTTTCTCAACCCTCTATGTGTTTCATTTTACATCCTCCTGATCTTTCACTGTGAATGTGCTTATCTGTGCATGATTTTGCATTGCATTTCTGTGGTCTGTGTTTAATCGGCAAAACATATGTTCTTCATTCCTCGGTGCATCACCTCCTTAGCTTAGGTTTATTTTTTATGCATTTCTCTCTCCCTGTCCCCTTGGTAGTTAGATTAGGTTTTTTGGGGTAAACCTCTACGTTTCATTGGTGCATCTGAACAGAGGAATAGGATCCGGCCCTTCATCCGGAGAGCTTTTCCGATTTCGCAAGGTCCCACACTTGGGAAAAGCTTCATGTTGTGCAATCGCACTGGGAGTCTCAAACGATCGCGTTGCAGAGTCCCAGGGGTGCTGTGATTCAACACCAACAAGTACTTCAACAGTCCCAAATCATTCATCTCAAACTCCTTCTTCATGGCCGATTTGAATTCATCTATTGCCTTGCTTGCATTTCAAGTAAATATTAAGTCATCTACATACAAAACAAAAATTAAAATATCACCATCATTGCTTTCTTTGATATAGAGTGTGGGCTCACTGCTGCTTTTGCTAAAGCCATTTTTAATCAAATAGGAGTTTATCCTACTATACCATGCCCTTGGTGATTGTTTAAGTTCATACAATGCATTCTTGAGCTTGTATACTTTTCTCTCATGCCCTGAGATCTCATAACCTGGTGGTTGTCCCACATACACTTATTCTTCCATCACTCCATCCCAGAAAGCTGATTTGACATCCATTTGATGAAGTTTCCATTTATTTTGAGCAATTATGTCAATAATTGTTCTCACAATTTCTAGCCTTGCCACTAGAGCAAATGTCTCATTATAATCACATATAGACCTTTTTTTATATCCTTTGACAGCTAACCTTGCCTTATGTATTTCTATTTTCCTTCAGAAGTGGTCTTGGTTTTATAAACCCACTTGGCTCTAATGACTTCCTTTCCTATTGGAAGATCTATTAACTCCCATGTTTCATTCTCCTCTATTGCATGCATTTCTTCATCCATTACTTCACACCATTTATGGTGCTTAATTGCATCCTCAAAATAAACAGGATCAGATGCTGAAAATAAAGAAAAATTAATCATTTCATCTTCATTTTCATCATACCTTGACTGCTCTAAAAATCTCTTGTACACTCCTTATTCTTCCTCAGTGTTGATTAGATTCAAATGATGATGAATATGCCTCTTTAGCTAGTCCTTACATGCTTTTTGGGCTACTACCATTTAAAGTTTCACCCCTTTTTGAAACGGGTGTCCAACTTGGTGCATTTTTTGTTCTACCATATGTTGTTTCAGCATCAATGATAGGTGCATTTTCCCTTTGCTTGTAGCCGCTCCACTTCTTGTACATCTCCCCAAGATGTTCCTTAATGAATTGAACATCCCAACTGATTATGAGCTCCTTTGTGATTGGATTATATAGTATATAAGATTATATTTATCACCATACCCAATGAAGATGCACTTTTCTCCTTTGTTATCCCATTTTTATCTTCTTTGCTTTGGCACATGTGCCTCTTGTCTCCTTGTTTAGTAATAATGGATATGTTACCTTTTCCCATCACTAGAGCCTTTTCATTTGTTCCCATCTTCACTTTGGATCTAATTGTTTCATCTATGTTATTGAACATTTCCTTATTTCACACATATGGTTGTTGCATGCACTATCCAAATACCATATTTGTTTATTTCCTTGCTCAGCTACATTACAAGTTAAAAACAAAGTTCCACTCTTTCATTCTTTTTCAGATTCAACTTCTTTTGTATTAGTAAAACTTACATTGTGATTTCTCAAATCATATTCTTTCTTTCTGCATTCACTTGCATAATGTCCATAATTTTTACAATAATAGCATTGTACATTGTATTTATCATACCTTTGTGTAGAACCACCTCTGGAAGTGTTGTTGCTCCTTCCTCTTCCTCTTGCTTGTGGCTCTTGATGATTGTGTCTTCCACCTTCTTAATGGTTGTTAAATATTCCTCTTCCTCTGTTATAGGATCCTCTCCCCATTGCCTCTAAAATGTGTGTTTGTTTTCAAGGCTTGTTCATGGGAGGAGTTGGTTGTCCTACTCATCCTCTATTCATGGGTTTTCAAAGAACACATTAACTCATCACTAGCATGTGTCTCACTTCCTTTGGATTCCTCACGAATCTAAGAATCAAACTAACTACATACATTATTTCAAGTCTAGTTGTAGTCAAATACATCCAACTTCTACCTGATTTTGTATCTCGTAGGATCCACATTGCTACTTCTATCATCTTTGGTTAAAATTAGACTTATTTCAGTTGGTGTAGATGTTGGTTCTCTCTCCAACATTTGAATCTTTGCAAAATTTCATTTGCATTAGATTGATCCAGGAAAAATCATAAAAAATGACTAAGTCCTAGTCCTAGGGGCAGTCGAGACATTTGGGACATTTCTAGGCGTGGATCCGACCTGACACCAGCCTCCATCGTGGCCTGTTAAGCAGTCGGGACAATATGGGAAGAAGAGTACTTGCCGGAAGGGACCTAATCCGGCTGGTTCGACCGGAGTCGGGGAATTGTAGCAACGGAACAGTCAGACCATGAAGGATGTGCGGGATGCGAAAAACCCGACACTAGGCCGAAGCGAGGAAGTGCGGATTGGCTAACTGTTGAAGCTAGACAGTGTTGGGACATCCGGAGAGGAATAATCCCGATGCGAATCGGCCGGGTCGGGCAAACCGGAAGAATTTGTCCCAAGCAGCAAAGGGAAACATGTCTGGGTTTCAAATCCAAACCCGAAAAGATGTGAACCGGCTGATGTCGGCCGGAACGGGAAAAGTTCGTACTGGGACATCTGGGCCATAGAGACGCTGACGGGACCTAGCAGATCGGGCTGAAGGAGTCCGAAAGCGCAATCATGACAACAACACGTGTCATCGAGTCCACCAAAACCAGGGACGAGGAGAGTCCATTTCTGGGTGGATCGGAAGTTTCCGACGCCCAAGCAGTTTGGGACATCCGGGACGATAAAGACAAGTGAAGGTTCGCATGGTCAAGGAGCCGATAGTCGGCCGAGAACTCTAACCAGAACCCGACACAAGAAATATGTTCGCAGGGTCGCCAAAGACCCGTCGCAAAAGTCAAATCGGTGAGTTTTGAACACGTCAGCCCAAGAGCAATCAGAAGAGGACAGCGTGTCCAGCAGTCCTCTATAGGGGCCCACAAGGAAATTTCAAAAGGAAAGTTCCGAACCCGAAAGGTGAAGGATAGAGAACTGCTCGACCAATCAGCGCTTGACCACGTGTCATCCAGGTGGCAGAGTTACGGGAAAGATCTTCAAAATCCGTTTTGGTCTGTTCGAATGCCCTAAATCTTCAGATCATCATATCTTTTCCGATCCATATAAACTGTTAAGGAGGGGGCACGTTCTTTATATCAACGTCGAAAGCATTTATGAAATTCTGCCTACATCCCTTCTGGGATCAATCTTTGGAATTTTGGTGTAGTCTGGAGAGAGAAATTTGAGAACCTGGCATCTGACACATGATCATGCACCAGAAGCGACGTTTCAACAACTAGTTTAATGCACATGGGTCGCATCAACTTCTTCAGCACGGCAAAGAAGTGACATGACTCAGTGGACCAAATCTCAATGCAGAATGGGTCGCATTTTGCATCCCCCAAATCGGTCAGAGATGGTAGGGTATGGGTTTGTAAGGTCCTCCATGCATGATTTAATGCATTGGCATTTAATGAGGAATAGTGCTTACATGTTTTCAAAACACGTGTTCTGTCATTCCTCGGTGCATCGACCTCCATAGCTTATGTAAAAAGCCATGCATTTGGCTCATCTCCCTGAGAACTTGGTGGTTAGATTCAGGTGTTTTGGGTAAACCTCTGCCCTCCCTTCTATTGGTGCTTCTGAACTAGGGTTGAAAATGGAGCTCGAACCTCCTCCCTACTCTGTAATGAGCGTTTTTGCGATTTCGCGAGGTCCTACACTTGGAAAAGCTCCATGTTCTGTGCAAACTTACTGAAGTCAACAAACGATCGTGTTTTGTGAGTCCCAGGGGTGCTGTCCATTCGACTTTCTCAATAGTTTTGTTTGTTCTCTTCGGTGCCTCTCTTCATTGCAGGTCATTCCATCAAATGTTTGAAGGAGTGTTCATTGCAAAGTTGCACAGCTGTGTTCATTGGAGTTTTGGGATATTTTCTGAATTGTGCAAATCCTATCCTTGAACCCTGTGATGCATCTGTCCATTCCTTCCCATCACTCAGAACAGGTCAAAATTGTCCCATGGCAGTTTTGATAGATGTCCAACATGTAATCCTTCAAATGGTGTATTCTTACCGTTTTAGTGTAGGCTTTTGATTCTTTTCCTCTCTCTCTCTCTCTCTCTCTCTAGTCTCTCTCTCTCTCTCTCTCTCTCTCCTTGAGCATTGTTAGATTAGGATTAGATTAGTCATTGCCTGTTTTGGGAGATAGCAATGCATGGTCAGGTAAGTCCTGATAGGAGTAGAAAACCAGCCTTCTCTGGAGATTGTCGGACATGTTCTCAAGTTCTCACACATAGTCAATTCGGCTTGGAGAGAGGTTTCCATGTTGTGCATGAGTTCACGACTGGATGCCTAAGTGATCAACCCAGAAGCCGCATCTGCATCCAGAGGTGACATGTTAGTTCTGCATCAACTGAAGTTTTGGCATTCCACCGGGTCTTTGGGACTCTAAAGGTCTCCACTTTATCGATATGTCAAGGTTGATGTGTTCCTGTGGCAAGATTTCAGCATTTTGGAGGCACTTGCAAAAAACACATCTAGCGACTCCATCTGGTCAACAACCCATTTCTCTGAAGTTGTAGACCTTCCTTTCCATTCATTTTCATTCTTTTCTATCCATTCTTCCTTCCATCTCTTCCATCCTTCTTTCATTCTATGAAGTTGTGCAATCATAACTTCATTTCCATCATGGGATTCACATCAACAAGCAGCAGTATATTCACACCTCCAACATGTTTTACAAATCCTCCAAATCAGCATTTTGAGTCAAATTCAAGATCAGTATGCATACCCATATGAGCGGTTGTGCCAAAGTCAGTTTGGCTATGAAGCTTTCCAAGAGCAAGAGTATGTATACAATGAAGACCATGAAGATCCAAGATGCTGGTCTGTTGGAGAAGATCCAAAAGATGGAGTGAAAAGATGGTGCAGTCCAGAGCAACAGGCTCAAATGAGAGCATTTCGGGATCGGTTACAGGAGCTCCTTGTCCATGGGTGAGGCCCTTTTCCAAGACATTTCAGCCCTCAAAAAAAGTTAGACTTCATGATTGCAAGATGTTGCCCCATTACTTGCACAAGGTGGATTGACAGAAATAGAGGCCTATGACATTCGAAGTATTCTGAACAACCTCGTCAATGGGTAAGTTCTACACCACCTCATCCCGGTTTTTCTCTTCCTCATTACTCAAGCAGCATCATCTCATTTGGAGCAGTGTCAAATTTTAAACTCTCCATCTGTTGTCCCTAAATGTTGAATCCCATGTCTCCATCTCTCTAATCTTCCATCCCATCTTAGTTTTTCCGCCCTCTTCTCTTCCAAATCCAAACCCCCTCCACAAGAGCTAAATGAAATACCTTCCACTCCAAAGAAACAAGAGGTTTCAGCCTCCTCCACCACCACAAGAAATTGCCAAATCAATTGAGCTGCAACCCACCCCCTCCTCTTGCATTTCCTAATTCCATGTGGGGAAGAAGAAATTGCAAAAATGCCAGTCATCAAGGAAAACCACAGCAAAGAAGAGGAGTGCCAACAAGAGGAAGAAATGATCAGACGACTTGAAGAGTTTGGGCTGCCAAGATTTGGGATGGCAAAGATCCCCTTGATGGTTAAACCTACAGAAGAGGCTAAGGTTGGAGAACAAATGGTGGCCAGGGCTGATTTTGTTGCAGCAGAAGAAGAAGATCTTGCAGTCCCAACTTGTCCTCTAGAGCAACAGACTCGAAGAGTTTGATTTGACAAAATTCATGCTGGAAGAAGAGTTCTATTCAAGAGCAAGATTGTATTCGAACTAGTAGAGGAAGGAGAAGTTGCTCCAAATCCAAAAGAAGAGGAGCACAATCCTAGCTGTGGAAGAGAAAATTGCGGATCCAAGAGCTCTGAGCGCAAAGCAGTCTACAGGAGAACCTTCAGTTCTTCTTTCTACTTCATCTCTCTCTAGCTCCAATGTGCTGAAGAGGAGTTTGATCTCTCAAACTCAAGGTTGGAGGAGTGAAGGAAACCATGGTGGTCAAGTTACAGATCAAGAAGACACCATGGAGGAAGTTGAACATTTGCAGCAGGACAATCATGAGGCAGTTTATCTGTCAGATTTGGAAGACTGTTTTGATGAAGAAGAACCAGTTGAGTTTCCAACATTCTCTCTTTCATCATCCATCATTCCAAACACAAGAGCCTGCTGTCATGGAGGAGAGTACGTTCATTTGTAGTAACCTGCATCTTATAGAAGCTCTTTGGAACCAAGATTGGAAGATTTTAATCTTTCATGTCCTTCATTGGAGGAAGAGAAAGGGACAGAAGGAATTTTTGCCATTTCTTCCACGTCATCCATCTCAGGAGGGTCTGCAAGAGAACTCCATTCTTGGAGTTGAAAATCACAGCAACGGGTATACTCAAAGGGTCATGCCGTGCCCAATCAGATACTTGGCTTCATTGGAGCCAAGGGAGAAGCCAAAACCAGTCATGCTCGCTTCTGAGCATGAGGGTGAGATACAAAGTACCGAGGATCAGCTGCCATACCTCTTCAATTCAAATGCAGAGCAACTAAAAGAGGTATTGGATTCACCTTCAGCTGATACCTTGATGATCTGGTAGAAGACAGCTTCTTGTGATTTTCCATCCATCCAACACAGCCATGATCAGTGCCAAATCAATTGCATGGCTGCCAATTTTTGAAGAAAGGAAGCTATTTTGCACAACCAGTTGCAGGGTTGTTTTAGCTCACCTTTGCTTCTAGTTAGAGTAGAGTAGGTAGGTTTGCTTTCAGAGGAAGAAGTGCTTGTGCCACACTCTGCATGTTTCATTTGGAGCAGTATGATTTTCAGTTTTGTACATAGTTTTTGTGGTGTTGGTTTTGCTCTGGCATGGTTCATTGCAGCGGTTTTTTGGTGAGAACAACTCTTAAGTTCAGTGTGCTCTTGGAGGAGGAGTTGCGGTATCAGGTTCAGGATCAGATATCGGGTTAGTTCGGGTTATTGCTTATGACTCCATGCCCAATGGATTGCTGAAAGGCCACTGATCTTTTACCCTAGCAGGCAGGTAACCCCCTTGAGTCCGCCAAATTGTTGTATATTTCTTCCTCTCCGACCCGACACCAGGGCGAATCGCGGGCGGAGAGTCGGGCAAATGGGAGGAAGAGAACATGCCGGAAGGGAAAATCGCGAGCGGAGGAGTCGGGCAAATCGCGGGAAAAGAACATGCCGGAAGGGCAGAAAAACCCGACACCAGGGCAAAGCGCGGGTGCGGAGGAGCAGGAAGCGAGGCATGTCGGAGAGAGGAATAATCCCGACGCGAATGCAATCGAAAAAACAAGTCAGGCGAACAGCAAAGGAAACATGTCGGGGTTTCTTCCAAACCTGACAAAGGAAAAATGTGTCGGGGGGTCTCCAAAACCCGACACACCTAGCAAATCGGGTTTTCGGGTCGGAAACGCATGATGAAATAGCATGTCGGGAGCCCACCAAAACCCGACAACAAAAGACATGCCGGAGGGGGTTAAAAAATCTGACGCACAATGGAAATCGGGTTTCCGGGGCGAGAAAACAAGTCGGGTTCGCATGGTCAAAAAGCATGTCGGGAGCTCTAAAGAACCCGACACAAGAAATATGTTTTCGGGTCGCCAAAACCCGACGCAAAAGCAAATCGGGAAAACACGTCGGAAGAGCATGAAAAGGAAGCATGTCGAGCAGTCCTCTATACCCGATGCAAATGCACGAGGGAGTTCCGAACCCGACGGGCGTTGGAGATCTCACCTACCACCATGGTTGTTGAAGAGTTAAGTGCAGTCTTGGAGGTGGTTGGGGTAGTTCGAATTCCTCTCTTCTCCCTCTCTTTTCTCCATATAAAATGTAAGGAGGGGGCTGTTTTTAAAAGGTCGAACATTTTTGTTTTGTGCCTCCTCCCTTCTTCTCTTTGGCAGGTGGAGTTGTGGAGCTCAAACCTCCCATTTGAAACTGTAATGTACCTTTGCCTCTGGGCATTTTTTGCAGTGTATTGTATCAACCTTCGGAGCAAATAAATGCATGACTGTGGATGTTTTCTCAACCTTCTATGTGTTTCATTTTGCATCCTCCTGATCTTTCACTGTGAATATGTTTATCTGTGCATGATATTGCATTGCATTTCTGTGGTCTGTGTTTAATTGGCAAAACATATGTTCTTCATTCCTCGGTGCATCACCTCCGTAGCTTAGGTTTATTTTTATGCATTTCTCTTCCCCTGTCTCCTTGGTAGTTAGATTAGGTTTTTTGGGGTAAACCTCTGCGTTTTATTGGTGCATCTGAACAGAGGGATAGGAGCCGGCCTTCATCCGGAGAGCTTTTCCGATTTCGCGAGGTCCCACACTTGGGAAAAGCTCCATGTTGTGCAATCGCACTGGGAGTCTCAAACGATCGCATTGCGGAGTCCCAGGGGTGTTGTGATTTGACACCAACAAGTACTTCAACAGTCCCAAATCATTCATCTCAAACTCCTTCTTCATGGCCGATTTGAATTCATCTATTGCCTTGCTTGCATTTCAAGTAAATATTAAGTCATCTACATACAAACAAAATTAAAATATCACCATCATTGCTTTCTTTGATATAGAGTGTGGGCTCACTGCTGCTTTTGCTAAAGCCATTTTTAATCAAATAGGAGTTTATCCTACTATACCATGCCCTTGGTGATTGTTTAAGTTCATACAATGCATTCTTGAGCTTGTATACTTTTCTCTCATGCCCTGAGATCTCATAACCTGGTGGTTGTCCCACATACACTTATTCTTCCATCACTCCATCCCAGAAAGCTGATTTGACATCCATTTGATGAAGTTTCCATTTATTTTGAGCAATTATGTCAATAATTGTTCTCACAATTTCTAGCCTTGCCACTAGAGCAAATGTCTCATTATAATCACATATAGACCTTTTTTTATATCCTTTGACAGCTAACCTTGCCTTATGTATTTCTATTTTTCCTTCAGAAGTGGTCTTGGTTTTATAAACCCACTTGGCTCTAATGACTTCCTTTCCTATTGGAAGATCTATTAACTCCCATGTTTCATTCTCCTCTATTGCATGCATTTCTTCATCCATTACTTCACACCATTTATGGTGCTTAATTGCATCCTCAAAATAAACAGGATCAGATGCTGAAAATAAAGAAAAATTAATCATTTCATCTTCATTTTCATCATACCTTGACTGCTCTAAAATCTCTTGTACACTCCTTATTCTTCCTCAGTGTTGATTAGATTCAAATGATGATGAATATGCCTCTTTAGCTAGTCCTTACATGCTTTTTTGGCTACTACCATTTAAAGTTTCACCCCTTTTTGAAACGGGTGTCCAACTTGGTGCATTTTTTGTTCTACCATATGTTGTTTCAGCATCAATGATAGGTGCATTTTCCTTTGCTTGTAGCCGCTCCACTTCTTGTACATCTCCCCAAGATGTTTCCTTAATGAATTGAACATCCCAACTGATTATGAGCTCCTTTGTGATTGGATTATATAGTATATAAGATTTATATTTATCACCATACCCAATGAAGATGCACTTTTCTCCTTTGTTATCCCATTTTTATCTTCTTTGCTTTGGCACATGTGCCTCTTGTCTCCTTGTTTAGTAATAATGGATATGTTACCTTTTCCCATCACTAGAGCCTTTTCATTTGTTCCCATCTTCACTTTGGATCTAATTGTTTCATCTATGTTATTGAACATTTCCTTATTTTCACACATATGGTTGTTGCATGCACTATCCAAATACCATATTTGTTTATTTCCTTGCTCAGCTACATTACAAGTTAAAAACAAAGTTCCACTCTTTTCATTCTTTTTCAGATTCAACTTCTTTTGTATTAGTAAAACTTACATTGTGATTTCTCAAATCATATTCTTTCTTTCTGCATTCACTTGCATAATGTCCATAATTTTTACAATAATAGCATTGTACATTGTATTTATCATACCTTTGTGTAGAACCACCTCTGGAAGTGTTGTTGCTCCTTCCTCTTCCTCTTGCTTGTGGCTCTTGATGATTGTGTCTTCCACCTTCTTAATGGTTGTTAAATATTCCTCTTCCTCTGTTATAGGATCCTCTCCCCATGCCTCTAAAATGTGTGTTTGTTTTCAAGGCTTGTTCATGGGAGGAGTTGGTTGTCCTACTCATCCTCTATTCATGGGTTTTCAAAGAACACATTAACTCATCAACTATCATTTGTCTCAAGTCCTTGGACTCCTCTATTGCAACGACAACTGGATCAAATCTAGTTGGAAGGCTCCACAATACCTTCTCTATGATCATATGGTCTTCAACAACATCTCCATTAGTCATCATCTTATTGACTATGGTCATTTTTCTTGTGAAAAAATCATTTACTAATTTTTATTTTTTCATGAAAAGGGTCTCAAAATCTCTCCTCAACATTTGCAATCTGACTACCTTCACCTTGTCACTTCCTTGATAAGCATTCTGCAATGTATCCCATGTTTGTTTGGAGTTTATAGCTACTGTTATCCTTGGGAAAACTAAATCTGTGACACCATTTGAATGTAACTCAAAGCCTTTGCATCCTTTCTTCTATTTTCCTTCAAAGCATTATTTTGGGCTTATATGAGTGCATTGAAAGCATTCTGGTCTACTACCTTTATATATCCTCCTTCAACTAGTTCCCATAGCTCTTGAGAAGAGAACAATGTTTTCATATTGATACATCAGATATCATAGTTCTTCCCATCAAATATTGGGGGTTGTTGCTAAGAGTTGCTATTGGAAGCCTTTAAAAACTCAAATCCAGAAAGTAAAACTCAATAGCACAACAACTATTTAGCTTTGATACCAAGATGTTGGCAAAATTTAGTGCCAACACAAAAAACACAGGGGAAAACACAAATAGAACAATATAAAACACGTGCACACACCACACAATATATATATAATATATATATATATATATATATATATACACATACATACATACATACATACATACATATACATACATACATACATTATATTTAAAATAAAAAAATTCATACAATCAGATCTGTTGCTCTGTACATTTTCTTTTGTTTCTCTTATTGTGTCCTTTCTCTTCTCTCTCTTCTTTGCTATTCAATTCCTTCGAGATGCTGATCTATAATCTTTTTTGTTGTGTGTTCCTCTTTCTATATTTTTGATCCCCCTTTTTCTTCTTCACTGTGTTGCTACACATATTTTCTCCTTGTTATATTCCTCTCTATATATTATGTTGTTCCATATATCTCTCTATTATATATTCCCTTGGTTATATTCCCCTTTTTTCTATATTCTTGTATACTTTTATGTGATGTTGCATGAATGTAATATTCTTCTCTATTTTTTTTAATATTATGCTACTGCATATATATTCCTCCTATATAGATATAGATATATATATATATATATATAGATATATATATACATATATATATACACATATATATATGTGTGTGGTAATATATATATATTATATATATATACATAATTATATATACACATATATATAATGTGTGTTATATATATATATATATATATATATATGTCTATTATATATATGTATATATACACACCACACACACATATATATACATATATATATATATATATACACAACACACACACATATATATACATATATATATACATATATATATATTACATATATATATACATATATATATATAAATATATATATATATATAGTATATATATATATAAGTATTACTCGTTGTATATATAATGCCACATATATATTAACATGCCTTCATGACCTGGACCCAAAATTTTATAAGAAACGACACATTCTGCAAGGTTCACGTCCGCAGGGAGAAAAACATAGGGAGGTCAGCAGAATGTTGTCATGTGACTAGAGATTTAGCGGGCGGTTTAAAACCAAAAATATGTTAAATGCCCGTCAGTGAAGTGGTTGGGGAGGAGGGAAAAACAAGTTTGAATCACGTGAGGGGCTCAAGATTACAGAGCCATAAATTCTAACAAATATATGTATATATATGTGTGTGTGTGTATATATATACATATATATATATATATATACACATATATATATGTGTGTGTGTGTGTGTGTGTGTATATATATATATATATATATATATATTACTCGTTGTATATATAATGCCACATATATATTAACATGCCTTCATGACCTGGACCCAAAATTTTATAAGAAACGACACATTCTGCAAGGTTCACGTCCGCAGGGAGAAAAACATAGGGAGGTCAGCAGAATGTTGTCATGTGACTAGAGATTTAGCGGGCGGTTTAAAACCAAAAATATGTTAAATGCCCGTCAGTGAAGTGGTTGGGGAGGAGGGAAAACAAGTTTGAATCATGTGAGGGGCTCAAGATTACAGAGCCATAAATTCTAACAAATATATGGTGGACTTGATTGGAGAGGGAATTTTGAGCGTGTTTGTCCAAGATGGATATTTAGTATGATAAGACAAGGAATTGATTTGAGAATACACTAAGGTAGCTTAATTATTAGTCTTGTTCTAGATCATTTTCCCTTGGAACAAAAATTCCTTGGGATGAACAATTCCTTTCATAATATTTGTTAGACTTCATGCTATTCATGGCCTATCACACCATTATTCACCTTTTGCAAAATGGTGACATGTATGGTAAGGTTGCCACCAAAATATAGGAAGATAATATAATAGATGAAGTGTATGCTTATATATTATGCGGGGTTCCTTTCCCATAATCAGAGATTCATTCATACCTTCTAAAGTGTGTGAAGAAAGAGTCTGAGTACTGATACCCCATTGATTTATGAGGGTAAGGATTTGATTGAGAACCATCTCACCTTTTGTATTTATAATCATATTACCATATTTTCAGAGCAAAAATGGCTTCATTCATTTAGGTGTATTTAGCATAATATGCTCAATTCTAAAAAGATGTCAAAGTCTATATGCATTTTCAAAACTTTATGCCAAACAATAAAAGACTTATCTTCATATGCCACTCAATTTTCTTTATTTAGCACAAGTGATTGGATGGATGACGTGAAAAAAATTGAGACTACTAATACCAACATCCTTTGACTAACAAAAAATATAACATGAATGAAGGATATTTTGACTACAAAGGCATATTTAAAGCACTATTTCCATTCTACTTATATAAATAGGGTACTTTCTAATGAAATAAACATAGCAATCAAGTTAACTATATAGAATTGTAGAACAATGATGTTTAGGGAGGCCTTGAAGACATGTTTCTATGATATTCATTTAACTTAGAATGAGTACATGTTGTCTTGTGGTTTGGGGGGCATGAATAGGGACTTACTATGTTGATTCATGGATTTCCATACACTGCTAATCACCTTATATGTTCCCATCATGCAGAGCATGTATAGAGAGAATTTATAAAGAAGGATGGATACGTAGTCTTTTAGATTTTAATATTTATTTGGGTATATTAAATATCATACCTAATATTGTTAACTATTAATATCATGTGAATTATTAATTGACATAATTTGGATAATGTGAGGTGGCATGTATCCTTCACCTCTTTTGTCTTATTAGATATATTCCTCATTATAAGGAATATTGAAGTTATATTTTAAATGTAACTCCTTTGCCACTTTGCACCTGCTTCCCTTCACTTCATGGGAAATAGTGACACTAGGCACACACTTGAAAGGTTGGCTAATGTAATGATTGGAGTAATTTTTAAGTTTGTATTCTCTCTTCACTCTATTTCAAGAGTGTTTGGGTCTATTCCTTAACACTTCTTCACTTGTTCAATATCTTATTTTAGAGAGTTTCTTAACACTTATTTTAGTCATTCTCCAGATTTTTATCTCTTCATTTTATTTTGTCTTAGAAGAACTTCTAGTCATATTGTGCTATCTTGTAAATGTTTTGAGCCATCTTTCAATAACACTTGGGGTTTTCTTCTAGTGTACTGATTTCTCCACTTGACAAATCTTGTCTCAACCCATTTATGGTATGCTTTATGCTTCTATTAATTTCATTTCATTTTATTTACTAATGATTTAACATTTTAGTAGTTGATCTTTGAATTATTTCTTACATGATCAAATCAAGGTGGCCAACTACTCAGTCACCTGATCTACTGTTTCAAAATGTTGATAAGTATTTACATGATATAATAATTTCCACCATGAATATTCTTCAGAAGCATATGTCTTTTCTAATGAAAACTAGTAAGGTACATCAAACCCCATAACAGGAATAAAATATTCAAAGTCATCTATAGGATTTATTTACGTTGAAGAGGAATATAAACATTGCAAGGAAATATGTTTGGGTGTTATCTAAAATAATTATGATAAACACATATTACCTTTTGCTTCAAACTAAGAAATATTAGTTGCTTTGAAGGAAATTCCCATTGGAAAGTATTTTGATTTTAAACAATGTATGTCTTTTCTAACATATAAGAAGGATGATACCCTTATTGTTGGGCCTCTACCACTAGACTTCAAGTTACCTTAAGAAAATTTAGACTTAATCAAGAGACACATAGGCCTTTGAAGAGTTGTAGGTGTTGATTACAACAGATGAAAATTATTAGTATTGAGTTAGCCCTCATGTTTCAGTTTAGAATGAGCTTATTTTGTAATTTTGAGGTGCAAACAAATTATAGTTTTAATATTTAATCTTATTTGGAATGATACTTTAATGTTTAGTGGTTTCAAGGTTATATTTGGCTACACCTTTGTTGACTATAAACTAGGGCCGATTACTAATACACCAAATCTTTATAGAATTTTCACTTAAAAATAAATACCTATGTTGAGTTTGTCTATTGCTTGCAACAATACTAGTCTCCTCTTCAAATTTTACAATTCAAAGTTTGGTATTTTAAATCTTGAGTAGGGCTCTGGTTTCTTTCAAGTCACCTAAAGGATGTCTATTTGTGTATCGAATGCTTGAATATTTTTAGTGAACCACTAGCATGGATAAGGGCTAGCAGATATGTTTCATCAATGTATTAGTATTTGGTTAAGAAGAATGCTTATTAAATTATAATCCTTTCAATGGCCATACTCTTTCAATTGATAGACATCAAACTTTTTTTGACTGCTTTGATGGATTTCCACACTCTATTTCAAATCTTACATTTTAGAAAAGGCTAGGAGGATGTAGACAAAGGTTGTTATAAATATCCCATTTTGACATGGGATGGGAAGATAGAAACACATTTTGTGGAGTGTGCATTTAAACATGTCAATTTCATTTGCTTGAAAGGTTCCAAGGCATTTTCAACAAAACCATTTTGTGCATATTTTACAATCATTGTAGTCCGTGAGACTACATTTCTTCCAAGTATTTAGTCAAATAGTTCACATTCCTTGTGCATGCTTCCACATTTTTCATGCATATATCTCAGGGAACTTGCAACCAAATTTTTTGACAAAGTCCATTCTACATTCTACATTCTCCATTATGCATTGGTGGATGTCCACACCCTATTTCAAACCTCATATTTTGGCATAGGTAGGGGAGACGTCGAAAGGTATAGAAATGAAAGGGAAAAAATATAATTTAAGTTGATTAAATTATCAAGTAACATTATGTTGACATCAATCTAATGTAATTTGATTGAACTAAATAATTAATTATGCATGGGCTTCAAACTACAATCTACTTTTTTGGTCAATTGATAGGGATTGATTCAAAAAAATCTACATTTATAAATACAATTGAGATGGCCTCCTATTTAAATTTCTACACATAATGAGTCACTAAGATTCAATGGTATATACAACTGACACATAACTTGTTTATTAAAACAAACCACTAGTATAATACAAACTATGATAGTTGTAATTCAAGTTCTAGGTACTTGAAGGTATCAACCTGGGGATAGATATAACAATATCATAAAATTCTTAGTTTTCTTCCATCTACAAGTATCTTCATGCAACTATAAAAGTACTAAACTTTCTTTTGCAAAATAAGTTGTACAATCTAGGACACTTCTATGTTCATCATGGATAACCTATATATAGATGGCTACAAAAATCTCACTATTTTAAAGTAATTGGTCACTTTGGCATTGGAAAACTCCCATTGTAATTTTTTTCCAACCTAGCATGCTTTGCAAATGTAAAATAAGTAGAACAAGTTGAGGGTGTCAGACCTCTCATATGACCCATATTTGTTGACAAAAGAGTATTATATACATGTATATTGGAAGTTTTGTGGATAAGTATATGTTTGAGTTTCTTTCCAACTGTGCACATGTATTTTTTGCGAAATTTTCATAATATTTTATTTAGGAAAACATTGTATGTATCTCCAAATTCATGAAAAATATGACATCTAAAAATGTAATATTTTATGCCAAGTATTTTTGCAATAATAATCATAAACTCTTATGTTAAATGTTGATTTTAACCACGTTTTTTCCTTTTAAATGCTGACATTGAATAGTATTTAACATAGTTGTGGTATAGGCTACTTGATATTTTCTTCCATCAAAAAATGACCAAAAACCACACTAATAAGCTAAAGAATTTACTTGGTCAAACCCCAGGGAGCCAAGGATACATGAATAGCCCCATCCCAAAACTATGGCCCATTGACAATAATTTTTTCAACCTTTTCAAAGATCATTTTTAATGTGAGCACATCACTTTTCCCTGATCTCGAAAAGATAATTTAGTGTGGTTTAATATGACTCTTGTTGTCTATTGAATAAGAGTTGTAGTCATATTAGGCGTGACCTAACTCATATGGTGTTTTCCCCACCATTGGAATGTGACAGTGGTTTTGAGTCCAAATATGCCTATAAATAGGACTTCAAGCATGACCAAACAAAGTTCAAAGTTTGTGAAAATAGGGAAATGTCTCTTCCCCATTAGTAACCAACCACATAGCATGATGGAAAACATAGGTGATTTAATTACACTTTCACATCACATAAATTGTATAATAATGCACTTCAATTTTACACGATATAGAAAGTTGAGTAGAAGACAACAATAAATAAAAGAAATCAAAATAAGCCTTCAAAAAGTGTTACTGGCACCAATTTTCCACTCCAAGTTGTACCCACTTTATGAATCCTCACATAATGAGGCTCTAAGTAATCTAAAATATTATTGGCCCACATTAAATCTTATAGAGGAGGATCCTATTCTCATATGTTGTGAAATATCCAAAAGGAGATCAACTATCCATTATGAAAATAAATCCCAATAAGTCATCCTCAAATTGAAAATTATATTAGGCCACCTTTATAGAGGATTTTTACATATATGAGCTACTACAAGTTAGAAAAAATTATGATGCACAAATCCTACATCTTTGAGCTCAAAAAACAACTTAGAGAGCACACCAATACACTTATATTATTCCATAATATCCAGGTAGAGTTCTTTGTGGTGTTGTTAATGTTGGATATTGATTTTCCTTGTGAGGAGACACATGAAATAAAGCATTGGGAAACTATAAATCGATATTAGATGTCATGAAAGGAAAAAAATAGTAAGTAGACTCAATATTTTTGGAAAGTAAAATGACAAAAAAACAAGAAAAGTGTTAAAACCTCAAACGAGTGTGTAAGAACATAAAAAAATTCAAATTTCTCTTAATCGAATAAATTTTTTAGTGAAACAATAGACTATAAGATCAAGATTTTACTTTTCTGCAAGATAAATCCTTTGGAAATAGGAAATGTAGAGAATTTATTAATTTAAAGTTATTTAACACAAGATGCTTAACAATATGTAAGGTCTCAAGTTGCTCTATCAACATATATTCCAATTTACAATGCAAGTCTGTAAACATAAAAAATAAATTTTAAGAAAAACCAAAAATGATTTAAATGTCACACATACATGAGTCCATGATTGAAGTAACACAAAAAAGGAAAAAAAAAAAAAAATATTAAAACCAAAATTAAAAAATGTGTTTCTTCTAAGTCTTTAGCATGTAAATTTTGAGTCTTCAAGTGTAGAATTAACAACAAAAACAGGGGCAATGACATCACCTACCTCCAAAGATAAGTTATTTGAAAAATAATGAGTTTTGTTCCTCAACATGTCGCATACATAGAATTCACCTTCTTATTGAAAATCCCCATTTAATATCCACATAAAAATTATTTATGGCAAAAATTCCCTGTCTAGTATACATAGAGTACATCATTTACAGTAGATATGCAAGATTGCATAGTGTATTACATACATTCAATAAGGAATTGTGTTGATCTAGAATTAATCCCCATTGTGGCCTTTTATTTCTAGTTACTTTCACTTGATTTAAATCAAGGTTTACCCCAATCATATGGTGGCTATATTGATATAAAATATTGCTTGGATTGTCCTATGAAAAAACTACTCCATCTTTCCTCTTATTCACTTGAGCATAGTAAATGGCAGAAAGCACCAATTCACCCTTGTCAAATAGAATCCCATTCCCATCCACCACACTCACTCGTAAATAGAATTGTTACACAGTACATAGAAGGAGGTAGTAATCAACATGTTATACATTTCCATGTGTAGCAACAACAACATACGCATCTCCTGCACACAAATGAAGACATGTGAACATTTTAAATTCGATATATATCGACTTAACAAAAATTTTGAAAATTTAATTCATATGATGAATTAAAAACATTTAATATACATACCCTCTCTAACAAAATCAGACAAAATTTGAGTATCCTTTGAAATGATAGGTTCATTAGTTTCTTCGATGTTTTGAGGTGCAAATAGAGGCAATAGAACAACACAATGGAATGTCCATTTATCAACCCAACCTTGTGTTTCATTTTCATAAGGTGGTCCCACCATTGATAAATAATTAAGATTAATTCATACCTCAAAAAAACATGAATATAATCGTTATTAGAGATTTTTTCTTGGTATTTCATTTGTACTTATTATAGAATAAAAGCTCCTTGTTTGTTTTAAAGCTTGACATTTTTTAGGGTAATGTCTATGAACATTCATCACTAGCCAAAAGAAAATTTTCAACTTGTCTAGTCAGTTACCTTGATGAAAGTGTGAAGAGAACCACTCAACAACATCTTTTGCATCTATAAATATGGTGACATCATATTGTAATTGGTGTAATTTAATAGCATCTTTTACGCATGTACCTACACCATCATCTTCTCCTTTTACATCCATGTGTGTGGTATTCCTAGTGAAGAATGCACACAACATAACCAATGAAATGAGCTTGCTTGTTTGAATTTCCCCTCACAATGATATGACCAAACCCAATGTTGTATGAATTCCCCTCCATGCTCCCTAAGGGAGAAAAAAACATGTCGAAGAAATGTCGCACAAATAATGTCATGCTCATTATCATCACTAACATAAAAATGTACTTCTTTCTTGATCACCCATTACTCAATTACACTTTGTACATCGTTTATCTCTTATTAAGCATGCCTAAATGACACATGCACCATGATAGAAACCTTTTCTAAGTGGAAATATTGAATTTGGATCTCCCTCTAGGTTGTTAACATATAAATATGTGCAAATTCAATCGCTAAAATGACTTGGGAATTATCTCATGATAAACGACATTGGGAATCCTACCACCTAGTGCCATGCATGTGGCACCTATTTTTATATATTTTTTCTTCTAGTGTTCTTCCATAAATATCTAACTACTATTTTTGCCTCAATTAGATCAATTTTAGTTCCTTCATCAC
The DNA here is from genome assembly GCA_019776745.2 of Taxus chinensis. NCBI lineage: Eukaryota > Viridiplantae > Streptophyta > Pinopsida > Cupressales > Taxaceae > Taxus > Taxus chinensis. The sequence continues at coordinate 719,875,008 of CM034150.1, forward strand.
CACTTTGTAGAAGGTATTTGACAAGATAATATCTTCTCAATGTCACCATCAATAAGTCCAAATTATGATGGACACAAATAGTCATATTGACCAAGTGGTCACACACAATACATCTACTTGCAATACATTCCATCTTTAAAATTGTCATTCTTTCAAGCCGTGGACAAAGCAAAGACATAATGAAGTCTCGAGTGTATTGAGGAGGATTCTCCTCTTAAGGTAGCATGCACACTCTAAACTTTTGGAAAGTGTTATAGGCTAAATCATATTCAATATGGTGTTAACACAAACAAGTCTCACAAATAGAAACGAGCCTTGTATACCAAGGTCTAAAGTACTAAAATGAGTGTTGCCCAATCTTTATATCAAAATGTGTTCCCAGCTTGTACTTGCAGTACAACTCTGTTTAGGGAACATACAATATATTATTTTCATGTCCCTCTCTTTTATCATGATTTATCTTTCATGTCAAAACATATTTGCTATTGGATGATACTCATGAGTTAACATCCCAAAAATCAGAAACCAAATTCCTTTTGTTTTTATTTAAATGTGTTAGTGTAGGGAAGATGACACATTATTGCCTAAGCATTCCCGTCTTCATTTTCATATAATTTATTTCTAATTACGCCGGAGGCGTGGCTACCCTGCAGTAGACCTCCAACAATGCCGCTTTGCTGGCTATGAGCAGCTTTCGACCTACTTGTCATGGTGCAACCACCTGTCATCCAGTCCCAGTTACAGGAACATGCACCTCCTTTTTCCACACATTTTTTGAAGGGGCATCTTAACGAAATATGGTTGTTACATATATAATCTTGTTTTTTGGGTTCGCTGTTAGTTTTTCCCCGCATATGATTTGATGGATGTCCATACCCTGTTCCAAAGCTCCCATTTTGGCACAGGGTGGGGAATATGTTGGAAAATGTAAACTAATCGAGTTGAAGACCTATTTGTTACATATGGTGAAACAATGTGATTGCCTTGTGAGGATAACCATGTATTTTGTATGCTGCAATAATTGTATTCCAATGAGAAACTGTCTGATAACAATGTGACATGTATGTAAAATGTGGAAGCATAGACAAGGCATGTGAACTATTTGATAAAATGCCTCAAAGAAATGTGGGCCTCTTGGAATGCCATGATTGCAGGATATGCACAATATGAATTTGTTGAAAATGCACATGAACTGTTTGATATAATGCCTCAAAGAGTATGTGATCTCAAGGAGTTCCATGATTGAAGGATATGCACAAAATGGATTTGTTGAAAAAGGCCATGAACTGTCCCCGTATGTAGCTTTACCCACATGTGGCGTTGCATTTGCTACGGTCCACACATTTTTTCAAAATAACCTTATCAACATGTATGTCAAGAACCAGATGTTTGCTCATCTTACAGCCACCATACTCCCAACTTTTACCAAAATAAGAGATTTGGGGCAGGGTGTGCAACATCCATAAGAGCATAATGCAGAAGTAATAATGCCATGGAAGAGATACACAAGGCACGTGATGATCTGGTTTGACAATAGAATGTTATCTTCATCAGACCCCATGAATCAAGTGATCTTGCATGGAATGTGAATGATCTGATAGAGCCATATGCACAAAATGGTGTTCTTGATGACAGCATATCAAGCGATTTTCAAAGAAATGCCTCAACTAGATGCTCATCTTGTGGAGTACCAAGGTTGTAAGATATGCAAATAATGGGTTCTTTGATAAGGCCTTCAGAGCTGCTGTTTAAGCCAGCCTGACATGTCAGTTGGATGGTGTAAAAACTGAGCTCCACAACCTTTGCCATCAATCCCCCCAACATGTGCCAACACAGGAGCTTATATTGACAAAGAAGAGTGGAAGAGCATCCTTCAGAGCCTTAATTGGTTCTCAGCTTGGATTTTTATCAGATGTCATAGCTGTGAATGATTTCATAGGATGCCCCCCCATGTATGCAGAATGTCTGGAAGTGATAGTGTACAGGGCACAACAAACTATTTGCCCAAAAAATACCTGGCAAAGAAAATGTGGTTCTACCTGTGGTGAGCAGGATCAAGTGATAGCAGAGCTTATTACCACAAAATGGTGGTCATAAAATGAGGGCTGAACAGAATGGTTTCAAAGAAATTGGCCTGGAACCTGAGTGTCATCTGCATGAGAGCTCCTTTCATGTTTTGAGGGCTATGTTGGAAGTTGAGCTTATTGTAGATTAAGATCCTACGCTATTGAGCTATGATGGGTTCTAGCAAACGCGAGTCCATCTTTAATCCTTGAAGCAATATTAACAAAGCTCTTTGGCAAGGAACTAAGGAGAGATCACATGAATGCTAGCACTGTGCATCATGCTCTTTGAGTGTTCTCTATAGTGTGCTATTCTTAGTCCAATCACTGTTCAAGAGTGTGCGATTTCAAAGGTATAGATCAATAGGATTCCCTAGGAGCTATCTTATTTCTGGCTGTTGTTTCCCTGAAAGGATTTGGAAATTGCTCACAAATATTCAGAATCTGTTCCTGTTAGTAGACCCAGATGATTTTCTGTGCCTTAAACACCACTTGTCCATCAACAGAACCAGTAACAGTACAGGTGCATTTTACCTTAGATCTACCGCTCTGAGAAGGCTAACAGATGAATGCAAGGAACTAAAACATCTAGTCCCAAAAGTTGTGGGTGTTGAGGCTGATCCAAAGGGTGGACCTCGTCTTCAAGAAGTAGTTATGCATTTGTTTCATTCTCACACACTGCCAACAACACAAATCCCTGCTCTTCATCTTCTTCTAGCCTTCCAGGCAATTGAAGTTGCAGTGAAAAGTTTTTTCTTCTCATATCAGCAATTGGTGATTCTTGTCATGGGCAGCGTTGAGATAGCATGCCCGGGTGCCTCTCATCCTCTCACTCGGATATTTTCTGAGCCTCCATAATTTTCAAGCGTGGATGGTGCCTAGACATTCCTAAGTGACCATTGGTAGCACTACCATGCCCATATAACCAGAATGGCAGGCTTGAAGATACCTTTAGTCTACATCCTTAAGGTGATTTGTGTCTTCCTTGAGTGAATTATGGTTGGATACATGCAGTTTGTTTATTCATGCGATTGGATACCTTGGTCTTTCTAGAGCATGTCCTTGATTTTAGTCATATACCGAGCTTGCCTGTTTTCTCGTAGCAATGTTGCGTCAGTGGACAATGTTCAGATGTCATAATATTAACAAAATTCTTATTGAGCTGCATAATGCTACCATCTCAATGATATTGAATCAAAAGGGAACTCTGATTTAGTAGACTGAAAAGTTTTTCCCGCCTTGTTCAAAGCATTTACAGCTTACAACTTACTCTAAATACAAATTCTGTTTGTTTACTAAGAATTGTAAAGCATCCAGTTCATCTTCACTGGAAGAATATTTTCTCATGTCTGTAGTGTAATTTTAGGAACAACTGAAACAATATTATTGCATGCTAATTGGAATGTCCATTTTTAATTGTGGTTGTACTTTCAGATACAAGAACGTTTCCTTTCTCCATTTCATTGCCAACATAGTGCCATGTACAAAGGCTGTAACAATTTTCAGGTCAGGGACCTTTACACTTGATGTTTTATATGCTGATCCATCTCAAGTTCAGGCGCCTCAAAGGATTAGCTCATACACGGTATGATTTCCAATATCAAGAAATATGATGCAATCATTGTCAATGCAGAGTTCTATCTTGTAAAAATTGTAGTTACTTGCATAGACTGATAAATAAAAGAATTAGTTTGTGATGTTGATGTACTGTTGGAAAATGCTACTTTGTCTTGTTACTTTGGGTGTTTGTTGGTTGCTGGAGCTACTAAAGAAAAGAAGTTACGAGTTTTTCATATGTAGATATTTAAATATGTATAATGTCTCGTGTAACACTATTAAATATTATTTGTGGCTGAAGGTTTCCTGGTTCCTTAAGCATTTGTATGTTAAGATTATTGAGAAGTCAAAAATTTGAAGATTCAAGGAAACATGCATTTAGAAATTCTACTCCTGTCTTTTGCAGATTGGTCCTTTCCAAACTCCAAATGGTGAAAGGGCCAAGATTAAAGTAAAAGTCCAATTGCACATGGGAATTTAAAGAATATGCCCTACCTTCTTTTACTGTGGAATTCTTTCAGCAAACTACTGTTAACTGTGATTGGTAATTCATTTCCCCTGAGCGTGAGAGCTTTGGCATGATGGGTCGGCAAGGTTATTGATAGTTTCCCTATTGAGGTTTAGGGATTCATGTCACAGGGTTTTTTTCCTCTGGTATTATATAGGTAAACATCAACGACAAAAACATGTCAAAAGCCAACTTTAGTATCTGATAGATATAATTTAGCATCATTCAACCAGTTTTCCTTCTTGTATGGTGAATAGCAGGGGAGGGGTAATATCTGCTCTCTATAAGAAAATAAGTTTTTCTCTTTCCTGTGTATAATATAATGCAGATGTGAACTAATGCTTGAGACTTGCATTTGGGTTTGAACCAAAGATATTATATGATTACGGTTTTCTTGTCTCTTATTTTACTGGTTTATTTCTTGTCTCTTATTTTAGAAAGAAAATTCGGTGGGCACCCTTTGAATGTTTAAAAATGATACTTGTTTGCATAACTGGATCTGACGTTTGAACTTAATCTTATTATCAGGTCCACATTGTTTGCAATGTTCATCACGATGAACTCAAGCCACTGTCTCATGTTTCAAGCAAATTCAGAGATGCGGTAAAGATTTGCTTTAATATCCCGAATTCAACATTTGACGCTTTTATGTGTCAGTGGGTGGAGTTTGGCTATATACCCAAGTTTGATTGTATTCTGTGTTCCTCAAGCAAGTTCAAATTGCTAGACAATTGCACTTTGGTTATACCACACCAATTCGACTACAATCTCCAAAAAAAAGAGCAGATTCTTTGATACCTGATGAACATTCTGAAAATTGTTCAAGGTGAGAATGTGGAACCTTTCTTTAGTTCATCACATAGTCCTGAAACACCTAATGCGCCAAAGCAAATGGATGAAGCAACACTTACTAGCCGGAGTCATTTCTTGAGAATAGGTCGTGCTACTAATAGAGTCTTGTTTCTTGAGTTCATGCCTTCTAAAAGAAACAAACTTTAAAAACCAGTCAAATATGTCATCTGTGTCTAATTTTTCTTAAACAATTTAACCATGTAAGATTGGCATGGGAATGTGCAGTGAATAGTTTGTCGATTGTAATTAAGCTGTTATTATTAAGCTAGGACGAAGGTAACATGGCAATTTGAGTCTTTATACTTAATTCTATATCAATATACAGGAGATACCAAAGTTGAATTGGTTGTACAAATGTGGCCACATTTACATAATCCACCATAATCAGTATATATGAATGATGGATAATTCTAGACGATGACATTTAATCATGGAAGTATCCAAGTTTTGCACAATTTTTCTTAATGTGTTTTTTTTGTGGTGAAGGCACATTAATGATACTTAGATGCATGGTAACATGTAATGCGCAGGACCAACCTACTGTATCATGTAACATGTAATGTGCATGACGAAGCCCATTAATGTGCAGGACCAAGCCACTGTATCATTAATGACCAAGATTCACATTATAACAACAGCCAAGGACCAGCCGTCTCCTTTTCCATCTCTTTATATCAATTTCGTTTGCAGATCGTCAACACAATCCTCGAAACAGTCGTTGATTTTCAAAATTCCCACAGTTACGATTAGGATCTTCTCTAGTTCGCTGCCAAATTTCTATACTGGAGAAATATACAGTGGAAAATCCGGTGTCTATGACAGAAACTGGTTATTTCATCTGTTAACAAGAGCTTGGAAGCGGTGTGCAAGGCGGCGTTATAATTTTACGCACAAAGGTTGTGCGGGTGTTTGCGTGGGAATTGAGTATCACCGTCGGCAGCTAAAAATCATAATACCAATTTCTTGTATAAATCACGCTCTGTTTGCCAGACCTCTGGAAGAAGCAAAAAGAGTGTATGGGTCTCAAAATTTATCTCTAGTGCCACGTCAGATGCGCTATATCCCCACCAAACATCTCAATTTTCGTATCGCTTCCACCCAACACCAAACATTGATCGGACGCGGGCTTTACTGCTATTTTCCCAAAAAACATGCTCTGCTGCTGTCGAGTCAGCGATTCGTTTTGTTTTACACGTCGTTTTTTTCAGAACCAAAATCCTTATTTTATTGTTCAGCTTAGATACATTCATTTTTGTAATGCTCCCCTAACTAATTCTTAAGTACCCAAACAAAAATCTAAAGAAAATCTAAAAAAACAAGAAACGTTGTAGATAGATATGCCCATTGCCGCATATTATTATTTTTGAATACAATAGTGGAATTCATGCATATATTCCACAGTCTGTATCTATTGGGCATCTGAACTATGTGAAATGGAAAAATACAAAGTTACAGCAGCCGGGAGATTCCACAAGTGAATTACCCGTCACAAGTTTGAATCTTCTGTAGAGGAAGCGAGGAAGTATTGAGTGACAAATCCAGAGCACCAGAGTTCTTCGAAATAGCAGCAGTCTTTTGAAACAGTACCTATAGAACTTAACCGAAAACCGAATATGTGCAGAAAAACGATGACAAAACCGCATGTGGAGGCAGGTGTCATGATGTCGAAGCAGCATGCTGGTAGGATCAAATTCAGACGGCAAGGGACTAATGGAGCAACTGCAGAATCCCAAACACCGTATTCCAGTTGGACGGGTCTAACAGTCGGTGTAACAAAGCACTTATGAAGGATAGATAAAAGGTCATAAAATGGCGCATGGTTTTTGTGTAGGTGAGAGATCACACCCACAGGCACAGAAGACATGTAGAGTTGGAGAAAATGTCTTGGGCTTATGAAGGTAGCAGGATATTTTTTAGATTCAGAACCCTTGTACTAAGTAAACGGGAAAGTAAAAGTATTCCTCTGCCATCATCATGTGTCGCTGGAAATTGCATTTGGATTGTTAAACATACTGCACCAAATTTTTGTCCGGCAAAGCAAATTGTTGTGAGAGATGTAAACCTGTTCCATCACTTTAAAAGAGGAAAATGTTCTTGTAAAGATTATTGGTAATGCCATGTGAAGCAATCTGCAAACATAGGTTGACACTATAATAAGGAACACCGTGCAAGGGCTGCAGTGATAAATAAGGGGCCGGTTTTTCTTTTGAGTTTCTTAAAAAACCAAATGTTATTCATAGGATTTGGGCAAGCCACGACTGCATGATAACACTTTAGCAGTTTAGTTTCCTTTCGACTCTTCAACTCGCTGATTGGGTCATGTTTTTCCATCAACCGATTCGGCGTGTAGGCTAGAATTCAAGAAATAGTTGGTCCATGTATGTAAATTGCGGAAGCATACACAAGGCAATTCAATTGTTTGACAAAATCCTTCGAAGAGATGTTGTCTCATGGAACCTCATGGGCTATATTTAGGAAACTGTAAATTTTATCATCAACGTGCCAATTAAACCTGAGGTACTTATGTGGATGAGTTTGCTTGGTGGTTGAAGAGCACATAAAACATATGGGGTCATTATTATTTATATCAACTCTTCTTTTTGAGTTGGATAATGAAAATGTTGCAACTTATGTTCTCCTGTCAAACATCTATGCAGAAATGTGCATGTGGGGTGAAGTTCAAATGATAGGCGATTGACGAAGGATAGATAAAAGGTCATAAAATGGTGAATGGTTTTTGTGTAGGTGAGAGATAACACCCACATGCACAGGAGACCTATGTGGAGTTGAAAATGTCTTGAGTGATGAGGGTACCAGGATTTTTTTTACACTGGAAACCAAATATAAACCAAAAAACAACTTTAAATTTCTGATAGGTGTTGGGGGATCCCAATTTGTATTAAACCATATCATCCTTGTATATAAACATTTTCCTACTTTTTACGTAGGGAAAATAGTTCCAAATATCTTAAAGAAAATATTTACATTGGTGACTGTGGAACATTGGCACAGGTTTATTGCAGCTTTTATGATTGCGGCATAATGTTGTCTTTCTTTGGAGCCAGTAGATTTTTCCTGTTTTCAAATCTGTCTCTAAGTTTGTTGGAATTTAAATTCTGGCAATTTTTAATAAATTTCCGGAGGTGCATTTGACCCAATCTATTTTTTTGGATCAAAAATCTTAGTCACTTTACATTTATGACATTCGCAGAGGTGCATTTGATATGAGTTGAAAATGATTGAAACTAACTATTCAAAATGTCAAGTTCTATACATTTTGTAAAATTTAAAAATATGAAGCTATAAACATTGCCTATTTCCATGTGCTGACCACAATAATGAATTCTATTGGAATTTTTCCTCTAACGAATATTTACTAAATTTCATTTTCTCCAAATTCGAACACAAATGAGGTGCTTAGTGTAATAGCAGTACTTTAGGGTGTTAATTGTTTCAGCATAATTTCTAATTTTCTACAAAAGGGATATTGTAAATTTCTTATCTATTTTGTTTGATTTGTATGCTGCCAGCCATTCTGTATGCCTGGTTTTGATGTTTCCAACTGGGTGATACCATTCAGAGGATTTGCAGTCATCAGTATGTATGGTACAGATACTCCCAAATCAATGAATATATTTCTGCCATGCCCTTCCTTCACGATTCTTTAACTTTTTGCCCTTGCATTTTTCCCCTGTTAAATTCTTATAACATTAAAACAGTGGAATTCATGAGTAAATAGCAGTTACCTAAGACTCTGGGATGTGGGAACGAGGATTTCGAGACGACAAAAATCTCAGAGATATTACTTTCCCCAACAATGATGCCAAATAGTATAGCAGTATGAACTTTGACTTCCTTGACATTTATGTATAGCTGTTGAAGAAACGTTTCCTCAACTTCCTTTGATTTGGACGAAAACAGACTCCATATCCATCTTTCTTCAAACAGGTAAATAGGAGGTTCCAAAGACGGGTATGCAATAATCCACTTCGTAGGTAATAACAATGTACAACACAATCAAGTCCTTGTATAAATTGATTGATAATCAATCAACATTAGAATACACCAACAAACTAGAATTCAGTTGTTGGTGCAAGGTTCATTTATCCGATGATGTCAGAGCCTCAGCTATTCCAATTTTACGACCTTTATCTCTGTTATAACGGTTTCACCATCATTATTTTATTTGATTTACTCATACATGCCCATGTTGATGTTCTTGATGATGAAAAATTCCTCTATTTAATTTCCTCTTTCCATTGCCTCGAATGTTCCATCAGTCCTCCATCCTCTCTTCAACCTCTTGCATGTAGCTCTCTTTACACTGTGCTTCTGGAATTCCTATTTTGGGTCAACATCTCTTTCTCTAACTAATCTAACCAATTTTTTTTTTGGTATTTCATGTCCTCAACCGCCTGTACCTGCATTTTTCCATTTAAAAATGTCTGATTTGCTATAATAATTTACTGTGCTTTTTGAGTCTCGTGTCTTACGCTGTGCTTCTGGAATTCATCGTTTGGGTCAACATCTCTTTCTCAAACTGTTGTAACCAACCTTTTTATGCCACTTCTTGTCCTCAACTGCTTCTTCATGTCTTTTTCCATTTGAGAATGCCCAATTTTTTATAATAACTTGCTGTATTTTTGAGTCCCGTTTATCTTCTTTGGTCATTCACGAACATTAATATAATTTCTTTCTTTTTTTCACTTCATTTTTCTTGACATTCTTATTTTATGCATTAACGAAGCGCATCTTATTACATACATTAGCACGGTTCACAATCTACTACTATATATTACTGGAAATCTTGGTCGTTGTGCTACATGGATAAATTTGTAACCATTCTCACATTAGAAACACACAAGAATTAGTCTCTAAAAAGATATTCGAACCACGTGTGATTGCCATTTCAATCTATACGTATATATTTATTTTTAAATATTAATAGCAGTCTATGACAGTCCACTATACACATCTGTGGTAAAAAAATTGTATTCATATATCACTCTTGGTTCTTAGCATGTCTTTGAGACACTATAAAAGAAGATATGAAACAAGCTTTTGGTATTCAAATTTTATATAGTTGTCTGCAACGTTGTAGCTGTTTCGAATTCAAATCAAACATCTCAAAATGGTTTGTAAATGCATAAGATTTAAATGGTCTTTCTATTTAGCTTGGCCACTCTGATATCTTCAATCTTTTCAAGCAGTAGCATATTCAAATAATGCAAGCAATTGTTTGCAATGGCTCTACCATGTGAACATTTCATGTGAAAGGGTTGCATAATCATTTGTACACTGTAGGTGTCAGCCTTAAGGGATGGGAAACATATTAAAATAACATTTTGAGTAACGACTATTACATAGAACACTGGGAAACACACTTATTTGAAATAATTCCACATCGCCTGAGTTTGGAGTTAAATATCCGTATAAATTACAGATCGTTTGATTTCAGCATCTATTGTAAGCCAAATACGTACTCTCTTAGCTATGGTTGTAATAATGTTTTATTATTATTTCTAAGTTTGTTTTCAAACCAAAAAAATCCAAGTATGGATGCTTGAACGAATTTGAAACTTACATGCAAAACAGTCCCACCTTAAAATCTATAAATGTCAGCAACAATGAACTTTAGAGAAACTAGAGATTTTAAGAATATAATATTAAAGATTTAGCTAACTCCCACGTGTTTACTTTTGTGTTTAACTTCTTTATGCTACTTTAAAATATATGTGTACTTAATACATGATTGTTCATGATCATTTCCTTAAATACTATTTACTATGATGTCTTCAACTCAAACATAAACCATTCGGTCTTTTCATTCTACACCTCTAATACATTGTCTACTCACCTACTTGCAGAAACTTCAAACATGACAGCCAAATTAATCAACGTCATAGCAAACCGTATTGGAAAAAATTGTACCCACATACAACAACTAATATTTGAAAGCGTACAAGAGCAATACATGGAAGACACACCAGTAGACAATGATGCAATATTCACAATGTTGTTTACACAACAAAGACTAGAAACACAAATAGCCCTACAACAGGCAGCCATTGCCAGCAAAGACACCATCCACATCCTTAGAGAAAAGTTCTACACATAATATTATAATCCCACCCCCCCATAATGAACAAGCACCAATGTAAGACCCTACCAAGATCTCCATGTACAAACCACAAACTGTAAAAATCATGTACCAAACTCTCTTTAACTAATTCAAATATGTTTCAGACATACAATGCATATGATGATTACTGATAAATATATAAATTACTTTCTTTTGCGGAACCAGCATACAATGTCACTACATTTACATTGTTTTACCTGTCAAATAACGTAATTATATACACATTTTTTGTCTATCAAACAAAGAAAATGTTTGACGCACTAAGATAATTTTCCCATATATTTTTTGGGGATCAGCATTACATGCACCCTGTTCTTCAATTACCAAGTTATATTGAGCCCTGCTAATCACGGGCTGCAAGAACTTCTCTTTAATTTTGCAGGGAATAATTGATTTTGAAACAACTTGATTAATTGAGAAAGATTATTTAAAACCAAAACAAGCAAAAAAAAAAAAAAAAACGACTACTATAGGCGTTACGCGTGATAAAGTAACCGATATTATAAAGCATTCCATTGATGCGGCATACTAAAATAATAACGACGAGACATAAAGGTTAAAAGGGCACTTCAACACGCTTGAGGCCCTTGATTATATCAGAGCTTAGCTTGATTATAGAAAGTGGTATCAGAGTTGGTTCTTTGTTATACAGAGTAAAAGGATTCTGATGTATTGAGAACGTTATATCAATAAGATTTGCAAGTTTCTTTTATCTGAGTTTCTATCTTGAAGAACTATCGCGTATTTCTTTTATTTTCATATGTGAATCAAGTTTATACCTCGTAAGACAGGCAAAGAGGCGAGCCTCCCGTTTGTAAGTCACCGTGGATGTGCGTAGTTTTAGGTTGAAGGCCAATACCGTAAGTCCTACAGAAGAGTTGCTTGATAGTAACAGTCTAAAATGGAGTTTGAAGATCGTACTAGTCTTTCTGGTGGAGATCTGGATCAAGATCTTGTAAGTCTATCTGAAGTATTTCCTGTAAATTTTGCAATTGATGTTCTTAGCTGTCTTAATATCTTGTATCAAAGTTTGATTATAGAAAAAGCTTGATTATATCAGAGCTTAGCTTGATTATACAAAGTGGTATCAGAGCTAGTTCTTTGTTATACAGAGTAAAAGGATTCTGATGTATTGAGAACGTTATATCAATAAGATTTGCAAGTTTCTTTTATCTAAGTTTCTGTCTTGAAGAACTATTGTGTATTTCTTTTATTTTCATCTGTGAATCAAGTTTATACCTCGTAAAACAGGCAAAGAGGTGAGCATTCTGTTTGTAAGTCGCCGTGGATGTGCGCAATTTTAGGTTGAAGGCCGATACCGTAAGTCTTGCATAAGAGTTGCTTGATAGTAACAATCTAAAATGGAGTTTGAAGATCGTACTAGTCTTTTTGGTGGAGATCTGGATCAAGATCTTATAAGTCTATCTGAAGTATTTCCTGTAAATTCTGCAATTGATGTTCAACCTAAGTCAGATCTTTTACCGACATGGAAGTTGCCTAAGATCCCCTATAATCAAGTATATGATAAGCTCACTGCTTTCAATCTTATTGCTGCAACTACTCTAAAAACTAGATTCTGTAATCCAAGTAGCTCAGGCGTCTTCCCATGAATATAATATTCCCCTTATAGATCCCTCTGATATTCAATCTTTGAAAAAGTAAAAAACATTTAAGTTTGCACATATAGGATGTGTCTAAATAGGTATTACTCATTTGTTCAGACGTGGTCTTAATGCCTCTATTCTATGTTGTCTTATGGATTTAAGATTTTATAGTTTTAAGAATTCATTGCTTGTTGCTATCCAAACCAATCTACATAATGGCCCAATCTCTTTTGAAGTCTATCCAAACTACCCTATTAGCTTACAAAAAGAAGACTTGCTCCAACAAGTCCTTAGGTTACATCTTGCCACTACTAGTCTATCTATAAAGCATGGTGCTTGTCCGCTTGCCATCCATTATAAAGTTATTTATAGGCTTGTCAATACCATGTATCTTGATGTTAAGCATGGTATTTTCAAAGGCAGTAGCGTGGTGAGTCATGCAAGTTTGGAAAGTCAAAAGATTGAACCAGAGTTGATTTCATGGTCGCAGATAAAAGTCCCCAAGGAATGGACTCTGTCTAAAAAGTTTCTTAAAAAGGGTCAGCCCAAATTAGAGAGTGCTACAGCAGTTAATGAATCAAAGTCCAATGTTACCCTGTCATTTAGATCTAAAAGATCTTTGTCTGATTTGCCTAGGACTAGTTTTGTCCGATCTGATAGTTTTGTTTTTTCTTTAGATGAGTCTTCTAGAAAGTCTATAAAAGAACAAACTTATATTTGTAGTCATAACAATCTTGTACATGATCCCAATATTGACTATTTATGGTGCAAAGATTGTGAGCAACTGATAAAGCAGAAATATGTTCCTTCTAATAGTCCAACCATTAGTATGGCATCTCGAGCATCTCATATTTCATCTTCATTCCATCACTTGACAGTACAGAAGTCTTGTCCACAGATGAATCCCAAAAAGCTATATTTTGGTATCAAAAATCTGTAGATAGACATATAGATCCATCTAAGTCCTCCAAAATGCTTAACTGGACCAATAAAGCAGTCAAAAATGTACATGATAGGCTCCAATTTCAAGAGTCTATTTTAGCAGAAATGGAGAAAACACTAAAAGCTATTGAGTTGAATCAAAAAGGAGATGTGTTTGCTGCTTTGAAGTTCTTAAATACTAAGATAGATGATGTCAGTACATATGTTAGGAAAGTTGATAAAAATGTTGAGAATACCTCTGCTTATGTATCTTCGTGTCCTGACATACCCAAAGTTATCACTAGAAATGTTGTAGATATTGTGCAACCCTAGATTGATCATACTGTAGATATGAAAAAAGATGTGTCTTCTAAGTTAGGAACTACCCATAAGCTGGTCCAAAATAGTCTAAACCAATTACATGAGTCCTCTGTTGAGATAAGTCGTAAGATAAATTATGTCCAAGAATTTATAAGCCCTATACCTGTCATGGCTCCACAGTTAGAGCAAATCTTGGAAAATACCAAGAAACCTGAAGAAGTAGAACCTGACTGGTCACAAGCAGTATCTTGGAAATAAGTCACAAAGCTTGTTGGATCTTCCTCCGGGCAACACAAAACTATTTTATCTCAGCATAATCCATTATTTTTACCTGAGAAAAACGATGAGAGATCAATTGGAATGGTTAAAATTTCTCCAGAAGAAGCAGAAAGCATGTTCTTAGGAGAATCTTCTGGTGCTTCAGCTGAGCCATTGCATGGAACTGCAAGAACTCAGACATTACAGCCCAATTGGTATAAGTTAGATTGTAATTCCATTGAAGAGATAAAAGAGATGATCCATGGAATGATTGGTTGGTCTAATTCTCATGTAACCTTGTACAAAAAAGATCCGCATACAATTGCTGAGATAATTGCTAATGGTTTTGTTGGTATAGTTAGAGAATGGTGGGATGCTCATCCACATCAAGATGAAATTTTAAATGGAGGATACACTGCTTTAACTGTTGCATTTATAAAAGAATTCATTGGTATTGTTGATAGTGATAAGCTTAAGAATACTTCTTTATTCTTAAGAGCTAGATTATGTGATATGAGCAGAATAAAGGAGTATCAGTGTTATATGCAAAAGTTGTATTACAATTCTTGCAATATTAATGATCCTACAATGAGGCTTAGATTTATAGAATCTTTTTCTACCTTATTTTCTACAAAATATAAGAAGGCCATGCATGGAAAAACTCCTAATGAGTTAAGTCTCGGCGCCATCAATCAAATCATTAATGAGACTAATGCTCGACTCTACCAAGAAAAAAAGGATCGTAAAAAAGCTGCCAAGGCCCAAAAAGCCTTAGGACATAAGCTCTGCCAGATGATAGACATTGACCCTTTTGGTTGCAAAGATGAGCCATCTTCTCCCAGAAAGAAGGTATGTCATGAATGTTCTTCTTTTTCAAAGGGGAAGGGTCAGGGTAAATATAGTAAATACAGAAAATACAGCAAATTCAAGAAAAGAAATAAAGATTTTTTTGAAAGCAAAAGCCCATACAGAAAATCATATTTTAGGAAAAAGAAATATGTCGGTAAAAAGAAAAAATTTATTCCTACATGTTTTATCTGTAGAGGAAAGCATTATGCAAATGAGTGCCCGCAAAAGGATACAGATAAAGGAAAAGTTAAAGTTAATACTCTTGCTGCTAAGGGTATTACTGATAAAGAATATTATTTGTATAGTGATTCAGATAGTTATTCTTCAGATATTTCTTATCAGTCTTCTAATGAAGAGTTTCAAGTAAATGTTGTACAGTATTCAGATTCAGATTCTAATAGCACTAATTCTGGATATAGTTCCCTGCCATCATTTGTATGTGTAAATATGATTGCCAGTACTTTTCCACATCCTATGATGCCATTATCATCAGAAATTTTTCTCAAGCAACTGCAATTGAGACAAAGCAAATTTGAATACTGTCCCCCCTGGGACACTGCAAGGAAAATATTCATGTCACAAAAAGTTCGAGAACTAGAAAGGAAGTATGCTCAGCAGTTGATGATTGAACAAGATTCCAGAATACTGAGAGAAGAAGAAGATAAGCAAAGATGGTATTGTCAAGAAAAACCATTTACTCCTACAAGGCCTCCATTTCAAGGATGTGTTCGTCAAAGACAAACTCCTTATAGGGGAAGAGATCGTGGAAGAGGTGGAAGAGGTTCTCCTCCAAGGAGAAGTTTTCCATTTTTATTTCCTAAAGAAAATACAGAACAAGAAGAGTTTCAGGAACTTGCTGCAAATACTCCCAGTATGGACGTCATGATTCCTGATCTTGAAGTAATGAAAACCTAGAGAAGAAATAGGATTGAATTTCTCCATAAGGTGATAGCAAAAGCTACAAATAAGTACAAAAGACTCATTGAAGAAGAAAATAGAGATATAAAAGAAGAAGGATTCATTCAAGAATCTAATTCTCCCTGGGCATGTGTTGCATTTTACGTCAACAAGAGAAGTGAGCAGATTCGGCAAAAGAAAATGCTTGTAGTTGATTATAAGCCTCTAAATAAGTTTGGCACAGCAGTTCAACATCCAATTCCTACCAAGGATGATTTGTTAACCAAGATTAAAGGATCGAAAGTCTACAGCAAATTTGATCTAAAAAGTGGTTTTTGGCAAATCTTCCTCAAGCCTGAAGACACATTCAAAACTACATTTGTTATACCAGGAGGTTAGTATGAATGGAAAGTTCTTCCTTTTGGTCTAAAAACTGCACCATCTATCTTCCAAAAAAAAATGGATTCCATATTTGGTGAGCTCTCTGATTTCTTGTTAGTATACATTGATGATATACTAATCTTTTCTAAATCACCAAAGGATCATATAGAACATCTTGAAAAGTTTTATGAGATAGTTTATCAGACTAGTTTATGTTGGTCTCCCACTAAAATGGATATTTTCAAGGATGAGATGAATTTTCTGGGTATAAAGATAAAAGATGGATCCATAGAAATGTAGAGCCATATTGTGTCTAAAATTCAAGAATTTCCTAATCAAATTACAGAGAAAGAGCAATTGCAAAGATTTCTTGGATGTGTAAATTATGTTGCAGGATTCTATAAAAATATTGTTGCTGACAGGATTTTTCTTAATAAAAGATTAAAGAAGAATGCCTTTACGTGGTCTGAGGAAATGACTCAGGCTGTTAAAAGAATAAAGAAACAAGTTCTGATCCTACCTGTCATGTCCTTTCCTGGTCAAGGATTGAAGATAATTGAAACAGATGCTAGTGAGCATTATTGGGGAGCTATTCTAAAAGAAAAAATAGACAATGGTAAAGAAAAGGTTTGCAAGTATGCATCTGGTTCATTTCAAGGTTCTAAATTGAAATATCATTCAACTCATAAGGAGATTCTAGCTGCTAAGAAAGCTATTAAAGCTTTCTTGTTTTGTATTCAAAATGAGCATTTCATTCTAAGATCGGATTTGAAAGATTTTAAGGCCAGAATGAACAATGGTGATCCAGCCAATAAGACTGCATTCAATAGACTGCAGCAATGGGGTATGTGGTTCGATTATTTCAGTTTTGAAATCGAACACATAAAGGGAAAGGAGAATTCTCTTGCTGACTTTGCCAACAGAGAATTAAATCAATCCAGGAATGTGAATATCACTCAAGTCTTCCACAAGTTTGTAGAATGTATATGGAATACAGCTACTTGCCAGAACTATCTGAATTCAAAGAAAAGATGTGATAATGAAATGTCTTGGTAAGCCCAGCATCTTCTTCTTTCAAGATGAATCATTTCAGTTTTCCCATATCAGACTACAAGAAGTAGCCTGTAGATTTGTAGATCAAGAAGTTCCAACAACCGAATTCCATACAAGGCAAGATCCAATGGTTTTATGCACTTTAAATTGGCAATGGCGACATTTCAGATATGTTGAACCTCCTACTGATGATATTCCAGTCGAAGGGCGAAGGCTAAGACAACTGGTCCCCAGAACAGACACTCTTTGGAGATTTGAATTTTCAAGACTCTGGCCAGAAGGACATTGTACGATGAAAAAGTGACAAGCGAGCATTAGAATCTACAAGTAACTTTTCCTCGCACCCGACCTCCCGAGGTTGTGCTGAGACAACCAGTGGGGATTCAATATGCGTGGGATGCAGACAAACTAGTTAGGCAATCTGATGTCTTCGACACGCACTAGTGGAAATTACGAATCTAAGGCAAAGAAGGCCCTCCTAACCTGAACTGGGGTGATAGATCGATCAGCAAGGATGACTACTCGAAGGCTCCAATCAATATCAAGCTCTGGCGTGATTCGGTCTATGGGTTGTGGAATAGGTAGAAAATGACCTGGGATAGTTTCGTGTATGTCTCCCGATAAGGTCATAGGGCGGATGGTAAATATAAATGACTTTATGGGTGATTCTCTGGTCTAGTCCAGGATTCCTTAGCTTCGTTAGCTGCTATGTCTAACAAGGATAACTGTTCGATGATGATAGGTGGAAGTGGGGTAGATCTGAATACTAATGTACGTAGGCCAGCATCTATGTCTGATTCACCTATGGACTCGTTGGGCTGTGGGATTTGTGGGTCACAACCATAGATTCGTGTTTGTTGTGGTCCTGCTATGGTCGTGTGCGGATTCAGTCCCTGATCCCTAGTATCCAATAGTCATATGCTTTTTCAGCCTCTATATTCAGATTTAACAGTTGTGTGATCTTTTCAGCGTATCTCACGGGTGTTTGCGCAACCTAAATTCTTAAGCTGGTATCTATATCCATGAGAGTGTCTCCTACGCCTGGCTATGGGACCAAAGGATCACAACCAAATGTTTGCTCTCTTTCAAACCCTTCCACAGTCATGCGGATATATATCTAGGATAATCTATAGTTTGGTTGATTTGACCAAAACGTGTGTGCTTTGTCGTCTTCTATGTTTAACCCATGCAATTAGAAACTGATTTGTTGTAAGTTTACCGTTGTTTGGAAGACTTGGATCCTAAGATTCTGATCTATATCAGTTATGGCTGTGACGAGATTGGGTTGGGGCACGATTGGCTTGAATACGTATTCCCTTGGCTCTCTAGGTCCTGTGACTTTCATACAAAAGCAACAATGTAAACTAAAGGCAGCAAAGTAAAATTAACTATGTGAAGTATATCTATAACATATATAACTTCTATATTTTTGTATTTTTCTGATGAATTTTATAGATGAATTTGAAGGGGCAGCTATTTTAATATATCTAGAAATTGACGATTAATCTAATGACAAATTTAAAACAAACAAAGTAACCAAGTATAGCTACTTGCCTGTGCAGTTGTAAATCTATTCTAAACAATGAAATAACTGATCTAATCTATTTGAAAGACTCTCGGTCCTACCTCAGAAGTGAGGAAAGAATCATAGTCTCTCAGAAACTATCAATCCTCACAGCTTCCTTGGCAATACTGAAAGTAAAGTTGACTGAAATAAAGTGATTGACTACTCTATTTGATATGCTTCTAATTTAGAACTTTGAAAGTTAGAACCTGGATTCTGCAGAACAGTGGCAAATCCGATGATGTGTGTGATCTTTTCCCCTTAGTGTGACCTCCTCGCTCCTTCGTGTTCACGTAGATCCAAAAAAGTGTGTAATGCTAGCATCAACAGAAGTAGATATTAGGACAAAGGCAGCTTAGGATACAGACTGAATACAATGCAAGTAGGAGAGAGATAACGCAAGAGTACAGAGCTTGGCTTATGCAATTTCTAGTGGGATTTATTGCGAGTCATGCAACATAAAACGTCGAGAACCTGAAACTATCTTGCTTGAAGAACAAAACCTGCAACTTTAATGGCTTCCTATTGAAAACAAACTATTCTACTCCAATGGATTGGATGAAATATCAACAGCACTTGCACAAGATGGATATGTGGCTTCCTAACAGCAAAAACAACACTAACTAAGCATGCAATGAATGAAACTAAGAATTCTAAACAAAATGAAAGACTAATCTATTGCAATGAGAAATTCAGAGGCAAATTTGAGGGGCCATTTGCTTGAGCACAAGCCAATTATTTATAGAATTTCCATTTACCCAAAGATAAAAACCAAATTGATCTCTTAAACTATAAACAATGGCAAAACACTATTCCAGGGAACCATAATCATTCATGCAAGCCCAAGGCGGTAAAAAAAAGCTGGTAAATGTTGAAATTTACGTGAGTCGTGTTAAAAGAGCATTATGGAAAATGCGTAAAGGACCGCCGCCCTGAATAGGGCGGCGGTTACAAGACCGCCACCCAGGTAGGGCGGCGGTTTCGTAACTGAAGAGCAAAAGGCAAAGAAAAGAGGGGAAAAGAGAAAAGTAAAGCACACGGGAGCTAAGTGGGGCATGAGGGATGATAACGCATACTTGGAGAGCTTTTCTGGATCCTGAACACCTTGCGAGGAGACCTGTATCATCATTGGGGGACATGTTACGTTGTTCCGACGGTGCAGTACCCTACAATTTTGGGTACGTATATATTGCCCCCTCGGAGAATCGTTTTAGCCATGAAGAGGCGTAAAACGGTGGGTCCAAATATGGCGGTCCTGAAATGGGAAGTTGGAAGTTATACTTGATATGTCCGTGTGTCGAAATGACACCATCCAAAATTCCCGCTCCCTGCAAAACGAAAAGAGAACTTAAGTGCAGATAGACAGGATAGATCAGAAAATAAACGCTAAAATAATGGGAAATGAGGACGTACCATTTGTGCGGGGGTAAGAACTTACCTCCGTCAGCGCTCCAAACCTACGAAAAAAAACATTCAAAACAAGTCAGGCTGCTATATATATGAAAGTGGGCCCATTTTCCTATTCATTTGCGCATGTTGATTTGATTGATTCTGAGCTCTGGGACCCACGGTGATGGTTTCTTACGAGAGTAGAGTCAAAATGTCCGTGACGAGATAGCGATCATGCCTCCGCATGCAGATCATCGACCTGCGAGATCACAAGTTAGTTCTCCTCAATTTATTGTTTTTACCTCCAAACTTTTAAAATGCTAAAATCTTTGGCGTGGGGCGGTTATTTTTGAAAATGTTAGGTTCAAAAGGTCCATCTAGGGGGGCGCCTACTGGGTAGGCTTTGTTTTAGTTAAAATGGTCCTTTTTTAGTGTTTTTTGGCCTTTTTAGGATATAAAACCCGCGTGGGTTTTCGGGACACAACCGCCGCCCTGGGTAGGGCGGCGGTTACGCGACCATCGCTTTGTTCATGGCGGCGGTTACAAGACCGCCGCCCTTAAGGCGGCGGTTGCGAAACTGCCGCCCTGAAGGCGACGGTTCGTCACAGAATGTTAAAAGAACACTTGCTTGAGACTTTTTTGCATTTTTAGCATTTCTATGTGTTTTCATGATCTTTCTAATGTCATTCGGATGCTAACTTACTTTGTTTTGTGTGTTTTTGGGTGTATGCAGGTGAGAGAGGAGTACATTCGGTGGAGTCGAGAGAGGGAGTGTGACTGGCTCCCAGCAGTGCTAGACGCCATTTCACAGGACGAGCAGGATACTCTTCAGAGGGCTGGTATACTATGTATATCGCGGGTACCACATGTTGCACCATCCAGTCACATACTCTGTGACTTATTTTCCTACTGGGATGTTGATCGGAACACCTTCCGATTACCAGGGGTCCGAGGTGAGTGGACCATCACACTGGAGGATGTTTACCGTATCCTGGGGGTCCCGATCATTGGGAGGCGACTCACCCTCGAGACAGCAGGTTCACGGGCCCAGATAGCACAGTGGGCTTCTTACATGAGATGCAGTCATCTCCACAGGTTCAAAGAAGGGGGTCATAGTTCGGTCTATTCCTAGTTTGCCCATCCCCTTGCTTTGCCAGGCTATTATGAGGATCCTTGCCTCGAGATTGATTGGGGACAAGGGAGGAGACACACTGCTATATTGCTGGTCCCCCATCATTACACAGATCGAGGGTCATGGCCGGATTTACGCCTGGGGAGAAAATATACTTGGGACTACCTACCACGACTTATACAAGGTAGTCCGTTTACAGGGGCAGTCTTTGAGCCACCCGACCCTAGTTATGAGTTGGGTCTATGAGCACTTCATCCCTTATGGCAGAGGTGTAGAGGTGACAGATCCTGGAGCTGTGAGGGCAGCCAGATGGACAGATATGGCGGTGCTCAGAGCACCTCATTAGCCAGTTGCTTCTCTAACCACCAATGACATGGAGGCCACACCATATCAAACCATGGCAGGTATATGGGGCGAGGAGGCTCTTACTTTGATCTCCTGCTCCACCACAGGGCAGCTTATTGACAGAGTGGGGCAAGTGGAGATGCACCCCTTTGGCCGAGTTCCTCAGCAGTTTGGCCTACCTTACATGGGCATGCTTCCCCCGGTAGTGCCAGTATACAGGTCAGTTCGAGAGACCAGAGGGGGTCCTAGAGGCCGGGGTTGCACAGTTGTTACCTCTGGCATTCCTATTGCAGCCAGGAGGGTAGTACGTGCCCGAGGGAGAGCCTATGCTCCTCAGGCACCCTTACTTCAGATTGCCACGGGTCCTGCCCATAGTAGCGATCACCCCATCGACATAGACTCCGAGTCTGAGGAGTTCACAGGGGAAGAGACAGAAGACGAGCCCTCAGCAGCTGGTAGTGGCAGACATACTAACATCTTTGCCCCTACCTGGCATGTGGCCAGGATGGTATCGACTCTCCGTACGGAGCTAGCGGGGTATAGGACAACCGAGCGCCTGATGAGGATTCATTCTCGTGATGAGACTGCGGCTGCCCCTCGGGATCCTGAGCCCTCCTTGCACTCAGAGCACCAGCGTAGCCAAATTCCTAGGCATGGGCGTGCGCCTTTAGAGGGGTCTCATAGGGATTGAGAAGCCACTTGGCTCTCCTAGATTTTTGTATGATATTTTGTATATCCCGGGCTTTTTAAGCGTTTTGACCATGCTTAGCGCATGATGGCATTGTACAAAAATTTTGATCATTTAAATATATATATATATATATATATATTCTTTTTGGATCAAACTCTTGGTATCTATGACTTTTTTTCCATTTCTGTTTCCTCATGTAAATTATGATGTTATGCTTATATGCTTTTTTTAGAATGTATGCAATGGAGAACAAATGATACAAATGTTTACTTTCTTTTTGTATTTCATGATGCTGATATATGATAATGTAGATATAATGTGATTTTGAATCTTAGTTTCTGTAAGCAATTTTGGGTACTTCATATTTTCTTTGGCAAAGTGGTGAAGATAAGCCGATATGATGAGTAGATAGACTTGCCCCACTCCTAACCCCACGCAACTAGTAAGATGCGAGGGCTCATCATCGAGAGCTGAAAAGGGCACAAGTTATGAAATGTGTTGAAATGATATTGATGAAAGATAGAAAAAGCTTTGGCGGAACGAAATTAGGATGCTACAAGCCTACTCCACTCGAGTGACTTCATAGTTTTGGGATGCAACTTGCTTTACGGTTTATCTAGACTTAGATCCGTGGATGGCCACATGGTAGACAAAATCTGGTTTTTAGGATTTTTGATTCTCTTGGAATTTTGGACATCTGATTCATTTTCTCTTGACTCAAGACTTCAAGATTTGAATTGTTTGTTTATGACCTTTTACGTGTGTTTGTCAATAGGACCCCCCACACCTTGCCCCATGCTACTAGTAAGAAGCGTGGGTTTATCACCTTAGGCAAGGCATAGGTGAGTAAGGGCATTTCCATCCTTTCCCAACCCTACGTCACTAGTAAGAGACACAAGCTCATCACCGAAGGTTGGTGGGGCAAGAAAATGTGTAAATTTAAAATTTTCTGTTTGATCTATATTTGACTTATTTACTTGAGCAAAATGTCAGTGTGTTTTTATTTCCAAAGAGATATTCATATGGGATAGATGTGACACCGTGAAGCTTCTATAACAGACCATAGGCAAGACACCTATCCTAAGAAGAAACCAAAAGTGAGAACAAACCTGCAGATCTTGGTATGGTTACTGTTAAGACCCTATTATATCTAGCTTTATTTGATGAAGTGATTTCAAAATAGTTTGATGATATCATGGAAATAAAGAAGTATGATTATAGTGTTTATGCCAACAACATCATGAGTTTGTAATGAATTGGTTTGAGAATAAATTCCTTGATCACAAATTTGTACGAAACAAGCGGACAAAATGATCCTAACTATAAGAAGATGCAATGTAGATATAACTATACAAGTAGTACTAGTTGCTTACGCATAGAATCGTTTGAGTTGTAGGGAATTGACTGTTTCACCAAATTCCTCACCTTCCAGCGTACATAGGAGATATGTACTTTTTCCATAGTCCTTCATGACTCGGTATGGGCCCAACCATTTGGGCCGAAACTTCCTTCCTTCACCAGTCTTCTTGTCAATCCGGCTGTCTAGCCTTAGAACTAGATCACCTTCATATATGTCGCGTTCATTGACTTTCTTGTTATATTGCCGGCACATCCGGTCAGCATAGACTCTGTGTCGCTGTTCAGCATCTATCCTAGCTTCATCTAGGATTTCTAGTTGGGAGAGACGTGCTTCTCTGTAAGCATCTTCATCTAGAATCCCTTGTAATGAGATATGGAGACTGGGTATTTCAACCTCAAGCGAGAGAACTGCTTCTGCCCCGAATACTAGTGAAAAAGGAGTGGCTCCTGTTGGTATTCTTATTGAGGTTCGGTGGGCCCATAAGGCCGGATATAACTTCAAATTCCAATCTCGTTTTGTTTTCTTTCACCATTTTAAGGAGAATGGCTTTTAAACATTTTATTTGTTACTTCAGCTTGTCCATTGGCTTGAGGGTAATACAAGGAGGCCGTATGATGGCTTATTTTAAATTTATTGCACAATTCATGAACTTTCATCATTCTTAAAAGAAGTTCCATTATCCGAGATAATGATTTGCGGGACACCGTACCTGCAAATGATTTGGTTCAAAATGAACTTGGCGATTACAGAACCGGTACAGTAGTAAGAGGCATAGCCTCTACCCACTTGGTAAAATATTCGGTGGCCGTGATTATGAAATTATGGCCGTTTGTAGACGAGGGAGAGAATTTCCCTATCAAATCTAGGCCCCACGTAGAAAAGGGCCATGGAGTAGTGATTGGTTGTAGAGCTTGTGCTGGCATGTGAAATCTCGTGGGAGAATTCTTGGCACTTATGACACCTTCATACAAACTCTACTGCGTCGTGTTCTAGAGTAGGCCAGAAATAGCCCCATTCGATGTATTTTACGAGTGGTGACATGGCCACCGAAGTGGCCTCCACACATTCCACTATGAGATTCGTGGAGAATCTTCTTGGATTCTTCTGTGTCGACACATCTTAGAAGCATTCCATCGAATGCTTTTCGATAGAGCACTTGCTCTATAACGACGTATTTGGCTACAATAATGTGTAACCGCCTTCTTTGTTGTAATGTAAGCACCTTCTGGATACGTATGATCCATGATGTAATTAATAATATCAGTATACCAGGGACACTCAGAGATGGGAGGTCTGTTTTCGATGTAGTATATGCATTCATCGAGAAAGTCCAGATCTACTAGATTGCCTCCATCTAGTGGATTATCAGCTAACCAATCCGTGATGATTTGTCCTTTAACAGACTTTTGATTTACAAATGTTAGTTCAAACTCCCCCATTAAGGTTATAAAGCGTCCAACCTTTTTAGACAAGGACCCTTGCGTGAGGAAAGTTCGTAAATGCTCTGTCTTTACAATGACCTTTGTTTCTTGATTTAACATGTAATGTCTTAAGCGTTTGGTTGCAAAGACTATGGCGAGGCATTCTCGTTCTGCTTGTGTATAAGCGTGTTTCATAGTTGAGCAATGTCTGGCTAATGAAATAGATCGCACGTTCTCTCTTGTCATCGTCTTCTTGAGCCAACATACAGGCTAGTGAGACATTGGTGGCTCACGAATATAAAATTAACGGGTGATCTGGCTTAGGTGGCATTAGCGTAGGTGGTGATAACAAGAAACACTTAACTGCGTTGAAAGCTTCATTGTAGTCTTTGGTCCAATCAATGCTATAATATTTCTTGAGTAGATTGTTGATTGGATGAATGGCGAAACTTAAGTCTGGGATGAATCTCCGGGATTGCACCAAGTTTTCCGAGAAATGACCTGATTCCAGATTCATCTGAAGGTGGCACCATTTCGAGAACAGCCTTAATTTTGGTTGGGTCAACATCAATCCCGCGTGACGATATAATGTAACCTAGGAGCTTCCCCCCTGTTACACCAAAGACACATTTTTCTGGATTTAGCATGACTCTGTATTCTATTAGATGTGAAAGAATGACGCGAAGCACTTCGGATGGTCACAACGCTTCTTGGCCTTGGCCAACAAGTCATCTACGTAGGATTCCACAATTTTATGAATAAGATCATGAAATATATACGTCATAGCCCGCTGGTATGTAGCGCCAGTGTTCTTGAGTCCGAATGGCATAACAACATAGCAATAGGTTCCCCAAGGAGTTATAAACGTGGTTTTAGCTTGATCTTGTTCAGATATTCTGATTTGATTATATCCCGAGAATCCATCCATGAGAGATAAAAGCTCAAATCCAGCTGTTGCGTCAACAATGACATCTATAGATGGTAATGGGAAGTCATCTTTAGGACATGCCTTGTTAATGTCTCAGAAGTCTACACAGATGCGTATCTTTCCATTCTTTTTTAGAACCGGAACGATATTAGATACCCACTGAGAGTAATCGACTGGTTTGATGAATCCTACTTGGAGGAGTTTCATTACCTCCTCTTTCACCATGAGAGCTACCTTGGGTTTCATTGGTCTCGATTTTTGTTTAATTGGTTTTGCATCTGATTTAGTGACGAGGTTGTGCACCGCAATGTGTGGTGCAACCCCTGTCATTTCTTTATAATTAAATGCAAAAGCCTTATGATGTTCCTTGAGGATCCGAGTGTGTATTTCTACTTCTGATGGAGTTAACGAGGATCCTAACTTCAATATCCTTGGTTCATCTTCGTTCCAATGTTAATATCAATTGTTTCTTCGATTAAAGAAGCGTTACCTTCTTCAAACTCAGGCGGGGCTGGAGGTAGTTCCAGATCATCTCCGTTCTCGACTGTGTATATGCTGAGTTCCTTTTGTGGGGGAAGTTCTGTCATGGGATTCCCGAAGTAAGAAGATGAATGTGGGATTAAAGACAAATCTATTACGTGATGGGTGAGATGTAACGCCGCATAGGCGTTTAAGTAATCAAGAGTGATTGTATCACTATCAATGTGGTTTAGGATAGTAGATTTGTTCTCATCTTTGTTTGTCAAAAGAGGGTTTGACATTGCTTTTATCAATGGTTCAGTACGAAGGGATACCATGAAACGAGTGTCCTCTAACTTACTATTTGGAGTAAAGTGCGATGCTGAGGTTGCTATTGAATCGGCGAGAAGATTTTGTTCTCGCGGGATTGCTTCAATTGATATGAAGTCAAACTCCTTGCTTAAATTCAGTACAGTTGTTTTGTAGAGTTGTAAGTGCTCGGCTCTGGTTTCATACATCTCAACAACTTGATTTGCTACCAATTGTGAGTCTCCTAACACTCTGATGTTATCAACACCGATTCTCTTAGCTAAGATGAGGCCAAGGAGGAGGGCTTCATACTCAGCACCGTTGTTTGTGCATTCGAATTTTAGTTTAAAGGCAAATGGTAGGACTTTTCCCTCAGGAGAAGTAAGGATTACTCCTGCCCCAGCTCCGTAACGACATTTAGCTCCATCGAAATGGAGAGTCCAATACTTAGCTGGGAATATGGGCGCTGGGATATTTGTTGTGTTAACATCTTCTACCTCTACCATGCAGAGATCTACTGCTGGGAGAGAACCGACACCTAGGGTGTACCCCATGCCTACAGAATCAAATGGTAGGAACATTGGTAGATCCTGTTCTAGTAATTCAACAATTTTTGCAGTAGTTCCTAATGATACTGTTTCTACAATTTTAGCCTCATCTTTGAGGGCTGGGATTGTCTTGGCTAGGCTCATAGTTTCAAGATCTGTCGTAGGTACCAACTTTTCTTCTGGTTTCACGTCGGTAGGTTTATTAAGTTGGTTCGTTGGGAGTTCAAACTCCGAGTGCACACCTGGTCTTCTCTTTAAGTCAGCCAAGTGTATATCGAATGGTTTTGGATCACCTTTGGCTATGAACACCTTTCCTAAATGCAAGAATCTTACTTCTTGAAATAGCGTAGAAGGGATTGCCTTCATACGGTGTATCCATGGTCGGCCGAGGATCATGTTATAGTTAGTTTCCCGATCTATAATATAAAACTCAGTCATGATTGTTTTGGGTCCTAAGGTGACCGGTAGTATTATAGTTCCAATTGAAGTGGCTTTAAGGCTTGTCATAGCCTCTTAGTGTATTTCGAGTTGTGGAACAATTCGTTTCTCCATACCCTAGCTTTTGAAGGAAAGAGAAGGGGACTATGTTAACTACTGCCCCATCGTCAACCATCGCGCGTTTCACATAATTGTTATAAACCCACACTTGCAAGTGTAAGGCTGGATCACCTCGGCGTGCAATCTCAGCGTCTGTTGGCATTTTGTTTATTTCAAATATGAATTCGGTGTCTCTATCCGGCTGCCCCGGAGGGTGGATATCAAAGTCTATATGGTTTACCTGTGTTTCGGGAGGTGGAGTGATGTTAATTAAATGACCTAAACCTAATGCCTCTAAAAGAGCAGCCCTGTGAGCAGGGGAGTTCTTCAATAAATCCAAAAAGGAGATGTGCGAGAAGGTTTTTGTTAGATCATTAATTAAATCGTAAGCACCCACGGGATTTATTAATACTTGTTGGATATTGTCTGTTTCTAGTGGGTAGCTTGGACTTAGCTGAGAGGAATACTCTCGTGTCCTTGTTACAGCTTCTACGGGTAGTTCGGCATCTAACTCCACTAAACCGACTATCTTAGGTCGTGGCTGACTTCCTAATTGTGGCGCAACTAATGGATTCAGTGAAGTTGAGGCTTCATGATCATTGTTTCCTGTAATTACACCCTTGTTTGTCCCGTTTGGATTTAACTTGTTATTGTTGTGATTTGGGAGCGGATCATTGAAGATCTGGAGGGGTGCATTTTGAGGGGAAACTGCCCCTGTAAAAGTATTTGGTGCTGGTGACGTAGGATCTGCCAAGAACATATCTATAAAAAGTTGTCTTTGTTCCTCTGGCAAACGTTGCATGAATTTATTGTAGTCACGACACGTTCTAGTGTCATGGCCTCGGATTTTGTGAAAACCACAATACGAGTTAGGATTGTAATTCCTAGTTTGTTGGCTTGGTGTATATTGTGGCCTAAAATTTTGATCAAACCGTTGCCTATTAAAGTTTTGCGTTTGTTGTCTTTGGTTTGAATTCTGGTTTTGATACCCAGTTGAATTTTGGTTTGGATCCCGTGTAGGGCTTCACCATTGTTGTTGTTGTTGTTGTGGATGATTAAAATCCACTGTATTGATTGTTGGAGTAAAGTTGTTGTTTCGTTGGTTGTTTATTTGTGGTGGAGTATTCACAACATTTACCTTTCTAGCCTGATCAGTTACTCCATCTGTTGTCACTCCGTGATTTTTATTAAGGATTTTAGGTCCTTGATTGACATTCGTGGTAGTAGGATAAGTTGTAGTGTTCTGGTTGGAAGTGATTAACCTCCCATTTGCTCCATATGTTTTGCGACCACTATCAATTGCCGCTTGATCTATTCGGAGAGCACTCTCAAGTACTTCATCGTAAGTTCTTAGTGGGAACTTCTGGACTTCTTCCTTCACTTCTCTACTGAGAGAATGAAGGAATAAATCGCATAGTTCCATTTGGTCCATATTTGGAGCACTTGCCAAAGAATAAAGAACTGTACGCCACCTCTGGATGAAATGGGCGACAGATTCATTGTGTTCTTGCTTGATGTGTAAGAATTCCCTGATTCCTATTCTTAATAGTTTGTTCATGTCAAATGCCTTGATGAACTCTGAAACGAGTTGCTTGAATGAATGGATGGAAGCCTCAGGTATTCTATAATACCAATCGAGAGCGATACCTTCCAAGGTTTTGGGAAATATTTTAGCAACAACCCCATCCCAAGGGAGTAGTTCTCAGATGGCTGTGGCGTAAGCTTTGATATGTGCGTTTGGATCTCCCTCACCTTTGTACTTGGGCAAATCGGGAAGAGGTCTTGGAAGCATGACGCTTCGTATGGTGAAATCTAAGGGCTCTTTCAAGTATTCTGAATATGTCCCTATCGCATAGGTTTCGACCATTGATGGTGCCTATTGAGGGAGTGGAGGTGGAATGGGTTGTTGATATGGCGTAGCGTACGCATTGGCGGGGGCATAAGGAAACCCCTGTGTTTGAGGAACCATGCCGGGAGAGGAGAACATATCCCCTTGTGGTGATTTGGAGTACATGTTTAAGTATGAAGGGGTATTGTCCAAGAATGGATTATTTTGTACTAGACTGGGAGGTGTCAGAATGGTGTTAGAAATGGCGGTTCTAGTTGGCGTTTGTTGTGAATACTGAGGAGTCACGCCTAACGTACCTATTCCTGTGAGGAGGTCTATTTGGCTAGGATTAGAATTTCCTGCCTGCATGAGTTGAGAATGGTGATTTGCCTGAGCAAGTTCTAACCCCCTCACTTTTTCTACTAACGTTGAAATGACTTCATTTGGTGAAGTCACGGTATTTTGCCTTAGCGGCGTTTGTTGTATATCATGGTGTTGTATAGGCATGTGATATCCTGCTATGAACTGATCGCTGCCCTGCCAAGTTTCCCCGAGGGCATTTCCTATATGTAATGGTATGGAGGTATTTCCTTGAAAAGAGACCTCGGGTTGTGTTTGTAAACTCCCTATAGGTGGGTACATACTTCGAGAACTTTTGTTCATTCCTGGCATAACGTATCGAATGTTCATCATCTAAAACCAGGTATGGGTCAACTTGTCTACTAATTTGTGGTCTAAGTAGTACCTGAGGAGATGAACTAGACTCTCCTGTGAGCGTCATATTGTTCGAGCCTGAAGGCTCTGTTTGTTGTGTTTGAGCGAATTGATCCAACTCCTCTGTTTGGAAAGATGAGTTATATCTGACCCTTGGAGTTTGTGTTGACAACTGGTTAGTTGAGTAGTTGTCACCCCATACTGAGAGCGAGGGTGATGATTGTCTATTCAGTTGAGCGTAGTATGCCTCAAGACCTAAGAGAGGCCTACCATATGCATCGAATCCTGACATATTCGGGGGGTATATGAATACCCGCAGAATAATGGGAAGGAGCGAAGGTGATGGTGAAAGCTGATGAGGTAGTAAAGATGAAAAAGGTCATTTAATTTAAAAGAACTAGTAGAAATCTGACTCCAAATTAGAAAGTAGAAAGGAGTTCATGTCGGGTTCACCAATTTTGTATGATGGAAAAGTGACAAGCGAGCGTGGGAATCTACAAGTAACTTTTCCTCACACCCGACCTCCCGAGGTCGTGCCGAGATAGCCGGTGGGGATTGAATATGCGTGGGATGCAGACAAACTAGTTAGGCAATCTGATGTCTTCGACGCGCACTAGTGGAAATTGCGAATCTAAGGCAAAGAAGGCCCTCCTAACCTAAACTGGTGTGATAGATCGATCAGCAAGGATGACTGCTCGAAGGCTCCAATCAATATCGAGCTCTGGCGTGATTCGATCTATGGGTTGTGGAATACGTGGAAAATGACCTGGGATAGTTTCGTGTATGTCTCCAGATAAGGTCATAGGGCGGATGGTAAATATAATTGACTCTATGGGCGATTCTCTGGCCTAGTCCAGAACTCCTTAGCTTCGTTAGCTGCTATGTCTAACAAGGATAACTGTTCGATGATGATAGGTGGAAGTGGAGTAGATCTGAATACTAATGTACGTAGGCCAGCATCTATGTCTGATTCACCTATGGACTCGTTGGGATGTGGGATTTGTGGGTCACAACCGTAGATTCGTGTTTGTTGTGGTCCTGCTATGGTCATGTGCGGATTCAGTCCCTAATCCCTAGTA
Organism: Taxus chinensis; assembly: GCA_019776745.2. NCBI lineage: Eukaryota > Viridiplantae > Streptophyta > Pinopsida > Cupressales > Taxaceae > Taxus > Taxus chinensis. Next base: position 719,906,718 of record CM034150.1, read on the forward strand.
TCCAATAGTCATATGCTTTCTCAGCCTCTATATTCAGATTTAACAGTTGTGTGATCTTTTCAGAGTATCTCACGGGTGTTTGCGCAACCTGAATTCTTAAGCTGGTATCTATATCTGTGAGAGTGTCTCCTGCGTCTGGCTGTGGGACCAAAGGATCACAACCAAATGTTTGCTCTCTTTCAAACCCTTCCACAGTCATGCGGATATATATCTAGGGTAATCTATAGTTTGGTTGATTTGACCAAAACGTGTGTGCTTGGTCGTCTTCTATGTTTAACCCGTGCAGTTGGAAACTGATTTGTTGTAAGTTTACCATTGTTTGGAAGACTTGGATCCTAAGATTCTGATCTATATCAGTTATTGGCTATGACGAGATTGGGTTGGGGCACGATTGGCTCGAATACGTATTCCCTGGGCTCTTTAGGTCCCGTGATTGTCATACAAAAGCAACAATGTAAACTAAATGCAGCAAAGTAAAATTAACTATGTGAAGTATATCTATAACATATATGACTTCTCTATTTTTGTATTTTTCTGATGAATTTTATAGATGAAATTGAAGGAGCAGCTATTTTAATATATCTAGAAATTGACGATTAATCTAATGACGAATTTAAAACAAACAAAGTAACCAAGTATAGCTACTTGCCTGTGCAGTTGTAAATCTATTCTAAACAATGAAATAACTGATCTAATCTATTTGAAAGACTCTCGATCCTACCTCAGAAGTGAGGAAAGAATCATAGTCTCTCAGAAACTATCAATCCTCACAGCTTCCCTGGCAATATTCGAAAGTAAAATTGACTGAAATAAAGTGATTGGCTACTCTATTTGATATGCTTCTAATTTAGAACTTTGAAAGCTAGAACCTGGATTCTGCAGAACAGTGGCGAATCCGATGATGTGTGTGATCTTGTCCCCTCAGTGTGACCTCCTCACTCCTTCGTGTTCACGTGGATCCAGAAAAGCGTGTAATGCTAGCATCAACAGAAGTAGATATTGGGACAAAGGCAGCTTAGGATACAGACTGAATACAATGCGAGTAGGAGAGAGATAGCGCAAGAGTACAGAGCTTGGCTTATGCAATTCCTAGCGGGATTTATTGCGAGTCATGCAACATAAAACGTCTAGAACCTGAAACTATCCTGTTTGAAGAACAAAACCTGCAACTTTAATGGCTTCCTATTGAAAACAAACTATTCTACTCCAATGGATTGGATGAAATATCAACAACACTTGCACAAGATGGATATGTGGCTTCCTAACAACAAAAACAACACTAACTAAGCATGCAATGAATGAAACTAAGAATTCTAAGAAAAATGAAAGACTAATCTATTGCAATGAGAAATTCAGAGGCAAATTTGAGGGGCCATTTGCTTGAGCACAAGCCAACTATTTATAGCATTTGCATTTACCCAAGGTAAAAACCAAATTGATCTCTTAAACTATAAACAATGGCAAAACACTATTCCAGGGAACCAGAATCATTAATGCAAGCCCAAGGGGGTGAAAAAAAGCTGGTAAACGTTGAAATTTACGTGAGTCGTGTTAAAAGAGCATTCTGGAAAATGCGTAAAGGACCGCCCTAGCAGGGGTGGCGGTTACAGGACCGCCGCCTTGAAGGGCGGTGGTCACGAGACCGCTGCCCAGGCAGGGCGGCGGTTTCGTAACTGAAGAGCAAAAGGAAAAGAAAAGAGGGGAAAAGAGAAAATCAAAGCACGCGGGGGCTAAGTGGGGCATGCGGGATGATAACGCATACTTGGAGAGCTTTTCGGATCCCGAAACACCTTGCGAGGAGACCTGTATCATCATTGGGGCACGTGTTACGTTGTTCCGACGGTGCAGTACCCTACAATTTTGGGTACGTACAGACATCCTCTGGAAAATGATGTATGGAACCAGCCCATTACTCCTGGAGATAGACAGTATATAACAAATCATTTCAAATATTTTCTTTTGAAATTTCTACCTACAAAGATTTTTAACAGTCCACTGTTAAACATAGATCCTGATATTGTTAGAAACATTTTAATAAATTGTAAAATTTTATGGTATGTAAAAATATGTTATTATGTAAGGACTAATGTCATACAGGGACATCATGTGAATCCAAATGGATAGCTATGGAGAAAAATTATCCTCCATCATACCATGAACGTGCATCCTCCTGCACCTGGTCAATTCTTGAGGATTCCAGATCAGTATATTTTTCCAACAAGGAGACATCTTAATAGAGATATTGATGGGACTGCATCCTTATCCAGGTTGTGGTATGAGCGAAATACTCGTGATCCCTACTTTTCCGAAAGATATGAGTGGGAAGAATCTTCCAGCTCATCTGATGATGACAATGGTCCCAGTGTCCAGTATAGTGCGTAAGCTATGATGACAGACTTGTTGTCATCTTTAAATAAAGCTCTACAAGATTCTACTTGTTGAAAGCATGGTCGACCTCCCCACTATCTAAAGACGTTATCATGAGTGGCGTGTACTCATGCGTGTCTTTCTACTTTTCTTAAAGTAGGAATCTTTTGGTTACCTAGGTTCATTGTTCCCAGGTTTCCCTTTAAATCTGATGAAAAGCCTCTCGCATTCCTATATATAGGTGTGTTGAGACTCATTCACTACATCGAAGAAGAAGGGAAGCAAGTTCTAGATAGATTTTTTATTTAATTCTGTAAGTAAAGTTTCTTAAAAGTCTCTCTGAATATTTGTTCTTAGCTATCTTAATATCTTGTATCAAAGTTTGATTATAGAAAAAGCTTGATTATAACAGGAAATTCCTGCTATAATTAATCTTGATAATTGATTTTAGAAATTGAATACTTCTGATCTAGATAATATCCGATCCCATACAATTTTTTAATCCACTTACACTAACACATATGTCCAGATAGTAATTATGATCCAGGTAATACCCAATTCGCACCATTTTTTAGTAAAGCTGTGTAAGATATTTGTTCTTAGTTGTCTTAATATCTTGTAGCAGAGTTTGATCATAAAAAAAGCTTGATTATATCAAGGCTTAGCTTGATTATAGAAAGTGGTATCAGAGCTGGTTCTTTGTTATACAGAGTAAAAGGATTCTGATGTATTGAGAATGTTTTATCAATAAGATTTGCAAGTTTCTTTTATCTAAGTTTCTGTCTTGAAGAACTATTGCGTATTTCTTTTATTTTCATCTGTGAATCAAGTTTATACCTCGTAAGACAAGCAAATAATTGAGCCTCCCGTTTGTAAGTCGCCGTGGATGTGCACAGTTTTAGGTTGAAGGCTGATACCGTAAGTCCTGCAGAAGAGTTGTTTGATAGTAAAAGTCTAAAATGGAGTTTGAAGATCGTACTAGTCTTTCTGGTGGAGATCTGGATCAAGATCTTGTAAGTCTATCTGAAGTATTTCCTGTAAATTTTGTAATTGATGTTCAACCTGAGTCAAATCCTTTACCGGCATGGAAGTTTCCTAAGATCCCCTATAATCAAGTATATGATAAGCTCACTGCTTTCCATCTTATTGCTGCAACTACTCTAAAAACTAGAGAGTTTGTAATCCAAGTAGTTCAGACGTCTTCCCATGAATATAATATTCCCCTTATAGATCCCTCTGATATTCAATATTCGAAAAAGCAAAAAATATTTAAGTTTGCACATATGGGATGTGTCCAAATAGGTATTACTCCTTTGCTCAGACATGGTCTTAATGCCTCTGTTCTATGTTGTCTTATGGATTTAAGATTTGATAGTTTTAAAGATTCATTGCTTGCTGCTATCCAAATCGGTCTGCATAATGGCCCAATCTCTTTTGAAGTTTATCCAAACTATCCTATTAGCTTACAAAAAGAAGACTTGCTCCAACAAGTCCTTAGGTTACATCTTGCCACTATTGGTCTATATATGAAGCCTGGTGCTTGTCCGCTTGCCATCCATTATAAAGTTATTTATAGGCTTGTCAATACCATGTATCCTACTGTTAAGCATGGTATTTCCAAAGGCAGTAGCGTGGTGAGTCATGCTTTTTGGAAAGTCAAAAGATTGAACCAGAGTTGATTTCATGGTCACAGATAAAAGTCCCCAAGGAATGGACTCTGTCTAAAAAGTTTCTTGAAAAGGGTCAACCCAAATTAGAGAATGCTACAGTAGTTAATGAATCAAAGTCCAATGTTACCCTGTCATTTAGATCTAAAAGTTCTTTGTTTGATTTTCCTAGGACTAGTTCTATCTGATCTGATAGTTTTGTTTTTTCTTTAGATGAGTCTTCTAGAAAGTCTATAAAAGAGCAAACTTTACTAACATATGTACTGACATCAGAATCCTTTTACTCTGTATAACAAAGAACCAGCTCTAATACCACTTTCTATAATCAAGCTAAGCTCTGATATAATTAAGCTCTTATACAAGATATGAAGACAGCTAAGAACAAATATTTAGAGAGACTTTTAAGCAAACTTTACTTATAGACTTAAAGAAAAACTCTATCTAGAACTTGCTTCCCTTCTTCTTCGATGTAGTGAATGAGTCTCAACACACCTATATATAGGAATGCGAGAGGCTTTTCACCGGATTTAAGGGGAAACTTGGGAATCAGGAACCTAGGTAACCAAAAGATTCCTATTTTAAGAAAAGTAGAAAGACACGCATGAGTACACGCCACTCATGATAATGCCTTTAGATAGTGGGGAGGTCCACCATACTTTCTACAAGTAGAATCTTGTCGAGCTTTATTTAAAGATGACAACAAGTCTGTCATCATAGCTTACGCACTATACTAGACACTGGGACCATTGTCATCATCAGATGAGCTGGAAGATTCTTCCCACTCGTATCTTTCGGCAAAGTAGGGATCACAAGTATTTCACTCATACCACAACCTGGATAAGGATGCAGTCCCATCAATATCTCTATTAAGATGTCTCCTTGTTGGAAAAATATACTGATCTGGAATCCTCAAGAATTGACCAGGTGTAGGAGGATGCACGTTCATGGTATGATGGAGGATAATTTTTCTCCATAGCTGTCCATTTGGATTCACATGATGTCCCTGTATGACATTAGTCCTTACATAATAACATATTTTTACATACCATGGAATTTTACAATTTATTAAAATGTTTCTAACAGTATCAGGATCTATGTTTAACAGTGGACTGTTAGAAATCTTTGTAGGTAGAAATTTCAAAAGAAAATATTTGAAATGATTAGCTATATACTGCCTATCTCCAGGAGTACTGGGCCGGTTCCATACATCATTTTCCAGAGGATGTCCTTCAGGCCAGAATCTTGAAAACTCAAATCTCTAAAGAGTTTATGGTCTGGGGACCAGTTGTCTTAGCCTTTGCCCTTCGACTAGAATATCATCAGCAGGAGGTTCAACATATCTGAAATGTCGCCATTGCCAATTTAAAGTCCAGAAAACCATTGGATCTTGCCTTGTATGGAATTCGGTTGTTGGAACTTCTGGATTTACAAATCTACAGGCTACTTCTGTAGTCTGATATGAAGAAACTGAAATGATTCATCTTGAAAGAAGCAGATGCTGGGCTTCCAAGACATTTCATTATCACATATTTTCTTTGAATTCAGATAGTTCTTGCAAATCTGGCCTTAAAATCTTTCAAATCTGATCTTAGAATGAAATGCTCATTTTGAATTAAAAAAAAGAAAGTTTTAATAGCTTTCTTAGCAGCTAGAATCTCCTTATGATTTGAATGATATTTCAATTCAGAACCTTGAAATGAACCAGATGCATACCTGCAAACCTTTTCTTTACCATTGTCTATTTTTTCTTTTAGAATAGCTCCCCAATAATGGTCACTAGCATCTGTTTCAATTATCTTCAATCCTTGACCAAGCAAGGACATGGCAGGTAGGTTCAGAACTTGTTTCTTTATTCTTTTAACAGCCTGAGTCATTTCCTCAGACCATGCAGAGGCATTCTTCTTTAATCTTTTATTAAGAAGAATCCTGTCAGCAGTAATATTTTTATAGAATCCTGCAACATAATTTACACATCCAAGAAATCTTTGCAATTGCTCTCTTTAATTTGATCAGGAAATTCTTGAATTTTAGACACAATATGGCTCTGCATTTCTATGGATCCATATTTTATCTTTATACCCAGAAAATTCATCTCATCCTTGAAAATATTCATTTTAGTGGGAGACAAGCATAAACCATTCTAATAAACTATTTCATAAAACTTTTCAAGATGTTCTATATGATCCTTTGGTGATTTAGAAAAGATTAGTATATCATCAATGTATACTAACAAGAAATCAGAGAGCTCACTAAATATGGAATCCATTTTTTTTGGAAGATAGATGGTGCAGTTTTCAAACCAAAAGGAATAACTTTCCATTCATACTAACCTCCTGGTACAACAAATGGAGTTTTGAATGTGTCTTTAGGCTTGAGGAAGATTTTCCAAAAACCACTTTTTAGATCAAATTTTTTGTAGACTTTCGATCATTTAATCCTTGTTAACAAATCATCCTTGGTAGGAATTGGATGTTGAACTGCTATGACAAACTTATTCAGAGGCTTATAATAAACTACAAGCCTTTTCTTTTTCGGAATCTGCTCACTTCTCTTGTTGACGTAAAATGCAACACATGCCCGGGGAGAATTAGATTCTTGAATGAATCCTTCATTCAGTAGCTTCTTAATCTCTTCTTGAAATTTATTTCTTTCAGAGGGAATCATTCCTATGTGATGAGCTTTAAATTTTGGGACAATTTCATTGCCTTTGTCATCTTTTAAAAGCTGCAAATCTAATGAGCAGGTATGCTTTCTTCTAAAGATGAAAGCATGAGGGTTACCTGAACAAATATATATTTTTATCTTTATAACAATATCATATATATTACTTTTACACAGAGCTATGGACTTATGGATCCATTCATGGTTAGACTCTTTTTTGGGCTTTGGTAAAGGAATTATGGTTCTAAATGAGTACTTTCTGGGAATTTGTACATTAGGGTTGAACAAAGATATGAAATCCTTGTTGAGACTGAAAGTACCACATTCTTGAAGAGCATCTACTCCTATCAGGCAGTCATAGGATAACATATCATGTTGGTAAAACTACAGGGTTCTTTCATACCTTCTATTCTAATAGGAACATAGGCGGTATACCTAGAGATGACTTCTTTCTTATCAAAATTGATTTTAAGATATGTTTTTAACCAGCAATCAGGAGGTATGGCTTTAGATCTTAACAAACTAATATTTTCTCCTATATCTATCATGGCATCTATTGAACATGGCTTAATATTTGGAATGCAGATCATGATAGAAATGAAAGGATTTTGAGCACCTTTTATTGTGCATACCTCTGTGCTTGGTTCTTCAACTGAAGCTGATGCCTCTGCATCTTGGTGCAAAATTTGCTGATAAACTTCTTCAAAGTCTCCTTCACTTTCAACTTCTTTTATATCTCTATTTTCTTCTTCAATGAGTCTTTTGTACTTATTTGTAGCTTTTGCTATCACCTTATGGAGAAATTCAATCCTATTTCTTCTCCAGGTTTTCATTACTTCAAGATCAGGAATCATGACGTCCATACTGGGAGTATTTGTAGCAAGTTCCTGAAACTCTTCTTGTTCTATATTTTCTTCAGGAAATAAAAATGGAAAACTTCTCCTTGGAGGAGAACCTCTTCCACCTCTTCCACAACCTCTTCCCATGTAAGGAGTTTGTCTTTGACGAACACATCCTTGAAATGGAGGTCTTGTAGGAGTAAATGGTTTTTCTTGACAATACCATCTTTGCTTATCTTCTTCTTCTCTTAGTATTCTGGAATCCTGTTCAATCATCAACTATTGAGCATACTTCCTTTCTAGTTCTCAGAATTTTTGTGACATGAATATTTTCCTTGCAGTGTCCCAGGGGGGACAGTCTTCAAATTCGTTTTGTCTCAATTACAGTTGCTTGAGAAGAAGTTCTGATGATAATGGCATCATAGGATGTGGAAAGGTACTGGCAATCATATTTACACATACAAATGATGGTAGTGAACTATATCCAGAATTAGTGCTATCAGAATCTGAATCTGAATACTGTACAACATTTACTTGAAACTCTTCATTAGAAGACTGATAAGAAATATCTGAAGAATAACTATCTGAATCACTAATCAAATAATATTCTTTATCAGTAATACCCTTAGCAGTAAGAGTATTAACTTTAGCTTTTCCTTTATCTGTATCCTTCTGTGGGCACTCATTTGCATAATGCTTTCCTCTACAGATAAAACATGTAGGAATAAACTTTTTCTTTTTACCCACATATTTCTTTTTTCTGAAATATGATTTTCTATATGGGCTTTTGCTTTCAAAAGAATCTTTATTTCTTTTCTTGAATTTGTTGTATTTTCTATATTTACTACATTTACCCTGACCCTTCCCCTTTGAAAAAGAAGAACATTCATGACATACCTTCTTTCTAGGAGAAGATTTCTCATCTTTGCAACCAAAAGGGTCAATGTCTATCATCTGGCAGAACTTATGTCCTAATGCTTTTTGGGCCTTGGAAGCTTTTTTAAGATCCTTTTTTTCTTGGAAGAGTCGAGCATTAGTCTCATTAATGATTTGATTGATGGCGCCAAGACTTAACTCATCAAGAGTTTTTCCATGCATGGCCTTCTTATATTCTGTAGAAAAATAGGCGGAAAAAGATTCTATATATCTAAGCCTCATTGTAGGATCATTAATATTGCAAGAATTGTAATACAACTTTTGCATATAACACTGATACTCCTTTATTCTACTCATATCACATAATCTAGCTCTTAAGAATAAAGAAGTATTCTTAAGCTTATCACTATCAACAATACCAATGAATTCTTTGATAAGTGCGGTAGTTAAAATAGTGTATCCTCCATTTAAAATTTCATCTTGATGTGGATGAGCATCCCACCATTCTCTAACTATACCAACAAAACCATTAGCAATTATGTCAACAATTGTATGCGGATCTTTTTTGTACAAGGTTACCTGAGAATTAGACCAACCAATCATTCCATGGATCATCTCTTTTATCTCTTCAATGGAATTACAATCTAACTTATACCAATTGGGCTGTAATGTCTGAGTTCTTGCAGTTCCATGCAATGGCTCAGCTGAAGCACCAGAAGATTCTCCTCAGAACATGTTTTCTGCTTCTTCTGGAGAAATTTTAACCATTCCAATTGATCTCTCATCTTTTTTCTCAGGTAAAAATAATGGATTATGCTGAGATAAAGTAGTTTTGTGCTGGGAGGAAGATCCAACAAGCTTTGTAACTTCTTTCCAAGATACTACTTATGACCAGTCAGGTTCTACTTCTTCAGGTTTCTTGGTATTTTCCAAGATTTGCTCTAACTATGGAGCCATGATAGGTATAGGTCTTACAGATTCTTGGACAGAATTTATCTTATGACTTATCTCAACAGAGGACTCATGTAATTGGTTTAGACTATTTTGGACCAGCTTATGGGTAGTTCCTAACTTAGAAGACACATCTTTTTTCATATCTACAGTATGATCAATCAAGGGTTGCACAATATCTACAACATTTCTAGTGACAACTTTGGGTATGTCAAGTCACGAAGATACATAAGCAGAGGTATTCTCAACATTTTTATCAACTTTCCTAACATATGTACTGACATCATCTATCTTAGTATTTAACAACTTCAAAGCAACAGACACGTCTCCTTTCTGATTCAACTCAATAGTTTTTAGTGTTTTCTCCATTTCTGCTAAAATAGACTCTTGAAACTGGAGCCTATCACGTACATTTTTGACAGCTTTATTGGTCCAGTTAAGCATTTTGGAGGACTTAGATGGATCTATATTTCTATCTACAGATCTTTGATACCAAAATACAGCTTTTTGGGATTCATCTGTGGACAAGACTTTTGTACTGTCAAGTGATGGAAATGAAGATGAAATATGAGATGCTCGAGATGCCATACTAATGGTTGGACCATTAGAAGGAACATATTTCTGCTTTATCAGTTGCTCACAATCTTTGCACCATAAATAGTCAGTATTGGGATCATGTACAAGATTGTTATGACTACAAATATAAGTTTGCTCTTTTATAGACTTTCTAGAAGACTCTTCTAAAGAAAAAACAGAACTATCATATCGGACAGAACTAGTCCTAGGAAAATCAGACAAAAAACTTTTAGATCTAAATGACAGGGTAACATTGGACTTTGATTCATTAACTGCTGTAGCATTCTCTAATTTGGGCTGACCCTTTTCAAGAAACTTTTTAGACAGATTCCATTCCTTGGGGACTTTTATCTGCGACCATGAAATCAACTCTTGTTCAATCTTTTGACTCTCCATACTTGCATGACTCACAACACTACTGCCTTTGGAAATACCATGTTTAACAGCAGGATATATGGTATTGACAAGCCTATAAATAACTTTATAATGGATGGCAAGCATACAAGCACCAGGCTTCATATATAGACCAGTAGTGGCAAGATGTAACCTAAGGAATTGTTGGAGCAAGTCTTCTTTTTGTAAGCTAATAGGGTAGTTCGGATAGACTTCAAAAGAGATTGAGCCATTATGCAGACCGGTTTGGATAGCAGCAAGCAATGAATCTTTAAAACTATCAAATCTTAAATCCATAAGACAACATAGAATAGAGGCATTAAGACCACGTCTGAACAAAGTAGTAATACCTATTTGGATACATCCTATATGTGCAAACTTAAATGTCTTTTGCTTTTTCAAAGATTGAATATCAGAGGGATCTATCAGGGGAATAGTATATTCATGGGAAGACGTCTAAGCTACTTGGATTACAGACTCTCTAGTTTTTAGAGTAGTTGCAGCAATAAGATGGAAAGCAATGAGCTTATCATATACTTGATTATAGGGGATCTTAGCCAACTTCCATGTTGGTAAAGGATCTGACTCAAGTTGAACATCAATTGCAGAATTTACAGGAAATACTTCAGACAGACTTACAAGATCTTGATCCAAATCTCCACCAAAAAGACTAGTACGATTTTTAAACTCCATTTTAGACTGTTACTATCAAGCAACTCTTCTGCAGGACTTACGGTATCGGCCTTCAACCTAAAACTGCGCACATCCACGGCGACTTACAAATGGAAGGCTCGCCTCTTTGCTTGTCTTACGAGGTATAAACTTGATTCACAGATGAAAATAAAAGAAATGTGCAATAGTTCTTCAAGACAGAAACTCAGATAAAAGAAACTTGCAAATCTTATTGATAAAACATTCTCAATACATCATAATCCTTTTACTCTGTATAACAAAGAACCAGCTCTGATACCACTTTCCATAATCAAGCTAAGCCTTGATATAATCAAGCTTTTTCTATAATCAAAACTAAAAAATGGTGCGAATTGGGTATTACCTGGATCATAATTACTATTGGACATATGTGTTAGTGTAAGTGGATTAAAAAACTGTATGGGATCGGATATTATCTAGATCAGAAGTATTCAATTTCTAAAATCAATTATCAAGATTAATTATTTGTGCTTCGAATCAAAGTGTAAATTGTCTCTATGTTGATGGCCCGTAATTGAACGTCTGCAAGTCTGGGTGTTCCACGATATAACGGCGTAAAAATAATACTAGACAATTATATACAATCTAAATTTTGCAAGATGTAAATGGGCGTCAAATTTAGATACGGCCACAGCATATAAGCGAGATATTTTTAGTGGTAGACAGGTGTTATTAGATCACCTCATCTACGCTCATATGATGCACAGCAGCCATTATTAAGACGCTCAAAAAATTGAAGTAAAGCAGGCAAAACAATTGAAATGGCGAGTAATTGTGACTGTGTGCCTCTGGTAGTGGAGGAGATTCGTGGTGTTATCAAAGTTTACAGCGATGGATCAGTTGTACGCGATGGGGAGCCATCGATGCCTTCAGGATCTATTTCTGAGGAAGACAAGGTGTTACACAAAGACGTTGTGCTGAATGAGGAAATAGATCTGTGGGCACGCATCTATCTGCCGCCCCTAACGAAGATGAACACAAACATGAAGGTGACCGTCCTTTTGTACTTTCACGGGAGCGGATTTTGCGTTCTTAGCCCCGAATCCCCCGCTATTCACAGAATGTGCGAGTTATGGGCAGCCAAGTTATGCGTGATTATCATCTCTGTGAAGTACAGATTGGCACCGGAGCATCGCCTTCCTGCGGCCTACCACGATTCCATCGCAGCACTCAAGTGGTTACAGATGCAGACGCAGGCAGTGAAAAAGGACTCCCCAGCCACCCATCCGATTCCATGGTTACATGATTACGCCGACTTTTCCAAGATATTTCTGATGGGCGAAAGCGCGGGAGGGAACATTGCACATCATGTGGGCATGTGGGCTGCAAAGGCGTCTGCAGAGAGCGAAAAAGCAGTGGAAATCAAAATCAATGGAATGATTTTGTTATACCCTTTCTTTGGGGGAGAAGATCGGATGCCATCAGAAGAACGAGGTCTGTCTGTGTTTAACGTGGAGGAATCAGACGCCTTGTGGAGACTTGCTCTACCCGTGGGAAGCAATAGGGATCATCCTTTTTGTAATCCCATACCGATAGGGAAAGGGTCTGAGGTTGCAGTTTCTAATCTTGCCCTTCCTCCCATGCTTTTTGTGATTGGAGGGCGCGATTTACTCAGAGACAAAACATTGCAGTATTGCGAGTTTCTTAAGAACAAATGCGGAAAGGAAGTTGAGGTGATATTGTTTGAAGAGGAAGACCACGGCTTCACTCATTTCAAAGGGCAGGGCGGAAATTCGGTTCATGTTTTCCGCCGCATATCCGACTTCATCAGGGGACAGCGCGGATCCAACAGTATGCAGTAAACGCTACTTGTCGGCGGAGTTGGTCTCAACGCAGATAATGATTAAGTATCATACCTATCAAAGCATTTGGATTGTGTGGTGCATATTAGAATTCCAAAGAATGGCTACTTTATATTTCCATTAGTCAAAAGTTTACAACTGTCTTTCATATATTTGTATTCAACTACTATTCCCATTAGTCAAAAGTATACAACCGCCTTTCATATATTTGTATTCAACTACTAATCTTTTTTATATTGATGGAATTCTTCCTTCAGTAATGTTTTTCTTAAATTAAATTGTAATTAAATTTATATTATTATTATTATTATTATGCTATTCATTTTCAATCTTACGTGAAATGTTTGCTGGAAATGTTGAAGGAGATATACTGAAGAAATTAAATTACTGGGAGGGATTAAATGGGAGGGGAAGAGGGTTAAGTTGAAAGGTGAACTAATGTGATACTCCACCCTCAAATAGCAACATGAACATTTTTGGAAATCAAAGTAAGTAGAAAAGTTGTGTTGTGTAAGACACGTAGGAAAAACTTTGCAAAGTTATATATTAGAACCTAAGGAGAGGTTGAACAATAATGCTTAAGTGAATGATTGTTTACAATTTTTCAACTTCTTGTAGAACTTTCCAATGCATTTTTAATGTTTGAGTTAGAGTAATTGCAAGGAAGTAGGCGACGCATGGCCAATCAGAATTGATTTTTTAGGCTACCTAACAAATGGTCATATGATTGAAATTATATGTCAAATGCACTATATGTTATTTTATGGATTTAATGTCATCAATTAGAGGATGTTTAATTTGGTAGAAAAGATAAAGACATGAATGGAAATTTGGAAATTAAGTGATGGACATTAAATGGTTATATGCTTCACAGCTATTTAACAATTTTGGTACTTGGAAGCCCAAGAATATCTACTAATTATGCTCCAGTGACCTATTCATGTGAGTGTAATTTACGGTTAAAGGGGCCAAACTAAATAAAAGGAAAATCTAAGTTTTTTAGGTTTGAGACCCGACTGCAATGCCTACATCTAGTAGAGCGTAGTAGCCCCTATTGCCACCTATAAGCTCGAGAAACTACATATAATAGTTGAGGCACAAACACTCATTGTGTTGGAAAACATTCTATTTTTTACACAAGGCAAAGACATGAACAAAAATATGAAAAAATAATTTGGAGTTAAATAGTTGCGTGTCGTACAATTATTCCATTGATTAGATAGTTCCTACCCAAATAATATATGTTGACAATGTTCCACTTTATCGTTTCAATATCTCTTGCATTATTCATGTGAGTGCAATTTATACCTAATGGGGGAAACAGTGGGAGGTGCTGGAATCCAATAGGTTAAAGGTACAAAACCCAAACGCACTCCACTCTTTTTGTTGCACTTTGTAGGATTCGTTTTCAATTTCAATCTCGAGCATTGAGGAAACATGACAAAATGGTATTGGGTTATTGCGAACCTCCTCCACACTTTAATCAAATAATTTATATAACAATAAAAAAATTTCTTTTTTAATTTCATGGCAGCAAGGTTTTTTATTTTCCTATACTCCTCAATATCTTCATCTACTTCCCTTGCTTGTAGATTCCATCCCTTGAGGTGAAAATAAATGTGTATGATGTCAGAGTCTTCTACAAAATAGAGAGAGAAATGTAGACAATAAGTGTTTCCACATCTAAGGCTCTAGGTTAATCACTCGTGTTACATAGGTAGTTTACCATATGAGGCACATCAAGAGCAAAAATGTTGAAATGACATTTTAGTAGCGAATGATGTTGTGGTAGTAAACAATGATGTGGATGCAAGATTTTAATCATGGAAGAAGAGAGAATATGGATGACACTTGTTGAGAGATATTCTATTTTTACAATATTATCTTTGTTTAATTGTGGTGGTTGTTGTTAGTGCAGAATCACAGCACCCCTAAATGTCCTCAACCAGATGGGTTGGGAATTTTAGTGTGATTGCACAACATGGAGCATATCTCAAAGTGTGGGACCTTGCAAGTTGAGAGAGCTCTCCAGATTGAGGTCGGTTCCTATTCCTTTGTTCAGGTGCATATAAATAAATTACAAAGGATCTATTCTAAGTCAATTCTATCTACTAAGAAGACAGGGTTGAGAGATGCAAGAAAATAAACCGAAGCTAATGAGGTGATGCACCAAAGGACTATTAGATGCTCGCTTTGTAGTTTTACACAAACCATGAAATATAATACAAACACAATGCACAGATGACCAGATCGCAATAAGAGATCAGAGAGACAATAACGAATACACAAGAGGGTCGAGAAACATCCACAGACTTATGTATTATTGCTCAGGAGTTGATACAGTATACTGTGGTAGCCAAGAAGAAAACATTGCATTATAATCCGAAGGAGAGGTTAGAAAAGCTACAAAAATCCTTTTATGAACAAAAGAAGAATAGAGGGAAAAAATTACAAACGTCCAACCTTTTATAATGAGCCCTTAATTTGGTTTTTTAGATTTAGCACAGAGGGAAGAAGGAGAGAGAAGTGGGAAAACAAGTTCGAAGCTCAACCACTGCCATCAATGCCTCCTACAAAATCCACCACAAATCTAACATGTCTGCATCAATTACTTGTTCAACACCTTGAAGGAGGAGGAATGGTGGATCAGATCACATCCAATCTGGTTATTGGGGTAAAATACATCCTGTACTAATGGACCGAAGATGTTTCTTCAATTTTTCCCACATAACCTCTCCAAACATAAATTTTTAGATCTCCATGGCTTAGATGAGTCCAAGTTCTTTCCAACGGTGCCAGATTTGTCAGATCTCGAGCACTGAGTTGAAAGATATGCCGATTTGAAATTTGAATAAGGTCCATACAAAATGGTAGGAACCAACTACCAAAATAGGCAAGTTTTTAAAACTGAACATGTGGGGGGTTGGCACATGTCTGAGAGCAGCCTTTATATTTTGCTTTTGAATTTGTGTCGAGCTGACACTTGGCTTCTTCCACGGCTTGCTCAATTTCTTCATGTTTTTTGGCTAAGTCTTTTGCTCGGCGGGGTCATATGTCTGACCGTTTATAGAAGAAGGAAGTAAAGGAAATATAGAGAAGAAATGGGGAGGATGTGCATCCCAATTAGTAGATAGCAGAGCTAATTGCATGCACATAGAAGAAACTTAATAGATATGAACACACATAATTATAAAACAAAGGCAGCTCTAGATCTAGATCTAAAATAACACAAAGTCTATTAAGAGATCTAAGATTAAAAGCAAGAAACACAGTACACCGTGACACAAAGTTCTCAGAAAACCTGCTCCTTTGTATTCCTTTGCTCCAAGTTGCTCTCAGGGGTTCAGCACAAAGTCTAGAACACCTGATTGCTACTTACAAATTATGATCGATGATTAACCCGGAGGTTCTTCTCCTACTTATAGAATGTAGGAGGGAAAGTACAAATGGAAAACTCAAACTGAACTAAAGCATGAACAACAAGTAAAGATGACATTTGGCAATCATCCTCAACTAACTTCTTCTTAAGTGACACATGTATCACTTTACTAATAGAATGGTTCCACATGACTTCAAGTAATGGTTGTAAAACCAATAACTTAGAAGTTTTACAATTTCATCCGGGAACATAGAAAATAGAAGAAGAAAGAATAGAATTACTACATCTTCCACATGTCTACATCTTCTTATTCTGATATCTGATATACTTGTCGAACATATAATTCAGCATCCTTCCATCTGTTTTAGCCATTGCTTCTTTCTCTGTCCTGAATTGCAGCAACCCTTCATTCAACACTTTGATGCACGCTTCCACATCTTCCAAACTCGGCCCAAACCTTGCAATGTCTGCCTGCAGCGCCACCAGTCTACTAATAGAATTCATCGTGAAAGGCTTGGTAGCTTTATCAATTCTCTTTTGTACCATCAGAAGAGAACCTTCCAGGGAATTGGGCACCTCGTTAGAAACAATTTGCACGTAAGAAGTAACGCCTCCGACCACATCCTCTTCCGTGAAAGAAATGATACTGTCGGGTAAGGATGACGTCCTACTTTCAAGTGCCTGCATCCTTTTCAGCAAAACTCTGCAGATTTCCAAATGGAAAGATACTGCAAATTCTAACTGCTTCCCCTTCTCGACTGATCCGTCCAGTATAATTTGTTCCACAATCAATACATCTCCCGGCAGCTTGTTGATCTTGGCCAAAATACTCAGGTTACTCTCTACAACTGTATTCATGCCTTCTATGTTTGCGATCACTTGCTTTAGTTGATTTGTTGCATCTTTCATAACATTTAGGCGGGTTGGCACTTCCCCAAGTTGTACAGAAGCTTGACGAATAATCAAATCCTTCCATTTGTCAATGGCCTTTACTTGATTGATTGCATCTTCCATTTCCTGCATAAGATGATCACTCACCTGCTCTGAAATGGGCTGAATGGAAGGTTTAGCAACCTTGGCTATGATCTCACATAATTGAGATACTTACTTCTACAACTCTTCTTTCTCCACCTTCTCACTGTCAAGCCTAAGGGATAAAACATCTATCAATGTCTGCATGTCCTGCTTCAATCCTTCAGTGGTGGCTTGACCGAGTGGTACTTTGGTCACTGTCACATCTTCTACCGTGAGCTCCTCTTCTATCTTTCCTTCTGCTGGAATTTTTATCTCAGCAAACTTCTCTCCCGAATCCTCGATGATCAACCTAGAAGTTGCTTTAGCAACTTTAGGCCTTCTGTCTCTTCTGCTCAGATCCTGGAGTAGCTGCAAGTTGTGCTCCTCTAAGTTCATCTCCATTCTCGCTTCTGGAACAAACTGCACAGCTAACCATTCCGAGAAATTACTTCTCGGAGAGCGACAATTTGCTGAGTGCACTACCATCTCCCGCTCTACATCCTCTCCATCAGAAAGTGCCACAGTGTTATGGCTGCCATCTTCTGAATCATCCAAGGACAAATCCCTTTCAAATTCCACCATCTGTAGCTTCAACGTATCCTCTGGAACGGACACTGAACGAAGTGGCTGAGGGGAGAAGATGAATGTCGCTGGATTCAATGGAGGCATGGAAGCATCCTGCTGCTGCGGTGCAATAGTTGGTGAAGCATTGGGTACTGGAGAAATTGGAGTTAAAGTCATGGTCGCATAATTGATCCTCTTCCTTGGATTGAGATCTTCTATGCACTTTCAACTTCTCGAATTTCCTGTTGCTTTCTCCTTCGTGCTTTCGCTTGAGGGAATCTCCTGTGCCGCAGTTGCCCGTGACTTGATTCATTAATGCTTCATCAAGGAAATATCCCTTCGTCAGCAACCAGTTTGAAGTATTCACCAACACAGCTCTCGACCTTTCATCAATTGTGTTACAGCCTCCTATGTTATTCTGCAGTATGGCTTTATCTACTCCCATTTGATGGTAAGTGTCAATTACCACATTCCCATCATCTTTAAGATCCGCAGGTATCTGCACTAGTCCAAATTCGAACACTTGCTTTGCTGATAGCCTGCTGAAATCTTTCTTTCTAACCTCGTACTCACTTTGGCACTTCATCCAGAAATCTTTTAATGAAGGCACATGTGCATACTGCTGGGAGATTGTCTTCCTAGCTACTCCAAATGGATCAAAGTTCAGCCGTGTAGGGAAGAACTCTTGCTCATACTCGGATAACATTTGCGCTTCCATCCCTCGAGCTCTGTGAATGCTAATGCAGCTGTAATATCCCACAATGATTGGGAAGAATCCCGTAGACTTGTGCCGCTTTGACTGAAGGTCGTGTAACTCCACAAGTTGCCTGCTCAGCTCCATGGAAATCAATCTATCATTCAGATACCTGGGCATCTTTGTTGGTTCTCCAAAAAAGCCCGTAACCCTGAGGTATGTGAAATTTGTAAATTGAATGAATAGACTGCCAATCTTGGACACAGCTTCCCACGCTTCCTTGCTTACCCTTTTGGTCTTCAAGTCTTTGTCTAGCCTGCAGATGAAATCGTAGAAGAAGTCATCGTTGATCACTTTGAAGTCTTTCTCGCCTGTAGGTGCAGTAAGCTGCGGGTAGCACTCGAAAATGGGATCCTTGGAAAGAACACCACATCTATCCAGCTTGGAAAAGACGCCTTGTGAAGCTGCAGCATACACCAAGTATGAAGTCATCTTTAAGCTAAAAGTGCGCTTCACGTTCCGGAGTTGCTCACTGATGTTGTTGCTAATAATTTCCGACCAATTGATTATAGAATCAACCTTGTTGATTTCAATGGTCCTGATGAAAGCATACATCCATGTACGGAAAGTGTAGGCATTCGCTTCGCCATTCATCCTACATAGTAATTTGACGACATCATCTGCCTCTTGCACCAAATTGGACCGTGGAAGAGTTCTCGAGAACTTTGAAGGAGATCTAGGCTTCTTCATGTATCGGCTATTCATTATGCTAATGTAATCAACTCTATGCTTCTCCCATCTACTGTCAGCATCCTAAATGCTAATAGAAGTCACCACCTTTCACACTGGAATCTTCAAACAATAATTGATGAACTCTACATCCAAACGAATTATTGTCTTTCCCGAAGCATCACGCACTGATATGGATGAAGGATGATAAGATCTAGCACACTCCATCACAAACTCTGGCAATTGGGTTGTACATGGAAAAGCTACAGCTCGGATAATTCCACTGCTTTTGACCACACGCATGAGTGAAGTCTTTCCCGCTCTAGATCTATCAATCAAATCGGCAAGAGGTTCGGGCCTAGATCTGTGTCTCCTATGTCTGCAAGTTTGGAAGCAATGCATGACTCAATCGTGCTTTCTTTTTCATCTCTTTTCGCCATAGCTTTCTCTATCTTCGTCTGAATAATTCTTTTTCTTCTTACTTGGCCGGATTTCTTCAATACTGATGCAGATCTGGACAATTCTTCAGATTCGGAGGATATTTGCAATGTGTTGGACATTGATAAAAACTCATTTTCTTTTGTAAAGCACCTGTAATGAATTCATGTAATTTATTCAGACAAAAAATGGCCACCGGAGTATGAATAGTGAATTTAAATTGTAAAAATCTGCACTGTTCAAGCTTGCTGCCCCAAAAAATGGTGTTTAATTTGCACATAAAGAGAGCATGAATCCTTTCAATCAACACCTGATCTCCTGTAACACATGTGGAAACAATTATGCAGACAAAGATCAACCTCCTTCAAAGCATGCGCCAAATCTGGAAGCTTTTAGCCTTGTTGGCACCTTGTCTGAGCAAAATCCTTCCTCTAATGGGGGCGCACTTTTCCACTTGGCTGCAATTCTTTACCTGTGATTTGAATAATTCACCCATATGGCTGCCCATGCTTATATAACCTTCACAATTCTATAATTAATAATTGCCCTAACAATTAAAGGCAATTAATTAATTAAAAATCATGCTTTTCTCTTTTAAAAATAGCATGTTTAAGGACAGCCATCCAATAAATTAAATTAATCCTTCACACATCACTTCACTTAAGCTTCACAGTGTGCTTTGACCATAGCCACTGAAAATAGAAATTAATTTAATGTTTTAATGCCTTAAAAAACATTGAATAATACCCAAATGAGATGCACTTTTTGAGGGGAAGAGGGCAGGCATTAAATAAATTAAATTTAATTCTTTTAAATCCTTTCTTTTATTTCAACTTTGACTTGTTGACTTTCTCCAAGCTTGGGCGTACTTTTTGAGAGAATAGATTAATTAAAATAATCAATTTAAGGCTGCCATTCTCTCACCAAAGGGGGCGCACTTTTTTGCACATGTAATTCTATTTTTAAGAATTTTTCCACAATGGGATTCTTTACCCTGCAAGGCAGGCACCAAAATCCCGTGATCCACTTAAGTGATTTGACTTTGACAATGGGATTATTTACCCTGCAAGGCAGGCACTAAAATCCCATGATTTCACTTAAGTCACTTTCCTTTTATTTTATCATGGGAATTTTTACCCTGCAAGGCAGGCAATAAATTCCCGCCTGCGGCCTCTAACTTTCCCACTGCAGCTTAAGTGACTTTTATAACACGGGAAAAAGTACCCTGCTAGGCAAGTATAAAATTCCCACCCTACCTGCGGCTTATATTTTTCCCATCGCAGCTTAAATCCTTTGTTTTCCAAAAATGCGCCCATCCCCGCAGGGGCTTTTCTGTGCACGACTTCACTTTTTCCCAGTGATCCAGACCTCCGATGGCGAATTCCTCCGAGCATAATGTGCGTATATGTTTTCTAGCTGCTCCAAGCCAAAAATTGGGCTTACCCGGCAAAGGAATTGCTCCAGAGAAATTTCACAGAAAACGAAACGGGACACCACAAAAACACGAAAAATTGCCAAAAGCCCAAAACTTAAAACAAGTTAAAACCCTTCTGGCACATAGGAATAATAACATATTCGCTCTTAATAGAGTTAAAACAGAGCGCAAATAGCCTCATACGGGGCTCAAAATAATTAAATACAAATTTTCCGCAGACAAATCCCGATGACAGAATAAAACAATTTTGGGCATCTGGGTATTTGGTGAAAAAGGCTAATATGGCTCTTTGGGATTATCTTGACGCAATACAAGAACTTTCAGGCAATAAAAACACAAAACGACCCATTATTTTAAAAGTACGAAAATTTTTCGGATAGGGTAGTCGCTGATTTCAGGGTGAAATCTGTGTGACACCATGATGTTTTTGAGACCTTTTAAAAGATGGAAAGCCCTTGAATTGAGAATGAATGCAAATTCAAAGTTGAAAGTGCCTCCAGATTCCTGTCTCAATGGTGGTGAATAATATAGCCAGACTTTCGACCCTGATTATTGTTTAGTGAAATGAAACGCGTAGAAAAAAGCTTCGCGTTTCACTTAGAACACCTGCTCAGAGAATGGTGCATTATAGAAAGAATGAATTAGGACAATCATAGAACATGCTAGAAGCCTATGTAGGATACATATTGGACTTTTCAATAGCCTCTCTGCACCTTTTGGGCAGACCCTGAGCACGTGGATAGCAACGCGTTTATTCTCCATACTTAATCAATTTTGGGCACGGTTCAAGTTCACTAGATGGAGGAATACCAAAGGAAGCTTGGACTACGTGAAAAGCCCGTAGATCATTTGGGCTTTTCTTAAAGTTTTTGGATTCAAAAGCTTTTGTGCATATTGCGTTGAGCTGAATGCATAGAAAAAAGCTTCCGATATCAAAAATCCATACTTAGATGTACTATCATTAGGCCTACCCTATGGATCATGGTGACTTTTGGATGTCTGTTTATGCCCCCGATTTGGAGAATTCTAAACATTATTAAGAGTCGTGACACTGAATGGAACGAAAAGAGAATGTCTACCCTTTTGGATAAAATCTTTAGAGGTGTGCCATTTGGACGAACTTGGTTGAGAAGTCCATTGTCTCATCCATAAATAGTCAACTCTCGGCTCGTTCTGAACTAACTCAGAGCCTACAGGGTTACACAGTAACTTTTTTCGTTCATTAACACTTTGACCGACCTTCGACTTCAGTTGAACACTATCTTCTCCTTACAGAAGAGCCAAACCAGCATCGGTTAGCCAAATGGGCGTGAGCCTGCCTAGGTAACTAGCGCCGGCTACAAGTAACTGGCATCGGTCATTGTCAGAATTGGAAACAAATGTCCACGAGGTCTAGAATGAGCCTCTGGTACCCCCATACTCTTGTGAGAAGGTCACAAAGGGTAGGTAAACCTCTAGAAATATTTACACCTTCTCTATCTTATTTATTATTGACTGATAATGGTGAATCAGAAATTTTTGAAGAATCAATGCAGGATGAGACCCACGATCAGTGGGAGCATGGCATGGATGAGGAGATGGACTCCTTGGAACAAAACTAGACTTGGGATTTGGTTAAGTTGCCAGTAGGTAAGAGGACATTGAAAAACAAGTGGGTTTACAGGATTCAAGGAAGAAGAGGGTGGGCAAAAAAGGTACAAGACAAGGCTTGTAGTAAAAGGATTTGCACCGAAAGAAGGTATTGACTTTGGTGAAATATTTTCTCCTGTTGTTAAAATGACTTCCATACGTACTGTATTGAGTTTAGGAGTAGATGATTTACATTTAGAGCAGCTAGATGTGAAGACGGACAAAACTTCATGGTGACAAAGACATAAATCATACATGCCTCATATGTAGACACGCCGCTTGGGCATGAAGCACTTCTTCTACTATAAGAGAAATTTAGTCCTACCAGGTTGACTAACCAGAGAGCCCATATGGGCTCAAACAAGCTCCAAGGCAACTGGTAGGAATAAGTAGTTTGATAGTTTCATGCATGAGCATGGCATACTTGCAGATATGAATATGACACTAATTGTAGTTTACCTTTCAAGAAGCTTGAAAAATGGGAGCTGACTATTATTTTGATCCTCCACCCGTATGTGGATGATATCAACATTAATGTAGAATACCTCCTCAAGTATGCATTTGCATTGGTGAGCTCCTAGAGGTGTTGAAGCTAGACTCACATATGGTTGCTATGATACTCATCCTTAGGAGCTGTAAGTGGGAATGACTAGTCTTTGGCTATGCAAATACACTTGAGCTCAAATGAAGCAAAAAATTTTATTTGTGCTCAGGTATGGATCCGTTGAATCTACCCAAGGTGTCTGAAAGGTTTAAAATGTAAGAATTCAGCCTTCTGTTTTGACACCTCATGGCTGGACACTGTCAGGAGGAATTGATAGCCAAATATTCAGCGTCTCTTCCATTACATGAAGAGGTCAAATACCTAGACACGAGTACCATAAGCCTCCAGCTTTCATTCAGGAGTCATCGATGTATGTTACAGGTTTGTACTAGCACTACGTTCTCTTGCATAGGTAGTGGGAGTTGTGAGTATGATTTATAGAATGAATCCATGGGTAAGAGAGCATTGGAAAGCAGTCCAACTGGATACTCAGGTATTATGAGAGGGACATTCTAGCATGCAATTTTGCTATGGAGGTTCGAATATTTCTTTATGTGGCTATGTTGATTCAGATACGTCTCTCCCTTTTGCATGGATGGTCTGAAAGGAGCAGTACTAGATATATTTTCACCAGTAGATGGGGACGACAGTTAGATGGATATCAAGATTGCATGAAGGTTGTGAGCTTCAGGCTCTACTATAGAGGCAGAGTATGTTTGCAGCTATAGAGGCTAGCAAAGAGATGATATGGATGAGGAAGTTCATGTGCAACCGAGTCCTGGGATATGAGCAAGATCCTTTGCAATCTAGTGTTCAGTGAAAGTCCATAGTGCAATCCTCATTTGGCAAATGAACTCAGAGCTGGCTTTTTCATCCTCCTCAGAATAGGTGTGCATCATTTAGTTGAGATCATCATCTTCATACAGACAAAGTGTCATCAGGAGGATGGGATTTAAATGCAAACAAGTTGAAGATCTTCATACTTCTATTTAAAAACCTTCTGTGAATATGCTAACTCAGCCATTAACAAAAGAGTTGGAGCTACAACCTCCACCTTCTCTGTTGGCTTAACCTTCGAGTTGGATACTTGAAGAGGAAGAAACAAATTTAAGGAAAGGATCCAATGATGATGTTGTACAGGTATAGTGCTGTCGTTTATGTCCAAGTTGGGTTCCTCTTGTTGTTGCCCTGTGGAGCTCAATTACTTCAGTTTAACATGCTCCCCATATCATGAATTTGCTGGAAGCAACAGGAATAACCAGGGTCGGGTTCAACTGGTTATGCTACTCTTTGCATCGGTGGAGAGGCAAGTAGGAACCGTCATTGGTTACTTTGGTGCGAATGAGTGTTTGGGATTTAAAGGGTGAGAAGAATTGAAATGAGATCTAATTTTAGGAGATGGGGAAAGTAGATCTATTACACTTGTAATTGCAGAAAGTAAGTGCCTTAAGTCTTGTATCAAGCTGTATTTATAAAGAATGAGAAAGTTAGGATTATAAAGGGCATGGAGCTAGTGATTGATTGTGAAAATAATTGTGAGAGAGAATATCTTGGAGAAGAAGAAGCTCATGAGAGCCACAATAAAGTATTGTACATCCACTAAGTAAGGTGTGGAAGCATTGTAAATCTTTATTGTCATAGCTTCTCCTAAGGGATGAAATCTCTTGGATAATAAATTGGCTTGTTTCATTGACAAGATACCCTGTAACCCACATCTGGGTGAATGCACATTAAATCTGGTGCTATGTCCATTGACTGAACCATGCCAGCCTCTATTGTTTTGTATATTTCTTCTAGTGGAATATTCAGCATTCTCCACATAGTTGTCACCATTGTATGTGTCCCTTAGGTCATGATATAGCTCCATCTATACAACCTGACTGTGCTAATCCAAACTGCAATCATGTTTAATAGGTAAGCATAAATGGTCAAAGATTTGATTACAAATATACATTTGGAGGAGCTAACAAATGCATTGGAGGTGACACTGCAAACAATTTCACATATGTTAGTTCCATGCAAGGGATTGAGGCCCAAGAGGTTGTACAACATGGGACATTGAAAGGTGTCACACACATGAAACAGATAGAGCAAGAAAATGGCTATGGAAATGGGTGACAACCAAGGGATACAAAAACCTTCCCGAAAAAACATAGCATTTGGTTTTTCACCAGATGGAGACGCCATATATACATAAAAGCAAGCAATCTAAGTAAGCAAAATCTGACTAAGAAACACATCAGCCATGAGGCACATAGAGCAAGATAAAGCTACCTGTTGCATCAAGACACATGTGTTAGTCATGTTAGTGTTAGTTGCAGACTCACAGCACCCCCTGGATGTTCAGATCAGGCTTCTAGGTTGATGGTTAGGACATCCAGTGTGATTGCACAACATAGAATCCTCTCTCCAAGTGTGGGACCTTGTAAAGACTTGAGAAAGGATTCTCCAGTATTGAAGGCCGGTTCCTATTCCTCTGTTTAGAGTGCACACAAAAAATGTAGAAGAGGATCTATGCTAAAACCTAATATAACTTGCCCAAGGAGACAGGGTAAGAGAAATGCATAGAATAATAAACCTAAGATACATGAGGTGATGCACCAAAGGAATGTTAGACAGCTCGTTTTGCAAGTGTAACACAGACCATGATAGATGCAATACAAACACCATGCACAGGTAACCAAACTCACAATAAGAGATCAGAAATGACAGCAATGAATACATGAGAAGGTTAAGAGTCAATCCACAGACATATGTATTATTGCTCAAGATTCAATACAGTATACTACAGTATCCAAGAAGAAAAACTTGCATTAAAACCCGAAGGAGAGGTTAGAAAAGCTCCACCAATCCTTCTTTGAACAAAAGAAGAATGGATGGCGCAAAACAGAAACATCCAACCTTTTACAATGGGCCCTAACCTTGCTTTTATAGAATCAACACAGAGTGAATAAGGAGAGAGAAGCGGGAAAACCATTTTGAAGCTCAACCCACTACCATCAATACCTCCTGCAAAAGCCGCCCCAAATCTGTCATGCCTACATCAATTAATTATTCAATGCCTCGAAGGACGATAGATGGTGGATCAGATCAAATCTAATCTAGTTTTTGGGGGCAAATAGACCCTGTATTAATGGCCCAAAGATGTTTCTTCATTTTTTCCCACCTAACCTCTCCAAACTTAAAGTTTCAGATCACCATGGCGTAGACGAGGCTGAGATCTTTCCAATGGTGCCAAATTTGTCAGATCTCAAGCACTAAGTCAAAAGATATACCCATTTGAAATTTGAATCGGGTCCGTACAAAATGGCGGGAACCAGCTACCAAAACGGGCCCCTTTTTCAAACCGAACATGTGGGGGGCTGGCGCATATCTAAGGAAAGCCTTTCTATTTTGCTTTTGAAGTTGCGTCGAGATGGCACTTGGCTTCTTCTGCAGCTTGCTTGGTTTCTTCATGTTTTTGGCTAAGTCTTTTGTTTAGCAGGGTCATATGTTTGACCGGAAACACGCGTAGGCCTGGCGCTTGTTTGAAAACCTTCACCCAATTTTTCTATTGAATTAGCACCGTTCTAACACTTGGCACCCTCTGTTGGCATGTCTTAATGCTTTGAATAGTCGACCTCGACCCTGTCCCTTTATAAAACTAGAAGCGTGGAGGCTCCGCGCTCACTTAGAAATCCGCTCAGGATTTTTCGTTTGAAGGAGCGTCGGGTTGACACGTGGAAGCCTCTACAATATTTTGGACTTTTCAATAGCCTCTCTTACCTTTTCGGACCCTAAACACGTGGCGAGCTAGCACTTGTTCTCTATACTTGGTCGATTTTGGGCCTACTCTGTCCTATTTTTCAACTTGTACTACGTGGCGAGCCCGCGCTCATTTGGGCCTCCACTTTTTTATTTACCTTTGGAGATGCATTGAGCTGATGCGTGGCATCTTCCACTAGCACTTCTATACTTAGCCCTTTTTGAGGCCCACCCTGTCCGCCTTTTGACACTTTAGTTGTTCACTCTACCCCCGCTTTGGGCCTTGGACACGTGGGGGCCTTGCACTTGTTCGAGTCTGCCCTTTTGCATTCAATATTTGGAGGTGCGTCATTTGCGCACTTGGAACCTTCTGCTGTCTCCTCCATACTTAGTCTTTTTTGAGCTTGTTTTGAACTGTTTCAGAGCCCGAAGACTTCAAACTTTCACTATTCCTTCTCCTTTGAGCATATGACTTCTTTGACACTATCTTCTCCTTCCCCAACTCTGTTATTCCATTTTCGAACCTACCTATAATCTGTTTGCTAGATTTGAAGCACAGACTCACTCAACTGAGTCGTTTCTTGATTTTTTTCTTGCAAGGGGTCGTCTAATATTTCGTAGGCCCCATCACTCCATTATAGAGTCCCTCTATTGCCTAATTATCAAATTTGAATGTGATTTCTCTGATTTCTTCTATGCAGAGTCGTGACTGATCCAATTTTTCCCAGGGGAAAAATATGGATAACAGTTGCATTTACTGCTAGGGGAGAGAGAAGAGGGAATGATAATCTTTCAAAAAAATTTGTATTCATTTAGTTTGTATGATGATTCCAAGCTAGGTGTAAATCATTTGACAATGCACATTTAGAACTATTTTATAGAATTTAGCTCCTAGTATGTCCCATTTATATGTAATTGTTTCTTAAAATATCTTACACTAAACCTTCAACCATATTTATATGCATACTTTATATTAATGTTTTTTCTTATTTATATGCATACAAATCATAAAATACAATCGTAAAATTCTTTGAACTATCCATGTTTTCCTTGCTCATAATCATTTACTGAGGGATTTTACCAATTCTACCAACCCTCTTATAAAAATGCAGAAGAAATCATTAATCGATACTTTCTAGAGTGACCTGAAATCTTATTTTGAAACATATCTGCATTATTTAGAGTGAAAACTCATGAGAGTTAATTAGTGCATGTATTGACCATGTCTTTCATGGATTACCCTTCGTATTCCAAAAAGAAGGAAAGAACATTTAGAGACAACAATATTATCCATTACTCTCATAATCATAGGTCACAAATTGGGTCCTCTCACCCTGGTTAAAGGCAGAACATAAAGTAGTAGGGAAGGTCATCCCTTTTTGTGAGTGCAGCATAATATTTTCCAAAGTCAAGTTCCAAAGAGTTTATCAGGTATTTCCCTGGGTACATAACGACTATATCTTTCGTCTGATTTACTTTAAGCATCTAATTGATATTGGAGATGTTGCTTTTCTCTGAAAGTGGTGTAGATTTGGGCACCAACAAGGTACACAAGTTCCTTTTACTAATTTTCACAATTTTACACACTTTGTACATATTTCATTCAAATTTTTCATTTACACATATTTGACTACTCTTTTACTCTTCTTTTTATAATTCCTTCCTTATGAGAAGCAATAGTCACATCAGCGAACATGTAACACCCACTATTTCGCAGACACAAGACAACATAGTAAAGTACATGATATTTTTTTTTAACTTACAAGGAGTTTACACGACGACACAGGTTACTAGAAGGGGTTACGACCAACTCTCAATAAGCTTGCCACAATGTTGACCACATAGGCAACAAGGAAAGGTACAACACCCAACATGAACAAATAAATTTTCTTTTCGACAAGGCATAACGTAAAAGTTCAACCTCAATACACAATTACTATTAGGGGCCTCCCACGGTGGAAAATATTTTAAGATTATGTATTTACTAGAAAATTCCTTTAAGACCTGACTTTACGATCAAGGAGATTCCTGATTTGATTTGGAAAATTCTTCTAACAAAGGTGAACTTCTCTCTTTTATACTTTTTGACTAAATGGGTAAGTGCATCAAGTTGGGGGACAAAAAAGGGGTCATAAGTGGATGTCATATTGCAAATAACAACATAATATCAACTTGTATGGATTACTAGCAATGCATGCACTCAAAATTAGAAAAAATGTTATCAATATAATCGTAGCATCCGAAATCTAGTTTCTAAACTACTATTTTTTAAAAAAAATGGTCAAGTTTAGCTATATTAAACACTCAAAATTCAATGACTTAGTTTTTTTTTTTAAAACGCCTATAAGATTGTAGTTCATTTGCCCACAATTTTGATGACCAAAAATTGATATATATTTTTTTCGTTTGGTGAGAAGTTAGATGCTGCTATCTACCTTGGGATAGATTTTATTTTGTATTTTTTTGAGCAATATTTTATTTTTTATGATTTTTTCCGTGAAAGTGGTTTGAAAACATAAAGAAAACAAAGAACTTTCTATTTGCCCGCCATAACTTAATCAAAAAATATTGAAATCAAATAATTTTTATTTTGAACATGTATATAATTTCACCACGGTTGGGATGGTATATGTTTTATCACATTCTAATAAGTGAAACAAAATTTACAGTCTTAAACGTAGACATAAACATTCACGGGAAAAAGTGTCTTAAAGACCTACTATTAGTAAAAAATTATAAACTGATATTTATCATATTCTATTCACTTTAAAATCAATACTTCTATAAAGATAACAGTCTCTGCTACGCGATGGTACCATTTATGACATAGTTTTTACTTTTCGGCATGGTTCAAGTCTGCGGAAGACTAAATTTGATGTTTTGTTGTTTTTGATGTAAAATTCAAGATTTGATGTCCACTTAATTGTCCCTCAACTTGCTGCACTTACCCAAATATCTTAAGATCAAGTTTCCAGAAAGAGGACCCTTGATAAGAAGTCAATAACTTGCTGAATTCGTTGGACTAATAAAAGACATTATTTCAATTATCACAAGGTTATTTATTCATACTCGAGCTACTGAACTTGCCTCCTTTCTCCATTGCACAAGGTGATGAGTGCAAACTCCAGTTGAGGGAAGTACCATTTAGTTTCGGAACTATAATCTCCTTGGTGCATGGATCAAGCATATAACAATACTTGAGAGAGATTATAATGTACTCGAGAGAGGATGGAGGATGAAGATCGAATTTAATTCATCTTTAAGATCTCATTAGTTACTAACCAAGATTTTATTGGGGGTAGGAAATTTATCTAGAATGGTTAAAAGTTTCACTTAGGCTTCATTGGATGAGTTTTACAAAAGAAAATAATTTACCTTTTAAACGGCTGAGAGATAGATTGCATGGTTTCTAAACTATTTCCTCCATCTTATTAAATCTTATTATCTTCTAAAATCTAACCATTGATTTCACCTTAAGACCGTTCAAGAATTCACCAAAAAAGATAATGTTCATTAGTTTAGCTAGGGATAGCAAGGTATATAATTTTGCTTTACAAAGGATAGTTTCCTCTTTGATCAATTATGTAATTTATTGTTATCAAGTAGGTCACATCTACATTAATTCACTCATATAAAACTTTTAAAAGGGGTTACCCACCCATCTTAAAATGTTTACAATTGCATTGTTACGATGTCGAAGAAGGGTTCACAACACAACATTTTATCTCAAGAGAAAAGCTTACCATTACTCCTTTTGAAAACTATACATGGTTACATCATTGGTAATTGACATGGCATACGAACCCAAGAGATAAAAAAATTCTAAGGAACCATGACTAGGGAACAAAAAGTAACATCATTGACCAAGCAAGCTAAACTATTCTTAGAATTCCTATAATCCATTAAGGCCATTCAACAAAGCGGTAATACATTTTTCTTATATTTTCCATGATAGCCAAACAATCCAAAGTTTCCAAATTTAAGACGACATAATCTACAATACATTATACTATGACACTGACCCTCATCTAAAATTTCCACGAAACCTTATCCATAGTTGAACAGCATAAAAAAATCACTTATGCAAAAGAACTTCACAACTGACATTGATGCAAAAGTCTACAAGTCTATCCCTTATCTACTCGCATAAGCCATCTGCAACAAATTTTTCACAAGAGTCAGTTCGTGAGAACTGAGCAAGATAAGGCTACACAAAGAAACAATTACTATTATCTAACAATACCATGAAAGGAAGCATTTTATTTCAATAATTGGGTCAATACTTTTAACACTAACAACTCCTAAAGTTATAACAAAGTCTCCACCATGCCAGACTAAGAAGAAAGACTTTATACTTCAGTTATTAACATTACGTCAAAAGCAACGAGAGTTTAACAATCATATGAGAAGGGCCCTTGGCCCTATAAGTAAGAAATAAACAATCTAGTGGAAACGAGATTCCCATCAAATAATTAAATAATTACAAGATTGAAATTTGATATTTAGACGAACCATCTAAAATTATCAAAGGATACCAAAAGCATAAGCTATGATATTAGATTTCTAAAATGACAAGAGTTGATCAGCCCAACCAAGAGGAAACCACGGCGTTAAAAGATTACCATGAAAAGCCAAGTATATTAGGATTGCAATCATGTAATCATATAGTTTATATGATTGAAATCTAATACACGGCCACCATATAACATAAATTCCAAAAAACATTGGAGTTGGCCTATACATTTTGCTTCTGCTTGTTTAGCACTATCAACAATGGCACTTGTATTTTATATGGAAGAATCTCACTTCTTGTGTGCATTGGGCCTCCTCTCACTAAGGGCTTGATAAACTTTCATACATTCTGTTCAATTTCGGATTGAAGGAATGGATAGTTGTAGTATAACCCTGATAAATTCTTTACCAAGGTTAGGTTGACTTTGAACAATAATGTCATGAAAAAAAATTGCTAATGAAATTTTGTGTACATATAATCTCTTTGTAATTATTGGCTTCTAGTTTCCAGATATGAGTGTTTTTATTATTATTTTTTCCAAATTTCTGCATAATATTATATGTGCGAACTATAATAGGCTTATCTGTTGCAGAAAATGTCATGCCAAGGTTTTATCATTTTTTTCTCAATTTGATGGTTGCAAAAAAAAGTTGTTTCCTGTCATCATTAATTTGAAATATTTTGTCAAAAAAAACATATAACAAATTCACTAAAAGTGAAATGTGTATCGACACATTAACGGCGTAACCTTGTTCCTCTAGGAGCGACCACTAGTATACACATAAGTTGATAGTGTCTTCTTGTTGACATTCAAATATTTTGAAGTGGCAGTAACTATTCTCTTTTATGTGGTAGCCTCACTAACAATAACAGTGAAAATAACTTTGCAAGAAATAGAATGATCTTTTGTTTGAGATAGCTTCCCAAATCCTTCATATGCAGTTTTCATTAAGAATTAGAATAGGTGCAGAACTAGTTTTTCTACACTATTTCTAACAACCAACTTTTCAAATACTTGTTTCAATATGGAATGTCTCAACAAATAAGAAATCATTCGAGCTTGAGCTTCTATATTTTTATTTTTAAACCATTCGTAAATAAGATTTTGAGCATGATCTCTTATGGAGCGCTCTGACTTCTTTCCCTCAACCCCATCTAGCAATTTCAAATCCAAATGGAATAACATGTTTGTAATGTTTGTATTGCCTTCTTTCTAGTATTTTGTAAAACAATCAATAAATCTCTCATTACCAACTTCTTGTTTAATCTATGTACTAGCATTACAGATTTCATCATATGAAGATCTCAAAAATTCACATCGTGATTTTAAATTTTCCTTCAATTTCATATTTTTTTGTATTTTCTGCTTGATTGGCCTTCTTTAGTCAACCTCTCTTGCCCTTTTTCCTTTTACGATCCATGGAATTTATTGGTTATGCATGCATATTTATGTACTTTATTGGAATTCATGTCACCTGTAAGAAGCACTTTAACATATCTATAGAAGTTGTTTATGAAATATATTCGAACATGACACCAAAAAGTGAGAAAAATTAGACAAATGCTTCACACAATATAGGATATGGAATTTTGTCATTGCTAGATATGAACAAAACGAGCTTGCTAAAAATACCTCAGAATTTTTTAAACAAATACAATTGGATGGAAATTCACCAACCTTTTTCGACATAGATATTGGTGAATTGTATGCTCGAATACATTTAAAAAAACCTCATAGACATATTTAATAGTAGATGTTTATGGTTTGATCACTCTGCTAAGGGTTACTAATGTTTTGAATTACTTTCTATTTGGTACATATACCTTGCTTAAATTGTATCTCATGAGCAAATATGATGTAGAATTTAGGTTCTTGTGAACCTTGAATTTCATGATCCTTTATTGTATTGCATGAATTTTAAATAATATAATTAAAAATCCATAAGGATTCCACCAAGTCCACAAAACCACCATATGATATCAAATGAGAACCACCTAAAGCTAATCTATAAAAAAATAATAGTTAATAAATATTAAAATTGGTGTTCACTCAATAAGTCCCCATCGTGATGTTCAAACCATTAATATACTTTTAACAAGCATGTATCAAATTTGCCTACAATACTTACCTTGGAAAGAGGACATGCAAAACTAGGTAAATCAAGTGTTGGAGCAAGTTTAGAATATATATATAGTGTGTGTGTGTGTGTGTGTGTGTGTGTGTGTGTGTGTGTGTGTGTGTGTGTGTGTGGTGTGTGTGTGTGTGTGTGTGTGTGTGTGTAAAATATATATTATAGTATCTGGTATACATATATATACTATGTACTAAATGTATATTGTATATACATTGTATATAATATACACACACATGTGTGTATGTGTGTACATATATGTATATGTCTAGTATATATATACTATATATGTATTATATATATTATACTTATATAGTATATATATTACATGAATATATATAGTATATAGTGTTAGTGTGTGTGTGTGTGTGTGTGTGTGTGTGTGTGTGTGTGTGTGTGTGTGTGTGTGTGTGTGTGTGTGTGTGTGTGTGTGTGTTGTGTGTGTGTTGTGTGTGTGTGTGTGTGTGTGTTGTGTGTGTGTGTGTGTGTTGTGTGTAGTCTAAAGATACATCTCTAACAATAGCTAACAATGAAGTAGGATGCAAAAGAACTTGAACTAAGTACTAAACATTCACAAAACATACTTCATGGAGTCCAAGGAACCACACAACTACCTAGTCATCACAACATTCTCAATTGTGGTCAACTACAACCAAGTAGTTAAGGCAACTGCAAGATCATCACCTTATTTGCACTTCAAATTGATATGACATGTTATATACGCATATTACCATATTATAAGCACATAGCTGATATTACTATGTTAACCTAATTCATGATAATTATAACAAGACACAAGTCTCCAAAGTTAGTTCTCCTTCCCAAACCCTAAAGTAATTCCAATACATCATTCACTCATACCTACGGATTTTATTGTCCTGGAACCTCTAATATACTAGTGGATTCTATTGTCATAAACACATAAATACACTAGTACTATATCAATTAATTAGTCCCATAAAATAATTAGTAAACAAACACACACTAATACCATATATCAATTAACTAGCCCCATAAATAAATAATAATCACAAGTAGTCACATATGAGTAATTAATAAACACAAAAATGCACTAATACCAATACACATTAACTAATCTCATACCGTCCCCAAGGACTAGCCTGACCAGTTGTGAGAGATTGCGTTAAAGCACCATGACTAAGAGGTTTCTGGTTCAATTCCCCCGATTTAAATGCACTAGGCGGATTGGCCATTTGACCACGTGCTAATGTTATAATGGTGGGCCGATTCAAACCCTTGACCTCCAATGAAGAAGTTTCACTCGAAAACTCACTTACCAATTTCCTTCATATTAATAAAAAACTATTCTCATACCAATTACCAAATATTAGCATGTGAAATCTCTCCCAACCCAACTTCCTATTTATATGACAATGAGAAATAATAAATTCTCGAAAAAAAAGAGATGTGAATATTTATATTTTATAATTCTACACTTGTTGTAATGAATAATAATAAGATTATAATTAACAAATAAATATACAAAAAGTGATTATGTGAAAAATATAGCCAACAAGACTGCAATTCAAGATGCATTATTTAGAGGTTCCATGCAAAAAAAAAAAAAACACAAAATCTAAAAGACAATTAGAGTTTTAAAAATTGTTTGCATAACTTATAATAATTCTTGGACTTTATGTAACATGTAACGCCCACATATCGGGCACACAAGACTACTTAGGAAAACACAAGATGAATTTTTTTTTTTTTGACTAGCTTGACACATAACACGACACAACATGTTGTTACAACTAACTCTGTGAACAACTGCTACAAGGATGACCACAAAGGTAATATGAAAACGTTCACACCCATCAAGGATAATTCACTTTTCTTTATGACAAGACAACATAGGAAACCACCACATAACACTCTTACAGTTAGGGTAAGCCACAATGAGAAATGATTGAAGGTTATGTTTTTTTTTTTTAAATCCTTTCTTTTATTACTACACCATCATATCTTTATTTTGGTTGATTTCCAACCCATTAAGTTTTGGAACACAAATATCAAAATTTCACCATGGATCTAAAAGTAAGTATTCAAGGTGAGCACATTCTGTACATTTCCAACAACAATTTCATTATTTGCATTAAGTATCATACCCAAGGTTTCATATAAGTTTGGTGTTCTGGAGTTTAGCCTCCCATAAGGTTCTTTCCCAACTTTATCCCATTATTCTCATCACAACATATAATTCAAACAATGATAGTTCTTATACTTGCTTCCCAATTTATGGGTATACAATTCGCTTAAGCAACAAGGTATGTTCTATTATCATTTATTATTTCACCTTGAGGTATTAAGTTGGACTCTCCGTCATTTTACGAGAATTGGATTGGTTTTACCAATTACTTCAACTTAATTTCCTTAAAGGTTTAAGTGCTGCCCAAAGGAACATCAGCAAGTTTTTTTTTTTTTTTTTTTGCAACTTAACCCTTATATGTTGAACTTTAACATTTCATCCATAAGTTAATCAAACTAGATTAAGGAAATCAACAACACTACTCCATAGTGTAATCCATTAACCTATCCATTATGTTACTGATATATAACTTCGCAACTCGCCCAATGAACTTACTAGGCTCACCTAGACCAAAGAATGGTTAATATATTCTAAAACAGAGAGAGTTAAAACAACCCTCCATTATAATCTTCCAATGATCCAATTTTTCACAAAATAACATAAGTATAAAGCCATTCTTATACCGACACTGTTACAACATAGTGGAATACATTACAGAAATCACAAAGAGGCATCAACATTCTTCGACAATATGAAGCGCGTATTTAAAGAACAAAAATATGGAATCATTGCCATGTTATATTAGATCGTAAATGAACATGGTATATATTTTCACAAGAAAACCTTTACTCGAGGTCAAAATTTAACTTCTTCAACATAAATAAAAATATCTCCATTCAACAATTGGCTGCAAATTTTTCCTTTAGAGAAAGCATGTGGTACAATTAGATAACCAAGACATTTCTTTACTTCACTCCAATTACCTTCGTTCAATTTCCTGCAATGGTTAGGCAAGTTCAGTTCAACTGAACTAAGCAAGAAAAGTCCTTTAACCCGTTTATCAATTTATGTCATCAAATGTTAGAATGAAAATATATACTGCAATAATAAACTCATTCTTACTAATTAATCAGGTAATGCCACGACATCATACTTTAGTAACTTGCTTTGCAATCATTAAGTACAACTCTTTTTTTTACCCCCTTTTTTTGTTGTATTCTTCAATGACAAGGTCTTGTTACCACTTAACAAAAAAATATGTATAAAAGCAAAACGGGATAAATATATTCATACCCAATAATGACCATCCACTAGTCAATAACACATGATTTTAAAATACGATCAAATCACATAGAAGTTAGATAGAATAATTAGACTCTTATCAAACACGGTACGACTCTATATCATCCCAGTAATGACCAGAATTGTTGCAACTAATGACATTTCTCAAGCACTTCAAACAAGCATTAACCTTGGACACTCAAGGTAATCCAAGCTACGGGAATGAAACCACCCAGTTTCAGCAATACCAACATATCCAACGATAGATCCAATTAATAAACAAGACGTTTATACGCCATAACTACATAACCAAAATATCCTACATTATTCATTATATCCTAAGAAGGAATGATATCTATACATCTCAAGTTACATGTCGTAGTAACTTAAAGGAATTAAAACAATATAGAGTTTGTTGCCTATTTAACCCGTATCGCACCTCCTTTAATAAAACACATCACCCTGAGTTATATCTTACTAAACTCAGTTGTAATATAAATCTGGAAACACAGCCATTCTGAGGTTTATTTATGCTTACGTATGGGGTCTATACTCCTCAAATTCGCCCCAAAGCTAGCACATATTATTCCTCAAGCATGGTGATTTAATACACCTGATGTAATCATCCTAAAGCTATTAGAATCAATTATAACAACTTCTCATAATAGTAATATTAAAATCTGCGGTAAGGATTGATTTTAAGAATGGGAACAACTAATTTCCCTCCCATTGCTGCATCTTATATATATAGAGCAGCAAAAACTTATCGAACGTAATCAGAATGTCAACCAACCAAGGCCCCCTTGATTTCAACTAAGACTTCTTAGTTCTTTCAAGGGAACATAAAACAATCGACACTTAATCATTATCCATCAAGGTTCAAGCTCCCATCGAGCTTTCCTCAATAATGAGACTGTTCATAAAAACATATAACATCTAAAACGAATGGACTTCATAAGGAAGAAGAATTAATTTATTAAACTCGGTATAAAATAATTTAGGCTCAACTCTTTAAAGCCCAATCCTCAAATTTATTTGTTGTTCACTAGTATCGATTTGAAAATGGCTTATACAGCTACTTTGAGGAGATAGTGATAATTATAATCCTTAAAAATCGAATTGATTTGAAGGATTTACAAAAACTGTATTATATTACATCAACCAAAGGTGGTTTCCATATGAAAAAAAAAGATACTCATGATGAGTTTTACAACCTATCCAAGGCTGAAAAGTGACAGAATTAAATTTATTCTACAACTCGTCCACAGTTACTGCGGAAGGCAAAGAAACTAGAGGTAATCCCTACTACCACCCCATAATTTCTCCAAGAGATATAAGGTCCAATATACCAACCAAGGTTGACACGAAGTGTTACCAGCTCAAAAGGACATAGTTCAGAATGAGCCATAACACAGAGATTTACACCCAGGATTACCTGCGAAGAGGGAGCGACAAGAAGATGTTTTCTTGCAGACCTCTTAAAAGAAATTGCTAAGTTGGGTAAAATAGAAAATCCCAAATCTGAGCGAAAGGCCTTTTCCTTTATCAAGCAATCGATGGAACAAAAAAAAGAAACTGTAATAACCTAAGTATCAGATATAATCACCAAATCGTCCTCGGTGTATGCTCAATACAGCTTAGTTTCTCTTTACAAAAGATACACATAGACCAATTGTGAAAGGAATAAAACACGAGAGCTGGAATCATTTTATTTTCCAAATCCATACATCAATATTTTCAGTTTCATAACGAGAACCCAAGAACTCAAAATCATTTATTTTTTTTGCACAATATTTTAATATTTGCATAGAAACTCATTATTATCTAGGTCAATCTCCTTGACAAAGAGTATATAGAAAATTGCTCATTTATAGTCACAATAGGTAAACACGATTTGACCAGAAGAAGATAAAAAAATCAGATACCCAGATTCTTCAGTCATACTATTTACTATTTTTATTTGTAAAAAAAAGAAAAAGAGTATAAAACAGCAACCCCTATCTGTCATGCACCCATTTTGTTCTTCGCTCAAACCAAAATTGCCAGTATGTATTCATTATAACCTTTGATGAATTAAAAGGGTAAAAGGGATAAAGGATGTTCCTTGCCTGATTTTTCCATGCCTCTTCCCACAGCCACGCACAGGAAGACATCCTCCTCCATGTAGTCCACGTGGACCAAAGTGTTTTGTCTCATCCTTTTTGGCAAGACTCCAAGTTTCTTCCTCCAATGTATCCCACGTGGCCAGCAGCAAAAGGGAGAGTAGGTTGCAAGAATGGCAGGGCAGGGTCGGTCTAGTGTGCAGCCAGCAAGAAGGAAATAGTGGTTTCTTCCCCCAAAATCCTCCCACCAAGAAAAGCGTGCCAGAG
Organism: Taxus chinensis; assembly: GCA_019776745.2. NCBI lineage: Eukaryota > Viridiplantae > Streptophyta > Pinopsida > Cupressales > Taxaceae > Taxus > Taxus chinensis. The sequence goes on from CM034150.1 coordinate 719,946,073, forward strand.
GACTGCCAATGCGCATTGAAAAAAAAATAAAGGAAACCACGGTGAAGGATAGGCAAGATTCCACCCACCCCCAACTCCCTTACGCAAAGACCGAAAACATTAATGACCATAATGGTTTGCAAGTCAGTGTTGGGAGAATTCACACTTCCATTAACATGAAATATAAAGTATGCGTGGATGCCTGAAAAGGCTTAGTAATTTCAAATAAACCAATTTATTAAGCAGATCCATATGTCTATTAAAAAAAATATAATAGATACTCATATCTCCATGCCAAGCAGGAGAGAAAAACGACCAAACAAATTCACAAGTCTATGGATGAGGAACATGGCCTGACAAGGCTTTATTAATTCAACATAAAATTTTATAATTTATTTACACAAATAAAAATACCACTACTACGAATTCATTTATTAACTATTTTTATTATGCTTTAAAACGTTCTAACCCCAAAATGGGGTTAAAAAAAAAGGTCTTTACGAACTAATCAAAAGTGCCAAAACAAAAGTCACTTACTCAAGAGCTCGAGCGCAAGAACGATCATTAATAATAAAGTAAAAGTAATTTGCAGTAATTACTAACAATATTAATAAAATAAATTGACACTAACCCAAATAATCGTCAATCGACAAAATAAATTACAATGTTATTTTTATGATTTTTTTTTTTTATATAAAAATAAATAAAATTATTAATCATATTACCAGCGACCAACAAGAAAGCTTGACAGGGTGAAGACACTAATGTTTCAACGGAACGCAACAGAGTTCAACCCTTAAAATCACGGTTGTCACAGAATAAAAGAGCAACGATGAATGGGGCATTACATAACACAACTAATATGAATATTTTATTTTACATTTCAACATTTATTGAAATAATTTTGTAAACAAGTTAAAAGAAACCACTTTGTTCAAACAATGACCTAGTTTAGTGGGATGCTGTAGACACCTAATTTTGGTATTGGGCATGTTAATTGCAATGTAATTGTTGCACTTGTGTGTTTATAGACCACTAGTCCAAATTAGGCTCTTATTGGTGCTTACTCCCCATGTTGTCGAGTTGTCAACTTTGGTCTTGTATCTTGTAGACTTTACGACCCTTTCTCTTGTGTCTTGTTATATAAAAATACTTTATATTCCAAAAAGTCCTTATATATAAATACTTCATATTAAAAAAAAACACATCCCCTTCGACATACTTTACACATTTAAAGTGATTCCCAAAGTATAAAACATTTGTAATTCCTTTTTACCAATATCTATTTCGATTCATCAACAAAAAAACACAATAAACATTACATAAAATTCACTTCAAGGAATTTATATATTGGGTAATGATGCCATATTATGGTAAATTTGTAATGCATGAGCTAATGCATATAATGGATAACGATGCCATTTATGGAAAATTTGTAGGGCATGAGCTCCCTTACCTCACATGGTCACATTTTCTACAAGACCATTAGATTCAATTAGTCAAAAACCTACAACTACAAATTCTATAACAAATTATTCCATTGGAATAAGCCATTATGTGACACTTGTTGATAATGGACTAGTTAATGACTATGGTATTAGTATATTTGTGTTTTATTTTATAAATCTAGCTGACATGATAAATGAAATATTTATAATAAAGATAAAGATGTTGGTTGATGTAATGGATCCAACATATAATAAAGATAAATATATTGGTTGATGTGATGGATCCAACATGTTGGTACGAGACTAATTAATTACTATGAGAATAGTTTATGTGTGTGTTTATATTATAAAGTTATGACATGATAAAGGGAATATTCCACAACAACGCTCTCAAGGAATTTTCCATTTTCTTTTAACAAACTTTGGAATTATAAAAACATTAAAATACTAACATATTATTGGTTAAATAATTGATTTTATTACATCCATAACTCATATTAATAACTACAACTATTGGCATGCCATATCATGGCCATGTTTATAATACGAAACTATAAATTTAAATTCCAAAACCCTTTTTTATTTAAATTTAATATTATCAGTGGGGTTAAATGGAATTCATTGAAAAGGGAGAGAGAGAGCATTTTTCTAGGATTTTTATGTGTCATTGTCATTGTTTAGTGTTCAGTCCTATCTTCAAACCACACTTTTACTACAACTATGATATTAATCTTGAATCCTTCACATTTGTTGAACCATTTTGGGAAACATCGCCCTAGGGAGATCTCCGTATATGGCCTCTCACAACCCAAATCCAATTATTGCAATTTTGATTGATTGTGATGGCATTTTTAGGGAAGCAACCACGCAAGTTTGTTCCAAAGGTATTCCATGAGGTAATACCAATTCTCTAGATATTGTTTTATATTTTTATGAATTTGATATTTCTTGTAAATGGATTGAGAATTTTTTTAAATAAGTTACTTTGTCATGATAATCCCCTTCGAAAGTATGTTAAAAAGTTGGGTATAGTGTGTTTAGACCCAACATGGTATAAAACTAGATGCAGTCCAAAACATTACCAAATGTGTTTCCCTTGTTTATTTTTCTAACCCGACCCATGTCATAGTCATCTTACAAAACCTTTGACCTGGTATGTGTAGAGTTTGTTGCTTTTGTTCTCCAAATGGATGCAAGATTTCATGGTCTTTGCATGTACCATGCTCAAGGTCCTAGTATGGGTAGAATTTTCGGGGCTCCCTATGTATTATTGGCACTTTCTTAATTAGAATGTTTCCGCAGTTAGTCATGCCATTTGCAAGGAACCTTGTAAGTTTGATTCTTCTAGATTGTAAAAGTGTGTCCATGTAGAGGAAGCCTTTCTTGGGACCTTAAGGAATCAAATGACATCTAAGTTGGTGAATTCAAATATACTTAGAGGGTATTATATCAATATTCCTAATACTTGTTTTAGATGTCAATATTTTGTACAACAAATTTGTGATTTCCCATTGATAGAGAGAAATGTAACAAGGCCCTTTCAAATCTCGTTGTTGAGATACCTTAGATAAATGGGGATGATAGTTGGGTTCATATAAAAATTGTAGCAAAGTATAAGCACCAACCCCTCTACGAGCATTCCCTATGCCGAAAATGTTAATCCACCTACTAGTTCAATTCCTACCTTATAGAGCTCAATTAAACCTTTGATGTATGTCACTCCCCCACTTGAACAAACATAGTTTTAAATAAAATCGTATAGCGATGTTGAAAATCCCAAGGCTATTAGCTTGTCATTGGCCATTAAAGGTCTTTATTCCTCATTTTAGCATTCATGATAATTATCAAGACCATCAATTGAGTCTTCATTTTGTTTCTCCTCACAAATCTTGGACTAGATGATCTCATAGTCCTCCTCACCAACTCAAGGATGGATAAATTATTGTTGAGTCTAGGCAATAATTTAAATTTAATGATATTTACAATGTAACTAACATTGGTTTTTACAGAATATCCTATGAAGCCCTTGACAGCTTGATTTCAAAGGATATGACTCTTGAAATAGGTGTGCCCTAAATTTCTTCTCATGGAGTGTTTGGTGTTTCATCAAATCCCCTCACAAATATATTGTGTAATATTTTCATGGATATTTTCCAAATATGGACATTCTTTTTTTGCAAGATAATAAGGTGGTAGGTTTAGTACTTATAGCCGACATTAAAGTTATATGGCTCGATGGTTTAGCTCTGACTAGTAATCACAAGCCTAGTCGTGAAGGAGTCACCACTTTTATTTCTCCTAAATGTAAAATTCATTGTGTTACTCATGGATGTGATCCAACCACACATTCTTTGGGCGATGTTTAACATTGAAAACCATTCTTTTGGGGTGATTACTATTTATGCAACTAATGATGTGATTGAAAGAACAACGCTTTGGGGTTGGATTAAATACAATATGCAATAGATGAATTGGGCTATGTGTGGTGAATTCAATATGGTTGAGATGGAAATTGATAAGCTCGACCACCTTCCCATATGCTAGATAGATGGAAAAGAGTCGAAGCCTAGATGTACATGTGTAATAAATTTATGTTTTATACTCATAATGTTATATGCCATGATGGATTAATCATTTAGTACACTTGGTTTGATTTCTGCCAAAGATATTATAGATTATTTAAGTAGTTAGATCTTTCCATACTTTCCATTTAACCATACCTTACTTTTTCCAGTTGTTTTCAGTTATATGTTGAGGCTCTTCCAGTTATTGTTCTTTGTAACCACCTTCCCATTCATTTCCAAATATAATGTATTTTTAGATGACCCAAAGTTCAAAGAGCACCATTTTTTCTAAATACTACCCTCCTTTGTCATGAGCCTACTTTGCATTACATCAAGCGATTGTGGATACTTGTGCCTGCGCCAACTAGAAATTCTGGTTGGATTTCATAACGATTAGATGTCATCACTCACCTTACTAGATTCTTTCACATTTTCTAGTGGAAACTTACATGCATTCCCTGGCATTCCTAATTCACCACCATTTTTGAGATGAGCCACTTGTTCACCACCCTTGAGAAGAATCCATTTTACATGCATTTAGAATTACAAGTGTCAATGCTACAACAACACCTTCAAATTGTAGATGTTAACAATGCCTAAAGTGCTCAGATCAAAGCTAGGATTCACTGGCCGTAAGTGGGTAAATAAAGGAAATATTTCATGTGTGATGTCTTAGAAAATCAAAGGGTTATGCTTTTAAAAAGTATATGACGGTATAAAATGGTTGTATATTTTCACTATGCTCAAAGCTTTAGGTTTTGGCCCCTTTTATTCAATATGTTAAAATGAATTTAAAGACACCACGATTACCTCTTAATCAATGAAGTCATCTCTAAACACTTTGGTGTTTATTGTTTGATTTGTCAAGTTGCCCTCTAGCCCCTCCATTATATGTGTTAGCTATGGAGGGCTTTGGTTATCTTCTTGTGAATGTAATAAGTTAATGTTTGGTCAAAACATCTCTCTGTTGGGCTTGATATATGCACAACTAGTCAATAGTCATTTCACAGATGATTCATTCCTAACTCTTATTGAAGAAGATTAAAACATCAGAAATGTTATGCAATTCCTAAAAATTTATTGTCTCTTTGAGATCTAACATATAATGATGTAAAACAAAATGATGTAGACCATTTATTTTTTCATTTCCTGCTTGGCAGAGTAGCTTTCAATGGAAACGGATTCAACATATTAAAGTCTTCTAGTTTATGGGGATTCCTTTACATCCTAGGAAACTCCTTGATAGATGGGTTAAAAAAATAGCCCATGTATATAGATGGGTATGGACTCAATATATAGGCCTATAATATAAATTGGAAGGGGAAACATAGTCTAAATGCTAAGAGATGGGTATGTACTTAATATATATAGGACTATATTATAAATTGGAGGACGTCGAAGTGGGGAGAGGGAGAGACATCACATTCTTCTTTCTCTTTATCTATACATGAAAACACGTAATGCCCTAAAACTATGTTCAATATGGCTCTCTCCCACCTTGACAATCCTCATACAATTAAGCCCCTCTCTCTAGAAGGTAAGTATCAAATATTTTGTAAAGTGCTTGTTATCCCAATTTTCCCCCCAGGAAAAATTGGTTAAAACGCAACCTACACGGGAAAAATGGAAGGGTTCGCCCAATCATGTGAACTCAGCTTTGATCCCAAAACCAAGTTCAAGAGCAAGCATAAGACATGAACCGCAGAGAATGCCATGTGCCTCAATGGCATCATCGTCAAGAGTGGAGTCCTAAAAGAAGGTCCCCAACGAGCGCCAGATTTCCATGTGGCTAGGATTCAAGGCAGAGCAGGTGGGACAAGCCGTGGAATTGGCCAATTAGGTCAGAGCATGTGGAAGCCTCCACATGTCCAATTGGTGCTCCTTCAAAGGAAAAATTTGGGGGCAGGTCTGCAGATGTGCGCCATCCTACCATGTAGTCAGAGTCAAAAAAGCAGGTCTCATTGGTCCATTGAAAAGTCACAAAGCTAGGGGAGGAGATACATTTCCCAATGGCGCAACTTCAAGGGTGAGACCCAAAATGCAAGACCTAAACATGCGTGAGCCCCCCACATGTCCTGAGTTAGACATATAGCCCTAGCCAAACAAAAGGGACTAAGCCAAACATGAGGAATTGGAGGAGCAGCCCGCAGATGATGGCACGTGTCCCACCATCACAATTTAGGGAGCTAGCTACAAGGGTCCCACTTGTAAGGGGTTTTTTTATCATTATATATGGTGGGACCCTTTAAATCACCAAAGGGATGAGGTAGGCAATGTTCACTATAAGACCCGAATTGGCTAAGCATAGAGGTGAGGTAGTGGAAGGCCCCACGTGTCTCTTCAGTGCTCTTTTAAGGGGTGGATACAAAATTTGTTCCCAAACGAGCACCAGCTCGGCATGTTGTTAGAGTTAAGAGGGGACATAGCTGACCATTGAAAAGTCCAAAATCGGTGAGAGGAGCGATGCGTCAGCTTGGTGCTCTTTCAAAAGCAAAGTTTAGGGGGCAGTTACAAACATGTGCCAGCTCTCCACGTGTCTCAAGTCATGCAGAGTGTCTCCACCAATAGGGGGGCTTAGGTAAAGAATAAAAGAAACAGAGCAAGCTCGCAGACGGATGCCACATGTCAGTCCAGGCATAACTTCAAGAGTGTAAAGGAGGGGCTGAAACCTTGAGACATGTGGGGCCACCATGTGGATATACACGAACAGACTCAAGACCCAAAGAACCTTTAGGCAGCCATATCTTTCGGTTAGAAGCTCAGAAACGAGTGGGAGGGGATGTTTTAAAGAACCCTCGGCATCTGTTACCCACCTACAACCATTAATGTTTCGACCCACCATTTTCGAGGCTTGTTAAGTCTCCCACCTACCACCATGATGAAGAGGGGGTTTCCTTTCTTTCCCAACAAGGAACAATGATGGGGGCATTCGTGTTACAGTGAGACCCATCATTGTGGCAGGGGAATTCAAAGCTCCTTAAGGTGTGGTTTGAACATGGCTCAAGTTCTTCCTCCTCTCTCTCTCTAATTCTTCTTATATATTGTACAAGAGGAGAAAATTTAAAAAGGTTGGACATTATTACTTTGTGCCCTCCTTTTTTTCTTCTTTGTAAGAAAATTCATGGAATCATCGAACCCCTCCATCCAAATTGTAAATGTAATTTTTGCCTCTTGGCTACTGTAATGCACTATATCAATTCTTAGAGCAATACAATAAGTCCGTGGATGATTTCAACCTTCTCTTATGTTTATTTTCTTCTTCCTGATCCTTCATTACAATTTTTGGTCATTTGTGCATGGACATTGTATCACAATTTTAATATTTTGTGTTTAAGAATAATGCAAGTGTTCATCAATCCTTTGGTGCATCACCTCTATTATATTAGATTTTATTTCTTTTATTCCCTTAACCCTGTCTCCTTCGCAAGTTAGAGTAGGATCTAGAACGACCCTCTACAATATGAACATGTGCACCTGGAAAGAGGAAGTAGGAGATAGCCTTCATCTGCAGATCTCTCTTGATTTGCAAAGTCACACACTTTGAGAGATGTTCCAAGTTTTGCAGTCACAGTGAGAATCTCAACCCATCACGTTACAAATTTCAGGGGTGCTGTGATTTTGCATCAACAGTTTTGGCATGCTCGGTGGGAAAAGAAGTATTTTTTTTTCTATTATAGCAAGATTGGTGTGCACTTGTGGTAAATTCCCAGCTTTTAAAAAGCTGTGAAATTTCACATCTCGCAACTCCAAAAGAGGAAAAATCAACTAGTTTCAGCATTCCAAGCTTGTCAAGTTCATGAGAAGAATACAAACAAGATCAATAACTAGAGAAGAGGGGATATTTTTCTATCTACATTTATCCCCAGATAGAGTAGGGATGGGGTGAAGAGCCCAAAGGTCTCCATTTCCACTAAGCAAGACATTGCCAATTCCTCGACCTAGTATACCTTTCGTTGAATTGACTAAAGTCCTCCGATCAATTAGGAGGGCACAACGCAACCCCTATGTCAAATCCATTGGAAGTAGCCCACTTTCCCTCTATGCACAAAATCCCGTTCTAACTACAGTGCTAAAGAGCATCCCATATTTTACTAGAGAGAACCAGATGACTCCAATTGACCACATCCAGGATAATGTAAATGTCTATGCAATTCATGAGATCATTGAAATGGATGTTGCGGTCAAGTTGTTGGCTTCATATTTTAAGGGTAAATCTTTACAGTGGTTGAGGAGTCTAACCATGGGATCCATCTAGAACTAGGACCATTTGTGCATAGCTCTCCGTAATCATTTTCGAGAGAAAGTGGAAAATTTGTCCTTGCTAGATAAACTAACAATCAAGAGGGCTCCTAATGAGTAGTTGACTGATTTCAAGTTTAGACTCCAACGTATGTGGGATAGGATTCCAGTGGCCATGAGACCAACAGCTGAAGGTTCTTTTCTTTACTTCCTTTAAGCTTTAAATTTTGATATCTCCCTGATGATTCATTCCATGGGGGGTAGAACTTTACCCGCATCCTATAATATTGCCATTAGAGCCAAACATTTCTTAATTCAGGTTGGTAAACTTGCACCTTGGCTACCTATGCCTCTATATCCATAACTAGGAGCCCCAACCACTAGTTAAATACCCGTATTAGCTCACATACCTGCTCCAAGGAACCAGATTTCAACTGAAGCTTCCACCTCATGTTCTCTCTCCTCAAATCAGCTCCAGGAAGTCATGAAGCAACTGTAATTCTTGGGTAATGAGTTAGTGACACTTAAGAGGTAACAAGCTCAAAATTTTAGATCATATCAGCCTCATAACTAGCCCAACAAGCCTCTATATCAGCCTAATAAATTATCCATCCAAGCTGCAAATCAGAACCAAGGAAGACCTCCTACCAATAGACCATTCTAGAATTATATTCGTAATGTTGCATCCACATCTAGAGCTTTAGTTCCAATGAAAAATAACATGGATCGGGAATATGATTCACGTTTCCCATATAATCAGCCCCATAACTAGTCAATATGTTTCAATGGTGCCTTAAATCAAGCTCTTATGGTGATTACAACTGGTGTGGAACAAGAGAAAATCCCAGAGGGAAATCAGTAATAGGAGGTGACTTAGTAGGGGGTGCCTCTAAATGAGACCGCGCTTCTCAATTGGAAAGCTGAATATTCCTGTGGTATGAATCAAGCACCTCCTCATAGTTTAGTAGGAAATATACAGTCCAACAAGAGGAATATTGGAGAAGGGAAATCCTCCAATGCAAATTTTTGACAACCCTCTGTTACCTCACAAAGTGCTAGAAACAAAATTACAACTCCCAATGTGCAGAGTCTACCCAAGCCACCTTCTAGAATCATTGAGGCACCGGTTGTAACAACCCATGTGCAAGAGAATAATGTGGAAGGAAAAGGAGAGAAAAAAGATATATCATGTCCCCAATCAACATCATTGAACAGATGAAGAAAAAAAATGTAAAAAATATTGATGTGGGAGTCATTGGCTATCCCAGGATAGAGAGACCTATTACAGAATGCTATGGCCAATTAGTCAGCCTCAAATCAGCCACCCAATCAACAAGAAAAGGTTCTCACCAATACAACTCAGTAGGAAGGAAATCATAGAGATCACAAAGGTAAGAACCCAAGCCCCCTCCCTTCTATGTCTCATTGATCATTGGAGACAAGCTAGTGCATAATTACATGATTGATTTGGGAGCAAGTAGCTCAGTTATGCCGAAACAAATAGCTGATCAACTAGGTCTTCAATATGAAGTCATCTCTAAAGGCATAGTGCAATTGGATGGGACAATGGTAATAACGGTTGGAGTAATCAAAGATTTGAGCCTCACATTGCATGTAGGTCCCAATGTGACTGTCTTGTAAGATGTATCAGTTATATACTTTCCATCTCTCTTTGCATTGTGCTTGTCAAGATACTTCACCGCTAAAATTGGAGGTTATTTGTCTATTGATTGGTCACATATGTTACTCAGAAAAAGGTATGGAGCTAAGGCTACAATCAGATCTGAGCCTATTGCAAAATTTCACATAGAGCCTCATACACCAAACCCAGTCAATTCAAAGTGTTCAACATTTGATCAAAAAGGACTATCCAAGCACTCATGAAGTAGATACTGTTGTTGCAGACTCACAGCACCCCTGGATGCAGATCAGGCTTCTAGGTTGATGTTCAAGCATCCAGTGTGATTGCACAACATGGAATCCTTTCTCCAAGTGTGGGACTTGTAAAGATGAGAAAGGATTCTCCAGAGAAGGCTGGTTCCTATTCCTCTGTTCAGATGCATACAAAAAATGCAGAGGGTTTACTAAAACCTAATCTAACTTGCCAAAGAGGCAGGGTAAGAAAATGCGTAGAATAAAACCTAAACTACAAAGGTGATGCACCGAGGAATGTTAGACACTTATTTTGCAAATTTAACACAGACCACATAGATGCAATACAAACACCATGCACAGTTAACCAAGCTGCAATGAGAGATCAAAATGAAAACAATGAATACATGAGAGGGTTGAGAATCAATCACAAACATATATATATATATAATTGCTCAAGAGTCGATATAGTACATTGCAGTGGCCAAGAGGCAGAAGAAAACTAGCATTACAATCCGTATGGGAGGTTTGAAAGCTCCACAAATTCTCTGGCAGGCGAGGGAAGAAGGGAGGATGCAAAACAAAGATGTCCGACCTGTTAAAAGGGCTCCTCTTTACAATATATATCAAGAAATGAGAGAGGAGAGAGGGGAAATTTAGAATCTACTCCAACCACTTCTTGGTAGCATTTAAATCATCTCATTATGATCCAAGCGGCAGATCCTGGCAAAACGGCGGGTTGTCTAACAGGAGCGGCGAGCTGTCTGCTGTGTTAAAGTTGGTTGTTGAAGCATTACACGCGTCAGAGACGTTTTCTTAATTTTATCCCTCCAAACTGCACCAAAATGCAAGATTGACCCCAGAATCATGTAGAGAATTTCAACAGCTTTCTGTTGATATAAAGAACGTGCAAATCCGAGCTCTGGATCGAAAGATATGAAGGTCGGAAGATTTAGGGCACAAAACAGGCGAAAACAGATTTTTTAAATTTCTTTTCCCGCGTTCTGCCATCTGGACGACACGTGGCAGGCTCTGGTCCGTTGAGCAATTCCCTCTCTCCACCTTTTCGCGGGTTTTTCTTGTGGGCCCCTTAAACTTGGACACGTGGCACTATTTCATTGGTTTGGATCAGTGCTCGAAAACTCGCCCCTTTGACTTTTGGACCTTTTTCCTTGGCGACACGTGTCATGCTGTGATTTGTCCACAGGCCTGCCGGATTTTCACATCCACCGCGTCCTTTTGTCCCACTTGTCCCAGTGCTTCGCGGGCTGAAATCCTCCGATCCGCCCGAAATGGGCTTCCTCGTCCCTTTTCTGCCGGTGACACGTGGCATGATTTGATTGGCTTTCGGCTCCTTTGGCTATCCCCGTCCCATGCATCCCTTTGTCCCACTTGTCCTTGTGCTGTAATTTCCCTTTTCGGCTGAACCGGCCAATTCGCGCCCTCCGCGTACATTTGTTCCACTTGTCCCAGTGCTTCGCGGGCTGCCTGGAGGCGTTTCGGCCGAACCACGCCTTGGTGTCCTGAACGTCCCAAATATTTCTAGGACAAGGACTTAGCCGATTTTCACAATTTTTTTTTCTGGTCCAGGCTTATTTTCTGCAACTTCTCGCATTCTCTCAGAGCTCGTTCTTTTTCAGCCTGGGACTTGAGAATCCTTATGTATGTTATCAATTTAACCCTGGGGGTGAAGTTGGATAACAATTTGGCGACTCAGCGGGGTCATCTGCCTGCTAGATGAAAAGACCAGTTGCCTTATTGCGATCCATTGGGCATGGAGTCATAAACAATGACCTGAAATGAGCCTGATACTGCAACTCCCTCCATGAGAGCGCGCTGAACTGTAAAAACTCAAACTAGGAGCGACAAAACCTGCGCCAAAGCACTTAGGGAAACTGAAACCTAACTATAACAAGATAATGTGCATACGCACTTAGAGGAATTGAAATCTAGACTAATATTTACAAGGGTGAACCTTTTATTTTCAGTAGCAATGTTTGAGATAGAATCCATTTACTGGAATCTGTAGTTCTTCACCGTCCAATGAGGCCAATTGGAAAGTATTCTTGCTCTTGCACTTTATGACCATGTATGGGCCACTCCAAATAGCATCAAATTTTGAATGCCTTCTCGGTTTTGCTCTGTCTACATCCCATTTCAACACTAGATCTCCAACTTGAAAAGATCTATCCTTGGCCTTTCTATCAAAGGTTTTCTTGATCAAAGCTTGATCCTTTTCCATTGCTTGGGATGCCTGATTTCTAATTTCTTGCAGCTCCATCAACTCTGCATATCTCACCTCCATGGGCTCAAATTCAAGTAACTCCAGCTGCTTCATGAGTTCCAATGTTGGTAACTCAAGTGACATAGGCAAGATTACCTCTCTTCCATAGACAAGCCTGAATGGAGAGTTACATGTGGATCTTTTGGGAGTGATCCTATCAGCCCATAAGGCTGATTTCAGCTTGGTGTGCCAAGACTTCTGATTCTCATCAAGAGTTCTCCTAATGATCCTTAACAAGTTCTTGTTTGTAGACTCGGCCTGGCCATTACCCTGAGGGTAATAGTTCGATGAAGTGCTCAGGTAAATACCGTTCTTGACGGCCCACTTTGTCACCTTAGATCCAATGAATGCCAATGCATTATCAGAGATTATTGTGGCAGGTACACCAAATCTGGTTGTTATTCCCTCATAAAATTCTAGGATGCTAGACTCATTTGCCTCTTTGAGTGCTACTACTTCTGTCCATTTGGTGAAGTAGTCGATGGCTGTCAAAATCCATTTATGCCCTTGGCTTGAATTGGGGTTAATGACTCCAATGAAGTCCAAACCCCATTGCATGAATGGCTGGTCAACTGAGATTGGATGCAATGGAAGGGCAGCAAACTTCTCTTTTCCTGTGAAGAATGCACAATTCTTACACCTCTTGATCCATGCATAGCAATCACTGAAGATTTTAGGCCAATAATAACCAGCCTTCATGATTTTTAGAGCTGTCACTCTTGGTGCAAAATGGCCACCAGCTGGTCCACCATGAAACTCTTCCAACACCCTTTGAATCTGATCTATGCTAATGCATCTTAGCAGCACTCCATTCACGTCTTTCTCGAACAAAACTCCATCAACAATGGCATACGGAACAACCTGCAACCTTAAGTGTCTCCTTTGGGTCTTGTTCATCTCTAGGGGGCATTGTCCTGTACCTAGGAAGTGCATAATATCTTGGGTCCAGCAAGGAGTGGGGGAAGCATCGTCTTCTTCTTGATTGTCACTTGGCTCATGATTGTCCTGGACTGTCAAAACAACCTCTTCTTCGTTGCATACTTCCTTTTGCTTCCCCAAAACCAGCTGCTCACACAGTCCTTTCCCTCTTACCAGCTTGGTGATCTTGATATCAATGTCATACTCCATGACATGGGTGATCCAACCTGCCCTTTTCTCATTCAAATCCTTGTTGAGGAGGAAGTCTTTAACTCTAGCATGTGAGACCAGCAACTGGACCTTGTTGTTTGAGACTAAATGCTTGAATTTCTTCAAGCTTCTGATTACTGCAAGTACATGCTTTTCAATAAAAGAGTACCTCACCTCGCAGTCATCTAGGCTCTGGCTGAAAAAGGCAATCGGCTGCTCATCATTATCTTTGTTCTGCTGTACCAGAATGGCAGAGATAGTGTCATCACGTCCAAATGCATAGAGGATGAAATCCTTGGAGAAGTCTGGGTTAATGAGAGTTGGTGCTTAAGAGATAGCTTCTTTGATTGCCTCAAAACTCTCCTTGCCTTCTGCTGTCCACTTAAAAGCCATGCTCTTCTTTAACATTTTGGTGATGGGCTTGACAAGGGCTGCAAAATCTGGGATAAACCTGCGGACAAAATTGATCCTTCCCAAGAAGCTTTGAAGAGCCTTCTGGTGACTTGGCAATGGCAGTGCTCTTATGGCTTCAACTCTCTCTGGGTCAATTGCCAGTCCCTCTTTCGAGACAATATGGCCAAGGAGCTTTCCTTCATGTGCAAGAAAGATGCACTTCTTGGGGTTCAAATACACTCCAAACTTTCTACACCTCTGAAACACTTGCCTAAGGTGAAAGAGATGGTCTGCTGCATTCTTGGAGAATACAGTGATGTCATCAAGGTATATTAGCACTATCTTGTTGATCAAGCCCTTGAACGCCATGTCCATTGCCCTTTGAAAGGTAGCACCAGCATTTGACAGCCCAAATGGCATCTTCTTGTAAGCATACGTGCCCCATTTAGTTGTGAAGGTTGTCTTGAACTGGTCCTCTTCTTTTACCATCACCTGATTATACCCTGAGTAGCCATCTAGGAGAGAGAATCTCTCTGAACCGGATACTACTTGCAATATTTGGTCCATGGAAGGGAGTGGATAATGATCCTTGAGAGATGCCCTATTGAGGTCTCGGAAGTCCACACACAACCTGATTTCTCCGCTCTTCTTCCTGACCGGAACCAAGTTAGCAACCCAGCTTGAGTGCTTGATCGGGAATATAATGCTTGCCTCTATTAGCTTATTTAGCTCTTTCTTCATCAGAGGCTCAATGTGAGGGTTGACTAGTCTCTGCTTCTGCCTGATGGGCTTAGCATCTGGATCTAATTCTATGGTATGTTGTGCCAAATTTGGATTGAATCCTCTCAAGTCTTCATAGCTCCAAGCGAAGACATCTGGAAATTCTTGGCAAAGATGAACAAAATCAGATTTCTCTTGTGAGGTACTTACTTTGCCAATCTGCAATGTTTTGCCTTCTTCCACTAAAATAGGCTCTGAATCCTCACCCTTTACTTGAATGTTTGCCTTCTCCTTCCGGAACTGATCATTCGGGTTGAAGATTGACTCCAAGGTTATGAGGCCTTTTGGTAATTTGTTAGTTCTCAACTGCACCACTTGGTTACCATACTGCTGATGCAACTTGTCTTGATTCCTGGCAGAGAACTCAACTTCTTCTTGTAGGAAATTGACGATTTGCTAGTCATTCTCAAACACTTGCCAACTGACATTGTTATCCGGCACTGAAGGCCTCACAATCACGTGGATGTTTGGTTGTACCTTGTCTTATTGAATGCTTTTCATAATGTCAAAGGCTGCCCCTACTGCTGCAAGCCTGTCAGCAGCTTGATTCTCTTTCCTGGGAATGGATGCAGATCAGGCTTCTAAGTTGATGTTCAGGAATCCAGTGTGATTACACAACATGGAATCCTTTCTCCAAGTGTGGGACTTGTAAAGATGAGAAAGGATTCTCCAGAGAAGGCTGGTTCCTATTCCTTTGTTCAGATGCATACAAAAAATGCAGAGGGTTTACTAAAACCTAATCTAACTTGCCAAGGAGGCAGGGTAAGAAAATGCGTAGAATAAAACCTAAACTACAAAGGTGATGCACCGAGGAATGTTAGACACTTATTTTGCAAATTTAACACAGACCACATAGATGCAATACAAACACCATACACAGTTAACCAAGCTGCAATGAGAGATCAAAATGACAGCAATGAATACATGAGAGGGTTGAGAATCAATCACAAACATATATATAATTGCTCAAGAGTCAATACAGTACATTGCAGTGGCCAAGAGGTAGAAGAAAACTAGCATTACAATCCGTATGGGAGGTTTGAAAGCTCCACAAATTCTCTGGCAGGCAAGGGAAGAAGGGAGGATGCAAAACAAAGATGTCCGACTTGTTAAAAGGGCTCCTCTTTACAATATATATCAAGAAATGAGAGAGGAGAGAGGGGAAATTTAGAATCTGCTCCAACCACTTCTTGGTAGCATTTAAATCATCTCATTATGATCCAAGCGGTGGATCCTGGAAAAACGGCGGGCTGTCTAACAGGAGCGGCGAGCTGTCTGCTGTATTAAAGTTGGTTGTTGAAGCATTACATGCATTAGAGACGTTTTCTTAATTTTATCCCTCCAAACTGCACCAAAATGCAAGATTGACCCCAGAATCATGTAGAGAATTTCAACAGCTTTCCGTTGATATAAAGAACGTGCAAATCCGAGCTCTGGATCGAAAGATATGAAGGTCTGAAGATTTAGGGCACAAAACAGGCGAAAATGGATTTTTTAAATTTCTTTTCCCACGTTCTGCCATCTGGACGACACGTGGCAGGCTCTGGCCTGCTGAGCAATTCCCTCTCTCCACCTTTTCGTGGGTTTTTCTTGTGGGCCCCTTAAACTTGGACACGTGGCACTATTTCATTGGTTTGGATCAGTGCTCGAAAACTCGCCCCTTTGACTTTTGGACCTTTTTCCTTGGCGACACGTGTCATGCTGTGATTTGTCCACGGGCCTGCCGGATTTTCACGTCCACCGCATCCTTTTGTCCCACTTGTCCCAGTGCTTCGCGGGCCGAAATCCTCCGATCCACCCGAAATGGGCTTCCTCGTCCCTTTTCTGCCGGTGACATGTGGCATGATCTGATTGGCTTTCGGCTCCTTCGGCTATCCGCGTCCCACGCGTCCCTTTGTCCCACTTGTCCTTGTGCTACAATTTCCCTTTTCGGCCGAACCGGCTGGTTCGCGCCCTCCGCGTACATTTGTTCCACTTGTCCCAGTGCTTCGCGGGCCGCCTGGAGGTGTTTCGGCCGAACCACGCCTTGGTGTCCCGAACGTCCCAAATATTTCTAGGACAAGGACTTAGCCGATTTTCACAAATTTTTTTCTGGTCCAGGCTTATTTTCTGCAACTTCTTGCATTCTCTCAGAGCTCGTTCTTTTTCAGCCTGGGACTTGAGAATCCTGATGTATGTTATCAATTCAACCCTGGGGGTGAAGTTGGATAACAGATACCAAAGTCGGATGTATTCCAGACTTGACTCTCGATGAATGGGTGAAGCAAGAGGCATGCTTTTAACCCTTACAAGGAAATGAAAGAAGCGGAGATAGGAGTCTATTTTTTGCATGAAGAGAATCATCTCTCTCCCTAGCTTCACCAAGCAAGACCAAAAATATGATAATGAGGTATGGCAGTTATTCTTCAACAGATCGAGAATTAGATAAGGTGCTAGGAGGAGAATCTATGATTGTTTCACCTTAAAGTATGAAATATTACTTAGCCTGTCCATTTCCGAGTTTTCTTTCTTCAAACAAAACAATTAGAGTACGAAGCCTTGATTCATCAATTGCATTAGGAAAGAAAGAGAGGAATTAAAAACTTACAAGTGTTTGGCGATAGTGAGCTAGTTGCGAATCAACTCTGAGGATGAAATGCTGCCAAGAATGATCTATTAAAAAACTACAAGAATTGGGTATGGGATCTCATCGAAGATTTTGAAAGCATTTGGCATCAATTCCATCCCAAGGAAGAAGAATGAAGCAGTTGATAGATTGGTACTAATCGAGGTGGCATTTGATGTGGTAGAGAGTATCAAGAGTGAGAAATTTCAGCCCCATATTAAAGTGGTTGTAAGACAAGTTTATTCTAGATAACAACACAAGTTGGCAAGTCTTCGAGAATGATCAACAAATTTTCAATTTTCTACAAGAAGAATCTGAGTTCTCCACTAGAAACCAAGACAAGTTGAGAACAGTGGTATGGTGACCAAGTGGTGTAGTTGAGAACCAACAAATTACCAAATGGTCTTGTAACTTTGGAGTCAATCTTCAACCCAAATGATCAATTCCAGAAGGAGAAAGCAAATATTCAGGTAAAGGGTGAAGATTCAGAGCCTATTTCAATAGATGAAGGCAAAACATTGCAAATTGGCAAGGTAAGTACCCAACAAGAAAAATATGAGTTCATTCAACTTTGTCAAGAATTCCCAGATGTCTTTTCTTGGACTTATAAATATTTAAGAGGTTTTCAACCCAAGGTTGGCACAACACACTATTGAGCTGGATCCAGGATCTAAACCTATCAGACAGAAAGCAAAGGGCGGTAAATCCCCATATTG
Organism: Taxus chinensis; assembly: GCA_019776745.2. Classification (NCBI taxonomy): domain Eukaryota; kingdom Viridiplantae; phylum Streptophyta; class Pinopsida; order Cupressales; family Taxaceae; genus Taxus; species Taxus chinensis. The sequence goes on from CM034150.1 coordinate 719,964,081, forward strand.
AACCTCTCATGAAGAAAGAGTTGAACAAGCTGATTGAAGCTAGCATCATCTTCCCTATCAAACATTCAAGTTGGGTTGTAAAATTGGTGCCAGTGAGGAAAAGAAATGGAGAAATCAGATTGTGTGTAGACTTTCGTGATCTGAACAAAGCATCACTCAAGGATCATTATCCACTTCCATCAATGGAACAGATCTTGCCAGGTTGTAGCTGGCTCCGAAAGGTTTTCATTGCTAGATGGATACTCGAGGCTATAATCAAATAATGGTGAAAGAGGAAGATTAGTACAAGACAACCTTCACCATGAAATGGGGCACATATGCTTACAAGAAGATGCCATTTGGATTGTCTAATGCCAGAGCAACATTTCAGTGAGCTATGGATATGGTGTTCAAACGCTTGATTAACAAGATAGTGTTGGTATATCTAGATGATATCACTGTCTTCTCAAAGAATGCAGCAGACCACCTCTTTCACCTCAGGTAGGTATTTCAAAGGTGCAGAAGATTCGGAGTGTCATTGAATCCAAAGAAGTGTGTATTTTTGGCACACGAGGGCAAGTTTTTGGGTCACATTGTCTCAAGATAAGGGTTAACAATCGACCCTGAAAGAGTTGAAGCCATTAGAACACTTCCACTACCACATCACAAGAAATCCCTCCAAAGCTTCTTAGGAAGGATAAAATTTGTCCGCAAATTTGTGCCTGATTTTTCCACTCTTGTAAAGCCTTTAATGATGATGCTAAAGAAGAGTCTTGCATTCAAATGGATAGCAGAAGGCAAAGAGATTTTTGAGGCCATCAAGCTTGCAATATCACAGGCCCTAACTCTTATTAACCCAGAATTTTCAAAGGACTTCATGTTGTATGCTTTTGGAGGGTCAGACACAATCTCAACTATCTTGGTTTAGCCCAACAAGAGAAGGTTCAAAACAACCCATAGCCTTCTTCAGTCAGAGCCTGGAAGATTACGAAGTAAGGTATTCTTTCATTGAAAAGCATGTCCTTACTATCATTAGGAGTTTGAAGAAGTTCAGACACTTGGTCTCGAACAATAAGATTCAATTGCTAGTGTCTCATGTTGGTGTCAAGGATTTTCTCCTAAATAAGGACTTGAATGAGAAGAGAGCAGGTTGGATCACTCATGTAATGGAGTATGATATTGAAATCAAAGTGACCAAGTTGGTTCATGGTAAAGGGTATGTGTGAGTAGCTTTCTTCCAAGCAACAAACTGAGTCAGCGGATGAAGAAGAGGTTGTCCTATTAATGCATAACAAGCTAGAGCATCCAGCTAATGATGCACCCATTCCATGTTGGACTCAAAATTTGGTGCATTATCTCCAAACAGGTTCGTGCCCTCTAGAAATGAGTAGAACAAAAATAAGGTACTTTAGATTACAATCCATTTCGTATGCGCTTGTTGACGGTGTTTTGTTCAAAAGGGACATCAATGGCATCCTATTAAGGTGCATTGGACAGTCCAAATTGAGAAGGTGTTACATGAGTTCCACGATGGAGAAGCTAGAGGCCACTTTTCTCCATGGGTAACAACACTCAAAATTATGAGGGCTGGTTACTATTGGCCTACGGTGTTTAGGGATTACTACTCATGGATCAAGAAATGCAAAGAAGTGCACATTCTTCACAGGGAAAGCAAGATTAGACAGCCTTACCCCTTCGTCCAATTTCATTGGATCAACCATTCATGCAATGGGGATTAGACTTCATTGGAGTAATCAACCCAAATTCAAGCCAGGGCCACAAGTGGATACTCACAGCGATTGACTATTTCACCAAGTGGACTGAAGTGGTGGCACTCAAGGAGGCAAATGAATCCAACATTTTGGACTTCTATGAAGGGATAGTCACGAGGTTTTGTGCCCCTACTACTATCATATCAGACAATGCATTGGCATTCCTTGGCACAAAAATTACTGAATGGGCTATCAAGAATGGTGTATATCTCAACACCTCTTCAAACTATTACCCTCAAGGTAATGGCCAAGTAGAGTCCACAAACAAGAACTTGCTAAGAATCATTAGAAGGACTCTTGATGAGAATTAGAGAACTTGGCACACAAAACTCAAATCAGCTCTTTGGGCAGATAGAGTCACCCCCAAGAGGTCTATAGGTAACTCTCCATTCAAGCTTGTATACAGAAAGGAAGCATTTCTGCCCCATATCACTTGAGTTTCCAGCATTAGAACTCATGAAACAACTAGAACTAGCTGAGTTTGAGCCTATGGAGATCAGGTATGCAAAGCTGATGGAGTTAGAAGAAGCAAGAAGATATGTAGTGCAGACCATGGAGAATGATCAAGCATTGACCAAGAAGAGCTTTGACAAGGAAGCTAAAGCCAGGACATTCCAAGTTGGAGACTTGGTACTGAAGTGGGATGCAACCGTGCAAAGCTAGGAAAACATTCTAAGTTTGATGCCATATGGAGTGGTCCATACATGATCACTGAATGCAAAGGTAGCAATGCCTTCTAGCTAGCTAATTCAGATGGTGAAGAATTGTAGATTCTATTCAATGGGATCTATCTCAAACATTGCTACTAGAAGGAGAATTCTCACCCTTGTACATATTAGTCTAGGATTTCCAATTCCTCCAAGTTCTTGTGCACATTGTTGTTATTAGCATAGGTTTTATTTCCCTAAGTGCTCTGGCACAAGTTTTATTGCTCCAGGTTTGCGTCATTATACAGTTTGATGTGCCTCCTAAGTGAATGCACCAGGCCCTTCAGTATTTACAACAGGGAGACCCATAGTTGCCCATAACAGTTGCTAATTTCAAAATAGAACAAATACAGAGCAACTAAAATCAGGTCTCGAGGGAGTCCATTTCCAGAACAAGTGAAATCCCCAGGACAAAACAATTTTCTACTCTCAAAACCTCATTTTCAAGATTTTCTTATGAAATTGAGAGTACGGACAATGGGGCAGGTTCAAGGTCACCAAGTGCAAGCGTCAGATTCAAGTTTCAAGAACATAGGATCAGTATCAGGCTACCACCCATGACTCTATGCCCAATGGATACAACAAGGAAACTGATCCATTCACCTAGCAGGTAGGTGATCCCGCGAGTTGCTCAAACTGTTATCCCAATTTTCCCCCAGGGAAAAATTGGTCGAAACGCAATCTTGCACGGGGAAAAATGGAAGGGTTGGCCCAGTTCGTGTGGACTCGCCTTTGACCCAAAACTATGAATTCCGGAGAGTGATTAGAACACAGGAACTGCAGAGAGATTCCAGTGCCTCAATTGAGGCATCACCAAGAGTGGAGTCCAAAACAGGGTCCGCCAATGAGTGCCAGATGTCCACATGGCCAGGAGTCAAGGCAGAGTAGGGCAGAGACCAAGCCATTGAATGCCCTCCAAATAGAACAGAGTCTACAAAAGCCTCCACAGCCATCCAATCAGTGCTCCTTCAAAAGTATAAAATTTCCGGGGAAGGTCTCAAACATGTGCCAGCCTGCCACGTGGTCGGAAGTCAAAAATGGTCTCATCGGCAAGAAAATCCACAGAGCGCATGGGAGGAGCTACGTGTCCCAACAACGCAACTTTAAGGGTGTAACCCAAAAGGTAGGACCCAAACATGCACGAGCCCCCCACGTGTTCCAAGTCAAACATATAGCCCCCACCAAAGAAAAGGGACTAAGCCAAACATGAGGAAATGGAAGAGCGGCCCGCGAATGATGTCATGTGTCCCACCATCACAATTTAGGGAGATGGCTAAGAGGGGTCCCACCCACAAGGGGTTTTTTGGCATTATATATGGTGGGTACCTTTAACTCACCAAAGGGATGAGGTAGGAAGTGTTCACTTAGGATTGAATCGGATAAGAAGAGGTGAGGTAGCAAGAAGGCCCCACGTGTCTCTTTGGTGCACTCTTTCAAGGGGAGGATCCAAAAGTGGTTCCCAAACAAGTGCCAGCTCGCCACGTGGTCAGAGTCAAGAGGGGACAAGAGCCTAGCCATTGAAAAGTCCAAGGCCGGTGAGAGGAGCCATGCGTCAACTTGGCGCTCTTTCAAAAGTAAAGTTTAGGGGGCAGTTCTAAACATGCGCCAGCTCTCCACGTGTCTTGGGTCGGGCACAGTGTCTCTAGCCAACAGGGGGCTTAGGAAAAGAACAAAAGAAATAGAGCAAGCCCATGGATGGCACCATGTGTCATCCACGGTGCAACTTCAAGAGTGTAGAGGAGGGGGAAAAACCTTGAGATGCACAGGGCCACCACATGGATATGCGTGAACAGACTCCAGACCCGAAGTACCTTCAGGTGGCCATATCTTTCGATCAGAATCTCAGAATCGAGTGGGAGGGGACGTTTTGGAGAGCTCTCGGCACCTGCTACCCACCTACCACCATTAATGTTTTAGACCCCACCATTTTTGAGGCCTGTCAAGTCTCCCACCTACCACCATGATGAAGAATGGGTTTCCTTTCTTGACCAGACAAGGAACAATGATGGGGGCATGGGTGTTGCAGCAAGACTCATCATTGTGGCAGGGGAATTCAATGCTCCTTCAAGGGCGGTTGGAACAGGGTTCAATTTTTTCCCTCCTTTCTCTCTCTCATTCTTCCTATATATTGTACAAGAGGGACAATTTCAAAGGGTTGAACATTCTTGCTTTGGGCCCTTCCTTTTCTCTTCTCTGCAGGAGAATTCATGGAGTCTCGAACCCCTCCATCAAAATTGTAATGCAATTTCTGCCTCTTGAGCTACTGTAATGCACTTTATCAATTCTTGGAGCAATAGAATAAGTCTGTGGATGATTTCAACCTTCTCTTATGTTTAATTTCTTCTTCTTGATCCCTCATTACAATTTTTGGTCATCTGTGCATGGATATTGTATCACATTTTAATGGTTTGTGTTTAAAAGCAATGCAAGTGTTCAATCATTCCTTTGGTGCATCACCTCTGTTAGATTAGGTTTTATTTCTTGTATTCCCTTAACCCTGTCTCCTTGGCAAGTTAGAGTAGGATTTAGAACAACCCTCTGCAATCTGAACATGTGCACCTGAATAGAGGAATAGGAGCCAACCTTCATCCGAAGAGCTCTCTCGACTCACAAAGTCCCACACTTTGAGAGATGCTCCATGTTGTGCAGTCACATTGCAGAATCTTAACCCACAAAGTTACAGATCTCAAGGATTCTATGATTTTGCTTCAATAGTGCTTACCACCACTCATGTTTAGTATTCTTCTTATTGGGTTCCTTCTCAAGACTCTTATAAAAATCTTGAAAAATCACTCAAAGAATTTTTGTGGGCTACATCGGAATATGGACATGTTTTTATAGATTTACCCAATATTTTTGCTGGCTTACCAAGGAGATTGGAGGATTAGGGATGCTAGACATTGGTTGTGAAGGTATTGTTCTCTGTTACAAATGTACCATACGAGATATGAAAGCTAACAAGATAGGGAAGTTATTTTTCACAATTGTATCATGGAAGGAACTTCACATGGGTAATTAACACAGAAAGGGCTTGATTTTCATAATCTAACATCATCAAAGCCTCGATGAAAGTAGTTTTCTCATTTGTGTTCAAAAGCATTTGGAAGACTTGGGAAAAGATCAAACCATGGATTTAATATAATGGAGATGTATTTAGAGAAGGGATTACCATTAATTAATACTCACTCTGGTGGTATCCAATCATTAATTTCCACAATGTTCGTCTTGTTGAAATTATTTGGATGCATTCTCTCAAGATTTTTAGACAAGGGATTCCCACAGTGCTTGATATTTTTTATTGAGCAATCTAAGGAGTTGTTATATTTCCCAAAAGCCAAAGTCAAATTTTAGCTAGCAAAAAATGATAAGGGATCGTATGAGGAAAAAGTAGAAGTTATCCCTATGGAAATGCTCCATTAAATTTGTGTGATTTATTCCTGATTGTAGTAGAGAGACTGTAAATGGTTTCCTAAGATGATTTTCTAGAACTATTCACCCAGAAAGGGCTATGACTTATTATTTCCAAGACCCCATATGGTGGATAAGCTCAGTGAACATTGGTCTTTTTATTTATCCACTAAAAGTTGGATTTGAAGGTTTAATATAACCTAGAATGTCTTTCTTGAGTCCAAACTTACTCATTTTGCTTGGTGTTTGTCATTTTAGGGTATTCCCTTTGGCTGTCACCTTATTCATTTAGGGTTCCCTCAGTCCTATTTTCCAAATTTTTGGCCATTCTAAAATGTTTATGCCTTTTTGGAATTTGCCAAAATTTTCAAATTGGTTGGCATTCGATTCATGATTTTTCAAACCATTTAGGTTAGAAACCTTCATATGGAAAAATATCCTTTTAGGAGATGAGGCTTTCAATCCTATAGATTTGGCATACTTTCAAACCATAAATTCCTTTTTATTTGGAAATAAAGGAATTCAGTTGTATTTGCTCGTGCTACTGTTGACTATAATCTTGCAACTTATAATAAAACTATGATTGTTTCAAATGTTTACTTGCATTTTCAAGTTCAAGCTTAGAATGTGGCATTGGAGGTGTCCCATGTCCAAACCCTTTTAGATCACTGGGGTAGTGATCGCTACACCGTGGCTTGTGTTCTTCCATCCTCATTGTGTCAGGAAATCCATTTGAGAGGAAGGGGCCATTTTTGAAGTCAATCTCGCTTTCATTCTCATAACAGATCTTGGTGGGGCTTTCCCCTACATCACACTCTCATCGTGGGGGTAGGGCTCTCCACCTCCTCATTGTGATGGTTGGGTGCCTCCACCTTCTTTTGGAAAAGCCTCTATGTTGGCATTGGTTATATCTCTAGTGGAGGATTAAGCTCAAGGGTCGAGTGAATTTGTAAAGATGTCTAGAAATAAAACCACTAATTGTTAGGGAAAAATTGTTGAGGGAAAGGACCTTTCGAACAATGGTTGGTTGAAATCTCGATAATAGGGACCCTCCTCCAATTGACCTAGTTGTTGCAACTTGATATTATAATTCTATACTTATTTAGTTTTATTGTTATGTAAACTTTGTTCTTAGGCCATATACACGACTTTGTGTGATGGCTAGCATGGCCTGCCTCCATACTACCTTTTTAAAAAATAGTTATACTATTTTTTTGGTATATAAATGTTATTTCATATAATTGAAATTAAATTATTTGAAAAGTTTTGGTCAAAAAAGGTCTTGAAAATCACTTTATTATTACAATGTTTAAATGTCTAATAAGGTGTTAACATTGTAACATGTGTCAATTTGGAATACATATAGACATCAATAAATGGGGGTATCTGGCTTATTGAATCCTCCACTCCTTTTCAACTAACTTTGTCACACCATTCAAATTTATAAATTATCACACCCTTCTTTGACCATGTTATCTTTATTGGTTATTTATGTGCATGACAATCTTTACATGTAATGGATTATGGTTTGATTTCAACTCTATAGGGTAGTTTGCATTTTTTTTACTCCATCAATCTTGAGATATAACTCTATGAATAAATAACATAATCTAGCATGCTTTTAGCCATTGTATGTTTTATAAGTGATTTTGTTTGAATTTTACCATGTTCTCATACCATTACATATAACCATATCCGAAAGGAACTACATAGTCTCAATAACTCTGCCCCATATTGTGTAACACCTACTTCCATCTTCTAATGTCCTATCTTAAAGAGAGTTTTCTTCTTCCTCTAGTCATAATGGATTTTTGTTCACTCCACCTTCATTTCTCAAGTTGAGGTCCTGGTTGTTTGTTGTCCTCACATTGAAGTCTCCTATTACCAAGAATTTCCCAAATGTACTAACTATTGAAAAGTCACTTTTGAGTGACACATAAGGTATTCATAATCTAAGTTTTTTTTGTCTTTGATCCTCTTGGTGCAAAATAACATCAATGAACTAAATTATCAGCTCGTGTTTTGTTATTTTCAGCCATATGTATGGTTTGTTTAGATCCTCTTTCCCCACTTCTATAATTCTACACCACACTTCTTTAATTAGCACCAATATTCCTCCACGTCCCTTGCCAATTTCCATCCTTTCATTCTAAACTGATAGTTTCCTATATCCTTCAATATTTCAGACTTTACAGCTATCATGTTCACGAGTTTCAATGAGAACAACAATGTCTTTTCCCTTTGATATGGGGCCTAGCCTAGGACCTCTTCTCCAAGGGTAACCTTTACAATTCTAACTTACCAAGATTAAGTTCTCCCGAGGGGCGCTGAATCCCTATTTCTTTGGTGTCATTCAATGGTTGATTTTGTATTTTCCATTGTGTAACCATGCCCATTTTCCTACCCTTCTCACAACCTTTATTTTCTCCCATTCGTTCATTCTCTTCTTATTGCAATGGTGTTAGGTCTCCATGTAGGGACACTTGTGTACCCTAAGAAACATCATGTTTTGTAGTACTATGTCCTTGTCTTCTATGTTGTTCACGACAACTCTGTTAAATGTATTTTCCTTCATACATCTATCACTCTTCCAATCTCGTTACCTTGGTGAATATGCCATGTCCACTATAACTGGTCTTTAAGAAAGTCTCTTCCTAATTTATTAGTATTCTCATTCTCACCATAGTTTTTCAGTCCTTTAAAAATAACATTTGCAACACTATCATGTCTATGTTTTTCTTCCCCTATTTGTTGCATGGCATGTTTTCTTTATGAGCTTGCTTTACTTATCTGACAACCCTCTTACTACTTCTACCCAAGACTTGGTTTCCTCAATTTGGCCTCTCAAACTAGCTTCCTTTACTTCCATGTTAATTGTTGTGGATTTGGTATCTTTTATTTGTAATATGTCATTTGCTTCCCCCACTCTTGGTCGATGTCCCTCTGCTGTTCTCAATTTATCTAGAACTTTTTTCATCGAGATCAACTCTTGTTTCCTTTTCCATCTTGTTTTGTAAGTTGTTTATATTTTCTCTCTTAGTAGTTTGATCTCTCTTGTCAACTTCATATTAGATTATGTGATTTTTTTCAACTCATATTTTTTGTGTTGTTATTTTTCTTCCAAACTCCTTTTCAAATTCATTGACATACAATAATATTAAACACTTTTAGACACATTGTGTACAATTTTTTATCTCGACATTTCAAATCAACATCTGTGATCCTCCCCTCCATGTTCCATAAGTATGAAAGGTGGGGTTAAATAAAATTCATAAAGTTTTTCTCCAAATAAGCTTAACTAGCACTTGCATCAATAGGAGGTGTAATGTTATGTCGATAGTTAAATTTGAGGTTTTGTAGAATCACTGAAGCAATTTGAAGATGCAGTGAAGAGGTATGTCAGATCTGGGAAGTAATGCAAGTAAGGTTTACATAGTCGTAGAAGCAATTCCAAGTTGCACTGAGCCCTCGTCGAAGCAATTTCAATATGTACTAAAGAGTTATGTCTAATATGGGTAGTAAAACACGTAAAGTTTTCAGAGTTGTAGACGAAATATTATTATACTTTGTTATTAGAAATGTCTTAGGTAGAAAATGGAGGATCTAATTGAATTATAGACTATTACTATTATAATCATTATACCAATATTATTGTTTCCAAAATATTACAACTTTGACATATCGATTTATTTGTTAACATCTTGTGATATCGAAATTATGTGTAATATGAACGTGTATTTATTTGAAATAGAAAATTGAGACATGTATTTCCTTGGTTGGGAAGACAACACCAACTACATGTAGAAGACACACGAACAACACTGGGAATACACTTCCTAGAACTTGACAAAATTGTATGCGGAGCCATAAACACCCACACTTCCCTACTTTCTTAGAGTTAGTCGTGCATCTTTCAAGGTTCTTGATCATGAAGTTGCTTGATTTAAATATTTATAGGCTTCCACTTATCATCCTTGACTACCTAAGGACCCTGAACAAACTTCCTTTTCCATAATTCCATACAAACTCCTCAAATTCTGAAAGCCCTCCCTGGGCTTGCACATCCCCTGTTTCTAGTTGGAGTTGAACCTTGCACTCCATCTTTAGAGGTTTTTTCGGGGGAATTTTTCTCCTTCATGTTGTGTGGCCATTCTTCTTATTATTATTCATAGGAGTTGTCAGATCAAGTGGGCTAACATTGCATATGACTATAGACACAAAATCACACACTTGGTTACATTTTTAGGTCCAAAATACATACTAGCATTCATATTATTCCTAAGCAAGGAAACTAGTAATTGACGGCTGTCTTTGGCCTTTTGTCTTTGTTTCTTATGTTTTATTTGGTCTTGCACACCCTACACCCTAGTCAGTATTTTACTTATTTATCTTTTATGGCTCCAAACAGTAGCGCCCAGCCAGGATAGGAGCGCCCAGGCACCCCTGACCCTTTTCCACCTTACTTGCCTCTTTCAGGTCTCTTTTATCTTTTTGACATCTTTTTCACTTATGGGTTGACCTTCCAGTTGTCAATTACGAAATTCAAACAAGGGAATCATAAAAATCCATAGTTATGTGACCAAAATAAAGGACCAAGCTCTAAACATATACTATCATCACATAAGCTTGCATCCAAAGACACCTAAAGCTCTTTAAGGCATCCATCTAGCATTCAATTAAGGGACAAGGGAATCCATTTTCTGCATACACTGCATAGGAAGGGGAAGTTAATTTCACCATCCACACATTCTATTTACATTGTTATATTTAGCTAGCCCGTTATCAAGTGCACTCACATAAGGGCATCCTAGGGCACGATTCTCACACACACTCACCAAAACTACATGGAATCTGAGATGTAGTGCATCATTTGGTTGTAAGCTCACTCTGTCAGGTGACCGTCGGGGTCAGTCTGACTCCTCATATTGCATCTTACATTTTTTGGATTTGATGTGGTATTGTGAGTGAATCTTTGTTTTGTAGGTCACAGGTACCTCGGTGATCATATTGCGACACATAAGTGATCAACACAAAATATTTGTGACACTTGTGTGACACATTGAAGATTAGGTTCTAACCATTCTCACAGTCACAGGCACCCAATAGAGGTCGGCAATGCCCAAACACCCATGTCCAGCCATGGGCACACGTGTTCGACCATATCCTCACAGTTTGTAATTTATCTTGAGCATTTACAACACAAATCACTTCATGCTCAACAATTTTCCTAGCTCAGACCAGTCCCAAACAACACGTAAATCAACTAAGTCCATTCCCCTCTCTCTTACGATTAGGGTTTCATATTTTAATAGCTTATTACTTGTGTCAAATATGTTTTTTAAAATTTATTACCATATGTGACTTTGCAATTAGGGTTTTACAAAAGTTCATTTTTGTTCAATCAATAACACATGGCTTAGAACTTGATTATAGGATTTTCTCAGTCCCTTCAGGGGTAGATGTTGTAGGAGTGCTCAAAATTGGACGAGCAAGTGTCTTGATGTGTTGGAACTACACTAAAATGTACTGGTTTTGATGCCATATCAAGGGAAGAAGAAGATGAACAACTAGAATTAGAAAACATTCTTACATGTTTTATATTGAAATCATCTTGAATTTTGGAAGTCAAGGTATCCCTTGTTTTCAATTTGGATTCACCGTCTGAGTTACTTTGCGAACACGGTGCATTACTTGCCTTGGTCTTATGATTTCTATCTATAGCTAAATAGCTTCGGGAAGATGCCAATGAACAAGATGTGTTATTTGATTTTCCATCTCCTAGTGAACTACTATAGAACAACCATTTGGATCTTGATGACGAGGTATTTCAAAGAAAACCCAAAACTTTGGTTTTCCTTCTTTGCCCCTTTCTTGGTTTCCTGATACTCACCCTTCCTTGAGTTTGTTACTTGTAGCTTATCAATTTTGAAGACATCTTTCCATCTGTCACCGAGCTTAGGGCATTTGAGTGTAATAAGAGCTGCATTTAATCCATCCTTTACATAGGATTATACATTCGCTAGGGTTAAGGTTTTTTGTACAATCAAGACTGATGAAACATGGTTCTTATCTCTAATGTGACCACCAGGGTTATGGGGGGGGGGGGGGGGTGGACAAAAGCACTACTGCCATGGTTGAAGTAATTAAAAAACAACACAACATCGCACATGATAGAAATATTGTAGTCCACTTACTGAAAAAAATAGTATTTTCTTTGCAGAAACCCCAAAAGAGATTTTAGTTCCAAGATAGAAAGTTGCATTTAAGTTTCAAAGCTCTAGTTTTTTCATAGGTGCTTATTGGCTGCATTTGGTGAAACAACGTCAATGCTCTGCAAGGATACCCATGTCTTTTGTTCACTTCACATATATAAAAAATGTGAAATTTTTAACACAATAACTGCAGAGGCAAATATTTTTATTAGCATATGCCGGCGAAACTTTTCTCGACCTTTTCTCTAAGGTACTAAGGAGAAAGAAGAGGTATTATTTGGAGGAATTTAACTCTATGTGTGATCACCAACAAAAGGTTTTTATATGGGCTAATATCCCTTGGAAAGCAAAGATCTTCATGGCTCAATTGAGGACTAATTCACATCGTCTTTGCCGTGAAACAAACAAGTGGAAAAGACCTAAAGAGGTTTGGGAAGATAGAGGTTGTGTCTTCTGCACTCTGGTGCAGTGGAGTGAGAGAAACATTTCATGTTGGAGTGTAATGCTTACAATACATTAAGGCTTAGTTTGCTAGTATTGTACCTAATGCATCTTTATAGGATATTTTCAACGAGAATATGGTTGAAAAAATGAGGGCGCTGATTATCAAACTCACCAACAGGAGATCTACATGCCAGAAAGATCTTTAACAAGATCTGCTATCCCATAAGCTATTTTTGGTACCCTCGTTGATGTTAAAAGTTGTTGTTCTTCTTCTAAAATTGATTGTGTGTGAACACATTAGATGGAGGGTCTTCTCCACCAATAGACCGTATTGGCTAAAAATGCAACGGTTCCAATAAAGAACACTTTAGTATTACAACGTTCAAATGGCCTACGTGGTGTGAAAATTGTAACACGTGTCAACGTGCTTGCAATACACGGAGTCTCGACACATCAACAAATGGGGTACCTATCTAGCGCGCCTTTCTCGACTAACTTTGTTCCACTATTCAAAATTAAAAATCAGCACCACGCTGAAGAAAAAGCAAAATCCCCACTGCATTCAACGGTACAATTCAACCGAAGCTTTCATATAAACCTGCTTTTTCCCACACATCTGCTAAGGAAGCCCATGAAGGAAGGACACGAGGGTTCCACACGCATTATAATGGCTGTGAACCAGTCTTCTAGCAGCAGCTGCGTTTCAATGGGCTCTCGAAAAGCTCATCAGAAGCATACGCCATGAAGATTTCAAGCTCTGTTTAATGCACTTCCAAGTCCCGGATGAAGATGGTATGTAATTCTCTGTTTTTTTGCGGGTTGTAAGAATTTTGAGTATGCCTGTTTTTGTGTATTTCCTGTAATCATTGCCCAATTATAAGCTGGGCAGAATAATTCGTTAGCTATTTTTTAGACATGAGAAAGGCCTCAATCTCCACCCATTGGGGAACAGGGGCTTAGACTCATCTCATATCTCACCTTTTACCTTGGATGGACCTTATTTCTTGTTTACTAGAGCAGACCCATTTCACGTTTCATGGTTTCTTGTTTGTTAGACGATACCCATTTCATGTTTTTTTTTGTTTGTGAGACCAGAGGAAGGACAGGACGATCGCACTCGCAATCTAATGGCTGTGAAACAGTCTTCTGTGGGGCATCCCATCTCTCTATCAGCAGCAACAATGCATTCAACGGGCTATAGAAAATTTCATCACAAGCACACGCCATGCAGATTTCAAGCTCTTTTTATCGACCGTCCAGGTCCCAGATGAAGTTGGTATGTAATTCCTTGCTTGTTTGGGATTTTAAGAATTTTTGGTACGCCTGTTTATGTGTATTTCCTGTATTCTTGGCCCAATTATAAACTGGGCTGATTTATCAATTAGTTGTTTTTTAGCCATGATAAAGGCCTCCATGTCCACCCGTTGGGGAACAGGGCCTCCTAGTCATCTCATATCTTGCTTCTCCTCATGAATGGACCTTGTTTCTTGTTTGTTAGACCAGACCCATTTCATATTTTATGCTTTCTTGTAAGTTAGACCAGACCCATTTCATATTTTATGCTTTCTTGTAAGTTAGACCAGACCCATTTCATGTTTCCCAGTTTCTTGTTTGTTAGACCATACCCATTTCACATTTCATGGTTTCTTGCCAAAATATAAAAGAACTATGTGGGGGTGTTCTGATAATGCTTTGTACCAAGATTCTTATCTGACCACTAATAGTATAAGGAGGGCACTGCCCTTTATTGGCCATGGTCTGAAGAAGCTCAATTTTCTTGTCATAACTCTAGGTAATAAGAAACGTTTGCATTAATGCATTAATGCTCCCATATGAGTTAGGAGCGTAAGTAGGCTCAACCTTCTTGATTACAAAGGCAAGCTCATTAGCTCTGTTTCACCTCTGTTTCATTGCCATATGACTGACTGCAACTAGCATTAGAAAGCAGAACCCTGTATTGATCATAGTTGGAAGATGCCCTCAGAGCCCATTGTACCACATGTCTCTCCCGAAGTCTTCTTGAACGGGACATTGCAGGTGTGGTATCAGTGTTAATGGATTTGCAATAGCTAAAAGAGTTACAGATCTCTATTTCCCATAGTTTGAAGAAGCGTACCTCAAGATAATAAAGAAGGTTTGCAGTTAGCAGCATTAGTAGCTTCATTAGCTCATTTGCAGTGAGCTAATGAACTTCACTGCAAAGGGAAGTTCATTAGCTCACGAAACTCTGTTGTATTGCCTTATGAAGTTATGACTATTACTAGCATTAGGAAGAATGATTCTCTGTTGCTCATGGTTTGAAGAAGCTCAATTTTACTGTCATACCTCTAAGTTACAGGGAAGAGTTGTATTATCATACATATTAGAACCACTGGCCTCAACCTTTTTGACTGCAAAGCCAAGCTCATCAGCCCATAAACTTAGAGAAGCTTGATTTTACTGCCATGCCTTGAGCTGACATGCTGTTTGCACCAGTGTTACATGGGGACCTGTACCCCCATCCCCAAGCTGTCCCGGATGTCCGGGATGTCTCGGGGACTTGGGGACGGGGACGAGACATCCCCCACGCGTCCCAGAAAATGCAAAAATGAAGGGGATGTCCTGGCGTCCCTTAAGGCCCAAC
This sequence comes from Taxus chinensis, assembly GCA_019776745.2. Classification (NCBI taxonomy): domain Eukaryota; kingdom Viridiplantae; phylum Streptophyta; class Pinopsida; order Cupressales; family Taxaceae; genus Taxus; species Taxus chinensis. The sequence continues at coordinate 719,979,226 of CM034150.1, forward strand.
ATTTTTTTTTTGTAAAAATTAAAAAAAGAAAATTCTTTCTCTTTTTCTTTTACAATTCTGCTGATTAATGAAGACTTATTTTTTATTGTCATATTGATATTGTTTATGTATCATTGTATCTCTATCTAGTATGAAGTATCAATGTATCTCAGATTCTCAGTTCCAATTTCTATGTTAGTGTCAATGACTCAAAATGAATCATTGAATATTAAATATAGCATTTTGGGCCTTAGTGTATGTGATGAATAATTGGATGAATGATTTCAAACTTCAAACTTTCAGTTTTAAGTCTTAGTTTATTGAAGTATCCATGTTATGTTTGTAATATATATAAATTTTATATATTTTTTATTAGCTGTCCCCTCGCCGTTCGCAAAATTTGAAATTTTTTTGCTGTCCCGGAAACCCTGCCCCTCCGTCTCGCCATCCCAGATCTTAGGTTACTATGGTTTACACTTTACCCTACTAGTAATAAAAACGTTTTGAGCTTTGCCTTAATAGTTCCATATGGATTATGGGCATAGATGGTCTGAAATTCTTGACTGCAAAGTCAAGCTCATTAGCCCCTGACTTGAAGAAGTTTTTCTTCCCCGTTCAACCAATACTAGTAATAGGATGCACAACCCATTATTACTTATAGATTGAAGAAGCTCTGTTTTCCTGTCATACTTATAGGTACCAAGAGGATTTGCATTAATAGGCCCACTATCATACGAGTTACAAGCACCAACAACCTCAACCTTTTTGACTGCAAAGATAGGATTATTAGCCTATAGATTAGAAAAGCTTGGTTTTACTGCTATACCTTGGGTTAACATGGTGTTTGCACTACTAGTAATAAAGGGTGTCTAGCCTTTTTGACTGCAAAGATAGGATTATTAGCCTATAGATTAGAAAAGCTCGGTTTTATTGCTATACCTTGGGTTAACATGGTGTCTGCACCACTAGTAATAAAGGGTGTCTAGCTTTGTGTTAATAGGCCCATATTAGATACGAGCATTAATAGCCTCAAACTTCTTGACTTCAAAGGAGAGTACATTAGCCTATTGGTTGAAGAAATTCCGTTTTATTGCCACAATAGCCTCAAACTTCTTGACTGCGCTCACGGTTTGAAGAAGCTCATTTTTCTTGTCACACTTCAGGTAACAAAGAAGATTTGCATTAGTAGTCACACTATCATGTGGGTTGGAAGGCCTCAACCTTTTTGACAGCAAAAGAAAACTCATTAGCTGACAGCTTTTGTTTTATTGCCATGCCTTGAGCTGACACAATGCTTGCACTATTAATAATAAAGATGTTTCGAGCTTTGCATTAAAAGTCCCATATAGTTTTCTGGAGCATAAGTAGCCTCAAATTTCTTGATGGCAAAGTCAAACTCACTAGCCCATGGCTGGAAGAAGCTACCTTTTATGCCCATATAACCATTAGTAGGATTAGGAGGCACAACCCTTTACTGCTCATAGATCGAAAAAGCTCGGTTTTTCTCGTCATGCCCATATAGTTTCTGAGCATAAGTAGCCTCAAATTTCTTGATGGCAAGTCAAACTCACTAGCCCATGGCTGGAAGAAGCTACCTTTTATGCCCATATAACCATTAGTAGGATTAGGGAGGCACAACCCTTTACTGCTCATAGATTGAAAAAGCTCGGTTTTCTCGTCATGCTTCGAGGTACCAAATTGGATTTGCATTAACAGTTCCCCACGATAAGACAAATTAGGAGCACCAGCAGCCTTATTTTTTTGACTGAAAAGGAAAGTTAATTAACCCATGATTTAGATAAGCTTGGTTTTACTGCCATACCATGAGATGACATGGTGTTTGCTCTCTTACTCCTATATTTCTCATTGACACAGCAGGAACACATGAACTAGATTGCGTACAAGAAAATATAAGAAAAAAATCACAATGAATTGACATCCTTACACAATCTTTCCAAAGACCGAATAATTTAGAATTCCTATAAATGCTCAACTATCAATAAATCTCCATTGTTCTGCACCCTTACACAATTATATTAGATAGAAGAGTTTACATGCTTTGTAAGCTTTCCTCAAGGACAGAGCTGTTTTTCCTGCTTAATATAATATTATAAAATATCTATTCTAAAGCTATTTTTCTTCGTTTGAAAGCAAAATTTACTTTAAAGTTGCTTTTATTTTATCCCTGAGAAAAAGACAAATCTTCTACCTCCATATGCTCACACACCATGCATTCATGGCATTAATAGTCCTAAACATCTCGACTGTGATTACAAGATTTATTGCTCTTAGCATGAAGAAATTTGGTATTTTTCACACCCTAAGGTGACAAAATGGGTTTTTACTTGTCTCAACATGACCACTAACATCATTAGTAGTTGCAACATTTCTATACTGCAAGGGAAAGCTGAGTGGCAACAGCTTGAAGGAGCACATTTCTTTTATCATTCCCTGAGCTTACAAAAAATAGGTTTGCATTAGTAGTTCAACTTCATATGACCCTCCAAAAGCATTAACACTCACTCGATTCTTGACTGGGAAGTATGCTGTCCTTCTCATGGGAAGAAGCTTAGCTTTCTTATCATTTTTCGAGCTGACAAATAGAAGTTTGCATTAGATGTCCTACATGACCACTAGTAGCTGTCACTGCCATATAGGTTGTTTTTTATGCCAATAGGTGTTATTTGCAGTCAGGCCATTCCTGCAATAGTGCAGATTGATGGTTGAAAACATGCCTGGACATGGCAAGACCATGGTGCACATCTCAGCCGTAGATTTTTTTGCTGTGCCCATTGACTGCTACAGTGCCTGATCGATGGTGAGGATCTCGTGTATCACTGCAAGACCATAGGGATGATTGCAGCCTTTGATTCACACTCTTGTTCCGCACATAAATGCAACCACGCAAAATATTTTCACCCCTCATTCTTTGTTAATGCCTCACTTAAGTACTGTTCTTAGTTTTTTTGGGACAACTTTCCTCACAGGACGTTCGGCTTTTGTGGGAGAGACATGCTCCTCCACATTGCCCTTGCAGCATGTATAGATAGGTTGGGCAAGGGACGGTAAGAGCATGTTTTTAGAGGGAAAACCAATACCCTGGTATGTAGAGCCCACATGAAACAGTCCTTGGGAAGGGCCTTGACAGACCTCTGCATTTAAAAGCAGCATGGTGGATGTTTGGCATTGTTTTAGGGTTGCTGGAGGAATACAGAACTGAGCAGCGTGTTGAGAGCATGCAATGTTGCAGTGTTTGGTTTTGGAGAGGAAAAGTAAGTACACCTCTTGCATTGGTAATTTCGTTCCTTGTTCCGTCTGCCCTAGTTATGAGTTCCTTGATTTGATTTTGGCCTCTACGATCGATGGTCTCTTTCCTGGGCATGAAGTGACTCTATACTGGCTACCTGTATCATTCCACACAGTTACTTTTTGTAAGTTGTTTAACTAGACAACCTGGGAAACGCCCTAGAGGGTCCCGTACCAGCCTAGAAACATACCAAGTACTGGTACGGGGTACGGTACGCTGTGGGTATGGCTGGAAACATACCCACAGGGACAGGGTACGGTTTGACTGTACCCGGACCGTACTTTGTCCCTGTGGGTACGTTTCCAAAAAAAAACTTTCCTTTTTTGGCAATTCTTTCCTTTTTTGGATTTTTTGGTGGAAAAATCACAAGGAGAGAAAAAAAATTTGCCATTTTTGGAAAGGGTCCGGGCAGATGTAGCAGCAAAAACTTGCATGTGCCATAACTTTCATTCTGTGACTCTGTTTCAAGTGTCGTTTTCTCTAAAAGTGTATATTTTCACGAGCTCTATGCATTGATGGCAATATTTTTCTTATTTTCATAAAATCCATTTTTGCACCTTTTTGGACCAAGCAACTTCTTGCAATCTTTTGAAAGAATCATGAGCTTTGATCGCCTGTAGACAGATTAGGAATTAAAAATACTGGATAGCTTTCCAAAACTCAGCGAGTATCGTGCTTGGACTAATCGTCCCACCTGCCAGCTTGGATCCATATTTTTCCTGCTTAGTTATGATGTTTCGGGAAATATGTCAGACAATACTATCGTGCTGAGTGGATCAAGGAAGGTCACCATGAACAATCAAAACTCCTTGAATCTTATCACAGTCACTAAGATAAATAACTGTGATAGAGAAATAATAAATTTCAATAAGTATGCAATGTATGAGAATTAAATTTCAGTAAGTATGCAAATGCTTCTTTAAATTTATAATATATATATATATATATATATATATATATAAAATGTACCCAAAAGCGTACTGTACCCAAGATTTTTAAAAATTTGCCGTATCGGCATACCGTACCCGTACCCGTACCTAGGTTGTCTAGTTGTTTAATAGTCTAACATAGTGGTGCCCTGTACATAAACCTTCCAACCCTAATGATCCCCTATTCTACTTAGAGATTTTTTATTCAATACCAAGCATATGTAGCCATAGGAAACGACAGACAGATTTTCAATTTATTTTTTGCAATGATAGTTCAACTGTCCCCCTCTCAATAAATAGTGTGAATTGGTGAAAGAATTTTGTAAAAAAGTTTTAGCTGTTTTTACCTGGTCATTCTAACGATTTTCTGGTTTTTTGAGTTTATTATATTTTAAGTTTTAGTATGGAAGATATATTTACCTGTACATGCTTTCTAGGTTATAATTGTTTATAGCAATGCATTATATATGTTTCTTTTATCATTCCTTTAGCTCACAAAAAATAGGTTTGCATTTGTAGTCCATACGACCCTTCAAACGCATTAACACTTGCTTCATGACTGGGAAGCATTATGACTCCCCATGGGAAGAAGCTCAACTTTCTTATCATTTTCTGAGTCGACAAAAAGAAGTTCGCATCAAAAGTCTTGTGTGACCACTAGTAGCTGCCACTGCCATATAGGTTGATTTTTTATTCAGACTGGTAAGAAGATGTTGGACCCAAATTATTGTGCATATTGTTGGCTTTCTGTTTATGGATTGAAAGCTTTGGTGACACAGATGATTTTTTAGAGTCAAGGCTCTGTAGTACTGGATAAAAAATTAACCATTGTTTGGCCTCTTACTAAGTATTTTTGGAGCTGGCCACTCTTTCTAAGGAATGCTAGTGTTGAATGTGGATGGTGGAAAAATGTACACAATGTCCTTGAGGCGAGATTCACGAGAGTTACATGATGTTTTATTAGTAGTTTTGGATAAACTTCAAAAGAAATTGGGCCATTATGCAGACCGGTTTGAATAGTAGCTAATAATGAATCTTTGAAACTATCAAATTCTTAAATCCATTAAACAACACATCACGGAGGCATTTAGACCACGTCGAAACAAGGGAGTAATACCTATTTGGACACATCCTATATGTGCAAACTTAAAGGTTTTTTGTTTTTTTAAAGATTTAATATCACTGGGATCTATTAAAGGAATATTATATTCATGGGAAGACGTCTGAGAAACTTAGATGACAGACTCTCTAGTTTTTAGAGTAGTGGCAGCAATAAGATGAAATGCAAATAACTTAGCATATACTTGATTATATGGGATCTTAGGCAATTCCCATGCCGGTAAAGGATCAGACTCAGACTGAACATCAATTGCAGAATTGACAGGAAATACATAAGATAAACTTACAAAATCTTGATCCAGATCTCCACCAGAAAGACTAGCACGATCTTCAAATTCCATTTTAACTGATACTATCAAGCAACTCTTCAGCAGGACTTACGGTATCGTCCTTCAACCTAAAACTGCACTCAACCACGATGACTTACAAACGGGAGGCTCGCCTCTTTGCGTGGCTTACGAGGTATAAACTTGATTCACAGATGAAATAACAAGAAATATGCAATAGATCTTCAAGATAGAAACTCAGATAAAAACTTGTAAATCTTATTAATCACTTTCTTTATACATTCAGATCCTTTGCTCTGTAGAACAGAGAACCAGCTCTGATACCACTTTCTCAAATCAAGTATAAACTTACAAACTTTCAAACTGAATATTCAACTTATAACACTGAACAAGAGCGAACAACTTTACTTACAAACTCTTAAAGCCAAGACTCTATAATCTTTGATGTAGCTCCTTATTCTCCGATGTAGCGAATGAGTCTCAACATGCCTATATATAAGAATGCGAGAGGCTTTTCACCGGATCATAGGGCAACCTGGAAACCGGGAACTGGTAACCTAGGTGAACAAAAGATTCCCACTAAAGAAAGTAGGAATAGACACATGGGTACACGCACCACCCATTATAACACCTTTAGATAGTGGGGAGGTCCACCATGCTTTCGACAAGACCTAAAACAAAATCTTATCATGCTTTATTAAAGATGACAACAAGCTTGTCATCATAGCTTTTACGGACTATACTGAACACTGGGACCACTGTCATTATCGGAGGAGCTAGAAGATTCCTCGCACTCATGTCTCTCTGCAAAGTAGGGATCACGAGTATTTCTTTCATACCAAAGTCTGGATAAAAATGCTGTCCCATCAATATTTCTATTGAGGTGTTTTCTCGTAGGAAAAAGATATTGATCTGGAATCCTCAAGATACACGTTCATTGTATGAAATGCACGTGCATCCTCCTGCCCCTGGTCAATTCTTGAGGATTCCAGATCAATATTTTTTTCCTACGAGAAAACACCTCAATAGAAATATTGATGGGACAACATTTTTATCCAGACTTTGGTATGAAAGAAATACTTGTGATCCCTAATTTGTAGAGAGACATGAGTGGGAGGAATCTTCTAGCTCCTCTGATAATGACAGTGGTCCCAGTGTTCAGTATAGTCCGTAAAAGCTATGATGACAAGCTTGTTGTCATCTTTAATAAAGCATGATAAGATTTTGTTTTAGGTCTTGTCGAAAGCATGGTGGACCTCCCCACTATCTAAAGGTGTTATAATGGGTGGTGCGTGTACCCATGTGTCTATTCTTACTTTCTTTAGTGGGAATCTTTTGTTCACCTAGGTTACCAGTTCCCGGTTTCCAGGTTGCCCTATGATCCGGTGAAAAGCCTCTCGCATTCTTATATATAGGCATGTTGAGACTCATTCGCTACATCGGAGAATAAGGAGCTACATCGAAGATTATAGAGAGTTTTGGGTTTAAGAGTTTTGGGTTTAAGAGTTTGTAAGTAAAGTTGTTCGCTCTTGTTCAGTGTTATAAGTTGAATATTCAGTTTGAAAGTTTGTAAGTTTATACTTGATTTGAGAAAGTGGTATCAGAGCTGGTTCTCTGTTCTACAGAGCAAAGGATCTGAATGTATAAAGAAAGTGATTAATAAGATTTGAGACTCATTGCATATTATATATACATGTTGAGACTCATTCGCTACATCGGAGAATAAGGAGCTACATCGAAGATTATAGAGAGTCTTGGGTTTAAGAGTTTGTAAGTAAAGTTGTTCGCTCTTGTTCAGTGTTATAAGTTGAATATTGTAGTTTGAAAGTTTGTAAGTTTATACTTGATTTGAGAAAGTGGTATCAGAGCTGGTTCTCTGTTCTACAGAGCAAAGGATCTGATGTATGTATAAAGAAAGTGATTAATAAATTTACAAGTTTTTATCTGAGTTTCTATCTTGAAGATCTATTGCATATTTCTTGTTATTTCATCTGTGAATCAAGTTTATACCTCGTAAGCCAGGCAAAGAGGCGAGCCTCCCGTTTGTAAGTCGCCATGGTTGAGAGCAGTTTTAGGTTGAAGGACGATACCGTAAGTCCTGCTGAAGAGTTGCTTGATAGTATCAGTTAAAATGGAATTTGAAGATCGTGCTAGTCTTTCTGGTGGAGATCTGGATCAAGATCTTGTAAGTTTATCTGATGTATTTCCTGTCAATTCTGCAATTGATGTTCAGTCTGAGTCTGATCCTTTACCGGCATGGGAATTGCCTAAGATCCCATATAATCAAGTATATGCTAAGTTATCTGCATTTCATCTTATTGCTGCCACTACTCTAAAAACTAGAGAGTCTGTCATACAAGTTTCTCAGACGTCTTCCCATGAATATAATATTCCTCTAATAGATCCCAGTGATATTAAATCTTTAAAAAAGCAAAAAACTTTTAAGTTTGCACATATAGGATGTGTCCAAATAGGTATTACTCCCTTGTTTCGATGTGGTCTTAATGCCTCTGTGTTGTGTTGTTTAATGGATTTAAGATTTGATAGTTTCAAAGATTCATTATTAGCTGCTATTCAAACCGGTCTGCATAATGGCCCAATTTCTTTTGAAGTCTATCCAAACTACCCTGTCAGTCTGTAAAAGGAAGACTTGCTTAAACAAGTCTTGAGATTACATCTTGCCACTACTGGTCTACATATGAAGCCTGGTGCTTGTCCGCTTGCAATTCATTATAAAGTCATCTATAGGCTTGTCAATACCATGTATCCTCAAAGATTCATTATTAGTTTGTAAAGCATGGTATTTCCAAAGGCAGTAGCGTGGTGAGTCATGTAAGTTTGGAAAGTCAAAAGATTGAACAAAAGATTGAACCTGAGCTGATCTCATGGTCGCAAATCAAAGTCCCCAAAGAATGGACTTTGTCAAAGAAGTTCCTTGAAAAAATCAGCCCAAGTTGGAGAACGCCACAGCCGTTAATGAATCAAATCTAATGTTACTTTGTCATTTAGATCTAAAAGTTCTTTGTCTGAATTACCCAGATCTGCTTCATCTAGATCTGATAGTTCTTGTTTTCTCTTTAGGAGAATCTTCTAGAAAGTCTGTTAAAGAGCAGACGTATATATGTAGTCATAACAGTCTTGTACATGACCCCAATACTGACTATTTATGGTGCAAAGATTGTGAGCAACTGATAAAGCAGAAATATGTTCCTTCTAATGGTCCAACCATTAGTATGGCCATCTAGAGCATCTCATACTTCATCTTCATTTCCATCTTTAGACAGTACAGAAGTCTTGTCTCCAGACTCATCCCAAAAAGCTGTATTTTGGTATCAAAGGTCTGTAGATAGGCATATAGATCCATCTGAGTCCTCCAAAATGCTTAATTGGACCAATAAAGCTGTCAAAAATGTACATGATAGGCTTCAGTCTCAAGAGTCTATCTTAGCAGAAATGGAGAAAACCCTGAAAGCTATAGAGTTAAATCAGAAAGGAGATGTGTCTGGTGCTTTAAAGTTGTTAAATTCTAAAATTGATGATGTTAGTACTTGTGTCAAGAAGGTAGAAAAAAGTGTTGAAAAATACCTCTACTTATGTGTCTACTTGTCTAGATATACCTAAAGTTGTTACCAGAAATGTTGTAGATATTGTCCAACCTGTAATTGATCAGACTGTAGATATCCAAAAAGATGTGTCTTCTAAGCTCACAACCACCCATAAGCTTGTACAGTCTAGTCTGCATCACCTAACTGAGTCCACTACTGAGATCAGTCAATAAATAGATTCTGTCCAAGAATCTGTAAGTCCAATTCCCATCATGGTTCCACAAGTAGAGCAAATCTTGGAAAATACCAAGAAGCCAGAAGAAGATAGAACCTGATTGGTCACAAGCAGTGTCTTGGAAAGAAGTTACAGAGCTTGCTGGATCTTCATCACAGCATAAAGCTATTTTATCTCAGTACAGTCCATTATTCTTATCTGAGAAAAAAGATGATGATAAAGAGATCAATTGGAATGGTAAAAATTCCCCTGAAGAAGCAGAAAGCATGTTTCTAGGAGAATCATCTGGTACAACAGCTGAGCCATTGCATGGTACTGCAAGAACTCAGACACTCCAGCCCAATTGGTATAAATTAGATTGTCATTCTATTGAGCAAATCAAAGAAATGATTCATGGAATGATAGGATGGGCTAATTCTCAGGTAACTTTGTACAGAAAAGATCCGCATTTAATAGCTGAAATGATTGCTAATGGTTTTGTTGGTATAGTTAGAGAATGGTGGGATGCTAACCCACATCAAAAAGATATTTTACAAGGTGGATACTCTGCATTAACTGCTGCTCTTATTAAAGAATTCATTGGTAATGTTGATAGTAATAAGCTCCAGAATACTTCTTTATTCTTAAGAGCTAGATTATGTGATATGAGCAGAATAAAAGAGTATCAGTGTTATATGCAAAAGTTGTATTACAATTCTGGCAATATTAATGATCCTACAATGAGGATGAGATATATAGAATCTTTTCCTGCTTATTTTTCTACAGAATATAAGAAGGCGATGCATGGAAAAACTCCTGATGAGTTAAGTCTTGGTGCCATCAATCAGATCATTGATGAGACTAATGCTCGGCTTTGCAGAGAAAAGAAGGATCGTAAAGAAGCTATTAAGGCTCAAAAAGCCTTAGGCCATAAGTTCTGCCAGATGATTGACATTGACCCTTTTGGCTGCAATTCTCAGTTGTCTTCCCGCAAGAAGAAGGTATGTACAGAATGTTCTTCTTTTTCAAAAGGGAAGGGTCAGGGTAAATACAACAAATACAATAAATTCAAGAAAAAGAATAAAGATTCTTTTGTAAGAGTAAAAGTCCATATAGAAAGGACTTATTTCAGAAAGAAAAAGTATATTGGTAGGAAGAAGAAGTTTATTCCTACCTTTATCTGTAAAGGAAAGCACTATGCTAATGAGTGCCCCCAGAAAGAAACAGATAAAGGTAAATAAGATTAATACTCTTGCTGCCAAGGGTATTACTGATAAAGAATATTGTTTGATAAGTGATTCAGATAGTTATTCAGATATTTCTTACCATCTAATGAAGAGGAAAGCTTATCAGCTCAATGAGTGCTAATTCAGGAAGTTCTTTGATCAGATAAATGTGGTAAAGTGTAAGATTAATACTCTTGCTGCCAAGGGTATTACTGAATAGAAGAATATTGTTTGATAGTGATTCAGATAGTTATTCTTCAGATATTTCTTATCAGTCTCAGAAGATGAATTCTAATGAAGAGTTTCAGATAAATTGTACAGTACTCAGATTCAGATTCTGATAGTACTAATTCAGGATATAGTTCTTTGCCATCATTTGTAAATGGTGGTATGTGTAAATATGAATGCTAGCTTTCCGCATCCTATGATGCCTTTATCTTCAGAGCTTCTTCTCAAGCAACTACAATTGAGACAAAGTGAGTTCGAAGACTGTCCCCCTTGGGACACTGCAAGAAAGATATTTCTGTCAAATAAAGTCAGAGAACTTGAAAGGAAATATTCTCAGCAGTTGAGAATTGAGCAAGATAATCAAATCAGAAGAGAAGAAGAAGAAGAAAAAGAACAACAAAGATTGTATTGTCAGGAAAGATCATATTCACCAGTCCCTTCAAGGCCTCCATTCCAAGGACGTGTCCGTCAAAGGCAAACTCCCTACAGAGGAAGAGGTCGAGGAAGAGGTGGAAGAGGTTCTCCTCCAAGGAGAAGTTTTCCATTTTTGTTTCCAGAAGAAGATTTCAAGAAGAAGTTTCAGGAACCTGTTGCTACTATTCTAAGTACTGATATCATGATTCCTGATCCTGAAATAATGAAGACCTGGAGAAGAAACAGAATTGAATTTCTCCAGAAAGTAATTGCAAAAGCTACAAATGAGTATATAAGACTCATTGAAGAAGAAAATAGAGACAAAAAGGAAGCTGAAGATGAAGAAGACTTTGAAGAAGCCTACCAGCAAATTCTTCATCAAGATGCAGAAGCATCTGTCTCAGCTGAAGAAGTAAATACAGAGGTATGCACAATAAAAGGTGCTCAAAATCCTTTCATTTCTATCATGATTTGTATTCCTAATATCAAGCCATACTCCATAGATGCCATGATAGATACTGGAGCTGATATTAGCCTGTTAAGATCTAAAGCCATACCTCCTGATTGTTGGTCTGAGACATATCTTAAAATCAATTTTGATAAAAAGAAGTCATCTCTAGGTATACAGCCTATGTTCCTGTCAGGATAGAAGGTTATGAAAGAACCTTGCAATTTTACCAGCATGATATGATATCCTATGACTGCCTGATAGGAGTAGATGCCTTACAAGAATGTGGTACTTTCAGTCTAACAAAGATTTTATATCTCTGTTCAATCCAGATGTCCAAATCCCTAGAAAGTACTCATTCAGAACTATAATCCCTTTACCAGAGCCTAAAAAAGAGTCTAACCATGAATGGATCCATAAGTCCATAGCTCTGTGTAAAAGTAACATAGATGATATTGTTACAAAGATCAAAAGAGATCTTTGTTCTGATAATCCTCATGCTTTCATCTCTAGAAGAAAGCATATCTGTTCACTTGATCTGCAGCTTGTAAAGGATGATAAAGGAAATGAAGTTGTTCCTAAGTTCAAAGCTCATCATAGAGGAATGATTCCCTCTGAAAGAAAGGAATGTCAAGAAGAAATCAAGAAGCTACTTCAAGGAGGATTCATTCAAGAATCTAATTCTCCCTGATTATAAGCCTCTAAATGAGTTTGTTACTTCTGTTCAGCATTCAATTCTTGCCAAAGATGATGGCATGTGCTGCATTTTACGTCAACAAAAGAAGTGAGCAGATTCGGCAAAAGAAAAGGCTTGTAGTTGATTATAAGCCTCTAAATAAGTTTGTTCACTTCTGTTCAGCACCCAATTCCTGCCAAGGATGATTTGCTAGCAAGATCAAAGGATCTAAAGTTTATAGCAAGTTTGATCTAAAAAGTGGTTTTTGGCAGATCTTCCTCAAGCCTGAAGACACATTCAAGACTGCATTTGTGGTACCAGGAGGACAATATGAATGGAAAGTCCTTCCTTTTGGTTTAAAGACTGCACCATCCATATTCCAGAAAGAAAATGGATTCCATATTTGGTGAGTTATCTGAATTCCTGATAGTATATATTGATGATATACTAATCTTTTCTAAATCACCAAAAGAGCATATTGATCACCTTGAAAAGTTTTATGAGACAGTCTATCAGAATGGTCTATGCTTGTCTCCCACTAAAATGGATATTTTCAAGGATGAAATGAATTTTCTTGGAATCAAGATAAAGGATGGATCCATAGAAATGCAGAGTCATATTGTGTCTAAAATCCAAGAATTTCCTGATCAAATTACAGAGAAAGAACAATTGCAAAGATTTCTTGGATGTGTAAATTATGTTGCAGGTTTCTATAAAGACATTGTTGCTGACAGAATTCTTCTTAATAAAAGATTAAAGAAGAATGCTCCTGCCTGGTCTGATGAAATGACTCAGGCTGTTAAAAGAATAAAGAAACAAGTCTTGAACCTTCCTGCTATGTCCTTGCCTGGTCAAGGATTGAAGATCATTGAAACAGATGCTAGTGAGCATTATTGGGGAGCTGTTCTGAAAGAAAAGACAGACAACGGTAAAGAAAAGATTTGCAGGTATGCATCTGGTTCATTTCAAGGTTCTGAATTAAAATATCATTCCACTCATAAGGAGATTCTAGCTGCAAAGAAAGCCATTAAAGCTTTCTTGTTTTTTATCCAGAATGAACATTTCATTCTTAGATCAGATTTGAAAGATTTTAAAGCTAGAATGAGTAATGGTGACCCTGCCAATAAGACTGCATTCAATAGATTGCAGAGATGGGGTATGTGGTTCGATAATTTCAGTTTTGATATCGAACACATCAAAGGAAAGGAGAATTCTCTTGCTGACTTTGCCAGCAGAGAATTAAATCAATCCAGGAAAGTGAATATCACTCAGGTTTTCCATGAATTTGTTGAGTGCATTTGGAATACTGCTACTTGTCAGAATTATCTGGAATCAAAGAAAAGAAATGATAATGAAATGTCTTGGGAAGCTCAACATTTGCTTCTCTCTAGAGGAATCATTTCAGTTTCTCCATATCAGACTACAGAAGTAGCCTGTAGATTTGTAGATCCAGAAGTTCCAACAACAGAATTTCATACAAGACAAGATCCAATGGTATTCTGCACATTAAATTGGCAATGGAGACATTTCAGATATGTTGAACCTCCTGCTGATGATATTCCAGTTGAAGGGCGAAGGCTAAGACAATTGGTCCCCAGACCAAATACTCTCTGGAGATTTGAGTTTTCTAGACTCTGGCCTGAAGGACATCCTCTGGAGAATGATATATGGAACCGGCCCAGCACTCCTGGAGATAGGCAATATATTGCCAATCATTTTAAGTATTTCCTTTCCAAATTCCTTCCTACAAAGCTTTCTAACAGTCCATTGTTAAACATTGATCCTGATACTGTTAGGAACATTTTGATCAATTGTAAAATTCCGTGGTATGTAAAAATATGTTATTATGTAAGGACTAATCTCAACAGGGACATCATATTAATCCCAATGGACAACTATGGAGAAAAATCATCCTCCATCATACAATGAACGTGCATCCTCCTGCACCTGGTCAATTCTTGAGGATTCCAGATCAATATCTTTTTCCAACAAGAAGACACCTCAACAGAGATATTGATGGGACATCATCCTTATCCAGACTTTGGTATGAGCGAAATACTCGTGATCCCTACTTTGCAGAAAGACATGAGTGGGAAGAATCTTCCAGCTCATCCGATGAATGACAGTGGTCCCAGTGTCCAGTATAGTCCGTAAAAGCTATGATGACAGGCTTGTTGTCATCCGTAATAAAGCTAGATATGATTCTGTCTTTAGGTCTTGTCGAAAGCATGGTGGACCTCCCCACTATCTAAAGGCGTTATCATGGGTGGCGTGTACTCATGTGTCTATTCCTACTTTTCTTAGTGGGAATCTTTTGTCTACCTAGGTTACCGGTTCCCGGTTTCTAGGTTGCCCTTTGATCCGGTGAAAAGCCTCTCGCATTCCTATATATAGGCATGTTGAGACTCATTCACTACATCGGGAGGAAGAATGTACACAATGTCCTCTTCAAGTTAAGTGTTTGCGAGGATGAAAGGAGGTTTTGCCAATTGCATGTTTTTGTCTAGTAGTGCAGACCATGTTTATTGTTGATTTTTTCTTAGGTGATCAAATATGTTCATCTCATCTGTCAAATCTGCATGTTTGTTCATAACCAATTTAGAGAGTAAGATATAGGACTTACACGTAAGTAGCACATACCCATATAAATCTAGGGTTGATATTTCTTGCCGGTAGATGACACTTCCAATGTCTTTCAGATGGCCTTTCTTGGATCCTTTGGGCCCCTATATTGGGCACTTTGGACACCTTCAATGATTTTATTCCCATAGTTATATCTGTCTACTTTCCTTGGGCTCTTTCGTCATCTTGTTGGGCTCTTGATGCTATTGCTTCTATGATGGTGGCATTTGTTGGGCCCTTCAAGCTCCTCCCTTTGGCTCTTCCGGCCCCTCCATGGACCCCAAACCACTGTACACATTACACGCTATTGATCAATCATTTGCCCCTTCCCTTGAATGTAAACTTGTCTTTTGGTGAAAGACAAATGGATGAACTAATTCTGTCATGATACTCTCTTTGGGTTTACATGGGTGTTCTTTTCAATTTTTTTTGAGGGGATGATGGAAAAAGTACATATCAATTCCCATAGCTGCTATGGAATCTAGTTTCTATACAGTGTAGGAAAGATCCCACTTTTGAGACTTGAGTAAGATTTTTTGTAGTCATTCGTTCTGAATTTACTACTCAAAAATGACATATCAAGTAGGACCATATATGATAAAAAAACTTGCTATATGCAGTGTGCATTGCAGGAGTCATGCATGTCACATGTCCTCTATCTATAGGGTACAATGTCTTTTTTCACATGTCAGATCAATCTCTCACTTGGGATTTGGGTGTAAGCCAAAGCTTGAGATAAAACTCTTTTAATTTCTCAGATTAGTTCTAGGAAACCGGTTTCTATCTATTTTGCAGATAGTTTACTGTTTGTTTTACCTTTTTTTGGTGGGGGATTCTTATGGGCATCTCTTGCTTTTGTTCCTTTGTGGTCTTCCCACAAAATGATATATTTGCTAAGCTCATGAACTTTAAATGTTGCAGTGCAGGATTCAATGATATGAATATCATCTTCGCTTCTCTAGACGAAGACAATTTCAAAGACATGAAAACGGGGAAAACATAGGGGTTGTTCATTTGTTAGAGTATTTTGCGAGGCACTGTAATGAAATTGGGGTAGGAAAAAATCAGCTCTCTCTTATTAACTTTCATCTTAAAAAGTTTCAGCCCAACTAGATAAAAGAGGGGTTGTTGATTTGTTAGAGTATTTTGCAAGGCACTGTAATGAAATTGGGGTAGGAAAAAATTAGCTCTCTCTTATTAACTTTCATCTTAAAAAGTTTCAGCCCAACTAGGTAAAAGATACCCTCAAATTCGTCCACCTTTCTGTATGTTGTGCCAAACCTGTGTTACTCTTGGGCGTATTCTATTTGTTAATCTTGGGCATATATTCTCACGCATCTGCTCTTATAGTTCGGCTCTTTCCATTATAAAATGTTTTCTCTAGATGGTATGCCTCATAAACCATGTTCACTCTATTAGGGTGCATGTGAAACATGGATAAAAATGAAGATCCAAAGGGGGTAATTTGCCATGAAGTCAAAAGTTTCATCTTATTAACTTTCATCTTAAAAAGTTTCAGCCCAACTAGATAAAAGATACCCTCAAATTCGTCCACCTTTCTATATGTTGTGCCAAACCTGTGTTACTCTTGGGTGTATTCTATTTGTTAATCTTGGGCATATATTCTCACGCATCTGCTCTAATAGTTCGGCTCTTTCCATTATAAAATGTTTTCTCTAGATGGTATGCCTCATAAACCATGTTCACTCTATTAGGGTGCATATGAAACATGGATAAAAATGAAGATCCAAAGGGGGTAATTTGCCATGAAGTCAAAAGAGTGCACTCAGATATCCTAGTGGTTGGCAGCCACTCTCTTGGCCCATTCAAGAGGTAAGTAAGAAAATCCTACTTATTGTCCAGCTCTTTGCGAACCATAAATTATTTTTTTGTTGTAGTTATATATTTTCTAGCACTTGACATTGTATAACTGGTTCTGGTATATATTCTCCATCGTTTATCATTTGTTTATGTTTTATTTTGCAACTCCTAAAATGATTGAAAGCTATTTTTGGAAAGTCTTAAAAATGTATTTTAGTATTTTACATTTTTAAGGGTCTCCAGAGCATTTATGGAGTTTCGACGATAATGACTATGAAACGGAGTGTAATCATCGTTGAAATTGCCCTCGTCAAGTTCGTTCCATTCTCTTTCCAACGGTGTTTGCAGTTCTCAAAACAAGTCAACGGGCTAGGAGATATGACCCTAAAAAGGGGCATTAAATAAAATAATAATAATACGATAGATTTCAGTTTTTTCCACTTCTATCTTTTTGAATCCATCCCTAAGGTGGTGGATGACCTTTTGGTTCCCATCCTGAACCCTTCATATTCTATT
This sequence comes from Taxus chinensis, assembly GCA_019776745.2. Lineage (NCBI taxonomy): Eukaryota > Viridiplantae > Streptophyta > Pinopsida > Cupressales > Taxaceae > Taxus > Taxus chinensis. The sequence goes on from CM034150.1 coordinate 719,996,557, forward strand.
TTTAGCAGTCCTTTTCATATTCTCCTTCTATAGCTATAAAGCAACTTGTTTTGAATAAAGAGATAGATCTCCGGGTATACATCTCTCTTAAGGAGTTTGACAATTTGTATTCATTTGAAGTTGCAATAAAATTTGTTTGTGTTCACAACTCCTTCATTGTGAATTTGATTGTTATAACAAACATATTAAACACCATTGTTAGTGTGTTGTCCACGGGGTTGCACCTCAATCTAGATCATAAAATTTGACGATAACAGGGTGGAAATTTTGGACTATCAGAGCTTTTTTTGTAATTTTATTTCTGAATTGACTAAGGCAATGGTCCCATGGAGTGGGGCACCTGAATTTTCTCAGTAGGTGTTGGTAAAACAACTATGGAGCTTTTTACAACTAAATGGTCCCATGGAATACATGATTTTACCCTATAGCATCCATTTTTGAGGATTTTGTTTTAAAAGTTGATATTTGAGAAAAATCTTACCAAGATTTCTCATAGATGCCTACCAAGAAAAATGTGAAGCTATTTAGAGGAAAATGGTCCCATGGAGTACAAGATTTTACCGTACAACACCCATTTTTGGGTATTTGTGCTAGAAGATAATATTTTAGAATTTTTTACTATATATGAGTTACAATTTGGAATTAAAAATCCCTAAAAACTCTCAATTGGTGATGTGAATTTTTTACCCTCCTTGAGCTGCAGCTAGAAGTTTCCTATGATGCTCTACATTTTAAGGAAAAGGTTCTGTTTGCTTCTGTTCATATTTTGAAATTTTGCACAGGGTCACATGCAAAGAATGAGTAAGAGCCGTATTCCAATCTATGGGACTGCATTGTAAGAGTTCCTAGTCTAAGGTGATCACATGTAAAATGTAAAGAACATAGAAGTTTCCTATCATGCTCTACATTTTAAGGAAAAGGTTCTGTTTGCTTCTGTTCATATTTTTAAATTTTGCACAGGGTCACATGCAAAAAATGAGTAAGAGCCGTATTCCAATCTATGGGACTGCATCGTAAGAGTTCCTAGTCTAAGGTGATCACATGTAAACTGTAAAGAACATAGAATTTGCGCACGCCAAGAATAACAATTCAAGGGTGTTTCGTTGTACATTTGTAACATAATTCTATTCTAGGATATCTTCATGCCGTGAGGCATTCTACAATGGTAGCATGGAGTGGAAGACTCTCATGTCATGTTTGCAAAAAAAAACTGAGGCAAACATTATTTTATATATTTAGTTTAATTTATAAAAGTTATACATCTGTAATAGCAAAATCAACTATTGAAAATCAAAACAAATAAATAAGGTATCTTCTTACTTGCTGCACTTTTAAATAACTACAGTGGTATCAAAACAACTTTCTTCTACTCCTGTGGGTGTTTGCAGAGTTTTTAGATCATGGGGATTGCAAGTGATGGAGATATGAAGACCAAACTTTATAAGCTTGGGAAACGGCTCAAGGGTCCTTCACTTGAGAAGAGTGTATTTCTCAACACTGCAGAAAAATGTGGTAAGTTGTTTGTTTGGTAAAACAATCAAATTGTGGCATTGATGATTTTAGTTTTAGTTCCCTTGGTGACACATTTGGCTAGTTCTAGATTTTTGAGACATTCAAAGCCGGATGTGAGTCTTGTAGTTGTCAGTTGTATCAATGAAATTATGAGGATTAAAGCTCTGGAACCACTATACAGTGACAACATCATGAAGAAAATATTTCAGCTCATGGTGGAAAGTTTTGAGGGTCTTGGTGACACCAAAAATGCTCTTTTTGCTAAGAGGACCATTATTCTGGAAATTATGACAAACATTAGATCTTGGGTACTAATGGTAGATACGGAGTGTTATGGACTCATTTTCCAAATGTTTGATAATTTCTTTACTACTATTCATAGGGATCATACGAAAAATTATTTTTTTAATACAAACAATCATGTCTTTAATTTTGAATGAGAGGATGATATTTTGATGTCACTTCTAACAATCTTATTTGCCTATATGAGAAAGGGGGAACATGAAAATGTCATCTGCAGCAGAAGCACTAACTCGAAGTATAATAGATTGGTGTAAAGAGAAGATGTCCTATTTGACTAATGAAGAGTTTGTTTCGAGTGAACTATCAAATGTAGATCTACAGGATGCCATGCAAGGTAAAAATTTCGTATTGGTAAAAGATGTTCCATTACTTTTTAAGGATTGCATATGTGATAGTGAAGTTTTAGAAGGATGATCAAGGAGAAGTAAAATCAAATCCACAAGAGGGTAAAGAGAGTTTAGTGGTTGGAGCCACCATTCCGGATGATGATGTTGGCAATCGGTTTGAGCATGAAGAGGGCATATCAAATTTTTTTTATTCACCCAAAAGAGACAATTCACATGGTAACGTTTCAAGGTATGAAGAGGTTGATTTATAGTTGTATACTTTGTTTTTGCCGTCCCTTGTCCATTATGAATAAGATGCTAACAATAAAGTCAAGATAAAAGATGTTTTGTTGAGTGGAAATTGCAAAAATTAGACGTCTGAAATTCTTAGTCATGAAGAGTTTATGGGCAGCATGTGCAAATCACACACTTATGGGGGGTAAAACACATGTCATCATTTCAAGGTATGAATGATTACATGCTTTTCCATTGCCACTTTGTTTTTCTTACAAAATAAATATGATGATTGATGATAAGGAAAAGATGCAATTATATCTTCTTGGGCAACATATAGGGAGGAATGAGCATGTGCATAATTTGATATCCTATGGTTTACCATGTTACAATTCTGACCTGCAAAAGACAACCATTGATTAGGTAAGTTTTACCCACATATTTTCAATTATTTCATCATTATTTGAGAGTTTTTATTGCATGTATTATGGGTATGTTTCTCAATGGGTGAATCTTAAAGGAAATATTGACAAAATGTCACATAAATGTTCCTTGCTTGACCATACTTGACATCGATGTGACAAATTATATGGAGGTATTAGCTTTACTTGTGTAACATCTTTTCTATGTTTAAGGGGATGAATGAAATACATGGTTGTATGTGATGATCATTGAATTTGACAACTATGTGTTGTTCATCATGAGTATTTTGCATGAGAAAAACTGGAGGGAGAATGAAGAAAAATATGAGAATGTGTTATTGTTGTTAGGTTGCCATGAAGATTAGTGTTGATGTGCTCTCCATTTTCAGTTTGATATCTTTTGAGTTTGTTGTTCTACATGTTACAATTAATGTTTGGGACAATGAATGTTCAAGTTGATATCATGATAGAGCACATTTATGAGTTTGTTGCATGGTTGGATAATAATTTCGAAGGATAACAACCGCCGCTATAAAATTTTAATTGTTGCCATAACCATTTCCAACTCTTGGGTTGTTCCCACAGTTCAATTTTTCACCATTTTGCTGAAGAGTTCATGGCACATGGTGGTTGTTCTCTGCATGATTATTTTAGAGAGGGCAACTACTATCTTTCGATTCACATGGGAAAAAAATATGGCTACAACAGTAGATGGCGCAGCAAGAAAAATATTTTTCAACACTTATTTTTCTAATATGTTTGCTTCATGTGCAGGAATGACGACGCATGATGAGTAGTCCGTCACTTTTCATGAAGGCATCATTAAGTGGGCAACATTGGAGTTTTGCAAAGTTAATTCTATTTTTGGCTCCGCACCCTATGGTGAGGACTACCTCTTGGAGTTACTACTTTGGAGTTGATCACACGCATGCTTGGATTGTTACAAAGGAAGCCAACAAATTCTTCCCAATACTTCACCATTTGACCGGCACCGGTTCGAGACTCTGGAGGCACCACCTCACATCTTTTTTTAGGTGCATAACACATGGATCTATGAACGTGTTACTGCTTGAGGGCAAATAATCTCCGAGAGGGGAGGACTGTCATGTCCCCTTTTTCTGGGACATTACTAATATATATATCAGTTCTCTTTTTTAACAATGTAACCACCTCACATCTTTTTTTGGGTGCATGACACATGGATCTATGAACGTGTTACTGCTTGAGGGCAAACAATCTCCGAGAGGGGAGGACTGTCATGTCCCCTTTTTCTGGGACATTACTAATATATATATCAGTTCTCTTTTTTAACAATGTAACCCCTAGGCTTGCCTAGCGCTACAAGTGGGAGTTTCTGGATAGTTTAGAATGTGCACATAAGATAACAATTTCTTAATATTAAATTAAGAAATTAAATAAAGTGCACATGATAGTAGTTCATTAAATCTTTTTATTTTTAATTATGTTTTAGGGTGAAAACATTAAATGTTCGTTCATTGGATATTGCACCACTTAATTCTATAAAAGAGGGGGTCGCATTTCCTTTATGAGGGATGTTTTGTGGATATTATCGATGTAGCTCCATGCTTTAAGAAGGGATGTATGCCCAAATTTGATACTCTTGCTCTATTTTTTCTTCATTGAATATCTTTTGCAATTAATTGGAGTTGGTTTAAAATCGATGTGTTAGATCTATGCTTTTTTGCCTTAACGACTTTCCTATGTTGTTTGTAAGTGCTGGATTTCTCATTTAGCAACGATTTCTTATGTGATTAGTCTCCTATGTTTGGCGTATTTTATTGTGTTAACATGCTGACTGTAACTAAGCATGTTGGTGGGATATTTTAATTTGCAAACTCTCCTTAATGGCCCAACGAATGCCCTCATGACTTGTGATTATTCCAACGACCAGTATTGAAGAGTAAGTCTGCAATATTCATATTATTCTGCCTTGTGAATCGACTAGGTTCAAATGAAGTTTGAATGCTTAATGTTTTATGGCAGCGATCAGCTTTAGGGATCTATGATCTTGTGGAGCACTGTTTGCCAAGCCCTTTGGGATAATTTTTTTGTGAATTTCAGCTCCACACCAGTCTTGTAGTTTTGAGTGAAATCACCTAAGGAATGCCACCATTAAACACTCAAAACAAGATCAATATCACCAATGTCAACAACATAAAAATCATCAATTTCCTTATGCTTCCCAAGAGTGAGGGGAAGTTGTGAAATCTTGGTGGAACATGGAATGGAGGACCCATCCGCAATTGTAAATTTGAAAGCTTTACAATTTGGAGTTTCTAACCCCCTCGTTCTTACCAAGCTTCCATCAATGAAATTATGTGTGGCCCCACTATCAACCAAAGTGATATTTGGGTATGTCGGAAAGAGTGGCAAGTTTGCTTTCTATTCCTTCATCGTCCTTATCTTGCACATGCTCATCCATAACCTCATTAGTCCCATTGTTAACATCATTAAAATCAGAATTAAACTCAAAATCCAAATTAATGACTTCAATAAAATGAATTTGGCCTTTACCTTTACAATTATGACCCCTTGTCCAAGGAGTCTTACAATCAAAACACAATCCTTTCCTTCTCAACTCATCCCTTATGTCCTTTTGCACATTGTTTTGGGGCTGATTCCTATGTGGCGGTAGATAGGGCTGATTTGGCCCATTCGAGGCCTCTTTTGATGACCCAAGGGGTTGTCCCCTCTTGTGCTTTTGTGGACTTCTACAAATCAGTCCTTTGCTGCCCTTGAATTCCACTTTTGGACAGCGGATAAGTGGCATCAGTACGCTGCCCTTTTAGCCCAAAATCAACTCTATAAGCTGCACATTCCAAATCTAAAGTTTTAGTAATAGCTTCTTGCAAAGAGAGGATTAAATGCTCTTACCAAATCTTTCAAAGGCTCAACCAAGCCTTCCGTGAAGAGGACAATCAATTTTTTATCACTAACATTCGTCACCATGACTGCAAACAATACTTTGGAAATCCCCCACATACTCTTCAACACCATGAGTTTGCTTGAGTTGTGAAAGCTTGTAAAACTGCTGCATTAAACTCAGGAGATCCACCCAAATACAGATCGCTGCAATAAACACTGATTACCATTCAAACCAACATGGAGTTCGCTGCTAAGGGACACTAAAAATTACATTTAAACCCTCTTACACAGATCGTTATAACAAGAGGCCTTTAAACACCCAAAGCACACTCTAAATCAGTCGATCCACTTAAAGAATATACCATAGCTAAACCTGCAAACACGAGGTCTCAAAATACCATAATATTGTGCAACCTAGAGCTAGCTAGACTTGGAATATATCAGCCAATCAAAGGAGAATATTATCTAGAGTGAAATCGCTGCCAAGGAGGATTAATCAATGCATTGAACTCATATCATAGCTCCCTAAAGCTAATTGCTACCATAGAACATTAAACCTTCAAACTTCACTTGAACCTAGTCGATTCACAGGGCAGAATAATATGAATATTGTAGATTTACTCTTCAATATTGTTCGTTGGAATAATCACAAGTCATGAGGGCATCCGTTGGTCCCATAGACTCTTTAGTTTCGTGGACGTCATTAATCTTTCAAGTTAAAATATCCCACCAACATGTTTAGGTATAGCCAACATGTTAACACAATAAAATATGTCAAACATAGGAGACTAATCACATAAGAAATCGCTGCCAAATAAGAGATCTAACACTTACAAACAACATAGGAAAGTCGTCAAGGCAAAAGAGCATAGATCTAACACAAATCGATTCCAAACCAGCTCCAATTAATTGCAAGAGATTTTCAATTTAAAAAAATAGAGCAAAAGTATCAAATTTGGGCATACATCCCTTCTCCAAGCATGAAGCCAAATCGATAATCATCCAAAAAACATCCCACATAAAGGAAATGCAACCCCTCTTTTATAGAATTAAGAGGTGCAATATCCAATGACCGTTCATTTAATGTTTTTACCTTAAAATATAATTAAAATAAAAATATTTAATGAACTACTATCATGTGCACTTTATTTAATTTCTCAATTTAATATTAAGAAATTGCTATCTTATGTGCCCATTCTAAACTATCGAGAAACTCCCACTTGTAGCACTAGGCATGCCAAGGGGTTACATTGCTAAAAAGAGTGAATCGATATATATTAGTAATGTCTCGAAAAAAGGGGATAGTACAGTCCTCCCCTCTTGGATATTGTTTGCCCTCAAGCAATAACACGCTCATAGATCCATGTGCCAGACACCCAAAAGAAAATGTGAGGTGGTGCCTCCAGAGTCTCGAACCGGTGTCGGTCAAATGGTGAAGTATTGGGAAGAACTTGTTGGCTGTTTTTGTGACAATCCAAGCATGCGTGTAATCAACTCCAAAGTAGTAACTCCAAGAGGTAGTGTCATCACTATAGGGTGTGGAGCCAAAAATAAAATGGACTTTGCTAAGCTCTAATGTTGTCCACTTAATAATGCTTTCGTGAAAAGTGAAAGACAACAACTGCTCCTCGTGTGTCTTCATTCTTTCACATGAAACAAACATATTAGAAAAACAAGTGTTGAAAAACATTTTTCTTGTCCCATCAAGTCTCCATGATGTGAAAGGATCACAAGTCTCCCTCTATAGGGTGTCCATGATGTGAAAGGATCACAAGTCTCCCTCGTGTATGAGTTGCCATCTACTGCTGTAGCCATACTTTTCCCCCCTGTGAATCCGAGAGATAGTGGCTGCCCTCTCCTAAACAATCATGCATACAACCACCATGTGCCATGAACTCTTTAGCTGAATGGTGAAAAACTGAACTATAAGAAGAACCCAAGAGTTGGAAATGGTTATGGCAACAATTAAAATTTTATAGCGACAATTGTTATCCTTCAAAATTATTATCCAACCATGCAAGAACAACAATGCAACAAATTTATAAATGTGTTCTATCATGATAGAACTTAAACATCCATTTTCAGTTTGTTATTCCTTGAGTTTGTTGCCCTACATGTTACAAATAATGTTTAGAAGCACATCAACACTATTTTTTATGGCAGTCAACAACAATAATACATTCTCATATTTTTCTTCATTCTCTTTGTAGTTTTTGTCATGCAAAATACCCATGATGGACAACACATAGTTTCCAAACTCAATGATTATCACATACAACCCTGCATTTCGTTCATCCCTTAAACATAGAAAAAATGTTTCATAAGTGAAGCTAATACCTCCATATAATTTGTCACATCGATGTCAAGTATGGTCTAGCAAGAAACATTTATGTAACATTTTGTCAATACTTTCTTGAAGATTCATCCATTGAGAAACATACCCATCATACATGCGATAAAAACTCCTAAGGAATGAAGAAAGAATTGAAATTGAGGTAAAATGGGTCTACAAGATAAAATTTAATGAAGATAGAAATGTTGAAACTACATGGGTGAAACTTATCCAATCAATGGTTGCCTTTTGCGGGTCAGAATTGTAACATGGTAAACTATAGGATACCAAATTATGCACATGCTCATTCTTCCTTATATACTGCCTAAGAAGATGCCCTTGTACTTTTTTCTTATCATCAATCATCATATTTATTTTGTAAAGAAGACAAAGTGGCAATGGAAAAACATACAATCCTTCATACCTTGGAATAATGTCATGTGTTTTACCCCATAAGTGTGTGATTAACACATGCTGCCTATAAACTCTTCATGACTAAGAATTTTAGACGTCTAATTTTTGCAATTTCCACTCAACAAAGCATCTTTTATCTTGAATTTATTGTTAGCATGATATTCATAATGGACAAGACACGACAAAGACAAAGTATGCAACCATAAATCAATCTCTTCATACCTTGAAATGTTACCATGTGAATTGTCTTTTTTGACTGAATGAGGAAGTTTTGATATGCCCTCTTCATGCTCAAACCGATTGCCAACATTATCACCTGAAATGGTGGTTCCAACCATTAAACTCTCTTTACCTTCTTGTGGATCTGATTTTACTTATTCTTTGATCCATCATTCTGAAACTCCACTATCACATATGAAATCCTTAGAAAGTAAGGGAACATTTTTTACCAATACGAAATTTTTACCTTACATGGTATTTTGTGGATTTACATTTGATAGTTCACTCGAAGTAGACTCCTCATTAGTCAAATAGGGTTTCAGTTTCTCTTTACACCGATCTATTATACTTCGAGCTAGTGCTTCTGCCACGGGTGACATTTCTTGCTCCTTAAGCAAATAAGATTGTTAAAAGTGACATCAAAATATCATCCTTCACATTCAAAATTGAGGACATGATTTTTTGCATTAAAAACAAACAATTTTCGCATGATGCTTATTAATACTAGTAAAGAAATTATCAAACATTTGGAAAATGAGTTCATAACACTCCACATCTACCATTAGTACCCAAGATTTAATGTTTGTCATAATTTCCAGAATAGTGACTCTCTTAGCAAAAATAACATTTGTGGTGTCACCAAGACCCTCAAAACTTTCCACCTTGAGCTGAAATATTTCCTTCATGATGTTGTCACTGTGGTTCCAGAACTTTAATCCTCATAATTTCACCGATACAACTGACAACTACAAGCCTCACATCCAGATTTGAATGTCTCAAAAATTTAGGAATAGCCAAATGTGCACCAAGAGATTTAAAACTAAAATCATCAAACCACAATCTGATTACTTTACCAAATATAAACAACTTATCACTTTTTCTAGAGTGTTGAGCAATAAGCTCTTCTCAAGTGAAGGACCCTTGAGCCGTTTCTCAAGGTTATAAAGCTTGGTCCTCAAACCTCCGTCACTAGTAACCTCCATAATTCAATCTCTGCAAACAACACCCACAAGGAGTAGAGGAAAGTAGATTTGATACCACTGTAATGTGCCCTCTTAGGACAATTTAGAAAATGAAGTATTTGTCAAGATCAAACAAATAATGGATAAACCCTTTTGGTTAAGCGTAAAATATCCCAATGTTAGCTATTTTGAACCCAAATGAGGATGGAACTAGCTAAGGTGGTGGGAAAACAATTGAAATTCAAACACATTCAAATTAGATATTTAACTGCTGAAAAATAATCAATAATCACAACCCAATTGTTGCAATCTTCCGAAATTATTTCCCGCTTAACCATCAAAGCAAAAATCTTCAAACTTTGGATTTTGGGCCACAAAAATGTGAAGAATAATATTCTAAAATTAGATTTCTTACAGCCAACACGAAACCCTAATTTTGCCCTAAAAATAGGTCACCCAACACATTCAGGGCATTAAATCAACTCTAAAAATTATAAAATTATTTTCTCCTTATTCCTCCTAATTTCTACCACCAAATCCAATATTAAATTGATCTCAAATTGCCAAAATGCTAGCAACTCCAATGTGTTTGCAAATACGTTGCTTTCATCACCTTGATAACTAGTGCAATAACTTGCTGTTTATTTAGGTGCTACCCCTGAAAATGGGAGGGCCTTATGTCAATAGTCGAGGCTTATAAATAATCTTACCTGGACAAAGGGAAAGTTGGGGAGTATTTGGTACATATTTTTTGGTTCATTTCTAGGGTGTGAGTGTTTGATAGAAAAGGAATAAATACAATATTTTCGTAGAGACTCTCGTATTTGATGAGATCCTTGTCTGTTAAGTTTGAATGTTTAGATGGGGAACTTGACAGTCCAAAATTATCTGATGAAGATATCTTTGTTGTGTGGGTGATATGATAAAGTTTAGCATTCTATATAGTACGTACAATAACTCTGTTGTTTGCAAGTCGATGTTCTCGATATGACATTTGAAGGATGGTATATATGTTCTATCAATTTCAAGGAATGGTTGTAAGTTACTACTAGTTCTTGAAATCCAAATCATATTCTTTTCCTCCAAAAGAACAAATTTGAATCTACATATTAACTCAGTATGAAGTTCAAATCCTTTGTTCATGCTCTAATATGCTAGAATATGCTATAATATGCTATAATATGCTAGAATATGTTATAATATGCTAGAATATAGAAGAAGCTTTCTATTTAGTGCATCGTACAATGCCTGGATGCTCACCAACAAGGAACTATGAAGATCATCAAAATCATTTTCAAAACTCAGATACTCCATCATGGTATGTGATTCCTTAGCCAGTGTTTTGGATCTATATTGGTCATCACTTTGAGTATCTGCTGCCTGAATTGATTTGTACAGCTATGTTAGGTGTGTTAGGTAGAATGTAATGACATTGTTGTCTGTAGTTGCTTGATTAAGTTTTGCATATAACTGCAAGTAATAGATGAACTTGTTTCCTTGGCTTGTATTTTCATTTTGAAAAATTAAGACAGGCTCTCTTGCTAACAAGTTTGCTTGAAAACCAACACAGGATTGCAATTATCTTGTGCATAAGGCTTGAAAGGTGTGTATTTTGATTAGTAGTATAATTCACCAAATTGAAATAGTAGAGATATTTTCTATAGCTGATACTCATACATGGCTGGTCGTGTTTATTATTGATAGTATGTCATTAAATAAGTGTGTTACTTGTTATACACGGTTCATATGAACCTAGGGATTAGTGCATATTTTACTTTTACCGTAGGTAGGCCATAAACAAATTTCTCACATTGAATTTGGTGCCATGGATTTGGCATCTTCTTTGCGTTTAAAACATAGAACATTTCAAATAAAGTTTTGCATGAATGGGCACGAAAGTTATAGATGTTTGATTTTCATCAAATGTTTGCTTTCAAAGTTTTAGGTGTATTGATTTGGGAGCATGATCATGCAAGGATCAAAACAATAGTGCAATTATAGATGTATCTTTAGTTTTATGGATCAAAACAATAGTGCAATTATAGATGTATCTTTAGTTTTATGATATACAAAGATTGATATAGAAACTATAGAGTAAAATGCAACTTAACCTTAAATAAAGAAGTAAGAATGATGCATAACTAATGCAATGCAATAATAGTTGTAGCTATAGTCTTATGCAATGCATAACTAATGCAAAGGTTGGAGAGTAGTAATTTATAGTCATAATTATATCTTATTATCACCTATAAGATAGTCTCCTTTATGTATGTACACGTTTCCTGTAGTTTTTTATTTTTTTATCTAATCAATGGAAGTGTTGCTACCATTTTGGTATGTAGGCTAGTGTAATGTCCCTTTCTGTGCTGAAATTGAAAAACAAGGAAATAGCACAAATCCCAATTGATAGTAAACCAAATTTTATGCAAGAACTAGGGTAGCGACCTGTTTTAGGTCCACCAAACCCTAAGTGACCTAGGGTAAGTTCGGATTTTTGTCTTCTCCACACAAATTTTCAGAAATACATCAACAACACAAAACCCTTGATGAAATCATGCAAAATAATTGCTTCATCCATAAATTTTAGACTATTGAAACTAATTAATGCCCAAAAAACAACTGAAACTTCAAAATTCTATAACTTAATAAATACTTAGAAAAAATGCAAATGATAGCTCAAAAAGACCATAAAAATGGCAGCTATTAGACAAATTAAAATAAGATTTTTCTAACCATCAAAACCCACTATAAAGTGATCCAAAAATCTCCAAATGGGTAGATCAAGCTGGAAATGAGTGTGGCAGTACCGGAAAGGCGTGCACTAGCTGAAATTTGTGCCTTGGCACTGATAGAAACCCTTGCCGTTTTGAAATTCTGAATTTTGAAGCTCAAATGTGACTCCTAGATGAAGCCACCAATGCAACAAATGAGGGTTTTCGTTTCCAAGTGTTGTAACTATTGAGGGTTTTCGTCCCCAATAGGATCCAATGAGGGTTTCCGTCCTCAATGGACGAGAGAAAGAGGCAAAGTGTGCTCCAACTCCAAGAAAATATTAAGATCCCAAAAATGTAGAATTTTCTCCAGGCCAAACAAACCCGTTGTATAGGTCACATGTGGTGCCAAATCTCTAAACATGATTCCCATGAGGACCGACCTCCTTGAGAGATATGTTTCTCTTTTATCTTCAAGCGTGCACTCTAAAGACCGATTTATTTATGAAAATATAAGTTTCTTTTTCTTTTCTTTTTTCCTATTTCATCTTCTTTTTATTTTTTTATCCTTTTTACCGACAAAAGAAACGAGTATTACAAATACCTTTATATTAATAATAATATTAAGTTGCCCCTAAAATGGAGAAGTGACTGGGCCCAACTTAAAATATTATTAATTATTTTATTTTAGAAAACAGGACATTACAGCTAGGCCATAGTAGCAAAGCAAAAGTGTAAATGGAATTCAATTTCTTCGGATTTAAATATGACAACTTGGCAAACTAAGTGTGAAATTGAAAAATAATAAAGAAATTCCAAATGACCTTTTTAAAAACTCCAGGTTGTTACTGATTTTACCTTTTTTTTGGGCATGTTATTGACCGTTGACCCTGGTTCTAACAATTACTTGGCACAACGAGTTAGTTTTGCACAAAATTCTAGTTGATTGGCAATTATTGGTGAGAAATCACGAGTTATCGGCTATTTACGCTTCTATGAACCAGGCGGCTGCAACTTATCTGCATCAAATTAAATGCTGAGTGCTGCTACGTTGTCTTTCTTTTGCCTGTGTTTGTATTTCAAACTATATATCACCTGGATACAATTCTGAACGAACGTGTATCTTCAAGTGGAAAATGGATTTTTTCTTCAAGCTTCCAATCTCATTTTGAATATCTGGGATGTATTCACTTGCTACCAGGTTTATTGAAATAGCAACGTAGAAGTGTGGTTTTAGCTGTAGCTGCATTTATGTTGTGCATATCACTACGAGAAATGCATTTTGTGGAATATATAGTGATTTTTGTCTGCGATTTCTTGAACATCCTATATGCTTTTGGAATTTCGATGGAATTATAACCTGGAAGTGATAGATGGAACTGTTCTCTCAAACTTCTGTTTTGAAAGATCACTGTATATTTAATGACAACTAAAATTATTGACAGGGTCAAAGTCAATACAAATTAGACATTGTTGCTGCAAATCGTTTTTTATTGGCTACATATATTAAGTATTTGAAAGACAGAATTTTGAAAGCCTGTTGTGACAGGAGTGATTAGACTTGCATGAATTGCTATGAAATGGATGTTACATACAATAATTATTTAATGACAGCTAATATTGCTATTGCTTGATTTTATGGTGTAAAAATAGCTTTATATTTTTATTGGCAATATATATTAAATATTTAAAAATTTAGATAAGGCAGAAATTTGAAAGTCCATTGTGACAAGAGTAATCAGACTTGCTTGAATTACAATGAAGAAGATGTTTAGATATAATTGTTTCTTAGCTGAGTGATAATATGCCCTGTCAGAATTTGATAATATCTAACCATGCTCGAGACGATAACACAATAGTATTATACTTATATTTATTTACCTTCTAAGCGTGCAATAATATCTGCTTTGTTGCAAAGGAGAGCAATGTGCTTGTATGTTTGAAGGAAGATCCTCTTCGAATGGGTTGTTTTGAAGCATTCCTTTGTTTACTGGTCCAGAATTATTATCAATTTTCATTTCTCCCATGTGTTCCTCATCATGTTGATTTGAAAGATAAAGGAAGTAATTGAAGGCCAACTTGCCTTTTTAGCTGTATGATCGGCGAGGAGTATTTGAAGATTACCACAAGGCCTAAATGAGTTTAGGAAGCCTCCTCATAAGATGTTGCTTAGGAGAGATACAGGTCATTGCAGTTGATTGTTGCCACATGTATTGCCTGCAAAGTTGTATGTGGTCAATGGCCAATCTAACCTGCCTTTTTATGTCATGTCCCCTTCTTTGCGCTAGTTCATTTTGAAGACCTTGGGCCCATTCCACTTCCTGTGAGCTTAAAGGGAAGAAACAAGAGAAGTATTTAATGTTATAATTGTCAGTTGCTTTTGTAGCTTCATATTATTTAAAGCAACTTTCTAATTATGACATAGAAAAGTTAGGTTGGTTCAAAAAAGTGCAAATATCAACTTGAAAAATTAAAAAAAACTCATCAAGGAGGTCAGTCCTCTTTGGGGGATCATCTTTTTGGATTTTGGTGCCAACTTTAGCTATATAAAGGGGTAAATGAAAACCCTCCTTGCACCTGATTAAGGACGGAATCCCTCATTTCTTGCTTGGCTTGGGAAAAGACATTCTTGCTTTTGGAATTCATTTTCTTGGAGTTGGAGCACAAAACTGCTTTCGATCTCTTGCATTTGAAAATGAAAACCCTCCTTGCACCTAATTAAGGACGGAATCCCTCATTTCTTCACTGGTGATCTCACACGGAGGTCATGCTTGAGCTACACTCTGATTTTCTTGGGAAACTCGCCATTTTCAGTCTATTGTAAACCCTCTCTGAGGGTAGCAACTTGCATAGTGGTGGAGTTTGGTGATATCTAGTGCACAACACTTCATTCTTTGTTGATGTTTTGGATTGTTCCTGATTTCTAAGGCTAGTTGCATTTGTCAGATTGAATTTTAGACATTTTAGACATTTTTGTAAGTGGATTCGCTGCTGTTGCAAATTTAATTAAATATAATCCATCCGAGGGTTTTAAAGCTTATTTCTTGGCTTGTACTTATTCTAAAATATTTCTGAAGTTTCCTACATGCTTTGGATGTTGTAAAAGTGGTTTTGGTGGTGAATTATTGCAATTTTCCTCTTGCTGCCATAAGATTTCAGACTATTATAAATTTCAGTTTTCTTTGAGTTGGGTTTGTGCCATTTTCCTTCTTTTTCAGTTTCATCCCAAAAAGGGACATTACATTTTAGCTATATGATGTGGCGAGGCTTTTTTAGGGATAACCACCGGGCCTCGTGGAGTCTGGTTAGGGGCTCCTCATAAGATGTTGCATATGAGAGATACAAGCCATGTTGTAGTTGGTTGTTGCCAAGAGTGTTTCCTACAAAGTTGTCTATGGTCAATGTTGCTATGTGGTTTTTCTTTGTTGATGTTTGCATGCTTGTTTTATCGCCATTCCTCTTAATTGTCCCATGCATAGTTCAAAAAAATAGTTATCGGCGATTAATCGGCAGGCCAAATTTTGACTCGGAAATTGGGGAATCGGCAATTTCTCGGCATTAATTGACAACTTTATTGCTACTTTAAAAAACATTTAATTTCTTGGCTTGTACTTATTCTAAAATATTTTTGAAGTTTCCTACATGCTTTGGATGTTGTAAAAGTGGTTTTGGTGGTGAATTATTGCAATTGTCCTCTTGCTGCCATAAGATTTCAGACTATTGTACCTTGTCCGAAAATTCAGTTGACTATTATAAATTTTCAGTTTGCTTTGAGTTGGGTTTATGCCATTTTCCTTCTTTTTCAGTTTCATCCCGAAAAGGGACATTATATTTTAGCTGTATGATGTGGCGAGGATTTTTTAGGGATTACCACCGGGCCTCGAGGAGTCTGGTTAGGGGCTCCTGATAAGATGTTGCATATGAGAGATACAAGCCATGTTGTAGTTGGTTGTTGCCAAGAGTGTTTCCTACAAAGTTGTCTATGGTCAATGCTCCTATGTGGTTTTTCTTTGTTGATGTTTGCATGCTTGTTTTATCGCCATTCCTCTTAATTGTCCCATGCATAGTTCAAAAAATCGTTATCGGCAAGCCAAATTTTGACTCGAAAATCGAGAATTGGCAATTTCTCGACATTAATCGACAACTTTATTGCTACTTTAAAAAACATTTAAATTCATAAAATAAACTTAAATTAAATAAATACCAGCCTAATAAATAAGAATTAACCACAAAAAACAACTCATAATATGATTACTCCAAGGCTCCAAGCAGTACCATAATGCATTGCAATGTGTCACTGTTAACAATATCATTAAAATGATTTGTTTAACATTACTTCAAAGCAAACTAAGAGATGGTAATTTTCTTCCAGACAATACTCACATGCAGTTTAACTTGGCCAGCCCTGGAAATATATTCATATGTTTTGACATTAAGATGACTTATATAAAGCACTACCGCTAGCATTTAGCATTTAGTTTACCCACTTGACTTCTTTGAAACATCCTGATTTCTGCTACAGTACACAAAACAGCCCTATAGAGCACTTTAGCTGACAAATAATTCAACATGACAAGATGCAATAACACATTCCTCCCAAATGACAAGTACAAATCTTGGTCAGAAAATCACAAAAACCCACTTCAAAATAACTGTGTTTTTTTCTGTTTAGATGTTTATACACTAAACAACGATTTTCAACGATTTTTCTACCGATTTTCTAGGAGTTTTATCACCATAAATCGCCAATTTATCAGCACAACAAAAATCGCGATTTTTTAAAAGATAAATTGTTTTTCATGCTTCCAAATTTGATTTATCGCCGATAAATCGCGATTTTTGGAACAGAGGTCTCATGTGCTTGCCAAATATTTTTTTCGTTTGCGTAATGTTCCTTGATCTAGTAGTGATTGCATTTGTAGAATGTCAACAATGCAGTATAACTTACTAATATTGAGCAAGCATAGTTTTAGCAAGTCGCAATGTATGCTTCTAAAGATAGACTGTATAACCACCTCCATGAGAGGCCACCACCTTTGAAGATGTTTCATTTGTCTGGATTGTATACCCAATTTCTTGTCATCTTTAAATAGCAATTAAGTAGTAAATTTTCATGTCCATTTATGGTTTCTTCATCAATAGTGGTCCACAACCATATCTCCCCTTCCATAGAGCTTGAGGAGGGAGGCGTGTCTTGATAGATCTTGTAAAGGAAATCAACAAAAGATTATGTACTTCCTTTCAGCACTAATTCTTATGGGAGGTGTTGCCGTATCTATCTCGCCCTCTTCATTTCCTTTAGAACTAGTGGTCCACTACCATTTTCCCCTTTCCATAGAACTAATTCTTCTGGGAGGGATTGCCATATCTATCGTTCTCTACTTTTCCATTAGAGCTAGTGTATGTACCTTTGGGATTGAAAATAGAATGAGACTTGTGTTATGAAGCAATGAATATTTCTACTTTGAGGCTTTTGGAAAATGAGGCAGGTGTCTTTAGCCTAACACTTTTGGTGAAGTATTTTGTCAAATAATTTGCCGGTATGATTGTATCTTTGTTGGCCATTTTTTTCAAACAATTTGATCTCTTTCTCCTTTTACATGTTGGGAAATTGTGGAAATCTTCAGTTGCAATTTTGACAAGTAAGCCGTGAAAACCTCTCTCATCTGGTGAAACTATAATTACCGTCTTCCTTGTTAAGATGTTTTCCTACGAACTTTGGCACAAAATGAGGTTTTCTTAGGAGCTATGTCAATATTGCCTGGTTTCCAATTAATGTTAATATGTTCTTACAATGACCATTGTGAAAGCTCTTTCATAAATAGTTCTCTTCCAGGTTAAGAGATCATATTTTTGCCTTTTCAACTGCATTTCTTATGTGTTTAATGGCACATTGTGTTGTCAGTGAACACTTCTCATTGGAGTTTAATATCTTAACCTTAACATCCATTTGTTTGTTTTATTTTCTAAAATAAAACCCATTTTTTCAAGCAACTCGAGCTCTTTCTCCTTCTACATGCTGAAAAATTGTGGACATCTTCAGTTGCTTTTACGATTCAAGTATGCTGTGAAAACCTCTCTCATTTGATGAAACTATAATTACCGTCTTCCTTGTTAAGACGTTTTGGCATGAGATGAGGTTGTCTTAGGAGGTGTGTCATCATTGCCTAGTTTTCAATTAATATTAAAATGTTCTTAGACCAACCAGTGTGAAAGCTCTTTCATTTTAAAAAAATAAATAGTTCTCTTCCAAATTGAGAGATCATATTTTTGCCTTTTCAACTGCATTTCTTATGTGTTCAATGGCACATTGTGCTATCTATGACCACTTCTCGTTGGAGGTTAATATCTTAACCTTAGCATCCATTTGTTTGTTTTATCTTCTAATAATAAATTTAGAAAATAGGCAAATTAAAACATCCAAGATTTGAAGCATCACCTTCATGTTGTCAATTATTCTTACCTAAATCTTCTGATTTTGTTCTTATCCTCTCATTTAGTTGGTTCATGTCCATGTCCCTTCCTATCTCAAATTCCCCCCATGTAATCTTGCTCAATTTGAGTATTCTCCAGTTGATTCTCCCAGGAATTTCAAGTTGTAAACATGCACAATCCTTCTTTTCTAACTTATGATTAGTGTCTCTAAGATGTTTTCCTTCTCCAATGCACTTATAGCATGTTTCTGGTTTTCTAATGGCTCGAGGGCGATTCTTTGTTAATGACTCGACTGTGTTAGGGAACGTTTCGGGTTTTCATGATTCGTGGCTCTGGAACCGTGGCCTTGGTTTCGTGTTTGCCCTTCCCTAAAATCGACTGGCCAGTGATTTCCTTTTGTGGCTCTCTGGGATTGAGTTAGTGGCTCCCTTCGATTCAAACCCTTTTCAGTGTTTTCCGTTTCCCACCTCTATTACTTTTTCGTGATTCTTTTGATCACGATTTCACAGGTTTCACAGGATTTGTGGCACGGGATTTCCTGCATTTTGGAGAGCCTTCTGGTCGTGTTTTCCACAGGATTCGTGGCTTGAGTTTCCCGACATTTGCATGAATCTTCTGTCACGATTTTCGCAGCTCTGATCACATCTCTCGTAACTCCTGATCACGTTTTTTCGCAAGGCTTCGTGGTCACATTTTTCATAGGAACTTGTGGTTTCATGGGTTTCGTTTTCGTGGCCTCTCAGTTTAGCAGGGTTCGTAGCTCCTTTTTCACAGGGTTCGTGGCTAACGACCTCCACAGGGTTTCTTTGGCTTGTGGTCTCTATTCATTGCTCGATCTCTGTGTTGAGGGCTCATGTTTTTCATAGACAGTGGCATTGTGGGCTCTCTTGGCTGTTCACGGCTGCTGGTTTTTCTATGCACAAAGACTCTCCTCACATCATTCACCTTGCCAAGTAGGAAGTAACTTTCAGATGACTCCTCTCCACCCATGCTCACCATTAGTCTCTAATTGAACGAATGGGGTCAACAGGAAAGCAACCTCCCAAACCTGATTGACTGAGTTGCTCAGTAGGTTAGAGACTGTAGAATCCATTAGTCGAACACTTCGTACAAAGGTCTTGGATGAACGAATGGGGTCAACAGGAAAGCAACCTCCCAAACCTTATTGCTGAGCTGCTCAGTAGGTTAGAGACTTTGGAATCCTCCAAGTCCAACTCTTCGTACGGAGGTCTTTGAATTAACTTCCCGGGTTGAAAAGGTTGAAGCGAATAACCTTTCTCTGCGCAGACAACTTACAGATATCACGACTCAGGGCATTCCAACAGTCACTAATGATCAATTACATGCAGAAATTTCAGACTTGAAACACAAACAGGAAGAGATTCAAACCCAACACGAAAAACCTCAAGAAATAATTTGATTCTTGGGCACAAATTGTGAAAGGCAAAGGCCAAAACACTCCTATCACTGTTGTGGAGGAAGCAATAGGGAAAATTGGTGGACGAGCTAGAGAGCTCAATCTTAAGGTAAGAGGGCTGCCCACACCCCTCCTTCTGATCCTTTGGCCCTCGCGTCTGATTTCATCACAAACAAGTTGGGGCTGCCGGAGGTGCACATTGATAGAGCATGGCTTGGCCTTGATTCTACACTCTTCCTCCATTTCAAAACAACTGAAGATAGACTCCGGGCTCTTAGAGCTAAACGAAGACTATTTTCACTTCCAGATAAGATCTTTCTTGATGAAGATCTCACTAGAGCCCAGGTGGCAGAGCTTCAAACAGTCCCGAGAAATAGTCATGGCAGCCAGGAAGGCAGGAAAATGGGCAGTGATTCAGAACTTCAGACCTGCGATTCAAGACACTTTCCCTCCTAGTTTGGCCTCTGGGTCCAAATGACGGTCCTGTTGGGAAAGGCGTCGCTGCAGGGGCATACAAAATTGGTGGATAGAAAGAAACAAACGAGCTAGAGAGCTCAATCTTAATTTAAGAGGGCTGTCCCACACCCCCTCCTTCTGATCCTTTGGCCTTTGCGTCTGATTTCATCACAAACAAGTTGGGGCTGCCAGAGGTGCACATTGATAGAGCATCTTGGCCTTGATTCTACGGTCTTCCTCCATTCCAAAACAGCTGAAGATAGACATCGGGCGCTTAGAGCTAAATAGAGTCTATTTACACTTCCAGATAAGATCTTTCTTGATGAAGATCTCGCTAGAGCCCAGGTGGCAGAGCTCAAACAGTCCCAAGAAATAGTCATGGCAGCCAGGGAAGGCAGGAACATGGGCAGTGAGGAACCTCAGACCTGTGATTCGAGACACTTTCCCTCCTAGTTGGGCCTCTGGGTCCAAATGACGGTCTTGCAGAGGGCATTTCCATGTCTTACTGGTCTTCATCCGGTGTTCATCCTCTTCGGACCTTAGGGGTTACTACTGGCTCTAGTCAGGCAGTCGGTTGTTTGGTTAGGGACACTCTTACTATTTTGCCCGTTTTCTGTGGAGTTCTTGACATCTTAGTTTGTAGGCAAGGTACTAGGAGTTCTGGCGGAGTTAGGGGTTTTCTGGTGGAGTCGGTTGTTTGGTTAGGGACACTCTTCGGGGCAAGATTTTTGTGGCTACAGAGGACGATTTTGCCTGTTTTCATGTGGATCAAGGTTAGGCAGACCCCACACCTTATCTGAGACATCTTTATTGTAGTGTGTTATTTCCCTCTTGTTTCTTCTCCCTTCACCATTGAGAACGGCCCGGATGGGGACCCCTACTTTGACCTTTTTGCTAGCATCTCCCAGTTGTCTGCAGTTGGTGAGATCATCCTCTTGGGTGATTTCAATGTCTCAAACCAAAAACTACCCAAGTCTCCTTTACATGACAGGACTGTTGATGCTCTTTGTACCTCAGAGATGGACCCGGGTTATGTTGGTCTTCACAGGAAGTCTGATGATGTGGCAAGGCCCTTGACGATTTATGGCCGACACCTTTTACAACTAGGAGAATCTCATGACTTGCTGATCCTTAATGGCATATCTTGTTTCCCGAACTTTCTAGTTTTTCACCTGCCGACCTCACTGTGGTGGCGCGAGTGTAGTTGACTACGTCATGACTACTCCTGACCTCCTTCCATTTATTCACCACTTTTTCCGTCTCCCCCATCCCTCTTGCCCCCCTCACTGCGGCCCTGTTCCTTCTCTTTAAGACTCGATGAGGGTGACCCGTAACCGTCTCCTTTCACCTTCGCTAGCTTCTTCCCCCTTTTCACTACGTTCCCCACTGACAGGATGTACAACCTTCTTGCCACCGCTATCCACAAAGCAACCTTGCTTTCCTACCTCCATTCCACATCTAGGCCCCTTGGTACGAGGACATGCCCCATGAACCAATGGTATGATGACGACTACAAATCCCTTCATTGCCAACTCCGCCTGGCCTTTACCCACGACCTTCCATCCTTCCCCTCCCTCAAAATTGCCTATCATAATCTTCTCTGCCACAAGAAGTGTACCTTCATTGCCCATAGAAGGAGGGATCTCCGCACTTTACTTTTGCATTCCCCCAAATGCTTTTGGCGAACCATCATTCCTCGATGCTACCCCTGGATCCCCCTCACTATGTTCACCCACACCTCTACCTTGTATGATATCCCTAGTCAGCCCTAGACCCAAGTTGTGTCCCCACCCTCCACATGTCGCATCTTCACCTATACTAATTTTAAGAAGGATATATCGGTGATGAATTGCAGCAAAGCAACAAATGAGGAAGGCTTTCAGGCAGAGTTCTTCAAACATGGGATCAACACCATCAACAATTATTTGGTAGACCTTTTCAATCAGGTGGTGTGTATTGGTCCCACTTTCCCTATCCATAAATCCGGTCCTACTTCCAATCCTAATAATCACAGGACAATTATGGTGGGTCACACTTTCTCCAAGTTGTACGCCACTGCTCTCCATTTGCAGCTATCTAAATTTCTTGAGTAGTACCAGTGCAGAGCCAGAGGATAGGCAGGTTTTAGGATAGGGTACCAGACTACTGATCATATTCTCACCCTTCGTGCTATCATTGATGAAGCACGTCACTGTTTGTCCAGAGTTTTAGGATAGGGTACCAGACTACTGATCATATTCTCACCCTTCGTGCTATCATTGAGGAAGCACGTCACTGTTTGTCCAGAGTCTTCTGCCGCTTTGTGGACTTTCGGAAATCCTTTGACTCTGTTCCACGAGAGGTCCTCTTTCGCCGACTTAGAGACATTGGTATTTTCAAAACCCTTCTTGTCGCCATCACTCGACTTTATGAGGTCTTGGGTCGCCTTTGTAATGCTGTTGGGCTTTCCGATTTTATCAAGAGCACCATTGGAGCCAAACAGGGTTGCCCCTCTTTCCCTTACTCTGTTTGGTATTTATATTGATGAGTTGGAGGATTTTTTCCGGGATCACATACAGGACGGGGACGGTTGTCTTCTTCACCAAGTTTTGATCTACATCCTTCTCTTCGTGGATGATGTGGTCCTCTCGGCTTAATTTGCAGAGGGGTTAGAGAGACAACTTGATGCTTTGGCCCTCTTCTGTGATCATAGACAACTTACAGTCAACCTGGGTAAAAACAAGGTTATGGTTTTCAATGTGCTAAAGACCTCTGATTTTCATTTCTTCTACAGGGGGAGTTGGAGATCACCAACTCTTACACCTACTTGGGGTTTCTCTTCTCTGGACCTCGCTTCAGTCTACGACTGGCTATTCAACCCTGCATCAACAAGGGGTACGGCTCCCTTGCGATCTTGGAGAGACAATGCTTTCGTCATCACTTTCAGGATACTTCGTCCAAGATGTCTCTCTCTGACTCTCTTGTGAGACCCACAGTTCTTTATGGTTATGAGGCTTGGGGTCCCTCCCTGCTAGAATCAGATTGGGCTTCTGTTGAGCGAGTTCAGATCCTTATGCTCAGATGGATCATCAGGTGCAAAGAGATTGTTCCTCATAATATCATCCTTGCCAAGTTTGGAGCTCGCCCCTTCAAACTAGAGGTCATCTTTGGTCTTGTCTCACTCTTGCACCGTATCTAGGGACTTTCTGATTCTTCCATAGGCAGAGATAGGTACATTTACCTTGCCTACCGTTCTTCTGAGGCCATTGCTCTTTTTGACCGTAGTGGTTGTGTTCGCTGCTGGTATGTCGAGGTCTCTTGTCTCTTTGGATCCATTGGGATCGACATGGACCATCTCCCCCCCTTTAGGTACTCCATGGATGCTCCCGCTCACCTCCTTCCGAGCAAGCAGGGCTTGCACAAAATCATCAGAGACGACATATACCAACAGTTCATTCAGATTACCTGGACCAACCCTCCTTATGAGCTATGCTTGAAGATGGCCTTTTATGCCAATCACTTTCTTGATGTCAACAATGGACTCATCATTCGGCCCACCTATATCTCCCGTCATTGGATGCATGCTCTCCGCATCTCCCTGGGCCAGTTCAGAGTTGGCTCTCACAGGCTTCGGGTCGAGACTAATCACCGTTGGATCAGACCGAGAGGATCTGCCAGCTTTGCTCCCTCTAGGAGATTGAGACAGAGGAACACTTCATCTTCCGATGCCCCACCTACTATGAGATCAGAGGGAGGTTTCACTGTCTATTCCGTGAACGTCCAACATTCACGACCTTCTTCAGGTATTATGATCAGAGATGTCTCGCTCTCTATTTACAGGAAGCTCTTAAGCTTTGCAACGGGGTCCTCCATCCACCTTCCAGGGAGACGGATCACATCTTTCTTTGTTGTGGTCCTGGGTGAGAGGGGCACCAAGTGCAGATCCAATCCTTATGGGAATCCTCATTCTAGATCCGTCAGGACTAGAGGTGCTTCTTCCCAGGCCAAAGATTTGTGGACCCAGACCCGGCCAAGGGTCCCTTCTCATAAGCGTCAGACCACCGGGCTGACTCGGAGAGCTCGATTCTCCATGGATTATAGGTGTCTCAGACAGCTTCCAGTTCCTGACACCAAACATCAACACATGACCAGGTTTTTTCTGGTTGACCTTGGGTGACAGTCTTGAGGGTTGGTGTTGAGGCTTCTCCCTCCACCTCACATCTTTCTTTGTTGTGATCCCGGGTGAGAGGGGCACCAAGCGGAGACTTGATCCTTGTAGGAACCCTCATTCTAGATCTATCAGGACCAGAGGTGCTTCTTCCTAGGCTAGAGCTTTATGGACTCAAACCCGGCCAAGGGTCCCTTCTCATGTGCGTTAGACCACCATGCTCACTCAGAGAGCTCAATTCTCCACGGATTATAGGCATCTCAGACAACTTCCAGTTCCTGACACCAGAACATCAACACATCACCAGGTTCTTTCTGGTTAACCTTGGGCGACAGTCTTGAGGGTTGGTGTTGAGGTTTCTCCCTCCACATCTATAGGGGATGTCCCTTTCTTCTTCTTCATAAAAATCATCTCCACGTGGGTAATCCCTTTCCTCTTCTTTTGTTGTTCTCGGGGACTTGTTTGGGTCCTCTCTACTGCTTCTATCCTACTTTGTATGGTGCAGTCCCATTGACCTATTTTGTGGTCATTTATTGGACACTTAATATAATTATCTTATCTTATCTTATCTTTGCGTAGCTGAATTAGATAGGGTGGTGGATTGATTTCGGCCTTCAATGGTAAGAGAAGACTTGGGGTCTTTGGGCCTTGGGGGTGATTTATAATTAGAAAAGAATCATGAATGGTTTCTTTGAAGACTTTAATCCTGATATTCCTTTGAAATTAATTTCTTCCTCCAAACTTTCTTTTGTAGTGGGGTTGTAGGTTTCTCGGTGACCTTGGGAGAGGTTGGGTTGTTTCGACCCTTTTCATGCTACAGTTTTTGCCTAAATGACCTACTTTATGGCATTTATAAAAATAAAAATATATGCCATTTAAAATCCAATGGTTTTGAAAAAAATGTAGTTTGGATTTGTGACTTACCACTTCATTTAAAAGATTGGAGATATAAAGTTTGACATTGATCCTTCCATAGGTTGAAAATTGCTTCTTCATGGTAGTCTCATTAACTTCAGTGGATTCTCTAATTAGGCTCCCATTTTTTTTTCATGGTCTTTTGATTCCATTATCATGTGGGCAATTCTTACAGCCTTATCCATATTGGAGACATTAGATCAATATCATAGGGCTTAAACTTTTGTCTTCATTGTTTTAGTGCAAGGTTTGCATGTTTCATATACCACAGGCCTTCATATTGGAGACATTAGATCAGCATCACAGGGCCCAATTTTTTGTCTTCATTCATTTAGGGCAACCCATGCACATCCAAAGTTAGTTTTTCCCCTCTTCTCTAGATAAAATAGTTAGTAACAACCTATTTGAGACAAAACAAATTTCCATTTGTCTAATGATCTTCCAAACAAATTCCATCTACTTAAGGAGTGCATTTGCCACTAGATAGGGATCAATAGAATTTCCAGTTAGGGATTTGGTAGACAAGATTTGATCTTCAAATAAAAATTTGTCCTCAATTTTAAATATCAGGCTGGGTTTTTGCAGTGTAAGGGTTTGATCCACAAGCATCTTGGTGTCCCCAAAAATTTCACTTGGAAATCTTGGGACACCCCTTTAAAATTTTAGTCTTTTTGACTTGTGTTAATTTGCTCAAGATTCCTTCAAGAGATTGCAAGAGGTTGCTTGGTCCAAAAAGGTGCAATAATGGATGTTATGAAAATAAGAAAAATACTGCCACCAATGCGTAGAGCTCGAGCAAATATGCACTTTTAGAAAAAATGACACCTAAAATGGAGCCATAGAGTGAAAGTTATGGCACTTGCAAGTTTTTGTTGCTACATCTTCCCGGACCCTTTCCAAAAATGGAAATAAAATGCTGCTTAGACCAAAACGTAAAAGTGCAAGCTGCCTTCCACGTCCAATTTTCACGCTGCCGTAAGTGATGAGTTTTCACGCAATTTTAAAAGTAGAAGTCTTGATACAAGTTGCATTTTTTGGTTGCCCCTTCCTTTCATTTTTAATATCACAATTTAAGTGAAAAGTGGAAATTATGGGGCTGCTTGGAAGGGTGAATTTTTTCACTTCCTTGCCCTCATGTTTTTTTCCACAAAAGCAAGTTAATTCACCCAAGTGAAAAGTGGAAATTTTGGGGCTGCTTGGAAGGGTGAATTTTTCCACCTCCTTGCCCTCATGTTTTTTCGACAAAAGCAAGTTAATTCACCCAAGTGAAAAGTGGAATTTCTGGGGCTGCCTGGAAGGTTGTAATCTAACACAAGTCACTTAAGTAAAAAGTGAAAAATTTGGGGCTCCTTAGAAGGGTGAATATTCCCACTTCCTTGCCCTCATGTTTTTTTTTTCCACAATTCCTAGCCAAAAAGTGCGACCCATTCTAGCATAATTCCATGCCTAAAAGCTAATTTCTTTTAATTGTTTTTAGCAAGGGTTGGCGCTAAAGTTAGGGAGGAAGTCATTGCATGCAAAATCCCTTTAGAAGCTTGTGCATGTGTTCCTAATCTTCCAGTTGAAGCCTTCATTGAATTTACTTATATTTGCCGTCACCTGGAGTGCTTTCCAGAATTCAAAATTGTTTGCAATTAAAAATAAAAGGTGATGAGTTTTGTTTGAATTGTTTATGGAAAACATTTTACTGGTGCATATACTGGAGAAGAATTGCAAAAGCTTCAGGGATAAAAGGGGGAAAACAGGTCAGAGGCAACACCCGCAAGCAAAATCACAGTCAGCTGCTTACAGATCTAGTTTGGTGGGAATCAAAGGCAAAGAGTCAACCGCATGTAGGAGATAAAAACATCTCAGGTTCGAGGCAAAAATATCATCCAAATCATTTATGAGGTGAAACTGCAATACAGGTTGGATCAACATGTAGAGTATGGAAGAAAAAGACTGTGAGTGTTGCAACTTTCTTCTAATTGAGATTCTTGAGAGACAGTGTTTCCGCCACCACTTTCAGGACATTCTTTCCAAGTTGTCCCTCTCTGATTCCCTGGATAGACCTACGGTTTTATATGGTTCGGAAATTTAAGGTCCCCCTCTTTTGGACTCAGATTGGGCTATTATTGAGCGTGTTCAAATCCTCATGCTCAGACGTATTATTAGGTGCAAAGAATCTGTTCCTCACAACATCATTCTTGCTGAGTTTGGGGCGTGCCCTTTTCAATTGAAGACCATCTTTAGCCTTGTATTGTTGTTGCACAATATCCGAGGGTTTTCTGGCTCATTAATTGACAAGGACAGGTACATTTATCTTGCCTACTACTCCTCTTAAGCTATTGCATCCTCAGATCACAATGGTCGATCTCGTTGTTGGTATGCTTACGTTTCATGCCTTTTTGAGTCCATTGGCATCCAGATGGACTGTCTCCCACCCTTCAGCTATTCTCTGGATGCCCCTACCCATCTCCTACCGAACCAACAAGACCTTCATAGAATAATCAAAGATGATATAAATAGACAGTTCATTCAGCACACCTAGACCAACCCCCCGGGGGGATTGTGTCTGAAGATGTCATTCTATGCGGCACACTTTCTTGAGATCCGTGATGGGACCATTATCATATCCATGTACATTTCCCGACATTGGTTACAGGTCCTTCGTATCTCTCTGGGTCAATTTAGAGTGGGTTCACATCGACTTCGTGTGGAGACTGATCATCACTTAGACCACTCGGAGTGGACTTTGCCTACTTTGCTCTCTCCAAGAGGTTGAAACTGAAGAGCACTTCATTTTTCTGGTGTCCTGTTTACTATGAGTTTCATGGGAGATTCCATTGTCTGTTCCGCAAGCTTCTTTCCTTCACAACTTTCTTTAAATATTATGATCAGAGATGTTGTGCTCTCTACCTTCAGGAGGCCCTCAGGCTTCGGGACAGGGTCCTCCACCCCTCCCAGACGGATGAATACTAGACTGATCTCTTCTTTCTTCCTGGTACCCTCCCCGGTGAGGGGTACCAAGTGACACTTGGACATGATTCTGGACCCTCAGTTCAGATCTGTCAAATCTCGGGACTCCATTTTCTTCCACCCAAGGCCCCCACCCCAGGCACGTCTCAGGGCCCCTTCTCATAGACAGCGATCCACCAGGCTTACAAAGAGGCACCGACTTCCTCCTGGACACCAGCTTCCCAGGCATTCTACAGTCTCAGGTACTGGTTATCGGCGCATTACGAGTCACTTCCATCCGGCCTTGAGTGCTAGGTGATGCTATTGGGGGGGTTGATCCTTCTTCCCTGCTCCCCCCACACCTTCATCCTATTCTTCTTCTTTTCTGGTCTCTCGGCCTCTGCTGCTTCCTTCTCTTCTTCTTCTTCTCTCTTTGTATCTTGAGCGAACCGTTTGGGTCCTGTTGCTGGGTTTGTTTGCTTTGTATCCTGCAGTCCCATTGACCTACTTTTGTGGTCATGCGTTGGACATTAATATTAGTATCTTATCTTATCTTCTTCTTTCTCTTATTTTCTCCGACAAAGTAATTGAGTAATCAATTAAAATTGTAAAACTTAGGTAATTGGCTTTAAAAGCCTTTAGGTTCAAGTTTCTGGAAGAAGTCAATTACTTGGAAATAGGTGGCAGACATGCAAAATAGAAGGTTCTATTTTCAGTTGTAAATCATGCATGTCATGTAAAGAAGGATTCTAGGATTAAGGATTGCCAACTATCTCCTTTTCTATAGCCTTCCGTATGTGGCAATTCATTGAAAGCTTCCTATTTGTAATTGCCCTTTATGCACTATAAATGGAGGAAGAGCCTACGGGTTAATGGATGACAATTTTGCTAGAACATTCTGGAGTCTTCAGACTTTGTGCTATTATTTCTATGAAAGCTGGGGAATTGAATAAAAGGTAGATTTCCAGAGAATTTTGTGTCTATAGTGCTCTGCTTCTTTCTTCTATTTTAATTTTTAGATAAACTTTGCGTTATCTAAGATTTAGGTTAGAAGCTATTCATTTCCTTTACTTGCGATTATTGTGAGATCTATTATGTTTATTTAATTTTTGTGGATGAGACCAACTTTGATAACTATTGGTTGATTCAACACATCCTCCTTTTTTCTTTCCATACTTTTATTATTTCCCCCTTTTGCTAAATATTCACGGAAAACAACTGCTTACCTTGTTGCAGAATTGCTAAGTTATGGGTCATCAGCTTTGTAATTAAAGTAAAACCCCCGAAAATAGTTAGTAGGATTTATACTCACTAGAATGATAAACATCTTACATGAAGAGCCTCACCGTTAAATGAGGCAGATTTATCTCATGAAACTGCCTAGGTTTTTAGCTGTGCAAAAAATCTAGCCAACACATCTATCTGTTATAGTTTGAGTTCCTTCTTTCTCTTCTCTTATGCCAACCTTGAAATTCCTTTATGAGGGTAAACCATGCTTCCTTGCTTTTATCAATAAATTGATTGGCTTTATTTTTGTTCAATTTTCATTCCTTTTCTCTGCTGTCATCCTAGTTCACACCTTTGACATCTTTTCCTTGAACTGCTTTACTGTTTCCATAGTTTTCTTTGCTAGTATTCAAATACCTATTAGTGGCCATAATTGTGTAATGCTTTGAATCAATCTTAGTTGTGTTAAATGGAGAGAGTGGTCGTGCCTTTTGGCCATAGCCAAGATGCCATGAAGTCGATCCAACCTTCCAACGATGTAGTATGACTTTCCAAAAAAGAAGCATAGTTTTAGTTGATCATTGAACAAGCATATTTTCTGTTAATCACTATCTATTCCGCTAAAAAGGGACTAGGATTGTACAACCATATCCAAGAGTGGTCACCATAGTTGAAGAGGTCCCATGTGTCTAGAATGTATAACCCATTTACATTCCATCTTAAAATAGTAGTTGCATAGCATATTTTCATATCCCTTGTTGTTTGCTTCAATATTGGTGGTCCATGACCATTTTCTCTTTCCATGGAGCTAGAGGATCTTTTTATGGAGTGAGACCTCTTCGTCTATGAGTGGCCACCATAGTCGAAGAGGTCTCATGTGTCTAGAATGTATAACCCATTGCCTTCCATCTTAAAATAGTAGTTGTATAGCATATTTTCATATCCCTTACTGTTTGTTTCAATATTGGTGGTCCACGACCATTTTCTCTTTCCATGGAGCTAGAGGAGGGAGGTGTGTCTTGATAGATCTTTTTATGGAAATTAGTTGAAGATAGTAGCTACTTTCTAGGGGGTGTTACCATATCTATCTTATCCTCTTCTTTTCCATTAGAGCTATAGTACCCTCTGTTTTAAAAATCACGATTTATTGGTGATAAATCATGACTAATTGTGATACACAAGCAAAACAGTAAATCTTTTGGAAAATCGCGATTTCTTTTTTAGCAATTAATTGACGATTTCCAGCGATAAAACTCGTGAAAAATCACCAAAAAATACAACCACCTTGAAAATCGTGGAAAATCACCATGCAGGGTAAAAAAAATTCAATCCAGAAAAGAAAATGACATTTCAAAGCATTTTCAGCAATTTTTCCTCCACAATTCAACTTGCGATTTTTTGCCCCCATGTTTTGCTAGGATTTCAACTCTTCAAGCCTACTAGGCTTTTGAAAATCATGTTTTGCATTTAATTTAAGTTTATTTTATGAATTTCGAAAGACTTTTAAAGTAGCGATAAAGTTGAGGATTAATGCCGATAAATTGTCGATTCCCAATTTCCGAGTCAAATTTTGGCCTGCCGAGTAATATGCCGATAACAATTTTTTGAATTGTGATAGCACCTTTGGGATTGTAAATAGAATGAGACTTGGTTGGGATTAAGTGCTCTTTACTAGAATAGTTATAGCTCTCGTTGTGGGCTATGTCCTTTCCTTACAGAGATGTGGTAAAACCGTTTGTGAGGCAAGGGGGATGACACTGACTTAAAGTAGTTGTGGTTAGGTAGGTCCGAATCTAGTATACTAAGGTGCTCTACATTGTGTTATAAGGCAATGATTATGTCCAAGTCGTTGGGGCTTTTGAAAACTAGCTAACAGGTCTCTTTAGCTTGGCACTTCTTGCTGATTTTTTTTGTCAAATAATTTGTGTATCTGAATTTGTCTTTACTTTTTGTTGGCCATTTTATTAAACAAGTTGAGCTCTCCTGCCTTTCCTATAAGGGGGGAAAACGTGGATGTCATCAATTTCCACCACGACTACAAGTTTGCCGAGGAAACTTTTCATCTAGTGTAACTATAATTACTCTCTACCTTGCTAATACCTTTTTCTACCACTTTGGCTTGAGATGAGGTTTGCTTAGGAGGCATGTCACTATTGCTTTGTTTCCAATTATTATAAAAAATTCCAACTCTGATCACCATGAAATATATCTCATATTTTTAGAATAAAGAATCCTCATCCAAACTAAGCTATCATTTTTAACCTTTTCAACTGCATTTCTTAGGTGTTCATTGTCACATCCGGCTATTAGTGAGCACTTCTCATTAGTCGTTGATATCTTAATCGTAACCTTAGCATATAATAGGACAAGATGGATGAGGAATTCAAAAGATAGGCGAATTGGGAATATCCTAGCTTTGAAGCTTCATCTTGTCAATTATTCTTACTTAAATCTTTTGACTTTGATTCTATCCCCTTATTAAGTTGGTTCCCATCCTTGTGTTGGAAATATTCATCCATTGATGTCAACAGAGAATGCACAACACATCAAAAGAAAAATAACAGTGATCAGATTCAATAAC
This sequence comes from Taxus chinensis, assembly GCA_019776745.2. NCBI lineage: Eukaryota > Viridiplantae > Streptophyta > Pinopsida > Cupressales > Taxaceae > Taxus > Taxus chinensis. The sequence goes on from CM034150.1 coordinate 720,028,993, forward strand.
AGTGAATGTTATATTTTCATACCAAAATGTGCAGACGAATTCATGAAGGGACAACATTTATTTAATGGGCTAGCTGACCTCCATTAAGATTAAATGATTTGTTTTTATGTGGTCGACCTCCCTTGACGAAGGCCGATTCTATTGGGTGAAGAGTCTTGGGTGAAGAGTCATGACCATTCGAAAGGACATTTTTGGGCTATAAAAGGAAGATTTGTTGGATGGAGGAAGTGTGAAATAAGAGTTATATCTTGAGAAGACAAGCAAATTTGTGAAGAGGAAATAAAAGTCTCCATCATTCGTTGAAACAACAACACTATGAAGGTGGTATCGTCATCGGTTTAGAGGTTGGTGCCTCATAAAACGAAGAGATTGGTGTCTCTTGCTGAGTTGGTGATTGGCATTAGGGATCGGTGTCTCCAGCAGGTTGGGGCCTACACGAATTGTAAAAGAGTCATAAACATATAAGCAAATATTTTGTTGTGGTTTTTTTCCTGAAAGGGTTTCCACGTAAATATTGTGTTCCTCTTGTGTTGCATAATTGTTAGATCTTGTGAGATTGCTGTTATGACTATTAAAGTTTTGAATTATTCTTTCTGGAGCATACAAATACCAACCTGCTGGTGCCTCATAAAACGAAGAGATTGGTGTCTCTTGCTGAGTTGGTGATTGGCATTAGGGATCAGTGTCTCCAGCAGGTTGGTGCCTACACGAATTGTAAAAGAGTCATATATATATAAGCAAATATTTTGTCTTGGTTTTCTTCGTGAAAGAGTTTCCACGTAAATATTGTGTTCCTCTTGTGTTACATAATTTTTAGATCTTGTGAGATTGTTGTTGTTCTGACTATTAAAGTTTTGAATTATTAAAAAATTATATTATACTGATTCACTTCCCTCTTAGTATAAGTGTGTGTTTAACAATTGGTATCAGAGCGGGTTCCTTCAAGACCAATGTAATCGATGGAAGGTAGATCTCGGCAGCACACATGGCCAGTAATCAAGTACCAGAGGGTTTCTCCACCAACAAGGCCCCGTTATCCAATGGAACAAATTATGCTTTTTGGAGCATACAAATGAAAACCTGTTTAATGGCTCTAGGGTTCGATATTTGGCAATCGGTAGTAACGGGATATATAACTCCTTAGACTCCACCGACGGATCAGGCCAGTGAAAACAACGCCAAAGCCTTGAATGCAATATTATGTGGCTTGTCTGAATCTGAGTTTGTCAAAGTTATGCATTGCGACACGACAAAGGAAACATGGGACAAACTGCTGAATATTTATGAGGGAGACACCAAAGTAAAATAGGCTAAGCTCCAAACCCATAGAAGGGAGTTTGGGACAGATTGCTATTGTTCTGACTATTAAAGTTTTGAATTATTAAAAATTTATCTTATACTGATTCACTCCCCTCTCAGTATAAGTGTGTGTTTAACAATTGGTATCAGAGCGGGTTCCTTCAAGAATAATGTAATCGATGGAAGGTATATCTTGGCAACATACATGGCCAGTAATCAAGTACTAGAGGGTTTCTCCACCAACAAGGCTCCGTTATCTGATGGAACAAATTATGCTTTCTGGAGCATACAATGAAAACCTATCTAATGGCTCTAGGGTTCGATATTTGGCAATCGGTAGTAACGGGATATATAACTCCTTAGACTCCACCGACGGATCAAGCCAGAAAGAGGGCCAGTGAAAACAACGCCAAAGCCTTGAACGCAATATTATGTGGCTTGTTTGAATCTGAGTTTGTTAAAGTTATGCATTGCGACACGACAAAGGAGATAGGGAACAAACTGTTGAATATCTATGAGGGAGACCAAAGTAAAATAGGCTAAGCTCCAAACCCACATAAGGGAGTTTGAGAGTCTAAAAATGAAAGAAGAAGAGAATGTTGCAGCTTGTCTTCTTCGTGTGGACGAAACTGTGAAAACCATCAGAGGGCTCGCTGAAAAGATAGAAGAACCAATAATAGTACAAAAGGTGCTAAGGTCTCCCCCCTTGACATTTGGTCCTAAGGTTTCTGTAATTGAGGAAATAAAAGATATAAACATGCTAAAGATGTATGAGTTGCATGGAATCCTCGCAGCATATGAAATGAGGACAAAAACAAAAAAGCTGTCAAAGCAAGAAGCTACCTTTAAAGCTTCAAAAAGGATAAAAAATGCAAAACGTGAGTCAAGTGATGAATCAAAAGAAGAAGCTCTTTTTGTGAGAAATCCGAAAAGGGATCTGACAAGTATAAAGGTAGGCTTCCTTTCAAATGTTTCAATTGTGGTGAGATAGGGAATTTCACTGCTAAGTGTCCTCATGCAAAAGATGATAGTAGTGATGAAGAAGAACATGCTAAGGGAGGAAAGAGCAAACATCCATACAAAAAGAACTATAAGCCGGGCAAATATGAAAAGAAGAAAAGCCTCTACACCAAGAAGGAGAGTAGCTCAGAAGAAGAGATTGATAGAGAAGAAACTCTTTTCATGGCAATAGAAACAAATACCAATGAAGACCAAATGTTTTTGGAAGAGGAAGAAAATTTTGAGGATGAAGGAGAAGTGGATCTGGAAGAAGAACTTGTCTATGCCTTGGGTGAAATAAAGAGGCTTAAGAAAAATAACTTGAAGCAAAAATTACAGCTTTAGAAATATGAAGAAGGAGAGCCTCTACACCAAGGAGAGTAGCTCAGAAGAAGAGATTAATAGAGAAGAAACTCTTTTCATGGCAATAGAAACAAATACCGATGAAGACCAAATGTTTTTGGAAGAGGAAGAAAATTTTGAGGATGAAGGAGAAGTGGATCTGGAAGAAGAACTTGTCTATGCCTTGGGTGAAATAAAGAGGCTTAAGAAAAATAACTTGAAGCAAAAATTACAGCTTTAGAAATATGAAGGTGGAAATTCGCAATCGAACATATCTCAAAGCTTCAAAGAGTCTGAAAAGATTATTATTAGTCTGAAAAGTCAATTAGAAGAGACATAATTGATGAGGTAGTAAAATATTAACTGAAATTAAAAGAGGAAAATTGTGCTAAGCTTGAATATGAAATTGTTGATTTAAGAAAGAAATTGGAGAAGTCTAGTGATAAGTTAAAAAAAATAGCTTAAAATTTGAAAAGAGCACCAAGGTCTTGGATAACATTCTTAATAGCCAAAGGTCACCGTGCATCTGTAAGAATATAAGGCATATTTATAAGGTGTCTCATTACAAGTTGGTTGTAACCAGTTGTAACTACATCAACCGTTTTGTAACTATTTCTTTTATAATAAATAGACGGACACACAGTCTAAAATGTGTGCAATCCACCTTTTCTCTATTCTTTCTCTCTCTGCATATTCTAACATTGGTATCAGAGCATGGGGCAAGCAAAGAGAGGGAGGAAGAAAGATATTTTCGTGAGTCCCATTAGGGCACGCTGAAGAAGGAACACATTTTTCGTTTATGATTTTCGACAGAGATATAAGTCGATTCAAAGAAGAACACAGTCTCAGAGGGCAGTCACGTTTTTCAGAAGACACATTCGTTTTTGTGAGGATAAGTCACGAAAGGGCAAGGAGAAGAGTCCAACTCAGAAACACAGTTAGGGCACGAAAAATCACGTTGCCCAGTTGCGAATCAGAAGAATACTACTCACGCTTTTTTCAGAAGGAATAATAAATAAAAGTCGTTAGGGTGAATACAGTCGTGTTAGGGCATTTTAATGCCTGCTCTTGAAAACACAGTCATGTTTGTTGAGGAAGACATAAAATGTTTGAATGAGCCACAGTTCGTGATTTTAGACATTTGGGCCATTACAGTCGAAAATTTAGCCAAATTTTTACAAAAAATTGGTAGGGCACAAAACCAGTAAGGCAGGAAAAAGAACAGTCATGCAAATATAAGCAAGGAAAGACAGCGTTTCAGATGTAAAGGCAGGAAACACGCAGAATGGTTGGAAAAAAGAAACTGAGGTCGAGGTAGCAAAAACGAGTCAGATTACGAATTTTAGGGTTTCACTGCATTTTCAAAACCTTCTTGGTACTCTGCTATCTATTTTTTAAGCAGTCACATTTATTTTATTTTATTAAAATGGAAATTTCCATAGAAAAATATTCTGGTCTAAATTTTCATACATGGAGAGTGAAAATACAAATGCAACTTATGAATAAAAATTTGTGGGGCATTGTAAACGGGAAAGAGACAACACCTACCGATGCATCGAAATTGTTAGAATGGCAAAGCAAAGATGATAGAGCGAAAGCTATTATTGGCCTTGCTCTCTCTGACTCTGAACTTCATCATGTAGACCTAGACAAATCATCGAAGGAAATTTGGGATACTCTAAATAAATTATTTGGAGCGAAAGCAGTCAATGCCAAATTTTCCCTAAAACTTCAGTTATATAGGTTCAAAATGGATGACGGAGTCTCTATGTCAAGCCACATCAATAATCTAAGGTCCTTGATCAGACAACTAGCAGAAGTCAAAGCTGCGATTGAGGATGAGGATGCCAAAGCTATCCTATTAAATAGTCTGTCTTCCAAATATAGCAATGTAGTTTTTACCCTCAGTCAAATTCAATCTCAATCTCTGGATGATATGATAGCAACTCTTCTAGTTGAGGAAAAACGAACCACAGAGGATGCAGAAGGTCATTCCCAGCAAGAAAGTGCATTCTATTCTAGAACCAGACAATATTGTAGAAGATCAGATAAAGATAAATTGGAGATTGAATGTCATTATTGTAAGAAAAGAGGTCACACAACATGGGATTGTCGTGTTCGAGCCAATGATGTGCTCAAGGGTAAAGTCATATCAAATACAGCCAATATAGCCATGGTTGAAGACCCACCGGATGCAGAAGGTAGTGAGGACAGTGACGAATACGCATTATAAAGATGCTCTAAACTTTGAAGGCAAGAAAGGATACAAAGTAGATGAAGCTCGGTATGGATTGTTGCTCAGATAGTTCGGGAGACTGTGGATCTTGGGAATTATACCCTCATGAGGGTCATGAGACAACTTGATGGAGCTTGTGGATGGCTCAGTATGGATGGTTGTCCAATAATTCGGGAGATCTGTGATTCAGGAGTTCTGGGGAGGTGGAATATGGGAACTCGGGAATTCAGCTCGGGAGCTACACCTTTACGAAGGTCACGAAGCAACTTGATGGAGCCCTACCTTATCATAGCATTGCTTTCAAAGTGAAAGTGTTTGAAGATTGCGTAGTTCTGTTTTGTTCTAGTTTTGTTAGATTGTTTGTTTTTTTGCTTTATGTAGAATAAGCCTTAAGAGGGGGTATAAGAATATAAGGCATATTTATAAGGTGTCTCATTACAAGTTGGTTGTAATCGGTTGTAACTACATCAACCGTTTTGTAACTATTTCTTTTATAATAAATAGACGGACACACAGTCTCAAATGTGTGCAATCCACCTTTTCTCTATTCTCTCTCTCTCTGCATATTCTAATAGGGACTAGTTGGGAGACTAGGGCTCAACCTAACTAATCAACCAGTAAATGTAAAATGTAAGAGGTGTAGCTAAGAGTGTCGAGGTAACTGACCTGTAAGTAAGATATATGATGTACGGTCCGAAGAAAGAAGATACGAGGGCTCAACCAAGCTAGTAGGGTTGTAAGATACAACATTCCTGAAGCATAGGTGTAAAAAAGGATGAGAACATACGTGGCAAAAGGATCCCCGCAAGATACTATAAGAGGAAACATAAGATCCTTAGTATCCAAGGCGACCTAGTACATAAAAATCAGGTAATCAAAACTACTTGTCAAATGAAAAATTATTATAAATATATCTAACTAATTTTGGTCAACAAGAGAAGATAAATTGAAAGCTATCTACAGGAAAGGATATAATGAATTGGAAGGTAAAAGTGCATAATACTTCTTCAAGTAGAACTGAGCCTCATTTCAGTTCACTATTGGAAGATAATGGCCTATCGTTGTTTTGTAGTCGATAAGATAAGTAACCTGGTAAGTTGTGATAATAGGTGAGTTGACGGTGATAGCGAACCAGGATGATCCGGTGCCGTTTGCAGAGTCCAAAGCACACCAGGAAAGTGGATACCCTGGCAAAGGTTTCTTCTAGAATCTTCAATAACCTTGGAACGAAGAATCTACTTGCAACTATGATACATCATGCTATGTATGTTCAAACTGCTTATCAGGTGTTTTCCCTGAAGACCAACCTTGGTACATGTTTTTGTGGATGTTACAAGCCATATTCAACAACCTCGGCTCCCCCTTTCAGCCTCGTCTCCCTTCCTTGAAGCCTCGTAAGCTGTTTTCAACAATGATGAACTCATCCTTGGAGTCATATAGCTGCACCTTCAAGCTCCTTTGGCAAAGTGCTGGATCCTTCTTCCTACTTATGATTCAAATTTGAACTTGGACTCATTAATGAATCTGATCTACGTTGAAGTGCCATCTAAAGCACATCCTACTAAGTGCCATGTCCACCTAGTTGTTGGGTTCTCTTGACACGTTAGGTCTCTGTCCAGTCGTCAAGGTTGCGAAGTAAAGACAGTTGATTCTGGAACATTCCTTGTCAGTTGCATGCAAAACCACCAATTCCGTTGTGCACTTATTGATCACACTCCTTCGCCATGTCTCTTTGTAGTTCTCCCGCACATTCTACGCTTCGAGCTTCATCTTTTTCTTTTTTCCGCACACTACCCTTGGTGAAATTCCGAGCCTTCCATGCAGCCTCTGTGAGACACATGCCATGTTATTGCGAAGCCTTCAAACACCATTTGTAAGCAATGTCAGCATGGAAAACAAACTATAGGCAAATATCATTGCTCATAACTCTTCCTGCAATTTCTGTGTGTCTCCAGTCAATTAGGAATGTTCCCAACAATCCTACGCGCACCACTGCACAGTCTATTCATCCGCATCTGACTCTACTCTACAAGCCTTCCGTGGGCCCACTATAGCACACTCAAAGTTTAAAAGGTGTGGGAGTTCCACACATATGTATGTCCATGCTGACAACTATTGCACAAATTACATCCCTTAATCTTCTACGCAAATGCGACTTGACTCTAGAGTGCATTCGTCCTCTCTCCTATGTGCTTGTCCAAGCCTTAGTAGCGCATCCATACTTAGGTTGAAAAGTGTGCAGTACTGCCCTGAGATCAGATAGAGGAGAATCTTGCCATTTGACGACTAATTGAGACCAATTTTGATCCGGAACATGTTGTTTACAGAAGTCCAACTCACAACTAGAATGAAATCCGCAAAGGTAAAATTCTATTTCTTCAATGGAAAGAACTGAACAGTTCAGGACATGGCAACTGACTCTTGTTGAATGAGCTTACAAATTGTCAGATAGGTATTGGGGAGAAGCATTTAAGACTCTTGGCGGTTTACATCCTTAATAAAGGAAAAATCAGAGTAAACAATACCAAAACACCTTACAAAGTATGCACATTCAACCAGGGTGGTCCAACTACGTTGTCCCTTGTCAGCCTACTTCTCCCTTTTCTGCCCCCTCATTGTTATATTAAAAGAAATGATGAACTCATCCTTGTCATATAGTTGTGGCTCTAGATCCCGATGAAGATTTGTTTATGCTTGGCTCCTTCTCCCTACTTAGGATTCAAAGCTTGACATTTGGGCTCATAGTAAAAGATTCTCAAAAGCTACTGTGGAAAGTGCCGATCTAAGCTAGTCCTATTGTGTTCATGTCCACATTAGTTGTTGGGCTCTCACAAGACCGTTAGTTCTCTCAACCGTCTTAGACCATAGATGAAGTTAAAGACATTCTTTTCATTTTTGGAACGGGAAACCACCAATTCATGATCGACGCATTTGTTTAGATCGCACTCCTTCGCCAGAAAATTTCACAGTTCTCCCGCTCATTCTAAAGATGTCGAGCTGCATTTTTGACTTTCTTTTGCACACTACCCTCTGGGCTTCTGGGCCTTCCCCATTGCTCTTTGTTCACAATCCATAGTTATTGTGCTAAACCTGTCCTGTCAGAAGCTTTAGTGCCTTATGAACACTTACTGCCAACACGATGGAGGAACTCTTCTTGCAATGTTTCTGTTTCTCCAGAATAAAACTTGGGAACTTTGTTCCCAAAATCCTAAGTGACAACACTATGCATTATTGGCTTTCATATGGGTACTATAGAAATGCAAGCCCTCTACGCACTATAGGGCACCCATTTCTACAGATGCAAGGTCCACGCATTGCACTATCTAAAGGGTATGACTCACTATTGCGCAAAGTACTCCTGATTCTGTGCAATCACCACTTGACTCTGCAGTACTTCCTCCTCTCTCCTACGTGCTTCTCTAAGCCTTGTGCGCACCCATTGTCAAAATTGTGCAGGATTGCCCTAGACCTTGGATGAATCCTGCATTAAGAGTGCAAGTAGTTATGACATGCAAAGTCAACATGCATAGCGTAAGTGCTACAATGGAGAACATACCCTTGAGTGAAGAAGTTCATGCTTTCAACAGATGGAAGGCTTTCTATTGTTATAAAGATTTCTTGGAGTTCAATTTGTTTGCAAATTCAATGATTTTAAGCACTATTTTGATTGAAATATAAGCAGGGTGAGAGATGGTACTCAACACTTGTACACGTATGCTTCTTCAAGCTACAGGGATCAAGTGAGGAATAGACAATATGAGTAATGCCCTACAAGGTAAGACAGATGGAAAAGCATAAAGTTGATTAATATGTATGTAGAAGGCGATATGTAAGCATTGAAAGTAGATGATAGAAAAATATACCAAGAGTTTGCTAAAGATATGCAAAATGAGTTTGAGATGTTAAAGAAGTTTGAAATAGAAGATTGCAAACCGGTCAGCACACCTATGGTCAGAGGATGCAAGTTGAGTAAGGATGATGAGTCTCTCGAAGTAAATCAGACTCTATACAGGTCAATGATTGGTAGCTTATTGTACACAACAACCTTTAGGCCAGATATCATGCAAGCAGTTGGTTTAGTTGCACGTTTCCAAGTAGCCCCAAAAGAAACACATGCATGTGGTCAAGAGAATATTTAGATATCTAAAAGGTGCTTTAGATTATGGTTTGTGGTACACAAGAGGTGCAAATTTCACCTTAACAACATATACATATGCAGATTGGGCATGTGACATGGATGATAGGAAAAGCATAAGTGGAGGAACATTTTTATTTGGTGGAAATTTAGCGTCTTGGTTCAGCAAAAAACAACCTTCTGTCTCCTTCTCTTCAGCAGTAGCAGGATACATAACAACAGTATCGTGTTGCACACAGGTTCTATGGATGAAGCAAATTCTGCAAGATATTAAGGTAGAAAATGATGATCTCATTTCTATATTTTGTGATAATACTAGTGGAATTAACATTTTGAAGAATCCAATAATGCACTTCAGAACTAAGCATATTCCAATCAAATATCATTACTTGAGAGAGCAAGTAGCTAAAAAGAATGTTAAGTTGGAATACGTTGCCACAAAAGAGTAGATAGCGGACATTTTCACAAAGCCCCTCTCAAAAGGGACTTTTGATAAGATTAATATATTAATGTCCAAGGAATGACCACAAAAGTAGGTCAATGAGACTGCAGCCCAAACAATATACAAAGTGCAAGCGAGGACAACTCAAAATGAGTTCCCAAAAACAGAAAAAATGAGAAAAGACAAAGCAGAGAGGAGCCCCAAAGCCAATACCCCCAAAGGCGGGGGCAATGGAGCAAGCGGGAGAGAAAGACGAGAGAAGCAAAGAAGGGAATGAAGGGGTGGGGGGCAAACGAGGACCAATGGTCTACTCAAGAATGGTAGCCACACCCCTCCTAACATTAGAGGCCGACGCAAACAAGCCCCTGATGGATTGACAACCCGAAGAGGGGGGCGAAGACCTCCTCCCCTATTGAGATCTGAGATTGAAGCGGTGGTGAAATATCCCTTGTAGGATATCACTTTAAAATATGCAAAATACAGACAAATTGCAGCCAAACAGAAATCTGATTTTTGCAGAAAATTAAATCTAGGGCAGCGAACAGAAAATAATGGATAACTCCAAAAATACTTGCTCAAATCTCTTGAAATTTTAAATGGAACTTGCTAATACAATAACAGATATTATAGAACTGTTTTTGGAATTTTTCGAATAACAGAATGCTGCCAGAAAATTACAGCGTGCCCTAAACAGCTGAAAACTTCTAAAATTAATATCTTCCGTATTATAGATGCAAAAATTATGAAACCTTGGAAATATTATCTATAAATATAGGAGATGATATCCCAACCTTCAAATCAGAATTTGAGGAAGTGGAAACCCTCCAAAATAGGTCTGCAATTTCCAAAACAAGTCGCCCCACCTAGAAGATGGCTGGAAACCCTTGCAAATGCCTTCAAACTGATGCTAGATCTTGCCAAAGAGGTTGCCGTAGATCTGCCCTGAAAAACCCTGAAATCTCTCCTCCAAAATACCCAAAATCCTCCAAAACCCTTCACTGAAACCCTCTGAAAATATCTCTAAAGGACAGCCCTGATTTCAGCTCCAAAAATGACAAACTAGGGTGGATCTCTCACCACCGAAGAGTGCCCTACTAGCTAGGAGTGGATCTCTCACCACCGAAGCTAGGGTTCCCGTGGGATCTTACTCCACAAGCTGGATATTTGCAAACAACAGTTGCACATGAAAGGAAATATAAGTGTATGCATGAATGACCATCTTTTCCCCCTCCACTCCTTATATAACTTTTCCCATGCCAAGGAAACCCTAAAAAGCCCAAGTCGCATTTTCCCCTAGGGAAGACCAAATTAATAAAGTAACTTAAAGTTGCTTTTTCCTTTTCAAGTCGCCATGGTCCAAAAGGTGACCCCCAACGCAAAATTAGAACACTAGGAGTTAAGTGGCCCCTTCCAACGATAAAACATAACATCTAGTCCCTTCGAAAGCACTTTATATTCCTGTCAACGGAAAATTATAAACTGGACTAGATATTCATACCCAATAGCTCACAACGTCCGTAACCCCTTGGGCATGACCAAGGTTAGGACCCGTACTGGCCCTTAGGCCTGTGGCGAGGGAAAGGGGACATTACAGTCCTCCCTTCCCAAAATTTGCTTGTCCCCAAGCAAATGCAAACTAGGATGCTGTAGAATCTGCTCTCCCTCCCAAGTAGCATCCTCAAGAGGCAAACCCTTCCACCGTACCAAGTATTCTTGTAATCTCTCTGCTCCTGAGCTTCCTCTGTCTGACCTCAATAATAGATTCTGGTTCTAAAACCAGTTTCCCCTCCTCATCCAATGGTGGCAACTCCGTAGAAGGTACAATATGCTGCCCAAGTGCCTTCTTAAGGCATGACACATGGAAGACATTATGTATCTTACTGTGCTCTGGAAGATCCAACTCATATGCTACTGCACCCACTCGCCGAGCTACCCTGTATGGACCATAAAACCGTGGTTTTAGCTTTTCTGCCCCCTTCTGCTTGAGTGACGACTGCCTGTATGGCTGCAAACGTAGGAATACCAAATCTCCTACCTCAAAGGACCTCTCTATCTGTGCCTATCCGCATAAACCTTCTGCTGATTTTGCGCCTTTTGGAGGTTCTCCTTAAGAGCTCGCAGGATATCCTGGTTCTCCTGTAACCAATCTCGAGCTTTGGGAGCCCGACTGCCTGTTAATACCAAATCAGCAAATGACATGGCATCGTATCCATACAAAGCTCTGAAAGGAGTCATGTCGATGCTCATCTGATATGTGGTATTGTAGCAATACTCGCCCATGTGCAACCATCTAATCCATGCCTGCTGATGTCCCGTCACATAACTCCGCAAATAGCCCTCTAACCATTTGTTAACAATCTCCGTCTGCCCATCAGTCTGAGGGTGATAGCTTGTGCTGGGAGTCAACTCAGTACCTGCAAGTCTGAATATCTCCTACCAAAAAGTGCTCATGAAGATCTTATCCCTGTCACTGACAATATTTTTAGGCAAACCATGAAGCCTAAAAACCCCTGTATAAAATACCTGAGCCACGTCAGTTGCCTCATGCTTCTTAGGTAGAGAAAAGAAATGGGCATACTTGGTCAATCGATCAACTACCACATAAATGCAATTGTGCCCATGCACCATAGGGAGTCCTGTGATAAAATCCATGGATATGCTCTCCCACTTCTGCTCGGGGATGGGAAGAGGCTGGAGTAACCCTGCAGGAAAAGAATGCTCCGATTTGGTTTGCTGGCAAACCATACACTCTCTGACGTGATTAAGGACATCGTCCTTCATTCCCTTCCAAGTGAATCTCTCTCTGATGTACCTGTATGTTTTGAAATATCCGGGATGTCCAGCTAATGGCGTATCATGTACTGCACGAAGGATCTTGTCCTTCATCTTAGACCCCGGTACAAGGAAAATCCGATCCTTGTAGAAAATGAGATCATCTACCACCCTGTATCGGTCATCCTTGGTAATACCATCCATGATCTCACATGCAAACTGATTCTTGGAGTACTCAACAAGTATGTGAGCCTTCCAATCTGCTGAAATCTCAGACATAGAACTCAACATAGTAGTAAGGTAAGGCCTCCTAGATAAAGCATCAGCAACAACATTATTCTTAACTCTAGTGTATTCTATGTCAAAGTCATAGGTTTGTACCTTGTTCACCCATCTTTGCTGGCGGTCGTTGAGATCCTTTTGCCCCAAAAAGAACCTCAAACTATTGTGATCCGTACGTACCACGAATCTGCTGCCCACAAGGTATTGTCTGAATTTGGCCAAGGCATGCATGATGGCCAACATCTCCTTGTCGTAAATTGAATACCCTCTCTCTACCAGGCTCAATTTTCGACTCTCATAAGCAATGGGATGCCTATCCTGCATAAGCACCGATCCAACCCCCTCTCCTGATGCATCACACTCTAGAACAAATGGCCGAGAAAAATCTGGTAATGCGAGGACGGGACATGAACTCATCACCTCCTTGAGATGATCAAAAACCTGTTGTGCTGCTTCTGACCAAGCGAAAGCTCCCTTCTTTGTCAAATCTGTCAATGGGGCAGTCAATCGTGAGAAGTTCTTCACAAACCTCCTGTAATAGGTGCACAGTCCCAAGAATCCCCTCAGATGTGTCAATGTCCTGGGTGGCGGCCAATCCAAAATTGCCTGTATTTTCTCTCTGTCCACCTTTACTCCCCCTCCACCAATCACATATCCCAGATATAACAACTCTGTCATGCCAAACTCACATTTAGAAGCTTTTGCATATAGCAAATTAGCTTCTAATATTCCCAATATCTCATCAAGGTGGCGGATATGGCTCTCCCAAGTCCTGCTGTAGACCAATATATCATCAAAGAAAACCAATACAAACTTCCGCAAATGGCGGTTGAACACGTGGTTCATGCAAGACTGGAATGTAGCGGGTGCATTAGACAGTCCGAATGGCATCACTAGAAACTCAAAGTGTCCATAATGGCATCTGAAAGCGGTCTTATGCACATCCTGTTCTCTAACCTTGATCTGGTGATATCCAGATCGCAAATCTATTTTAGAAAAATAGATTGCCCCCTGTAGCTCATCTAACAACTCATCAATACGTGGCACTGGATATTTGTTCTTGATTGTCTTCTTGTTCAATGCTCGGTAGTCGATGCACATCCGCATGGTCCCATCCTTCTTCTTCACCAATACCACCGAAGAAGCAAAAGGACTGGAACTCGGCCTAATGTGTCCCATGTCAATAAGCTCATGGATAGTCCTCTCAATCTCATCCTTAAACCGTTTGGGGTGACGGTAAGGAGTAGTAACTACTGGTCTAGTGTCCTCAAGCTCAATCACATGCTCAAATCCCCTATCTGGAGGTACACCTGGAGGTATGTCACTAAAAACTGCACTGTGCTTATCCAATAGCCCCTGTATATCCACATGATACTCTGGCTGTCCATCCTCTGATTTCTTGGTAGAAACCAAGCACTGTACTGCCCAATCAACCCCATTGTGCCTGTGAATCCTCTCGATCCTCTTTGCTGAAACAACCTTGGGTGCATCTGAAGATAAACCCCTCAAGGTTACATTCTTCCCCTCGGACTTGAACTTGAGTTCCATCGTCTGAAAGTTAGTCCGAAACTCTCCAAGAGAATGGAGCCATTGTACACCGAGCACAAGGTTGGTCTCTCCAATTCCAACCACATAGAAGTCATCAGTAACTGTATGGTTACCCATGGTGATACTCAACTGCGGAACTCGCTGCATGCATCTCATGGACTCACCATTGGCTACCACTACATTGAAGCCCTCAAATCTTGCCTGTAATCCCCGCTTCTCTACCAAAGATGCATCAATGAAGTTGTGGGTTGCCCCACTATCAATGAGTACTACTACTCTCTGACCCTGTAATACTCCCCTGACTCTGAATGCCTTGTACCTTGGGGTACTAGACAAAGTGGCAATAGTCTCATGGGGAAAAGTCTCCTCCTGTTCAACCCCTGCACTATCCAATGTCTCTCCATCTCCATCCTCAATCTCCTGAGCATCTTGCTCCTCCTCGCTCTCACTCTCCTCGAAGACCTCTATGAATTGGGCCTTCCCTTTCCCTCTACAATCATGTCCTGGAACCCATGGTGTGCGGCAATCGAAACATAGTTTCTTTCGCCTCAACTCCTCTCTGTCCTCTCTTGATACAAATGGTTTCCTTGCTGCATCCTGCTTAGGTGGGGGCCCCTTCGGCTGTGAACCATCAGCTCTCGAAGGAAATACCTTAGGCTGAATTTGAGGTGGAAACCTCGATTTTGGAGTGGACAACTCCAAATCACGTGCTCTCCTAATAGCCTCATGTAAGGAAGAAGGCTCAAATGCCTTCACAAATCCTGCTAAAATGTCAGTCAACCCTGCCATGAAGAGTGAAGTCAGCCTCATCTCTGAAACATCAGACACCATAACTGATAACCTCTGAAAATCTGCAATGTACTGGTCTAGAGAACCTGTCTGCCTCAAGTGAGTCAACTCTCTGAAGTGCCTATCTGGGTCCCTCCTGTCAAATCTGCTCATCAACCTCTGTGTAAAATCTGCGTAAGTGGTGATATGCATGTGTCCCTGTGTGATCAACCCATGATGCCACCAGTCATGAGCATCTCCCTCGAGGTGTAGGATAGCAAACTTAATTGCATCCTCTTCACGCATGGGATTCAAGTCGAAGTAAGTCTTCAACTTCTGAATCCAAGACTGCGCGGTACACTTCTTAGAACCATCGAAGTGTGGAATAGAGATTTGTCCCAATCTCCTCTGAAACTCAGGTACCTGTGTCTGGTGATCTCTCCTGGGCCTGCTACCAATCTTCATCTTACAATACTCCTGAAATGGCATGTTATCCCGGAAACCCTCACTCAATGTCTGGTACCTCTCCCAACAAGATTCCTCATCCACAATGTCTGCGGGCTATTGTGTCTGTGAAACTTCCGGATCCTTCAAAAAAGAAGGCTCGTGGAGTCCCAAGGGTCGGGTAGAAGCATGAGGGGACCCCTGTCCTGAATGTCCACTCTCACCTCTATTACCATGCTGTCCCATATTGCTAGCTTCTCCTCTCTCCATATGAGCATCAATCCTGCCCTGTGCTAACCTCTCAGTGAGCTGGCTCAAATAGAGATTGGTAGTCTCCTGCTGTTTCACCATGTTGGTGAACAATTGTTTCATCAGATCCACTCCCATCTCTTCACTGTCTCTGTCTCTGTCTCCCATCTTTCAACCCCAACAGGCTGGAGAAACAACCGCTCTGATACCACTGAAATATCCCTTGTAGGATATCACTTTAAAATATGCAAAATACAGACAAATTGCAGCCAAACAAAAATCTGATTTTTGCAGAAAATTAAATCTAGGGCAGCGAACAAAAAATAATGGATAACTCCAAAAATACTTGCTCAAATCTCTTGAAATTTTAAATGGAGCTTGCTAATACAATAACAGATATTATAGAACTGTTTTTGGAATTTTTCGAATAACAGAATGCTGCCAGAAAATTACAGCGTGCCCTAAATAGCTGAAAACTTCTAAAATTAATATCTTCCGTAATATAGATGCAAAAATTATGAAACCTTGGAAATATTATCTATAAATATAGGAGATGATATCCCAACCTTCAAATCAGAATTTGAGGAAGTGGAAACCCTCCAAAATAGGTCTGCAATTTCCAAAACAAGTCGCCCCACCTAGAAGATGGCTGAGAAACCCTTGCAAATGCCTTCAAACTGATGCTAGACCTTGCTAAAGAGGTTGCCGTAGATCTGCCCTGAAAAACCCTGAAATCTCTCCTCCAAAAATACCCAAAATCCTCCAAAACCCTTCACTAAAACCCTCTGAAAATATCTCTAAAGAACAGCCCTGATTTCAGCTCCAAAAATGACAAACTAGGGTGGATCTCTCACCACCGAAGAGTGCCCTACTAGCTAGGAGTGGATCTCTCACCACCGAAGCTAGGGTTCCCGTGGGATCTTACTCCACAAGCTGGATATTTGCAAACAACAGTTGCACATGAAAGGAAATATAAGTGTATGCATGAATGACCATCTTTTCCCCCTCCACTCCTTATATAACTTTTCCCATGCCAAGGAAACCCTAAAAAACCCAAGTCGCAGTCGCATTTTCCCCTAGGGAAGACCAAATTAATAAAGTAACTTAAAGTTACTTTTTCCTTTTCAAGTCGCCATGGTCCAAAAGGTGACCCCCAACGCAAAATTAGAACACTAGGAGTTAAGTGGCCCCTTCCAACGATAAAACATAACATCTAGTCCCTTCGAAAGCACTTTATATTCCTGTCAACGAAAAATTATAACTGGACTAGATATTCATACCCAATAGCTCACAGCATCCGTAACCCCTTGGGCATGACCAAGGTTAGGACCCGTACTGGCCCTTCTGATTCTGCTGGTGGTGATTGAGGGAAGTGTGAAGGTCCAACCGGGGACAAACTGATCTATGCACTGTATCTGGGTTAGAAAGGCTCTGTCGTTTAGTTCCTCCACATGCGGGTAGAACTGGAAAGAAGGCTGTAATTCGTCTCGTGGGGATGACTCTCGGAGGGGGATGAAGAATCTGGTCCCAGAGCAGCAAAGACCCTGGATGTAGAGGGCAAGACACCGCTGGTCAATATATCTGAAGAAGATCGGGAGAGTCTGAATCCCTTTGAAGAGACAGTGAAATCGTCCTCTGATCTCATAGTAGATGGGGCAGCGGAAGATGAAATGAGTCTCGGTCTCCACCTCTTGAAGGTGACAGAGCCTACAAAGTCTGTCCTCCCAATCAATGTGGTGGTTAGTCTTGTACCGAAGTCTGTGGGAGACGACCCAAAACTGACCTAGAGGTATAGGAAGTGCATGCACCCAGTGATGAGAGGTGTACTGAGGGCGGATGATGAGTCCATCTCTGATTTCAAGAAAGTGCTTTGCATAAAAGGACATTTAGGGCGCAAACCCCCAGGAGTGGTCACCTAAGTAGTTTGAATGAAGCTCCTGTAGATATCCTCCTGGATGGACCTGTTCAACACTTGCTTGGTGGGCAAGAGATGACTAGGAGCATTAAGGGAATATTTGAAAGGGGGGAGACGATCAATCTGGATACCAATTGAATCCAACAAGGCAGAAGTCTTGGAAAACCAACAATGGCCCACAACCTGGGCAATACTCATAGAGGAACAATAAGCGAGATACGGATACCTGTCCCGCTCATTAGAAAGATCACCAAACCTCCTGATACGATGAAGAAAGGTTGATATGTCAAATATAGTCTCCAGACAGAAAGGTCGGGCTCCGAACTCTGCCAAAATAATATGATGGGGGAATGTTTGTTTGCATTTGATGAAGCGGCAAAGGAGGAGAGTCTGAATCCTCTTAGCAAAAGCCCAATCTGTGTCCAAGAGGGAGGGCCCCAAACAAAAAACCCATAGAGAACAGTGGGGCAGATGAGGGAGTTCATAAGAAACATCTTGGAAGAGATGTCCTGGAAGTGGTGCCGAAAACACTCTCTCGAGAATGGCAAGAGACCCATACCCTTTATTCACCCTCGACTAAAGAGCATGCCTCATATTGAATCTAGGCCATGAGAATTGGACTCCCAGGTAAGTGTATGTATTAGTAATTTCAATCTCCTGCCCCTTGAAGAAAAAGTGGAGGTGTGATGTCCTCAACCCGTTGAAGATCACCCAGATTGACCGTCAAATGCCGAAGATCACAGAATAAAGCAAGTGCATCAAGCTGTCTTTGAAGCCCCTCAGGAGAAGAGGCGAGTAAAACAATATCATCGGCAAAAAGGAGAATAGAAATCAAGACATGGTGAAGAAGGCAACCATCCCCTTCCTGAATGTGATCCCGAAGAAAAGATTCTAGCTCATCAATATAAATGCCAAAGAGGGTAGGAGACTAGGGGCACCCCTGCTTAACCCCAATGGTGCTCCTGATGAAATCAGACAATCCGTGTGTAGTACGAAGACGACCAAGGATGGACTCATAGAGGCACATGATGGTGATAATAAGAATCTCAGAAATATCAATGTCTCGGAGCCGCTGGAACCATGCGAGGTACACAGTCGAAAGCTTTTCGAAAGTCGACAAAACAATAATGAACTTTCAAAGAGCGGTGACGGGCCTCCTCAATAGAAGAGGCGAGTAAAACAATATCAATCGGCAAAAAGGAGAATAGAAATCAAGACATGGTGAAGAAGGCAACCATCCGCTTCCTGAATGTGATCCCGAAGAAAAGATTCTAGCTCATCAATATAAATGCCAAAGAGGGTAGGAGACTAGGGGCACCCTTGCTTAACCCCAATGGTGCTCCTGATGAAATCAGACAATCCGTGTGCAGTACGAAGACGACTAAGGATGGACTCATAGAGGCACATGATGTTGATAATAAGAATCTCAGAAATACCAATGTCTCGGAGCCGCTGGAACCATGTGAGGTACACAGTCGAAAGCTTTTCGAAAGTCGACAAAACAATAATGAACTTTCAAAGAGCGGTGACGGGCCTCCTCAATGATAGCTCGAAGGGTGAAGATGTGGTCGATGGCGTGGTAACCAGGGCGAAAACCAACCCGACCTCTGGCTCTGAGCTACTTCTGCTCCAAAATCTCGGACAACAACCTGTGGAGAACTGTAGCATAGAGTTTGAGTACCTTAGACACAAGTTGGGTGTGATACCCTTCTCACCGAGTAACTAAAGTCTCAAGGAGAAGCATCGGTTCAAGGGGAGCATCGTGGAGAACCATTGATGTCAAAGGGGGAGAGTAAAAGAAAGGGGGAGTAGTACAACAAGAGGAAGAAGTACAAAAATGGTCCTTGTAGGGTTGCCATCAACGACAAAGGGGGAGATTATTGGAAATATTGTCATTGATGTCAAAGGAGTCGTTGATGTTAACGGAGAATGCACAATGATCAAAATAAAAATAACAATGATCATATTGATGTGTTACAATGATTAGATTTAATAACAGTGAATGTAATAATTGTATACCGAAATTTGCAGCGAATTCATGAAGGGACAACATTTATTTAATGGGGGCCAACCGATCTCCATTAAGATTAAATGATTTGTTTTTATACGGTCGACCTCCCTTGATGAAGGCCGACCCTTTTGGGTGAAGATTCATGACCATTTGAAAGGGTATTTTTGGGCTATAAAAGGAAGATTTGTTGGATGGAGGAAGGGCAGATTTTAAGCGAATATCATTAAATCCCAAGAAATTCATCTTTGTTGTAACAGAAGGAAAGTTGCTAGGGCACATCGTTTCAAAAGAAGGAACCAAAATAGATCCTGAGCGGGTGAAATCCATTCAAACTTTGCCATTGCCAACCTCCAAAAAAGGGGTTCATTCCTTCTTTGGTAAGGTTAATTTTCTTAGGAGATTTGTCTTTGACTTTGCTGAACTGACTCGTCATATTTCAATTATGATGAAGAAAACACAGGATTTCAAGTGGAGCGATGAAGGAAAGGAAGCATTCGAAAAGATCAAGACGACTTGTTCGAAGCACCAGTCTTGGTATCACCAAATTTCTGTAAAGAATTTATTCTTTACTGTTATTCCTCTGAACACACAATATAATATTGCCTAATTCACAACCTATGGGGAATGCCTGGATCATCTCTCCTCGTAAGGAAAAACGTACCATTAAACTGAAGGCCAAAGACTTTGTTCTTTGGGATAATGGGCTGTATAAAAAAGGGATTGATGGCATATTTCTCAGATGTGTAGATAAAGCTCAACATGATCAACTATTAAAACAATTTCATAATATGGCTTGTGGTGGTCATTTCTCAGCCCGAGTCACTGCACACAAAATCCTCCAAGCTAGGTATTACTAATCCACACTTTTTCAAGATACTGCAGAATGGGTATCCAAGTGCCAAGCGTGCCAACATTTTGTTGGACGAATCAAATTGCCTGCATTGCCTTTAAAACCGGTTATAATTGAAGAACCTTCCCAGCAATGGGGCATGGATTTTATTGGCATGCTTAACCTGGCTTCTAGTGTTGGTCATCATTATATTCTAACAGCTACTGATTATTTCAGTAAGTGGGTAGAAGCCATTCCCGTTAAAAATGCCACGTCCGCGGAGGTGTGTAATTTTTTAAAGGAAAATATTGTCATAAGGTTTGGTTTGTCTTCTGAGGAGTTGGTTGAATTCTGCTACGTGCATGGAATCCAGTTGGTACATTTTTCCAATTACTACCCACAAGGAAATGGCCAAGCTAAATTGAGTAACAAAAAATCAGGTAACAATCATGCGGAAATTGGTAACAGAAAATCAAAGAACTTGGCATAAGTTGTTTGATGCATTATAGGTAGACATGATCACCCCTAAGAAAGCTATAGGCATGTCCCCTTTTCAACTGCTGTATGGAAGGGACGTAGAGTTGCCTCTTACATTGGAACTGTCTGCTTTATGACTTTCCAAAGCTTTGAAAGATGCTATTGACAAAAAAATAATGTATTTGACTGAATTGCGTGAAGTATAGGTTCAAGTGGCAAATAGGCTAGCTATCACAACATTAGAGGAAAGTGAAGGTGATCTTTGACAAGAAGGCCAGAGAAAGAAAGTTTGAGATCGGTGATTGGGTCCTCCTATGGGATAAAAGACACGAACAAAAGGGCATGCACGACAAGTTTGATTCATTGCGGAAAGGGCCTTTCATAATCAAAAGGACTGCCGGCAGTGATAGCTTGATACTTGCTCATCAGGATGGAATTGAACTGTGGTTGCCTTTTAACAGGCAACATTTGAAGCTTTTTCGGAATTGAAGGAACAGGGTAAAACCTGTATGTATATGAATAAATTTTTGTCGTTTTTCTTTTCTTTTTCTTTTCTTTTGTCGGTGTTGTGTTTTCTTTTGTTGCTAGACCCGAGCCCAATGGACAAGATGCGAAACCAAAGATGTTGGGATCTCATCTTTACTCCTGTTATTTTGACAGAGGTAAAGATGTCCACAGACGGAGCGAACTGGTGTCCCCAGATTTCACGCTGAAATCTGGGACTACTCCTTTTAAAAAAAAAATTTGTTCTTTTCAAATTAACGGGTCGTTTTCTGTTTTTATTGCCTGCAATTGTTTCCATTGCCTTAAGGTATTCCTAGAGGATCATATGAGCCAATTTCGACGAATACCCAGATGCTGAAACTCATTTTATTCCTCCGTCAGGTTTTGTTTGCGAGAATTTTATTTAATTATTTACTAAATCAATAAAGTTCTGTTTAAAATAAATTGTGCTGCAATTGAACCCTGCTGAAGATTTGCACGCCAATATTCTCACCTCTCAGTAGAGTATTCACCAGGGATGAATTTTTACTAACCAGTTATTCGGTAAAGCAATTGTTTGTAACGTCTGACAACATTTTTCGTTTTTATTTATTTGTCGTGTTTGTTTTTGGTTTCCTCCGCAGACTGTCTGTTGAATTCCTCTTGATCCGTTTGTCTGTTTTGTATAGCTTGTTTATTTGCTTAGGAGTTTTGGAAGTCATTCATGGCCTCAGATAGTGGAATAAATTGATCCTGGAGTGCTAACTTCTGACAAAAAGGAAGAATTTAGGCAAAATAAGCTTCTCTCATGCAAGTCGCACTTTTTGGAATGATGGCTTTAAGCTACTAGTGGGAATTTTGGTAGTGGCAGGCAGGTGGGAATTTTATGCTTGCCTAGCAAGGTAATTTCCTATGATGAAGTCAAGTCACTTAAGTTGCCAATGGGAATTTTGGAGGTGGCAGGCAGGTGGGAATTTTGTGCCCGCCTGACAGGTTGTTTTTTCCCATTATGAAGGATAAATCACTTAAAGTAACAATGGGAATTTTGAAGGTGGCAGGCAGGTGGGAATTTTGTGCCTGCCTGACAGGTTGTTTTTTCCCACTATGAAGGATAATCACTTAAAGTACCAATGGGAATTTTGGAGGTGGTAGGCAGGTGGAAATTTTGTGCTTGCTTGACAGGTTGTTTTTTCTTATCATGAAGGATAAATCACTTAAAGTACCAATGGGAATTTTAGAGCTGCTTGGTAGGGTAAGAATTTTTGAAAAAAAATCTCTATTGCATACAAGTCACACTTTTTGGAAGTGAAGATTTAAGCTGCTAGTGGGAATTTTGGTAGTGGCAGGCAGGCGGGAATTTTATGCCTGCCTAGCAGGTTGTTTTTTTCCATCACTGAAGACAAATCACTTAAGTGAAGGATGAGATTTTTGGAGCTACCTGGCAGGGTAAAAATTCCCATTACTTTGACTTCTTATTTTTTAGCACACCCTCTAAGCAAAAAGTGCGACCCATCTTGGCATGATTATATGCATTAAATGATATTTATTATTATTATTTCTAGCTAAGTTTGGTGCCATAAATAGAAGGAAAGTCAAAGGAGCTTGATGAGCTAAAGAGAAGAGAAAGATGCATGCTAAAATAAATAAAAGAATGTCATAAAAAAACAAACAGAAGCATGCAAACTTGGGCGCCCAAATTGAGAGAAAGAACATGGTTTATTATTAATAATTGCCAGAAATAGGAAAAAACAATTATTAAAAATAGCATGCAGTTGGCTATATAAGCATGGGATGCCATAAGGAAGAGATAATTAATTCTTTTTGATGGAGCTTGTTGTCCTGGAGGATTTTGGTGCCAAAAGGAATATTTTGCATTAAAGAGTATTTTCCATTGCCGGGAAGCTTCCAGTTTTGGCGCATAGGGTTGGAGATGAATTAAATAATATTATGAGCTTGTTTAGCTTGCTTAGGGCAGCGGGCTTTATAAGCAAATTTTAGTGATAAAAATTGAGTATTCATGCCATATTTGTCTGAATCAATTGCAGGTATTCATCATAGGTGCTCATATTGGTGAAAAGAAGTCAAAATCAATGCCAGATACATTAAATATATCTTTTGAATAAGAAGAAATTGCAGGATCTGCACAAATTGATCCAATTACATGGGATTCTGGGAAAAATAAAAGAAAAATAACTCTTCAGACAAAGATTATTCCAGGCATGATGAAGCATGATGAAAGAGAAGGGTCAGCAAAATCATGCATAACTTCCAGGCTCACCGAAATCAATGATACAAACATGGGTCCTGAACCTATCACTGATTTGATTGACATATCCAAGGCCATCGGTAGATCATCTCTTATGCGGGCAATAAAAGTAGTAGGATCATCTCTTATCACTGATTTAATTGACAGATCCAAGGCCATCGATAGATCATCTCTTATGTGGGCAATAAAAAGCATCGGGATTATTCAAGCTTCAGCATTTCCAGTCACAACTCAATTGCCTAAGTTTATTTTGGAGTGTGCAAGGTCTTTCCATCCTCTATCTAGGACAATCCGCGATGTTGCAGGGAAGACAATAATCAGGTTGGATGCACAATTTATTAATTATTGTCTTAAGCTTCTGACACGACCAATGGTGATTGCAATTAACATGCAGGATGCCGACAATAGATGGGAAAAACACAAAGCAGATTGCGTGGGTATAATGAACAATAGGTACATGAAGAAGCCCAGATCACTATTGAAATTCCTGAGGACTCTTCCACGATCCACTCTTGTGCAGGAAGTTGATATCACCAAATTGCTTTGCAGGATAAACGGGGAAGCCAATACCAATAACTTCCGCTCATGGATGTATGCCTTTGAGAGAACCATTGAGATCAACAGAGCTGATTCAATGATTAATTGGATGGAGATCATTAGTGACAACATCAACGAGAAACTCCGAAGTGTGAGGCGTACATTCAACTTCAAGATGACTTCATACCTTGTATATGCAATAGCTTCTCAGGGGATATTTTCCAAGCTGGATAGATGTGGCATATTGTCAAAAGATCCTATTTATGAGTGCTTCCCGCAGTTGACAGTTCCTGAATGCTTACAAAGATTTTAGGGTGGTTAATGATGGATTCTTCTACGGATTCATTTGCAAGTTAAATAGTGATCTGAAGACCAACAGAGTGAGCAAAGAAGCCTGACAAGCTGTCTCCCAGCATGGCTGTATCTTCATCCAGTTTGCGGACTTCACATATCTCAGGGTGAGTGGTTTCTCAGGGGAACCAGTTAAGTTGCCAATATATTTGAGTGATAAGTGGGTCATCATGGACTTGTGCAGGCAGCTCATAGAGTTGCATGACTTACAATCAAAGCGGCACAAGTCTACAGGTAGCTTTCCAGTCGCAGTGGGTCATTATAGTTGTCAGAGCATCTACAAAGCCAGAGGAATTACAGCATAAATGTTTGCTGGGTATGAGAATGAGTTCTTCCTAGCATGAATGAACTTTGACCCATATGAGATATAGCAAAGAGGACGGTCTCCCAAGAATACTCACATGTTCCTTCACTTGAAGATTTTTGGATGAAGTGCAGAAGCGAATATGAAGTCAGAAAGGGAGATTTCAGCAGGTTATCAGCGCAACAGGTTTCTGACTATGGTCCAGCACGGATACTTGCAAATCTCGCAGATGATGGGCATGTGGTACTTGACACATACCATCAAATGGGAGGAGATAGAGTTGTTCTTCAGGAGAGTGTAGGCGGTTGTCAAACAATTGAAGAAAGGTCTTCCGCAGTTCTGGTTAACACCTCAAATTGGTTGTTAACCAAAGGGTATTGCATGGACAAGGCTTTGATGAACCAAATCACAGGGAATTTTTTTGCAGGGAATTCTAGCAAGAGAAAACATGAAGGTGAGAGTAGCAGAAGGCCAAAGAAGCTCAAGGTGTACAAGAAGTCTCAGGTAGCGGAAAAAGGCAACCCTACATCCATTATACTAGTGCCACTTTCAGACAAAGCTTCTCCAACGTCAACTCAACACTTCCACAGCTCTAGGACCTCAAACAGAGGTTATTATTCCATCGTTTAAACCAACATTGTTCGTATTTGTTCCTCAGTCTACCCAGATCTTCACCTCCCCTTGTGGGCATGTGGTACTTGACACATACCATCAAATGGGAGGAGATAGAGCTGTTCTTTAGGAGAGTATAGGCGGTTGTTAGACAATTGAAGAAAGGTCTTCCGCGGTTCTGGTTAACACCTCAAATTGGTTGTTAACCAAAGGGTATTGCATGGACGAGGCTTTGATGAACCAAATCACGGAATTTTGTTGCAGGAGATTCCAACAAGAGAAAACATGAAGGTGAGAGTAGCAGAAGGTTAAAGAAGCTCAAGGTGTACAATAAGTCTCAGGTAGCAGAAAAATGCAACCCTACATCCATTATACCAGTGCCATTTTCAGACAAAGCTTCTCCAATGTCAACTCACAGCACTTCCGCAGCTCCAGGACCTCAAACGGAGGTTATTATTCCATCGTTGAAACCAATATCGTTCGTATTTGTTTCTCAGCTACTCAGATCTTCACCTCCCCTTGCAGAGAAGTTGAAATCACAAATGGTAGAGTTCGAGAGAGCATTGTCTTTGGACAATTCAGAAGAGGGCAGCCATAACATTGTGGTGAATTCGGATGCAACAGAGTTGGAGCATGAGATGGTGGTACATTCAGTGACTTCTCATTCCCCAAAGAGCAATTTCTCATCCCCCCAAAGAGCAATTTCTCATCTTGGTTGGCTCTGTAGTCAGTTCTAGAGGCTAGAGAAGAAATCAACTTGGAAGAGGAAGACTTGCAGTTGCTTATGGGCTTGGAAGGTAGAGGCAAAAGGTCTAAAGCTGCTAAAATAACTTCAAGGTTGATTATTGAAGAATCAAGGCAAAAGTTCGTTGAATTATCAGTTCCAGCTGGAGGGAAACAAATGAGAGAGTTAATTGCTGCAGACATATCAGTGACTAAAGTACCATTGGGGAAAATCACCACGGAAGGATTAAAGAAAGATACACGGACACTGATAGACACTTTATTCCTTAAGCTTGACAAGGAGAAGACAAAAAAAGATAAGCTTCAGATGCAGATCTCCTAGTTATGTGAGATCATCACTAAGGGCACTAAACCTTCTTCTAAGCTTGTGTTAGTGCAAGAACAAGTATGTAGCCGTTTGGTTGAAGAGATTGAAGATGCAGGGAACCAGGTCAAAGCTATTTCTCAATGGAAAGAGCAAATTATTCACCATGCTTCAGAGCAGTTCGATGGAATACCAGTTGGCTTGGAGAATATGCACAGGGCATTATCTCAATTGAAGGAACTAATGACAAGGATAGAAGATGATAACATAGTTGCTGAAAGTCATCTGGATACCTTAGCTAAGATACATTCATTGCTAGAGGATGTGCTAATTGCAGAGCAAATTGTACCTGATGGATTGATAGAAAAGGGGAAGCAGTTAGAGATAGTTGTTTCCTTCCGCACGGAGATCCTCAAGCTTATGCTGAAGAGGATGCAGTTGCTGGAAAACGAGATGAGGGGAAGTACTAAAGAACATTCCAGATGAAGTGCCTACTTCCCGTGAGGAATTTATTCTGGTTGTGCAGAAGAGGATTGATGAAGGCGTCATGCCTTTCATGTTAGATTCAATTGGCACACTCATAAAGCTTCATGCAGATATTGAGGGGTATGGGCTTGGTTTAGAGAAGGTAAAGGCTAACACTACTGCTTTGTCTAGAGGATTGCTGTGGTTTAAGACTGAGAAAGAAGCGGTTGCTAAAGCAGATGGGAAGTTACTGAGTCACATGTTTGACAAGTATATTCAATTTTAGAACAAAGAAAATGTGTAGAGTATGACGGTTGACATATTGTCTTTCTTTTTCACTTCTTTCTCTTATTCTTATTTTCTCAGACAAAATTGTAAAACTAAAGTAATTGGTTAAAAACCATTACTTTTAGTTATCTGAAAAGGGCCTTAATTGAGAATAGGTGACAGACATGCAAAGCTTTGATTTAGTCTTCAGATGCATGTCATGTAGAGAGAAATTTCAGGGGAAAGATTGCCAATTGTTTTCTTTATAGCTTCTGCATGTGTCAGCCTCAGTTATTGCTTTCGTATTTGTAATTGCCCTCTATACACTATAAATAGAGGAAGAGCCTACAAGTTAAAGGATCAGAATTTGTAATCTGTATTCTTGAATTCTAGACTTTGTGCTGAAACCCTTGATATCTTTTTTGAAAGCTGACGAATTGAATAGAGGCAGATTTCCGGAGAACTTTGTGTCACGGTGCATTGGTTTCTTACTTCTGCGTATATCTTTAGATAAAATTTGCATTATCTAAGATTTAAATTAGAATCTTTTCCTTTCCTTTGATTTTGTTTTGTGAGATCTATCTGTTTTATTTGTGTATGAGACCAACTTTGCATACTATTGGTTGGATTACACATTTTCTTCTCTTTCTTTACGTATTCAACTATTCCCCCTTCCGCAAATATTTCTTTATAGCTGCATATTTGTTGCATAATTGCTTAGCTATGGTTTATGAGCTTCGCAGTTAAAGTAAAACCCCATAGGTAGATATTAAAAAACATAATTGACAAAAATCTTACATGGGAGCCTCACCGGTAAATGAAGGAGTATTTATCTCATGACTCCCTAAGTTTTTAGCTATGCATAAAATCTAGCCAACAAAAGCCTTTCATTGACAGCTTCACTTTGCTTCTGTTCATGCTCTCCCATCCTTTTCCTCTCTCAAGTTTGCTTATCGCCACCACTCGTTTGCCACAAGAAACCCATTTTCATCTCTCGATAGAGACAAGAGCTCCGTGAGTCCCTTTTTACACTCTCCTAACCGTTTCTGATGTATCATTTTCCCCTGACATTCCCCTCTTCTACAAGACTTGGATCCCAACTCCATGTATGCTCATACCTCCACTCTTTACGACGTCCTTTGGTCAACCCCAGATCCGGGTTGTGTCCCCAACCTTTTACTTGTCGCATTTTCACCCACACGAATGTTAAAAATGCTATTTCAGCCATGAATAGTAGTGAAGTAGCGGATGAGGAGGGCTTCCAGGGAGAACTCTTCAAGCAGGGACTTGGTATCCTGTTCAACTATTTAGTGGATCTCTTCTACCGAGTGGTTTTGTACAGGTTTTCCACAGTTTTGGTCCCACCACATTTTCACCCCCATCGACAAATCGGGTCTTACCTCTGATCCTAACAACTACAAAACAATCTTGGTGGGTCACACATTCGCCAAGCTATATGCTACAGTGCTTCACATGCGGTTTTCTGAGTTTTTTAGACCAGAGTCACTGCAAAGCTAGGGGACAGACGGGGTTTCGACCAACCTACCAGACCATTGACTACATCCTCACTCTTCGGGCCATCATCGATGAAGCATGCCACCGTTCTTTCAAGGTTTTCTGTTGCTTTGTCGAATTTCGGAAAGCCTTTGACTTTGTTCCGTGGGAAGCTCTCTTCCAAAGGCTCAGAGAGAATTGGCATTCTCGAGACTCTTTTAGCTGCCATCATGCGCCTATATGAGGAGGTTATGGGCCGTCTTCGTACTGCTACTAGGTTCTCTGACTTCATTAGGAGTACCCATTGGGGGTCAAACAGGGTTTCCCTTTATCTTCTACCTTGTTCAGTATTTATACTGATGAGTTGGAGTTTCTCAGGGATCACATCTAGGAGGGGGGACGATTGTCTTCTCCACTAGGTTCTGATCTATATTCTCCCTTTTTTGCGGACGATGTGGTCGTCTACTTTGCCTCCTCTTGCGGAGGATTTACAGAGACAACTGGATGCTTTGGCCAGGTAAGGCCGAAGATTATGTATCTTCAATGGCTTGAAGACATCTGATTTTCATTTCTTCTACAGGGGGGATGAGCTTGAGATCACCAGCTCTTACCTCTTACTTGGGAGTGGTCTTTTTTGGGCCTCGCTTCAATTTATGATATCACTTCCAAGACATCTTGTCCAAGATGTCCCTCTCAGACTCTCTTGTCAGGCCCACGATTCTTTAATGGCTCTGAGGTTTGGGGGGCCCTTCTTACTTGAGTTTGATTGGGGTGTAGTGGAGAGAGTTCAAATCCTTCTTCTCAAACGTATCATTAGATGCAAGGAGACAGTTCCCCACAATATTATCTTTGCAGAGTTTGGGGTTGGAAGCAATTTTTGGTCTTATTTCCCCTCTTGCATCGCACCTCGGAGACTTGCTTATTCTTTTGCGGGAAGGGACAGGCATCCCTACCTTGCTTATTGTTCCTCTGAGGCCATTGCTTCGGCCGAATCGTTCTGGTTGATCTCGTTGTTGATATGCCGGAGTCTCACGACTACTTGAGTCTATTTGGATTTAGACAGATCACCTCCTACCATACAATTATTCCTTGGACGCTCCCCGCCCATCTCCTTCCGGGCAAGCATGGTCTAAACAAAATCATCAGAGATGATATTTACCAGGCAGTTCATTTAGTGCACTTGGACTAACCCCTAGGGTGGGTTGTGTCTGAAGATGGCCTTCTTTGCTTTGCATTTTCTTGAATTCAATAATGGTCTTATTTCTTGGCCCTATTATATTTCCCGACATTGGATGCACGCCCTTCGCATTTCCTTGGGTCAGTTCAGGGTTGGCTCTCATAGGCTCTGGGTTGAGTGTGATCATCAGATTAACCGTTTCGAGCAGATTTTGCCAGCTCAGTTCCCCTCGAGGAGATCAAAACGGAAGAGCACTTCATTTTCCGGTGCCCCATCTACTACGAGATCAACCAGAGATTTCACTGCCTGTTCATAGAGCATCTGACATTTACAGACTTCTTCAGATACTATGATCAAAGGTGTGTTGCTCTCTATTTACAGGAGGCTGTTAGGCTTCGGGAAGAGACCCTTCAACCTTCCCTCTAGGTAGACGACTACTTTGTAGATCACTTCCTTTTTTACAGTGGTCTCCCCTGGGGGCACTAAGTGGTAGGATGATATACCAATCCTGATTCCCAGATGAGATCAGTCTAGACCCAAGGCACTATTTCACAAACCAGGGATGTCCAGACACATAGATGGCCTTTGAGATCCACCAGACGAGTATGAAGAGTTCATCCCTCCTCCTGGCATTGACTCTTCAGATATTCACCAACCTCAGATACTGAGCTTCATCACATCACTAGCTTCTTTTTGCCTCCTCTTCCTTGCTTTTCTTCCTCCGCATGTTCGGGTTCTGTTGACTTTTGCAGGCTTTTTCTGAGCCTCTATTTTTGTCCGTTCTTCTTTTCCTTCTTTTTTTTTATTGTTCTCGGGGACCTTTTGGTCCTTTGACTGGTCTCTTGTTTTTTCTTTGTATGGGTGCAGTCCCATTAACCTACTTTTGTGGTCATTCGTTGGACATTTAATATATTTATCTTATCTTATCTTATTTTATGCCAAACTAAATGCTCCTATCTATCTTGTCTACCAAAAGGTTTTCAAAAATACTAAATAGTGCTAAAAAAATGGGGGGTGGGGCATGAGCGGACTATTTACTATGTTGTTTTACAAAAAGGGAGCACCTCTTGACATTTTAGTTCTTTAACCCACTTACACTTAACCATTTTAGCGTTTCTTGTAGCGATGGAGGGTGGCAAATAAGTGGACTTGAGAGAGGGAAAGGATGGGAGAGCATGAACAGAATCAAAGCGAAGCTGTCTATGAAGGGCTTTACAGTCCTCATCATACCATTGGTTCATGGGTTAAGTTTTTTTTGTTAGGGAAGGGTGAGGGTGATGTGGGGGTAGTGAATTCGAGGTAGCCTCCTGGATAATGGAAGAGAGGAGGGTGTACTTAATGTTTAGGGAGAGCAAGGTGAACTGAGGCTCAGGGGGAGAAGTTGACGAAGGTTTCAGGGTCACCCTTATCAATTTTCAGGGTCACTCTTATCAAACTTCACAATAGTGCGTGGAGGACAACGGAAGGGAGGCAAGACCTGGCGCAATCAACGTGTAGAGAGAAGGAAAGGGTAGCAATGTTCCACCACTCAAGCACCTCAAGGTCACCCTTATCAAACTTCAAATAGTGCGTGGAGGACAACGGAAGGGAGGCAGGACCTGGGTGCGATCAACGTGTAGAGAGAAGGAAAGGGTAGCATGTTAGGGGTAGGTAAGACGTAGTCTTCCACTCTAGCCCCTCCACAGTGAGGTGTACGACTGAAGAACCCAGAGTCAAGAAAACACGAAATACCATTCAAAATCAGCAACTCATGAGACTCTCCCATTTGTAAGAGATGTCGACCATACGACATCAAAGGTCCCGTAGAGTCCTTTGACTCTCTCTGAAGACCAATAGAGTCGGGATTCACCTCAAAAGCACAAAGCACATCTCCAATCCTATCGTGCAAAGGGACCTGAAGGTTTTTCCTTCGCGCATTGAAGTTCCCCCAAAATGAAAACCTCTCCAGCCACTGAAAACTGAGAAATACTTGTATAGAGGTCAAAGAAAGGGTCCCGTTTTGGGCCATTATGAAATGGCATAAGGAGAGGGAGTTGGGGAAAAATAGCAAACTGCTATAAAAAAAGTCTTTGAGGTGGGGTGAATTCCGTTTGATCCTGCCCAAAGGAAGCGGAAAAACTCATCTGCAGCGAACGCTGAAATTCTTTTCTGGAAAATGTCTTTGACCAAGCAAGCAACCCCGTCTGATCCCCTGACACCACCAAAACTCCTAGTCTCCCTGTCTGCAAACAGAAAGCTAGTGTATGCTCCTGATCTTTGGGAGAGGGACGAACATGGCTCTCATGAGTCTCTGTGACAAAAAGGAGGTTTGAAAAACTCAGAGCGTCATATAGTACACCTGGAGAAGACCAAAATAACCCGTTACCATTCCACAATGTGATGGAAATTCCCCTGTTCCGTCGGTTCTCCCAGCGAGACCGTCATTTGGGACCGGACCCACGAGCCCAATCGGGAGGGAAAGAGTCCCGAATAACAGGTTTGAGATTACGATTTCCTAGTTGCCATTATCGCTTCATGAGATTGTTTGAGTTTGGGAACTTGGGCTCTGGTGAGGTCTTCATCAAGGAAGATCTTATTGGGAAGGGAGAATAGCTTACGCTTGGCTTTGAGCGCCCTAAGCATGTCTTCCGTTGATTTAAAACAGAGGAAAAGTGTTGAGTCCAGCCCAAGCCATGCTCTGTCAAGTTGCACATCTGGAAGCTCCAATTTTTCATTGAGAAAGTTAGACCCAATGGCCATCGGGTCCAAAGGAGGTTGAGTTCCCTAGCCCACCTGGTTCGTTCCTCTACCAGCTTTGCCTACACTTTATTTATTGGTGTTAGAGGAGGAACTGTGCCCTTTCCCTTCACCACTTGGGCCCAAGACTATGTTGTTTGAGATTTTCATGTTGGGTTTTGAACTCTTCCTATTTGTGTATTAGGTCCAATATCTCAACTTGCAGCTGGTCGTTTACGATGTTGGGGTGGTGTGCGATTTGGTATCTGGCAGCAATCTCCGTAGAGTGATATTATATGCTTCCACCTTCTCCATCCATAGAATTAGTCCTAGATTTTTTTAGTGAGTATTGTTTTTAATGATTTTTCAAGTACAAAGATTTTGAAAATTGAAAAATAACGGATAGCCGACCATGCCCCCCCAACTACCTCAAAATATTGAAAATTGGATTTTTTTGGATATGTATAGAATTAGTCCTAGTTTGGGACTGTATAATTTTTATTCAATTTGGGGTGAAACAAAAGATATGCGATGAAAGTATACTTGTATAGATACAAAAAATAGAACTATAAAAAGATAGTTTGAAAACAATAAGGATGGAAACTTTATACAAGTTAGAAAATTGGAAAAAACATATATCTGGATAGAGGAAAGTGTCATTGACCTTGTAGTCAAGTTTTTAAAAAAGGTGTTGATCATTTTTGTGGGATTTATTGTGGCGGAAGACTCTTTTTTGCATTTTTTTGGAAAAATGCGTTGTTTGCTATATTCGAGCAGGTACAGGCCGCAGGCTCAGGGTTCCAAGCCAATTCCAAGTCATGGGGCCTTGCCTTGGAAGAGTTAAAGAATACATGTACGCGCTATATTTTTTACTATACTCTGCTCCCTCCAACATCCTTTTCTGTTCCTTTCATGGGAATTTTGTCCCCACTCTATCTGCTCTGGAATTCTTTGTACCTTCATGCGCGATTTTTTAGTAGTTGAAGTTGTCCCCACCCCCACTATCTATATTTTACTAATCATGGGGGATAAAAAATGACGTAAGGACATGAAAAAGGTGAAGAACAAGACATCAGAGCAATTAGAAGTGATTAGAATAAAGAAACTGCAGCGGATGTGAAAATTGTGTGGGGATAAGGTACATGTACTATTTCAAATGCATGTACATTGTAGACAATGATGAAGAAATACATAATGAAAATGAGGAGAATAAATATTTTGCAAGGAGTATTGATAATGAATTGAATGATAATATTCTTATGGATAAAGAATTTGATATGAATAATAATATTGAACCTTTACCTGATAATGTAAATGTTAATCCTGAATATTACATGGAAACACCATGTGAGGAAAGTAACCTTGGTAATGAATCTTTACCTCTAAGAACACCTCCTTCCATTTTGCATAGAAAACCCACTCACTTAATTGAAATTGATGAAAACATTATAAAACTAATGCCTAACAAAATGTCTGACATAAATGTGAGAATAAAAACTATGGGAATTTGGAATAATTACTTTGAGAAAATAAATGATATAAAAATGTCAATTATTTGTTATGTTAATGAAATTAATTAAGATGAGGCCTACAATAAAGACCCTAAGGCTAAGAACATCTAATATTGATGGTCAAAATGTAGGAGTTGTTGAAAATATACATAAAACATACCGTACTGTAGGTGTCAACTAACGCACCAAAGATAGTAATGCTACATTGCGTGCATTTACTAATTGTATAGTAAATGATAAAACAACGAATAAACACTTTATTAGAAAAACAAGTTGAGATTTGAAGGTAAACAAAAAAACATTAATGAAAGCAATAAGGGGACGCAAAAGTCTTGAGTCAGCAAATAACACCGACTACAGGTCATTCTCTAGTAGACTCCCACGAAAATACAAGGATACATTTGATATTCTAAAAGAATTACTTGTAAAGTTTTGGAATGAGAACACAAAGGTTTCACCAAATAAAAGAGATATAATAAAAAGAAAAATGGAACAAAGTTGAGCGATTGCCCAATGAGAGCCCTTCTCATGGAGCTTCTCCATTTGGCATGAGTTGATGATACTAGTAGACCTAGGAGTGAGGCCTTTTAATGTGTGCTTTTGCTCGTTATTAGTGAATTGCATCCAAAGTTTAGAAAATCCCATAAGATTGGTCCAAGTGTCTGTAACCATTGGGCCCTAAGAACTACATCACAATCTGCTGAGGGTAAGATGAACATGTCAGAGCGGAGATTATAGTTGTCTAGTGTGAGATGAACATTGCGGCATTTTCCTTTAAAAGACAATGTCCTCCATTGGCAATCATAATTTCAAAGCTTGGGCATGTATATATAAAGCAAACCGACCTATTTGGCTAACCATGGATCAATGGAGTTATAGGTGCTACCCGAGTCATTTGGGATACCCCTTGAATTTCATAGTATGTAAGGGTAGTGACTCTTGTTAAGGCATGTACTTTTTTTCCTCAGGGTGGGAATCCAAAGGAGTGAAGTCTTCGGTTGACTATTCTTCAACAGGGCTTCGTGAGCAGCTTTAGAATCGTGAGGTTAATTAACATCTTTAGTATAACTTTTGTTCCACACATTTATGTCTCGATGAAATTTGTCATCACAATTATATCATAACCTTTTTTCTCATTGAGCTTGCATTTTGGCCCTTGTAAGTTGGTTAATGGGGGTTTTTGAGGTGGGTTGGAAAGATTGCATTATGGTGTGGTATTCTTGAATGAAGCCGCATTTGGAAAACGACCTTGAGTAGTGAGCTAGTTTACCTAGACTTGGAGCTTCTTCTATCATGTTCTTCGATCTGAACATTTTGACTTCCACACGGATTGGATCCTTAAGGCCACTAATGAAACAATTCGTGAAAAAGGTGTTAGATAAGCCTTCAATGTGATTAGCTAGTTTTTCAAACTCTGTTTGGTATTCTCGCACTTGGTGGAGGTTGGCAAGGGCTCTAGTAAAATCTTTGCATGCACTCGGTCCAAACCGAAACCAACATTTGCTTGACAGAGGTTTTCGAAGTGGATTCATCATGGGATTTTGTATACCACTAATACCATTGGATGGCTTATTTCTGTAAGTGAAAGGAAGCAATGGGTACTTTGTTCACTGTATAAGTGATATGGAGACTGAAATATTGCTTTGCTATGTAGAGCCAATTGGCAGGGTATGTGCCATCAAATATGGAAAATTTACATTTTGGGCCATGAGGCATTGTTTCCATATGAAATACAAAATTAAGATGTCTTGTCACCCTCAATTTTGCTTGAGAATTGTTCATTTTGGACATTGACACCTTGGATCTTTTGTGACAATTCAAAGATTTGGAATTCCAAGTTGGCAATTTTCTACTTCATGTTTGGGGCTCCAGATTGTCTTGAGATTTTGGAAAAATATGATTGTAGTTATATGTCAAAATAATCAGCTTGAGGAGACAATTGCAATGGTATAATCAGTAGAATGGTGAAATATTTTAGCTTCCAGATTGCAAGTTAAAAATAGCAATTTGTACGGAGATTTTTTTTTTGAAAAATTGAAATATATGCCAAAATGATCACCTCGGCAAGAATTTCACAATAGTGCCAATGCCCAAAAAAACATTTTCATATTTTTATAAATAGTGTTGGCCCAATGTTTCAGAGCACCTGTAGCCCACTATCCTAAAAAGGAACGATAATCAGATCGTACCAAGCCAAGAACATAGATGTTAATCAAACATCACGATCAATAAGGTGAAAGTAATTCGCCAGATTGTCTTGAGATTTTGGAAAAATATGATTGTAGTTATATTGTCAAAATAATCAGCTTGAGGAGACAATTGCAATGGTATAATCAGTAGAATGGTGAAATTTTTTAGCTTCCAGATTGCAAGTTAAAAATAGCAATTTGTACGGAGATTTTTTTTTTTGAAAAATTGAAATGTATGCCAAAATGATCACCTTGGCAAGAATTTCACAATAGTGCCAAATGCCCAAAAAAACATTTTCATATTTTTTATAAATAGTGTTGGCCCCAATGTTTCAGAGCACCTGTAGCCCACTATCCTAAAAGAAACAATAATCAGATCGTACCAAGCCAAGAACATAGATGCTAATCAAACACCACAATCAATAAGATGAAAGTAATTCGCCAGAATAACTTTACATAAACCTTTGCAAACAAATGAGCAGTAATGTCATATATTATTATGGAACTCAATGAAATACAATAAGAATGGGCCTTGCTTATATAGGCAAGGAATAAGAATCTAAGAACCAGTCAAGGTCATAGATCAAGCCATAAATCATGGAAAAAACTAGTCATCAAAGAACTAGTCAAGTCCATAGATTTATGAGAGAACTAAACATCAAGGATCTAGTCAATACCATAGATCTAGGAAAAAACTAGTCAATACCATAGATCAAGGAAAGAACTATACCTAACAACTAGATAATATCTCCTAATATCTAAATAAATAAAAGGAAATATCCACACACATAAGTGGGTGAGGATAAATACAATAATGTACCTAGGTGAACATGAGCTAAGGTAAATACCTACTCTAACATCCCCCCTCAAGTGAAGCTAGGGGCCAAAATAAAAGTGGCATGTCCACAGTATGAGTCCCGACAACTAGGCCTGATGAGGTACTCATGTACAATATATCCATGAAGAAAATATCAAATCAAAAGAAGGAAATAATCTTACTAGAAGGAAAGTGAAAGAAGAAGAAAAAGAAGGAAGATGTTCTCATGAACACCCCCAAGAACAACTTCCGAAACCCCAAGAATTCCACGCAAATCAAGGTAGTGAGGTGATGCAAAAGGCTTCGTAAAGATGTCTGCAACCTGCTGCTGAGTTGGAATGTACTCCAAGCAAAGAACTCCATCTTGAACGAGCTGTCGAATGAAGTGGATGTGTATCTCAATATGCTTGGTTTGCTGGTGCTTAATTGGGTTGCGAGAAATGTGAATTGCACTTTGGTTATCACACCAAAATGCAGTCGGTGAATCCTGTGGGAATCCGAACTCTGTCAATAACTGGCGAAGCCAAAGAATCTGCTAACTCACTGTAACTGCTGCCATGTACTCTACCTCTGAAGATGAAAGTGCAATAGCCTGTTGCTTTTTGCACGCCCAAGCAACTGGAGAAGAACCAAGACAGAAAAGATAGCCAGAAGTGGAACGTCTGTCATCAATAGAACTTGTCCAATCTGAATCTATATACCCAACCAACTTAGTAGAGCCCCTAGTGTAGTGTAGGCCAAAGTGAGAAGTGCCATGCAAATAGCGCAAAATCCTTTTAGCAGCCTACCAGTGACTACTATGAGGAGAATGTGCAAACCAAGGTACAAGCCCTATTGCAAATGAAATATCAGGGCGAGTATGGGTCAAGTACATGAGACTCCCAACCAACTGCCTATACAATGTAGGATCACAAAGTGGTGTGGTACATGTGGATGTCAGAGTAACTCCAGACTGAAAAGGAGGACTTGGCTTGCAATTAGCCATATCAAAGCGCCTAAGAAGATCATGGGTGTACTTTTGCTGACTCAAATGAATCCCTGAATCTGTCTGAGAAATTTGCAAACCAAGGAAATAATGCAATAGCCCAAGATCTGTCATGTCAAATTGTGTAGAAAGAGCCCTCTGAATACTCTGAATGTGGGAAAAAGAGCTACTAGTAACAGATCATCAACAAAGAAAACAAGTATCACAATATTTGTAACGCCCGCAAAAACGACGGTCCAAGAACTCACTTTAAATAAACGCTTAACGCGAACATGCGACTAAGTTTTTTTTTTAAAGAGGGAAGTTATGGCACGAGAATGATGCAAGGGTGCTCTACCTTTACGGTTCATTAAATTACTTACATTACTTAACTTAGATTGAAGATTGAGCAAACCAAGTCTAGTTATTAGGTACATTTTCACAAAAACTTGTAGGGTACATTAATCAACAGTCATAAGGGAGGTAACATGGTTTAATTCATTTAAATGTCTTCTACTCTTTCCATTAAGTTCAATTCTAATAAGGTTAACCTTATACTCAACTATTAAATTCATTTCTTTAATAATTTAAAGAACCCTTTTTAATACAATCCTACACAACTAAGGTCCTAAGGACACCACACCACTAGGTAATTAAAAGACCCCACTCACCCATCTACACATACCCTTAAGGTTTGCAAATAAATATTTAAAATTACTTTATTTTTTAAAAAGATAAGGTCAATTCTCCACCCTTAGATCAAAACCATCTTAGCCACTGGATCCTAGGGTTCCCAACGTAGCCCCAAAATCCTTATGAAAGTCTATTAAAACCTTTTCTTATTCTATCCTTCTCATTTGCTTCAATTTCTTTTGTTAAATTTGCAGGTTGGAGAGAAAGAAGCCATGAGAAGCAAAAAGCGAAGAAGCCATGGAGGATTCTTCAAGAATATTTAGTTTAGATTTAGCTTATTTAGTCTTTTATTTATGTAATTTATTTCTTTCAAGGATTGGGAGGGGTTTTCTCCTAACCAATTTAGTTTTTATTTCAAGATTTTAGTGTATTGGGTTTTAAATTTGGGGCAAAACCCTACCCCCTTTGATATAAATGAAGAAATGCTTTTAGATTCACCGTTAGAGAGTTTTGATGTCACACCCCTATGAATTCATCTTTATTTACTTGTTGGAAGCATTATATTTAAATTTTTTTACACTTAGGAATTAGAGAAAATGGTTACATTTTATGCATAGGCGTGAATCCACGGAATTCTGTCATAAGCGATAGGGACCGCCGCCCTGCGGTGGGTGATAAACACAGGACCGCCGCCTGGACTTGGCTGAACGGGTGACAAACATAGGACTGTCACCCTGCACAGGGCGGCGGTCATGTTTCCGAAAAACAAAACCTTACTGCCGAGATTTTTACAAAAACTTA
Organism: Taxus chinensis; assembly: GCA_019776745.2. NCBI lineage: Eukaryota > Viridiplantae > Streptophyta > Pinopsida > Cupressales > Taxaceae > Taxus > Taxus chinensis. Next base: position 720,068,375 of record CM034150.1, read on the forward strand.
AAGTTGCTAAAGGGTGAAAAAATGCATCCTTGATTTGTTTTTATTCATTTCAAGTTCCAGATTTGAGATTTATTGCTCATTTATTCATTTCTTGCTAAATCTATTCATTTTTATGTGTTTTCCTTTCTATTAACTTCATCTACTTACAAGAATAATTTCTCTTTGTTTAACTAAGCCTTTCTTTTCATTACAAGCAAAAAGGAATATAAATCTATTTCATTCTTTAGTCATTTTCTACTATAAAAACAACATTTCTACATACCATGCAATCTAACTTATTTTCCCTTTCATTTTACTACCATGTTCATTCATTCAAAATAACCATATTAACTTTATTTTCTATAAAGTGATATTTTGCAACAAAACAACTTATAAACAATCTCTACATTTTCTTCTTCCTCATATTTCAACCACAATACAAACATAACTACTTAATGCAAATATACTTTCTTTTCCATTGTAAAATAGATCAACCTTTCAATACATCCAAGACTTCAACAATGTGAATTTACTTTCTTTTACTACTTGCAAACTAACTTTACAATACATTATTTCTTCTTTCTTTTCCCATGCAATGCAATCTCAATAACAACAATAGGATAGCAACTTTATTTGACAATGCCATTACAAAATTTCCTCCACTTGAAGTGGGGTAAACATACCAAAATGTACACAAGGAAAGAACCATATTATTACAATTCCTTCCACTCTAAGTAGGTAAAATGAAAAGGTAGTTTTCACATGGTCACCAACAAGACTCCAAGCTCCAAGCACCAACAAAATAGCTCCTCTAATAGTTTGTTTGATTCACAACAAAATAAGGGGAGAGGCAACGGTCTCCTCCCAACCAAGATACCCAATGGAGAAGAGAAGCCATCCTCTCCATTGGCCCCCCGAGCCCCAACCACATTACAATGGGAGACAATTCAACTCATGGCAACTATTAGCTTCCACAAAACTTAACATATAATTTCACATTCATTCCATATTCATTCAAAACACAAACTACAACTCAACAAGAGGAAAAACAACCAAAATAACAAAGTCACAAGGCTTATCAAGAAAGTCAAAAGAGTAAGACCTATAGGGAGGCCACTTATGTTTCCTAATGGGAATGGGTGCCCACCTAAAAAGCCTCCAATGCAAAACACAATACGCCCCTAACAACTCTTATGCCTCCCTCAAGTATCCCTTATCCCTCCATCCACTCTTATGCCTCCCTCAAATAAACTCCCCATAGTCTCCTCCCACTCCTAACTTAGGCATTCTACCCATACCCAACAAGCATTTCAAAAAAAAAAAACAACATTCAACAAACATATACACACATACATGTAATAATAACATAATATAAACAAAGGTGAAGCTCCTACCTTTCCATGGTAGAGCTTGTTCCAAGTATGAAGTTCTAAACTCCTCCAAAGATCAAGCAAGCATCCACAAGCTCCAAAAACCAACTAGTATCAACAAGCTCCAAAAAAAATCCACAAACTTCTTCCAAAAATCCTCTACTCTCCAAAATACAAGAGACTAAAAATGAACATCTAACCCCAAAACAAGCAACAAGAATTCAATAAATAGAGAAAGAAGAGGGAGGGGTGATGTGGCTCCAAGTAGTATGCCACCTCATTTCCTCTCCACTCCACATCACTTGGTCAACCTCATATTCCAATGCACAAATAATGAGTGGTTGGAGGAATGACAAGCACCTTACACACTCCATCTAAGCCCACTCCCCTCAAAGGACAAAATTAAATATTTGAAAAGAAGTGCAATTAATATTTTACCTTTTTATCCTCCCAAAACACCTAAAAGAGCCTAAATTTGACCTCCCAACCCATAGGTAGGGTTGGCATGGGCTTTTAAGAGGTGTGGGACAAGTTTGACTTGTCCCACAAGCTTCCAAATTTGGCCTCTAAGGCTAATTCGAGTTTCAATGGTGTAGAAATTAAAAACCCAGATCCGAACTCAAAAAACGTGAAAATCCCATAAAACAATTTGCTGGTTTTCCTTCACATCTGACACAAATCTCGAGGCAAGCCACCATGGTTCTCTGCACAAGAAAAAAAAACCAAAAAAATGTCCCTCTTTCTCGATTAGTTCGGTCGAAGACCTTTTGGCCTGTTTTGTCTACCCGACGGCCAAAAGGGTGTTTTCAAGGGTGACTTCGGTTTATTATTTTATTATATGGTGCTCGAATTAAAGTAAAATATCATTAAAGCACATATAATGAATTAATAGACTGTTTGAGTGATTTTGACTTAGGAAAGTGTATTTAAATAAATTAATAAACTATTTAAATGCACTTCCTAGCCAAAAGTGCGACTTGTTTGGGTATGATTAATTAAACCCAAAAATGCGACTTACTTAGTAAAGCAAAATAATTAATTAAATATTAATTATTGGGTTTTAGCCAAAAAGTGCGACTTGGATATTTGGAAGGGTTTTTGGCTATATGAAAGAAAATGCGACTTGGGTAAGAGGCATTCAGATTATTATTATTATTTTCACAGAGCAGTTAGCACAGAGCTTTTGCAGACAAAATCCAAGGACGGAAACCCTCTGGATTATTACTCTTGCGGACGGAAACCCCAGGAGCAGTGAGAGAAGCTTCCACCCAGGAATCTTCATTGTTTACACAGGTTATTATCATTTCAGCAGCTTCAGACAGAGAAATAAATTGCAGCAGTGGGCATTCAGGCAACTTCTAGAGTGGGGCGACTTGTTCTACAGTTGATGTATGCATTATCAGAGGTATTTTTCATGATAGTTTATTGTTATACATTTCAGCCACATATATATACCAAATCGATTTGATTTGGATTCTTTCTGGCTGAGTTTTTGGGCAGTATCTGTATTATTCCATCTGCAGATTTCTATTTGTGTTTGCCCTAATTATTTATCATTAGAAATCAATGTTGAATGTATGGCTGCGTTATTAATGAAGAAATCAATCATTTAAACCCTAGGCGCCATTTCTATATATACCCGGTTTGCGGGAGTTTGCAGTATTTTAATTGTTATGCAGTGTGAGAATGTTGTTTCATGGATTTATTTGATATTACCAGTTCAGCTCCATACCTGAGCATTATATAAAAAAAAAAAAAAAAATATTCAGACAAAAACGGGTTTGGGATCTTTCAGTGGTATCAGAGCAGTGTATCCTCCCAGCCTGTGTGGGAAGAAACAGATAGGGTATTACAACAGAAATCAGCTTTGAATGCATCACAGAGAGGACGGTCCACACAGATACTACACCCGCAGACGAGCACGACTCGAAGCTGGTATTGCAGGAGGTGACAGAATGGAATATTTGGGCGAGAGGCCTGAGAGTCCTCCTCGAGAGGAACATGCAGATCCAGATAGGAATTTTATTCGGGATATGGCAGCCACACAGAGGCAGTTATTACAGACCATGGAGCGCATGGGTACTACTTTGGACAGGTTGGCACTGGATAGGCCACGGGACAGGCATGGCAGGAGGGATAGATCCGTATCAGTTGCCAGTAGCTACAGGGGTCATAGCAGATCACCTTCAGAGCTTGGGAGTGTTAGGGGATCGCCACGCCGTGAGCGGAGGCATACCCATACAGACGAGAGGAGACCTACACGGACGGCAGATAGGCCCATGCAGCCTAACTTCTTGCCTAGAGGTGACCCACCAGAGATTGAGGGACGGTCGGAAGAAGCAGCTTTCCCGGATACTATCATGGCAGTCAGTGATGAGTGGAGGAGTTTGCCACAGCATGTGAGGGATGCATTTCCCCTCCCACAGTATTGTGCTCAGAGGAGAGACAACATGAGGGCTGGACAGGATAGGAGACCTAGAGCACAGCAGAACAGAGATTTGCAGCAGGTTACCAATAAGGTAACCCTCTCCACTTTTGATGGTAGTGGAAAGATCAGTGCCAGGGCTTGGATTCACAAGCTCGACACCTACCTTACCCTCAAGCCCATGAGGGAGCAGGAGGCCATACAGTTCGCTACATTGCACCTTGAGGGGGTGGCTTATGATTGGTGGCACCATGGGTTAGTTACGCAGGGTCATGAGCTTCTACATTCATACAGGGATTTCAGTGATAGATTGATTGCGAGATTTGATCGCAAGGATGTGGAGTTATATTACAGGGATTTAGCACAGCTCAGACAGAGTGGACATGTTGATTCTTACATCAACGAATTTCAGCGGATAGCCGTTATGGTTCCAGAGATGCCTGAGAAGAGGGTGGTGATGTTATTTATAGAGGGCCTCCATGACAGGATGAGAGGATTGGTCAAGGCTCTTAAGCCTAGGACATTGCATGATGCCATTCAGACGGCATTGGACTTGGACACATCCCCCACTTCCTATCAGCCCACTTCTTATCAGCCCAATAAGAAGTTTCCCACGAGCTCCAGGCCATTTCAGCGCTCTACCGCCCCGCAGAAGAGTGCACCACCTCCTAAGGTGGATCAGGAGACTCGTAACGAGTTAAGGAGGAGGAAGCTTTGCTTTCATTGCAAAGACCATTGGGAGCCTGGACATCGTTGCCTTGGTAAAGGCAAGGTGCATCTCATTGAGGTGATTTCAGATGGAGAGGATGATCACTCGCCAGGTACAGATGTAGAGGATGAGGGCGGTGACCATGATGCACAGGGGGAGCAGCCCCAAATAGAGCTTGGCGAGGGTGAGGCATTGGATTCATCCGATGTTACTATTGCCACACTTTCAGGCGTTCCTAGGTACCATCCCTTTCGGCTGAAGGGAGTGCTTAAGGGACAGCGGATTGTTTGTCTGGTTGACAGTGGAGCTACGCACAACTTCATTGATGAGGGGTTGGCGGCGAAGCGAGGATTACAGGTTGAGGAATTTGATGGGTTTAGTGTACGGGTGGCAGATGGATTTGCTATCAGTTGCACTAAGAGGATTCCACGACTTAGTATTCAGATGGGGGACTATACATTGACCGATGACTTCTATGTTATTGGACTTGGTGAGATTGATACAGTATTGGGTATTCAGTGGTTACAGTCCCTTGGCAGATATGTGCAGGATTTCCGCAGGATGGAGTTGGAGTTTATGGTGGATAAGAAGAAGATTGTGCTTCGGGCTCTTTCTGACGGTGGGCCTAGAGTTGTTTCAGCACGCAGGATGGAGTCTATAGTGAGACATGGAGAGGTTGCATGGGCAGCCCAGTGTTTCATTTCGTCCAAATCTTCTTCAGACGATGAGCAGCCTTATCATATTGACATCCAGTCCATACTGGATAAGCACGGCCCAGTGTTTGGTGACATTCCTCCAGGTAGACCACCAGATAGAGGGTTTGAGCATGTTATAGAGCTTGAGGAGGGTGCTAAACCCGTGATGACTACGCCTTATCGCCATCCTAAGACATACAAGGATGAGATAGAGAAGGCCATTAGAGAGCTCTTGGAGATGGGACACATCCGTCCTAGCTCTAGTCCCTTTGCTTCTTCAGTTAGTGTTGGTAAAGAAGAAGGATGGGACCATGAGGATGTGCATTGACTATCGTGCACTGAACAAGAAAACCATCAAAAACAGGTATCCCATTCCCCGCATTGATGAGTTGTTAGATGAGCTGCATGGATCTATCTACTTCTCGAAGATTGATCTTCGATCAGGCTACCACCAGATTAGAGTTCGGGATGAGGATATCCACAAGACAGCCTTCAGGTGTCACTATGGGCACTATGAGTTCTTGGTGATGCCATTCGGACTCACTAATGCACCTGCTACATTTCAGTCATGTATGAACCATCTCTTCAACAGGCAGTTGAGGCAGTTTGTGTTGGTGTTTTTTGATGATATTCTGATTTATAGCAGGACATGGGATGATCATTTGAGGCATCTTGATGAGGTACTTAGCATAATGGAGACTCAGTCTTTGTTTGCTAAGATGTCCAAGTGTGAATTTGGACTTACGGAGATATTGTATCTTGGGCATGTCATTGGGGCCAATGGGGTCAAGGTTCATCAGGAGAAGATACAGGCAATGCAGGATTGGCCACCACCCAGGAATATCTCTGACTTGCGAGGATTCTTAGGGTTATGTGGTTATTACAGGAGGTTCGTGAAGGGTTATTCTCAGTTGGTAGCTCCATTGACAGATCTTACACGGAAGGGTGCATTCAGTTGGTCAGATGAGGCACAGGTGGTATTTGAGAGGCTCAAGGTAATTATGAGTACCTGTCCAGTTTTGGCTCTTCCAGATTTCTCACGGCCCTTCATTTTAGAGTGTGATGCTTCAGGATTGGGGATTGGTGCAGTTCTTATGCAGGATCGCCATCCTATTGCTTTTGAGAGCCGGAAGCTGAGAGATAATGAGAGACTGTATTCCACCTATGATAAGGAGATGCTTGCCATTATGCATGCTTTGGCAAAGTTTAGACAGTATTTGGTGGGTGGAAAGTTTGTGGTGAGAACCGACCACAACAGTTTGAAATATTTCCTGGAACAAAAAGAACTCAATGAGAGGCAACAAAAATGGGTCAGCAGGATCCAAGCATATGATTTTGACATTGAGTATGTTAAGGGGACTAAGAATGTAGTGGCTGATGCACTTTCCAGGAAACCCCATCTCGCTGCCCTATGTTCTTTGAGCGAGATTTCAGCAGATTGGAAATCTCAACTGTTAGTTGAATATTCCAAAAACACTTGGGCATGTGACATTATGGATGGAAAAATTCAGGATGATCGGTATAAGGTAATAGCTGATTTGATTTTGTATAAGGGCAGAATTTACCTAGTTCCTGAATCTGAACTTAAGGAGAAGATTATGCATGCTTTCCATGATGCACCACTTGCAGGACATCCAGGGTATTTTAAAACATACAGGCAGATTAGAGAGAGATTCTCCTGGAAGGGTCTCAAGGATGATGTCTTGCGCCATGTCCACGAGTGTATGACTTGTCAGCAGAACAAGTCAGAGCATACTTTCCCAGCAGGTTTGCTACAGCCATTGCCTATTCCGGAGCAGAAGTGGGAAAGTATTTCGATGGATTTCATTACAGGTCTTCCCGTGGTGCAAGGGAATGATCGCATTTATGCGGTAGTGGATCGGTTGACAAAATATGCACACTTTTTCGCTGTTCCTACCAGCTTCAAGGCACCTCATGTGGCTGATTTGTTCTTTCGTCAGATATTCAGGTTGCATGGGCTTCCGAAGAACATAGTTAGTGACCGGGATAGTAGGTTTATGAGCATATTTTGGCAGGAGCTTTTCCGTCTGGTTTACACTGAGCTGACTCCTAGCACTAGTTATCACCCTCAGACGGATGGACAGACAGAGATTGTGAACAAATGGATAGAGGGTTATCTTCGCAACTACGTTGCAGGACAGCAGAAGGCATGGGTTAAGTTGTTGTATTTATGTGAGTATTGCTATAACACCACTTACCATATGTCTATTGGTATGACTCCATTCCGAGCACTTTATGGGTATGATGCGAGATCCTTTGTTGATATGGCATTTGGGGATAGTAGAGCTCCCAAGGCTCAGGAGAGTTTACAGGATATTCAGGAAATCCTTAAGGTGCTTAAGGAAAACATTCAGCGGGCCCAGAATCAGCAGAAAATGTATGCAGATAGGCACCGAGTGGAGAGATCATTTGAGATAGGGGACATGGTTTTTCTACGACTTCAGCCTTACAGGCAAAGTACTCTCAAGAAGAGTGGGGCTGAAAAGCTCAAACCGCGATTTTATGGGCCATACAGGGTGTTGAGGAGAGTTGGTGAAGTGGCATATGAGCTGGAGTTGCCTTCTGAGAGTAAGATACATAATGTTTTTCATGTGTCTTGCTTGAAAAAGGCTTTGGGGCAGAACATTATTTCCTCTACAGATTTGCCACCCCTGGATGAGGAAGGGAGATTAGACCTAGTGCCAGAGGAGATCTTGGACAGCCGAGAGAGGAGACTGAGGAACAGGGTCATTCGGGAGTTCCTGGTGAGGTGGAAAGAATTACCAGAGGAGGATGCTACATGGGAAGGCGAGATTATATTACAGCATCCAGCTCTACAGTTGCTTGGGGACAAGCAATCTCGGGAAGGGAGGACTGTAATGTCCCTCTTTCTCGATTAGTTCGGTCGAAGACCTTTTGGCCTGTTTTGTCTACCCGACGGCCAAAAGGGTGTTTTCAAGGGTGACTTCGGTTTATTATTTTATTATATGGTGCTCGAATTAAAGTAAAATATCATTAAAGCACATATAATGAATTAATAGACTGTTTGAGTGATTTTGACTTAGGAAAGTGCATTTAAATAAATTAATAAATTATTTAAATTGCACTTCCTAGCCAAAAGTGCGACTTGTTTGGGTATGATTAATTAAACCCAAAAATGCGACTTACTTAGTAAAGCAAAATAATTAATTAAATATTAATTATTGGGTTTTAGCCAAAAAGTGCGACTTGGATATTTGGAAGGGTTTTTGGCTATATGAAAGAAAATGCGACTTGGGTAAGATTCATTCAGATTATTATTATTATTTTCACAGAGCAGTTAGCACAGAGCTTTTGCAGACAAAATCCAAGGACGGAAACCCTCTGGATTATTACTCTTGCGGACGGAAACCCCAGGAGCAGTGAGAGAAGCTTCCACCCAGGAATCTTCATTGTTTACACAGGTTATTATCATTTCAGCAGCTTCAGACAGAGAAATAAATTGCAGCAGTGGGCATTCAGGCAACTTCTAGAGTGGGGCGACTTGTTCTACAGTTGATGTATGCATTATCAGAGGTATTTTTCATGATAGTTTATTGTTATACATTTCAGCCACATATATATACCAAATCGATTTGATTTGGATTCTTTCTGGCTGAGTTTTGGGCAGTATCTGTATTATTCCATCTGCAGATTTCTATTTGTGTTTGCCCTAATTATTTATCATTAGAAATCAATGTTGAATGTATGGCTGCGTTATTAATGAAGAAATCAATCATTTAAACCCTAGGCGCCATTTCTATATATACCCGGTTTGTGGGAGTTTGCAGTATTTTAATTGTTATGCAGTGTGAGAATGTTGTTTCATGGATTTATTTGATATTACCAGTTCAGCTCCATACCTGAGCATTATATAAGGTCTTGCGATATACCGAAAGGTACGTGGAAGATCAACTCCGTACACAATGTTGTTTAATGGCTTGTGTATTGGGGAAGTACCCCTCACTCTACGGGATCAGGTAAAATCGATTGTTGCTTGGCTCAAAATAACTTTGCACGAGTTTTAAAATTTTCGAAACATAGTTTATACCCTAAGAAAGGAAAAACAAAGTAGAAAAATGGTAGATTTAGGGCAAAGGGATTAATGGCGCCACCTTTGTTACCACTTTATGATCACCAAGGTTGGGCTAAGGGCGAGGTGAGAGCATATGGTGGATAGTTACAAAATCCCTAATTGAAATTGATGTTGTTGAACGGGTCCTAAAAATAGCTTTGATACTAGATGTGTTGATCCTCCTTGCAACAAATTAGGTCAACAACGAAATATAGAGAAAATATGCTACGAAATGAAATAGAAATAACTTTATTGCATTGAAAGATTGGAATTGCATTACAAGATTGCAGGCCACTTTGAGGGGGCAACCAACTTTGAGCAATCTCAATACTATAAAATTCGTGGATACCTGTATACCAACCTATGCATCACATTTATACTAGTTCCACTCAAGCTAACACTGTTTCCCATGCATGCAGGATTATTCTTAATAGCTCAAGGGATGACTTTCAAAGCATATGTGTTCATAGCCTTTATACAATAATGATTATGAAGAAAGAGTTAGGAAGAAGGGTCCTAATACAAAGGTTCCGGCTTGGTATGTTGTCCTTTTTTACATGGGCCTTATCCCATATAAGTACCAAATTGTAAATTTTGAATACCATATTTATGCCCCTCTTGTCAAACAATCTCTTGTGCCCATAGGTTTGAGGAACCAAATTTCTATCATCAAGATGTGTTGTCTCTCAAAATTTCTGATATTTGGTATGGATGTAGCCAAAATGTGTTAACTATGTGTGTTGTCATTTCTTTTCATAGGCATTATGCCATATAAGTACGAAATCTTCAATTTTGAATTCCTTATTTGTAGCCCTCTAGTCAAACCATCTCTTGACTATGTCTTGGTGTTTGTTAAATTGATTGAGGACATTTTTGTCGATTTCCTCAATCTTGAAGATGTCACTCTCCCCTACATATTCGTTAACAAATTGATAAGTTGGAATCATAAGATTAGTAGGGAAGATGGGTTCTTTCCCATAAACCAATTGGTAAGAAGATATTTTCAAAGCATCTTTGACTGTTGTCTTGTCAGCCATAGAGCATATTTTAAAGAAGAATGTCAAACCTTTGAATTCTTATCTGCAGCCCTCTTAATAATGCTAAATATATGTTTGTTAGTGGGCGCAGCCACTCCATTATCTTGATGGTAATAGTTAGAGGCAATTTTGAGAACAATTTTCTTGTCATATGCACACTCTGTGAGCTCAACAAATTTAATTGCAGGACTATTGTCAGACATCATAGAACAAAGAGTCCCAAACGGTGAGGATGTTCTCTTAAGTTGTTAGAGTCAAATTTGAGAACAATTTTCTTGTCATATGCACACTCAGTGAGCTCAACAAATTTAAATGCAGGACTATAGTCACATACCATAGAACAAAGAGTCCCAAATGGCGAGGATGTTCTCTTGTAGGAGCTTGACAACTTTTGCAGCAATGTTATGTTTGTTGGTGAGAACTTCGGATGATCGAGTGCAGTTATCTATTGCAGTCTACACAAACTTGTGCCCCAAGCTTGAATTTGGATCGATGACCCCACAAAATCAAGCCCACATTGGGCAAAATGTCTTTGCTGAACTACTAGGTGGAGTGGCATGGCTTTCCATCTGACACTCGTTGCAAGTCCTCACATGTCAGTGTGCATCCTTGAAAACAGTTGCACAGTAATATCCAGCCTGAAAATATTATTTTCTGTAGTTTAACTCAAGGAGTCTTCGAATGCTGCAGGAGGTATATGGTTTTTCCTTAAACCCTAAAAGGAGCATCTTTGGGGTTATTGAAGGTAAATAATCCAAATGCTTGGCCCTGACTTTCGAAAACACTGTTATATCATTCATGTAAATCGCAATGTGCCTTGTTAACCAAACCACTGAAAGGTGTATCCATTGCGATTTGAAAAGTGGCTCCACCATTAATCAACCCAAAAAGAATACTCTTATATGCAAAGGCACCCCATTGGTGGTAAAAGTTGGTTTGAATCTGTTCTTTTGATTGACAATGGGTTGATTATAACTAGACAACCCAACTCGCAAGGACAATATTTCAGACCCTTTTAACTATTTGTAAGACCTCATTGCATGTCAAGGATTTATTTTTCATAAACAGTTTACCTGGTTTCTGCATCTACGAACGTACTGCTTCAGTTTTCAAAGAGTTCTTTATGGCCATCTAGCATCTGTTGCATGTGGATTGCTGACCATGATGTTTCACTTGCATATGTATATAGAAAGAGGGGCATTTGGAGTGCAGGGGACAGTATTTCAGACTCTTTTAAACTATTTGTAAGACCTCATTGTATGTCAAGGATTTATTTTTCATAAACAGTTTACCTGGTTTCTGCATCTACGAACATACTGCTTCAGTTTTCAAAGAGTATTTTATGGCCATCTAGCATCTGTTGCATGTGGATTGCTGACCATGATGTTTCACTTGCATATGTATATAGAAAGAGTGGCATTTTGTTCTGGGGCATTTGGAGTGCAGGTACAAACTTTCATCTTTTCTTAAGGTTTGGTGTTTTTTCTGTTGTTGCGCCTAGAGTCTACTATGCCATTGGGCCAAATATTGGAAGAAAGGAGACATAAAACTTAGACAACCCACGATTTTTTGGAGCTCCTTATCTGCAAGCTTATCAGGAAACTGGTTTGTCCTTAAATAATATTAATCTGGATTCATGTGTTAAAAGTGTTTTTGTCTGATGTTTCAGATCTCATTATTGGATCCATCTTCAAGGGATAAACGGAGACCAATGCTAGGGTAAGAATAATAATGTCCAGATCCCTAAATAGTTTTTTACCATTATCTTTGGTAAAATTGTACGGTACTTGTTGATGCTTAACATGATCTGAGATCTCGAACTGATTTCCTAAATACTAATATATCTCAATTTACACAGAAACGAATTTTGAGTTGAGTGCATGATATTTGTCCACTTGTCTTTGGAATAGGCAGGAGCTGTGTACAGGCCAAAAGGCATTACATTCCATTCTTCTACTTGCCTTCTTTTACCTCAATCTGCAAAAAACCAGACTTTCATTCAAAATTTGAGTAGATTGTGAAGTTAGCTGCCTTTTGCATAATGAGATCAACCCAATTTGGTATGGGATAGTCAAATGGAACAATTACATCAGTTTATAATTGATTATAAATCGCTTTTTTCCTTTGTTTTATTTTAGAATGATTCTCTACTAAGAATGCTAGACAAGAGAGGAGACTTACTGGGGCTTTTCATTTTGGAATCTTTGTCTTACATTCCTGCTGGATCTTGATATGGTAGTCTTTCCTGCTCTTGCCCAAATATTTTAAGGGGCTCATTGAACAACATTTTTTCTTGAATTTCACTGTTATATTTTTGAAGAGAGTTTTTTGCTATTGAGTAAAGATGGATACAAAGAGGCTTTTTCCATTTGATTTGGATCTCTCTCTGTTTGTGATAATCAGATTTGATTTCTTACATGATAGCTTCTTGTGGAGAAATATCCATGTAATACAACCCTTCTTGCAATGTGGCTATCTTTTGTTCTACTCTTTTGAGTCCTTGTTTCAAGTTTCAGTATTAGGGAGCCGCACATTACTCCAAAAAAAGAGTATTATCTGAGAACTTCTATCCAATGAGATAGCTTTGTTCATTAAATTCAAGGAAATAGTCATAAAATATCTGATCTCCCAACTGAAAAGGAACTTTTGGTGCATACCCTGTGAATTCGAATAAATGTTTTCCTGTTGCTTTAGATTTGCCCGAGTCATCTAGTAGTTTCCAACAAGAGACTGGTAGAGCTTCAGTCTTGGCTAGGTTTATTAGAATCCCATGTCTATGAATACATAAAAAATAGTTGACTTTACTTTGCAAGGGGGAAGCTGATGGGAGTGTAAATTGCATTACTTGCTTCCGTGATTCCTGAGGTATTAATGAGTTCCACAGCTCTGCAATCATCTATTGGTGGTTTTACTTTTGATGCTTCAATCAGAAATTGATGCATGTCATTCAATTTCTGCTCCATTTGTTTCACTGGGTGGACAATTTGCTTGAGTTTTTTGATGTCTTCTCCTTTCTGTATTACATCATCTCTCAAGCTGGCCATGTGTTGTATCAGAAGTTTCCAGTGTATGTCTTCAATGGTATTCTTTTTACTGGTCTTTGTTGGTAGTACAATTGGATTGTCTGAATCAGAATGGCTTGGTTCTAATTCATCTTCTTTGGAATTATACTTAGACTTTCCAGGGTAAGTATAACCATGATTGATTTAAGGCTTGAATGCTTCACTGACCTTTTCATTTCCTTGATTTCCTTCTTTAGTGCTTTGTGCTTTTTTCCAACTTTGCTTGTTTCTTTTGTTTGGACTGTAGAGAATATTCCTTTGGATCTGCATATTTTCTGTATATGTTGCTGGTTTTGAGCACTGATTCCTCTACTTCTCTTGCTTGTATCTTTTTCTGGAGCTTTTGTATTTCATCCTCTTTAATATCACTGCTTTGATCTGTGGAGGAAGAAGCATTGTTTTTATATTTCTTTTTCCCTTTTTAGCTCATCATACCAAGAAATTCTGTGGTGACATGAACAAGTGTAGCGTATGTAGAATGTTCTTGCTAGTCATGATCTAAAATGGTTTTGGGAAGAAAAGTGCACAATGTGTAACCCTTTTTCAGAATATTGGAGTTCGCAGGAGGGTTTTGTGGCAGGTTGTATTTGTATTTGGAGTATAGAATGCTGCGCTAATTGAAATTGATGGCTCTGGAGCAGCTCGACTTGCTGTAGGTTATGGTAGTTGCAACTTGATTTTAAGCCAGTACATCCCTATTCTTCCTTACGCGGGATTTTTTTTGCAAACTCCTTGGAGGTTACAGATAGAGTTGTATTCTTCCTGGTTCCTGTGGAACCTGACATCTAAACATTTAAAATCGATATAATGATGAAGCATGCCTTGCATAGCAGGAAATCTAATAGCATCTAATAAACCCTCCATTATCCTGAGTTATCCTAAACCTAGTTACCTAGACCACAAGGTAAAGAATGCAAATAGAAATTTCAGCCATGTATAACCAATATTGAAAAAATAGATTGAACATACTAATCTTGCTAAGGTTGAACAATTTCATTTTGGAGAGATTAGCAGTAGCTTTTTCAGCCTTCTTGTTGTGGGGGCTCTACCTGATCGAACTTACCGTATTTGCCTGGGTTGATTGAACTTCTCATATTTTAATGTTGAATGGGAAACGGCTTATAATATTTTTTTTTGTTATTTGATATTGAAGATAGACGTACTTTGATTGAAAAATTTGGCCCGAGACACTGCTGTATAATTTAAATTTTAATAGCTTTTAGTCTCTGCAAATTTTTTGCTTTTTTTATTGCTAAGGTTGAACAATTTCATTTTGGAGAGATTAGCAGTAGCTTTTTTCAGCCTTCTTATTGTGGGGGCTCTACCTGATTGAACTTACCGTATTTGCCTGGGTTGATTGAACTTCTCATATTTTAATGTTGAATGGGAAAGGGCTTATAATTTATTTATTTTGTTATTTGATATTGAAGATAGACGTACTTTGATTGAAAAATTTGGCACGAGACACTGCTGTATAATTTTAATTTTAATAGCTTTTAGTCTCTGCAAATTTTTTGCTTTTTTTTATTTCTCTGTGTCATTGCACAGCTCATGCAGTGTGTGCTTGAGAAATGCTACTTCTATCAACGTTGGGGGGTGGGAGCTTTAATCTGCCCGAAGGCAGGCCCCACACCTTGTATGGACTTAGTGGGGTTTGAACCTAGGTGGAACACTCATCCGACCTGGGCTACCAAGTCACCTAAGTCCCCTGCCATAGTCTCTGCAAATTTGGGTTGATATGCTTTTATTCTTTTATGTTCAATATTGATTTGAGCTTATGGTACCTCAGTGTTATTCTATATTTCATTTTAGCATGATCATTTTGACGTTCTTAAAGCTTCTTGCACATCTGAACTGCTATTAATTGTGCTACATAAAATTGACAACATTTTGTTTGGTTAAATTATATTTGTTTGGAATATTGTTGTCTGGGGAGTGATGGTCAATCAACCAATCTCTCATATCTTAAATTTACATCAGTTCACTACAAATTTGGACCTTTGTCATGTTTGTTTTTAATTGTTATAGCTTTGTCGGGCATACGTTGTTTCACATGGTTAGTAAAAGTTTTTTTTCAAATTCTAAGTCTCCAAGAAAGATTTATAATTTAGAAGCATTTTATTTTCTTTCATCATCAAGTTAGATTAGGATTTCTTTTAACTTTGTAAATATCTGAGTCTTAATTAGACCTTATAGTGTCCGTGTCAAAACACTGGACAGTAGATGTGTTACTAGGAGGGCCCCTTGATTTCAATAAAAACACCATTGTGGGATCATGTAGTAGAGTTATCTATTAGTGTAGTGCCATACTCCGTTGCACCTGGTCATAAACATGAAATTTACATCAATTTAAACACTCTTCTCCTTTCTGTATTATGCCATCTCTCAAGCTGGCCACGTGTTGTATGAGAAGTTTCCAGTGTATGTCTTCAATGGTGTTCTTTTTACTGGTCTTTGTTGGTAGTACAATTGGATTATCTGAATCAGAATGGCTTGGTTCTAATTCATCTTCTACGTAATTATACTTAAGACTTTCCAGGGTAAGTATAACCACGATTTATATAAGGCTTGAATGCTTCACTGACCTTTTCATTTCCTTGATTTTCTTCTGTATTATGCCATCTCTCAAGCTGGCCACATGTTGTATCAGAAGTTTCCAGTGTATGTCTTCAATGATGTTCTTTTTACTGGTCTTAGTTGGTAGTACAATTGGATTATCTGAATCAGAATGGCTTGGTTTTAATTCAACTTCTTCGTAATTATACTTAGACTTTCCAGGGTAAGTATAACCATGATTTATATAAGGCTTGAATGCTTCACTGACCTTTTCATTTCCTTGATTTTCTTCTTTAGTGCTTTGTGCTTTTTTCCAGCTTTGCTTGTTTCTTTTGTTTGGAAAGTAGTGAATATTCCTTTGGATCTGCATATTTTCTGTATATGTTGCTGGTTTTGAGCACTGATTCCTCTGCTTCTCTTGCTTGTATCTTTTTTAAGAGCTTTTGTATTTCATCTTCTTTAATTTCATGCTTTGATCTGTGTAGGAGGAAGCACTGCTTTTATATTTCTTTTTCCCATTTTAGCTCATCATACCAAGAAATTCTGTGGTGACAGGAACAAGTGTAGTGTATGTAGAATGTTCTTGCTAGTTATGATCTAAATATACTAGATCCCACCACAATAAAAATGCAAGTAATTTATAGAAGGTTTGAATTGTCTCTTTGTTTACTTGGCGATCAGATCCACCTTGGGAATGAGATCTGGTATATTTAGATGCATAATAGGGACCACCATAACTATAGCAGGCGATGGTTTTGGGAAGAAAAGTGCACTTAGTGTAACCCTTTTTCAGAATATTGGAGTTCGCAGTGGTTTGGATTTCCATATTGAGGCAGGAGGGTTTTGTGACAGGTCGTATATGTATTTGGAGTATAGGATGCCGTGCTAATTGAAATTGATGGCTCTGTAGCAGCTCGACTTGCTGTAGTTTGAGTTCTTATGCTTGGAATGATATAGGTTATGGTAATTGCAACTTGATTTTAAGCCAGTTCATCCCCATTCTTCCTTATGCGAGATTTTTTTTGCAAACTCCTTGGAGGTTACAGTTACAATTGTATTCTTCCTGGTTCATGTGGAACCTGACATCTAAACATTTAAAATCGATATAATGATGAAGCATGCCTTGCATAGCAGGAAAACTTTGATTGAAAATTTTGAAATGAGACTCTGCTGTATAATTCAAAATTTTAATAGCTTTTAGTCTCTGCAAATTTGGGTTGATATGCTTTTATTCTTTTATGTTCAATATTGATTTGAGCTTTTGCTACCTCAGTGTTATTCTATATTTCATTTTAGCATGATCATTTTGACATTCTTGAAACTTCTTGCACATCTGAACTGCTGGTTATTGTCCTACGTAAAATTGACAACATTTTGTTTAGTTATTTGGTTAAATTCTATTTGATTGGAATATTGTCGTTTGGGGAGTGATGGTCAATCAACCAATCTTCCCTATCTTAAATTTACATCAGTTCGCTACAAATTTGGACCTTCGTCATGTTTGTTTTTTATTGTTATAGCTTTGTAGGGCATAATTTGCTCCACATGGTTAGTAAAAGTTTTTTTTCAAATTCTTGGAGACTTTTTTCAAATTCTAAGTCTCCAAGAAAGATTTATAATTTAGAAGCATTTTATTTTCTTTCATCAAATTAGATTAGAATTTCTTTTAAGTTTATAAATATCCTAGTCTTAATTGGACCTTATAGTGTTCGTATCAAAACATTGGACGGTAAATGTGTTACTAGGAGGGCCCCTTGGTTACAATAAAAACACCATTGTGGGATTATGTAGTAGAGTTACCATTGTGGGTCATAAACATGAAATTTACATCAATTTAAACACTCTTGAATGACCTAATGCAAAACTCCTCACGAAACCCAGGGAGATGTGACTTGTGGTAAACCTATCTCCTAATAAGCTTAATACTCTATTTAGTTCGAGTTACAAATGTGTTGATCCCGTTTCAAATTATGTGGGAGCTCCCTCGATGGGGCCACACGTGTGTAACTCTCTTGTAGATTATGATGCCTTGAAAAATAAATTTAGAAGAGCTATTCTAAAATTTGAATGACAAAACATTGTGCATGTTGAAAGATATCAAATAGAGCCCATTTGATATAGTGTGCGTGTATGGTGCACGATTCAAAACATTGGTATTTAAACTATCCTATGAATTCAATCTAGTCCAACATGTGCATCGATTTGTAGGAGGGTTGATTGCACCCCTACAACGAGCTTCGTCAATTTACACCTTCAAGGAACTGTGAGAGGCGTTAAAAGTTGAATTAAGAGTTGAAGTTGTTGTGAGCATAGACATTGGCATGAGCCCCTTTGTGGAGGCACATATTTCAAACATGGCTAGTCAGTTGTAGATGTTAACAATAACTGCGACACCTGAGGCAAGAGGACTATGGTGCATAGACTGTGCTTTCAAAGGACATATTTGAAACAATTGTTCAAGAAGTAGTGTAAGGGCCATAACTAGAGGTTGTGAGATGTCAACGATGTGAAAAATTGCCCCACACTTAGCGAGGCAAACAAACCAAGGTGGTGTATAGATTGTCCTTTCAAACAACATATGTGAAACAATTGTCTAAGAAGTAGTGTAAGGGCCATAACGCGAGGTTGTGAGATGTCAACAATGTGAAAAAATTGCCCCACGCTTCAAAGAGTGAAGCAAACCAAGGTGTCCCTATGGTGTAAGTTACACGATACTAATACAAATAATTGTCATGTCATTATAGAGTTAAGAGAAGCCAAAGAGAAGGGAATGCGGTAGGTTACTATAGAGACCCCACAAAAACACCAAGGGTATGCAGGAAGAAATGACCAATGAAGAGAAGCACAAGGTGGAGGAAGATCATGTTATTAGTGAGGATCACTTGATCGTTACCAAAGGGATTGCACGACATATTCGACATGTGGGTGTTATAGAGCCATCCATTGAATTGAGGATTGTCATGAATTGTGTAAAAAGATAGTTCAAAAGAATGAAAATGCGTCTAAAGTCCACATGAGGGCCTGAGTTGAATGTCACTACCAAGAGTGGTGTGTAAACATAATCACAAAAAATGTAAATCCCGCTCACACCAATAGAAAACACTAGAATTGGGTGCCTCAACAACCCCTCTCAGAAAAGGACCTTATATGTAGCTTTGGAGGTCATAAAAAAATTGCAAACTGAAGTCTAGGCCACCAAGGAAGAAGCATGGTAGGTGAGCTGATCCATAGGGATTCAAAATAACTCTACTTCATCAGATCAATCAACAACATAGAAGGAAAATGAAGAAACGAAGGTTTTGTCTATATGCTAACATAACCGTCGCCCAACCAAGGCGACGGTCTTGTAACTGCCACCCAGTCAGGGGGGGTGGTCTTGTAACCGACAGTACTGTCACTTTTAGACAAAAAAATAATAATTCGAAAGGAAGTCCCAGAATTGGAAAGGTTGTCTGTGTCTCTTCTCCTCCATGACTTTTCACATCATCCAGTGCATGAGAGGACATGAGAAATGACTATAAATACATGTAGGAAGGAGAGTTTTGATTATCGGAAGCATGAGATTTCATGGGAGTAAGTGCAAGAGTTCTAAAGTGCTGGAAGTGAGTTTGTAGAAGAAAGAGTTTGAGAACATAACAGTCAAGTATTTGGGAGGAAGTGTGAGACATTGTCAATTTCTTTTCTCACTTATGGTAAAGTTTGTATCTCTTTACTTTATATTGGCCATCAAGATAAAAAGGGAAGAAAGAGTTGTTTGCCCTTCCCGATTGGTTTTCCTCCTTTAGAGGTTTTCGGGATTAAAATCCTTAGTATATGTGTGTTTGTTAAGTCATTTCTCTTTGCAAATTTCAGTTCTAAGGCATAAACAATTCAATCACTAGTTCAACTGACATTTTCTATTTAGAAGTAGAACTACAATATAATTGTGATTTTGTGAACGAATTCCCAAGTAGATAGTTTACAGATCATTTTGGTATCAGAGGTAACAAGTATCCAGGACTGTGGTATTCGTTCTTGGATTTGTATGACAGTGACGAGATCTAAAAGCGAAGAGGCTTTACCTTGCGATACAGATAATTCTACAAGGAAGTGCAAATTGAGAATTCATGGTGTTGGCTAGATTTTCTGCATAGCATCAAACCTAGGCAGTCATGAGATAAATCTCCCTCATTTAACCATTGAGGCTCCCGTGTCAGATTTGTCAGTAAAAATGTGTTATTATCTATCAGGGGTTTTACTTTAACCACTTAGTTCATGAACCATAACTAAGAAGTTTTGCAGCAAGTAAGCAGCTGTTTAAGAAAGGAAAGTTATAGAAGAAAGAAGTAAAGGAAATACAGAGAAGAAATGGGGAAGATGTGCATCCCAATTAGTAGATAGCAGAGTTAATTACATGCACATAGAAGAAACTTAATAGATATGAACACACAGAATTATAAAACAAAGGCAGCTCTAGATCTAGATCTAAAATAACACAAAGTTTATCAAGAGATCTAAGATTTAAAGCAAGAAACAAAGTACACCGTGACACAAAGTTCTCCGGAAACCTGCTCCTTTGTATTCCTTTGCTCCAAGTTGCTCTCAGGAGTTCAGCACAAAGTCTAGAACTCAGGATTGTTGCTTACAAATTCTGATCGATCCTTAACCCGAAGGTTCTTTCTCTACTTATAGAATGTAGAGGGGCAATTACAAGTTGGAAGCTTTTAGTTGAACTGGCACATGTGGAAGTCGGAAAGAAACAACTGGCAATCTTCCTCCTGGAATTCCTCTTTGTGTGACATGTATGATTTGTAATTGAAAATAGAACCTTCTACTTTGCACGTGCCACCTATCTCCAAGTAGTTGACTTCTTCAAGTAATGGCTTTTAAACCAATCACTTAAGTTGTATAATTGAATTGATCTCTCAATTACTTTGTTGGAGGAAAGAAGAAGGAAGAGGAAAGCTGACTTTGTCCTTTTTCATGTCTGCATGCAGCTGATTCAAATTGGATCTGGAAGCAGCTGGATCTGAAAATAAGCTGGAATTGCAAGCAGTTGGAATTGGAAGCAAGCTGGAATTTTGCATTCGCATTGTCTTCTCTTTTATCCTTGAAGGTTTTGCAGTTCTTCTTTTGTACATGCATCAATGCAAGGTTGGCCGTAACTCTTTATTTTTAATTGCATATGAACAATTAAAAATTCTGGAAAGTACTCCGGGTGAGTGCAAATTCAATGAAAGCTTCAACTGGAAGATGAGAGCACATGCACAAGATCTTGGAAGGAATTTTCCACGCACTATCTTCTTCACGGGCTGCATTCGAAACAAGAGGATGAAGCCTTTGTGCCAGAAGCTTTTGCAACTATGAGATCTGGATCTGGATCTGCATATGGATTTGCATCCGCATCTACATCTGCATCTGGATATGGATCTGCACCTGCATAACAAATTCTGGCAACTGGGCTATGGATGGAAAAGCTGCAGCTTGAATAATTCCACTGCTTTTAATCTACACGCATGAGTGAAGTTTTTCCTGCACGCATGAGTGAAGTCTTTCCTGCTCTGGATCTGTCTATCAATTCAGCAAGAGGTTTCGAGCCTAGATCCGTGTCTCCAATATCTACAAATTTAGAAGTGATGCATGACTCCGTTGTGCTTTCTTTTTCATCTTTCTTCGCCATAGCTTTGTCTATCTTTGTCTGAATAATTCTTTTTCTTCTTATTTGGCCGGATTTCTTCAATACTAGTGCAGATCTGGACAATTCTTCATATTCGGAGGATATATGCAATGTATTGGACATTGATAAAAACTCATTTTCCTTTGTAAAGCACCTGTAATGAATTCCTGCAATTTATTCAGACAAAAATGGCCACCGGAGCATGAATAGTGAATTTTAATTGTAAAAATATGCACTTTTCAAGCCTGCTGCCCCAAAAAATGGTGTTTAATTTGCACAGAAAGAGAGCATGAATCCTTTCAACAACACCTGAGCTCTTGTAACACCTGTGCAAACAATTATGCAGACAAAGATCAACCTCCTTCAAAGCATGCGCCAAATTTGGAAGCTTTTAGCCTTGTTTCCACCTTGCCTGAGCAAAATCCTTCTTCAAATGGGGGCGCACATTTTCCTCTTGGCTGCAATTCTTTACCTGTGAATTAAATAATTCACCCATATGGCTGCCCATGCTTATATAACCCTCTCAATTCTATAATTAATAATTGCCCTAACAATTAAAGGCAATTAATTAATTAAAAATCATGCTCTTCTCTTTTAAATATAGCATGTTTAAGGATAACCATCCAATCAATTAAATTAATTCAATTTAATCATCCACACTTCACTTCACTTAAGCTTCACAGTGTGCTTTGACCATAGCCACTGAAAATAGGAATTAATATAATCATTTAATACTTTAAAAAGTATTAATTCCTTCTCAAAAGGGGCTGCATTAAATAAATTAAATTTATTTAATTTTGGAATTCTATTTCCAATTGATTTATTCCCCTTTGCTTTTGTTGACTTTTCCACAAGCCTGGGTGCCAAAATTGGGTGAATAAATATTAACAAATATTTATTTAATGCATTATTATTCACCCAAGGTGGGTCGCACTTTTTTGCATAATAGAATTCTATTTTTAAGAATTTCTGACAATGGGATTTTTTACCCTGCAAGGTAGCCCTCGGAAATCCCATGATCCACTTAAGTGATTTGACTTTGACAATGGGATTATTTACCCTGCAAGGCAGGCAATAAAATCCCATGATTTCACTTAAGTCACTTTTCTTTTATTTCACCATGGGAATTTTTACCCTGCAAGGCAGGCAATAAATTCCCGCCTGCCTGCAGCATCTAACTTTCCCACTGCAGCTTAAGTGGATTTTATATCACGGGAAAAAGTACCCTGCTAAGCAGGTACAAAATTCCCACCTGCCTGCTGCTTCTATTTTTCCCACTGCAGCTTAAGTGAATTTTATATCATGGGAAAAAGTACCCTGCAAGGCAGGCAATAAAAGTCCACTTGCCTGCTGCTTCTAATTTTCCCACTGGCTTAAGTGAATTTTTTATCACGGGAAAAAGTACCCTACAAGGCAGGGAATGAAATCCCACCTGCCTGCTGCTTCTATTTTTCCCACTGCAGCTTAAGTGAATTTTATAACACGGGAAAAAGTACCCTGCTAGGCAGGTATAAAATTCCCATCATGCTTGCGGCTTCTATTTTTCCCATTGCAGCTTAAATCCTTTGTTTTCCAAAAATGCGCCCATCCCCACAGGGGCTTTTCTGTGCACGACTTCACTTTTTCCCAGTGATCCGGACCTCCGATGGCGACTTCCTCCGGGCATAATGTGCGTATATGTTTTCCAGCTGCTCCAGGCCAAAAATCGGGCTTACCCGGCAAAGGAATTGTTCCAGAGAAATTTCACAGAAAACGAAACGGGACACCACAAAAACACGAAAAATTGCCAAAAGTTACAAATAAAGCCCAAAACTTATTCCAAGTTAAAACCCTTCTGGCACATAGGAATAATAACATATTCGCTCATAATAGAGTTAAAACGGAGCGCAAATAGCCTCATACGGGGCTCAAAATAATTAAATACAAATTTCCCGCAGACAAATCCCGACGACAAAATATAACAACTTTGGGCATCTGGGTATTTGGCGAAAAAGGCTAATATGGCTCTTTGGGATTATCTTGATGCAATACAAGAACTTTCAGGCAATAAAAACACAAAACGACCCATTATTTTAAAAGTACGAAAAATTTTCGGATAGGGTAGTCGCAGATTTCAGGATGAAATCTGGGTGACACCAGTTGGCTCCGTCTGTGGACATCTTTTTCTCTGTCAGAATGACAAGGGAAAAGATGAGATCCCAGCATCTCTGGTTTCGTGTCTTGTCTTTTGGGCATGGGGTCAGGCAAACAAACACAACACAAAAGCAAAAACAAAACAAGGAAAAACAAACAAAGTTTTATTTATGTACATACAGGTTTTACCCTGCTTCTTCAGTTGATGAACAGCTTTAGATGCTGCCCGTTGAAAGGCAGTGGTAATTCAATTCCATCCCGGTAGGCAAGGAAGAAAGTGTCCATTCCGGCAACTCTTTTGATTACGAAGGGCCCTTTCCAGAGTGAATCGGATTTGTTATGCATGCCCTTCGGTTCATGTCTCTTGTCCCACCAGAGTACCCAATCTCCGATCTTGAACTTCCTTTCTTTGGCCTTCTTGTCAAATACTCTGGGCAAGTCCTTATCAACTTCATCTGGTGGTGGCTCATCCTTTCTTCTCTCCGTGGTAGGTAAGTCTGCATCAACTTGCTCTCGTTCCCAGATTTATTTGCTGTATTTCTGAGGAAGAACTATCACCATATTCTTTGTTCTTCTTCAAGTACTGATCATGCTTGTTGAAAGTCTCCACTAAGGAAACTAAACCCTTGGGGATTTTGTTACCTTTTGGTTGGACTATTCCACTGCTGTCATCATAACCTGGATCAGCTTTTAACTTGTGACTGTTTGTCGTGGTGGTGATTTACTCCCTTCAACATGCAGACATGCAGATGTTTGTTCAGGGACTTTGGGGTGGTAGACCATCTCCACTTTATAGTTTCCTTGTCTGAATATGGACGGTGGTCTATCCGGATTCAATAGTACAGCTGTGACTGCCAAAGAATCTGCCTTGGAGTTTTGATTTATTGGAATGAAATTCAATAGAGAAGGCTGCAAAATCGAATGTGGCGGAAAGCACTTTATCTCTGTAATGCTCCAGCTTATCTCTTTTGACTTGACTTTGCCCTCGAACCTGCTTTACTAGAAGTTCAGCATCTCCTTGGGCTTTGAGGAGTTTTACTCCTTTCTTTTTAGCTTGCTCCATTCCTAGAAGCAATGCTTCATACTCCGTTGTATGATTGGTGTTCTCGAACATCAGCTTGTGGGAGTATGGAAATACCTCATGATCTGGAGATATTAGTAGAGCGCCAGCTCCTGATCCAAAAGAACAACATGTGCCTTTAAACTCTAGAGTCCAAACTTTTTCTTCTTCTTTTGCTGGCTCTGGTTCTGGTTGAATTTCTTGGCTCTGGAACATCTTTATCCATTTCCAAGAAATAGACCCCACGGTCAGATTCCTGAAAAAGAATCTGAGATCTAGGATCCTCAGATTTTGTAACCGTGTACCTGGACTTCTTTTCCGGCTCCAGCTTATGATTAATTCCTTTGATAGGAATATGAGCACAGGACCAATCCATCTTTACTTCTCCTCCCAGCTCTTTGCAGAAGTTTCTACTCAGCAACATCCCGTAGGAGACAGGAATATCTGCAACTAAGATTGTCATCTTTAATCTCTTGTCAGGAAAAGCTGCCAGAACAGCTTGTGCATCTTTGATTTGTCCGATTAAAGGGACTTGTCTCTCCATGGAGTAGCACCTTTTTATGGTCTTTGTCAGGGTAAGCCCAAGAGCATCTGCAACTTTAGCTGGCATGACATTGTCAGAAGCACCTGAATCTAGAATGCAATTGCTTAACTTGAAACCATTAAGCAATATGGAGACATAGAAAGGTTCTACTCTTTCAGAAGATGGTGAGGATTTAACAACTGCAGTGTTGTTTTGTGGAGGAGTATCTTTGGGTTTAGGCAAAAGGCCTTTTGATGTACTGGATTGTCCTGGTGATTGCACATATTTGACTAGCATATTTAACTGCTCAGGAAAATCTCTCAGGTATTCAGCTTCTGACATTTGAACTTTAATTTTCTTGGCATGATCAATAATGTCAAAAGAAGAAATAGATTCAGATACCTGAGCCGCTTTCTGTGGTTGAAATGAAGAACTTGCATTCTTATCTCTAGGAGCTAAAGAAGAAGGTAAAAGGCTGCCCCTTCTTTGTTCGTTAGCTAATGCCTCAGCTTGGCGAGTTTGTGATCTTGTAAGTACTGCATATGCATGACCATGATCATCTTCATGAAGTTTCTCATCGTCATGTTCAGATTTGTAGTTTAGGAAATTAATGTTGGAGTCGCCAGCAGGAGCTACAAAATCATCATTCTCGAACTGATCAGCATCAGCTTCCTGGTCTTCTTCATTCATCTCCACATTGTTTCTGGGAGCAGCTTCAATTGCTAATCTTTGGGAACCACAATGCGGTTCCGGTTGTTGTTGTTGAAATTCCGAGCAGGGGCAGTGTTGTTGCCTTGAGCCATTTGAGCCATTTGTTTCTTCATCTGCATCATCTCATTTGCTAACTTTTGCAGTAGTGAATCGGAAGTAGTAGCAGAGGATGAACTTTCAGCTCTAGAAGTGTTGCTCTTTATCTTTCCAGCCATGATGAGGTCGTCTTCAATTTCAACCGCCATGTTTTGAGCTGCTAACAAATCAGCAGGACGTGCTCTTCGCAGTTGATAGCTTACTTCAGGAAGCAAAGCATTGATGAAGAACACCTTTTGATTCTCGTCATTCAGAGAAGCAGAAGCCGGAATTTTGTACAGTAATCTTTGGAATTTTGCAATAAAATCCCGCATGTGCTCATGTGGTTCCTTCTTCAACTGAGTCAGTTGGGTTATCAAAGTGCTGGAATCTTCGGCTGCCTTGAATCTTTTCAGGAACGCATCCCGCATAGTAGCCCAGTTGGTTATGGTGCCAGGAGCTAGCCGGTAGAACCATTCTCCAGCCAAGTCATGCAGAGTCTCTATGAAGAGTCTGACAGATACATCTTCATGTTCGACTGCAAGCACTCCACAGGATATGAAAAACGCAGCCAAGTGGTCATCTGGATTCTGCTTGCCATCACCAAAGAATTTTGGAAAATTCTTTCTCGTCCCTTTAGGTAGATCATGCATAGGAGGAGTTAGATTCAGAGGTCCAAAGGCTGCACCCCATGGAACAGGCGCTGCAGGGGCAAGTGGGTTTCGGTTCAGCATGATGAACGGGGCACGTCCTCTCCAAGAGTAGACTTGATGAATAATTCCAGCTGCCGGATTATGCTGAAGATGATCCGGATCTGGATGAGCGTGCACTCTTCTTCCTGGTGAAAGACTAGATCTGCGGCTTCTAACTTGAGGAGGATGATTGAAATTGAATTTCTCTTGCAAGTCTGAAGAAATGATCAGTCCTTCCTTGCGCCTTCACGGATCGGGTGAATGGACGTTCAGCCAGGTTGAGATTTGTATGGAAAACACTCTGATCTTCAAAAGATAAGCTTTGATCTGCAAAGATAGTTGTTCCCCAGCGGAGTCGCCAAAAACTGTTGGCTAGATTTTCTGCATAGCATCAAACCTAGGCAGTCATGAGATAAATCTCCCTCATTTAACCGGTGAGGCTCCCGTGTCAGATTTGTCAATAAAAATGTGTTATTATCTATCAGGGGTTTTACTTTAACCACTTAGTTCATGAACCATAACTAAGAAGTTTTGCAGCAAGTAAGCAGCTGTTTAAGAAAGGAAAGTTATAGAAGAAGGAAGTAAAGGAAATACAGAGAAGAAATGGGGAAGATGTGCATCCCAATTAGTAGATAGCAGAGCTAATTGCATGCACATAGAAGAAACTTAATAGATATGAACACACAGAATTATAAAACAAAGGCAGCTCTAGATCCAGATCTAAAATAACACAAAGTTTATTAAGAGATCTAAGATTTAAAAGCAAGAAACACAGTACACCGTGACACAAAGTTCTCCGGAAACCTGCTCCTTTGTATTCCTTTGCTCCAAGTTGCTCTCAGGGGTTCAGCACAAAGTCTAGAACTCAGGATTGCTGCTTACAAATTCTGATCGATTATTAACCCGAAGGTTCTTCCTCTACTTATAGAATGTAGAGGGGCAATTACAAGTTGGAAGCTTTAGTTGAACTGGCACATGTGGAAGTCGGAAAGAAACAACTGGCAATCTTCCTCCTGGAATTCCTCTTTGTGTGACATGTATGATTTGCAACTGAAAATAGAACCTTCTATTTTGCACGCCTGCCACCTATCTCCAAGTAGTTGACTTCTTCAAGTAATGGCTTTTAAACCAATCACTTAAGTTGTATAATTTAATTGATCGCTCAAGAGGAAACTTTGTCGGAGGAAAGAAGAAGGAAGAGGAAAGCTGACTTTGTCCTTTTTCATGTCTGCATGCAGCTGATTCAAACTGGATCTGGAAGCAGCTGGATCTGGAAATAAGCTGGAATTGCAAGCAATTGCTAGCAGTTGGAATTGGAAGCAAGCTAGAATTTTGCCTTCGCATTGTCTTCTCTTTTATCCTTGAAGCTTTTGCAGTTCTTCTTTTGTACATGCATCAGTGCAAGGTTGGCCGTAGATAACTCATCATCCTTATTTTTAATTGCATATGAGCAATTAAAAATTCTGGAAAGCACTGCAGGGTGAATGAAAATTCAATGAAAGCTTCAACTGGAAGATGAGAGCACATGCACAAGATCTTGGAAGGAATTTTCCACGCACTGTCTTCTTCATGGGCTGCATTCGAAACAAGAGGATGAAGCCTTTGTGCCAGAAGCTTTTGCAACTATGAGATCTGGATCTGGATCTGCATATGGATTTGCATCTGCATCTGCATCTGCATCTGGATATGGATCTGCACCTGCATAACAAACTTTGGCAACTGGGCTATGGATGGAAAAGCTGCAACTCGAATAATTCCACTGCTTTTAATCTGCACGCATGAGTGAAGTTTCTCCTGCACGCATGAGTGAAGTCTTTCCTGCTCTGGATCTGTCTATCAATTCAGCAAGAGGTTTCGAGCCTAGATCCGTGTCTCCAATATCTGCAAATTTAGAAGTGATGCATGACTCCGTTGTGCTTTCTTTTTCATCTTTCTTCGCCATAGCTTTGTCTATCTTTGTCTGAATAATTCTTTTTCTTCTTATTTGGCCGGAATTCTTCAAACTGGTGCAGATCTGGACAATTCTTCAGATTCGGAGGATATATGCAATGTATTGGACATTGATAAAAGCTCCTTTTCCTTTGTAAAAGCACCTGTAATGAATTCCTGCAATTTATTCAGACAAAAATGGCCACCGGAGCATGAATAGTGAATTTTAATTGTAAAAATCTGCACTTTTCAAGCCTGCTGCCCCAAAAAATGGTGTTTAATTTGCACATAAAGAGAGCATGAATCCTTTCAACAACACTTGAGCTCCTGTAACACCTGTGCAAACAATTATGCAGACAAAGATCAACCTCCTTCAAAGCATGTGCCAAATTTGGAAGCTTTTAGCCTTGTTTCCACCTTGCCTGAGCAAAATCCTTCTTCAAATGGGGGCGCACTTTTCCTCTTGGCTGCAATTCTTTACCTGTGAATTAAATAATTCACCCATATGGCTGCCCATGCTTATATAACCCTCACAATTCTATAATTAATAATTGCCCTAACAATTAAAGGCAATTAATTAATTAAAAATCAGTGCTCTTCTCTTTTAAATATAGCATGTTTAAGGACAGCCATCCAATAAATTAAATTAATCCAATTTAATCCTTCACACATCACTTCACTTAAGCTTCACAGTGTGCTTTGACCATAGCCACTGAAAATAGAATTAATATAATCATTTAATACTTTAAAAAGTATTAATTCCTTCTCAAAAGGGGCTGCATTAAATAAATTAAATTTATTTAATTTTGGAATTCTATTTCCAATTGATTTATTCCCCTTTGCTTTTGTTGACTTTTCCACAAGCCTGGGTGCCAAAATTGGGTGAATAAATATTAACAAATATTTATTTAATGCATTATTATTCACCCAAGGTGGGTCGCACTTTTTTGCATAATAGAATTCTATTTTTAAGAATTTCTGACAATGAGATTTTTTACCCTGCAAGGCAGCCCCGGAAATCCCATGATCCACTTAAGTGATTTGACTTTGACAATGGGATTATTTACCCTGCAAGGCAGGCAATAAAATCCCGTGATTTCACTTAAGTCACTTTTCTTTTATTTCACCATGGGAATTTTTACCCTGCAAGGCAGGCAATAAATTCCCGCCTGCCTGCAGCATCTAACTTTCCCACTGCAGCTTAAGTGGATTTTATATCATGGGAAAAAGTACCCTGCTAAGCAGGTACAAAATTCCCACCTGCCTGCTGCTTCTATTTTTCCCACTGCAGCTTAAATGAATTTTCTATCACGGGAAAAAGTACCCTGCAAGGCAGGCAATAAAATCCCACCTGCCTGCTGCTTCTATTTTTCCCACTGCAGCTTAAGTGAATTTTATAACACGGGAAAAAGTACCCTGCTAGGCAGGTATAAAATTCCCATCATGCCTGCGGCTTCTATTTTTCCCATTGCAGCTTAAATCCTTTGTTTTCCAAAAATGCACCCATCCCCACAGGGGCTTTTCTGTGCACGACTTCACTTTTTCCCAGTGATCCGGACCTCCGATGGCGACTTCCTCCGGGCATAATGTGCGTATATGTTTTCCAGCTGCTCCAGGCCAAAAATCGGGCTTACCCGGCAAAGGAATTGTTCCAGAGAAATTTCACAGAAAACGAAACGGGACACCACAAAAACACGAAAAATTGCCAAAAGTTACAAATAAAGCCCAAAACTTATTCCAAGTTAAAACCCTTCTGGCACATAGGAATAATAACATATTCGCTCATAATAGAGTTAAAACGGAGCGCAAATAGCCTCATACGGGGCTCAAAATAATTAAATACAAATTTCCCGCAGACAAATCCCGACGACAAAATATAACAACTTTGGGCATCTGGGTATTTGGCGAAAAAGGCTAATATGGCTCTTTGGGATTATCTTGACGCAATACAAGAACTTTCAGGCAATAAAAACACAAAACGACCCATTATTTTAAAAGTACGAAATTTTTTCGGATAGGGTAGTCACAGATTTCAGGATGAAATCTGGGTGACACCAGGACCGCCGACATTAAGTGGTCCTGGAAGGAAGAGAACAAAAATTGAAACGAACAACCCTTCATGGAATCGGTTGTCCGTTCTCTTCTCCTCCATGACCTTGGAAGGATGTTTCACAGGAAGACAAGAACTTGTAGATTTGCAGAAGACGACTTCTGTTAATCAAGACTCCATGGACTCAGTGGTTCTAAGGCTTAGCCGAAAAGTTTGGCATAGGGAGGAGCCACCATGAGTAAAGAATATGGGGAAGAGTGTGAAGATTAGAGACTTCAAATGCAAGAGAGAAGGTAAAATTTGATCATGCTATTTTTTAAAGTTGAGACAAAAGTTGAAATTAAAAAGCTTTGAAGGACAAGTAGATGCAAAATTGCTTGATAAATGGTCTAAAAAAGCATAATTGGAAGTCTACTCTTAGTGTCCATAATGCCACTGAGTGCACATAGCATCAACTTTGCACGTCTACAAGATGGAGGGACACGCTCTGATTTGGTGGGAACCCATGTAGCCACTTGAGAAAAGAAGAAACGCCCTACTGATGAAATCTTGGCAAGAATGGAAACAAGAATTACTTAGGAGCTAACTTCTAGAATCGAGATATTGGCCACATGACTGACCAAATGATTAAATGGCAGTATTTTAGACAAAGCAGTGGTCAAAGTGTGCAGGACTAATACGGGGAGGAGCCACCATGAGGAAGAATATGGGGAAGAACGAGAAGAAGAGACTTCAAATTCAAGAGAGAAGGTAAAATCTGATCATGCTCCTTTTAAAGTTGAGACGAAAGTTGAAATTAAAAGCTTTGAAGGACAAGTAGATGCATAATTGCTTAATAAATGGTTAAAACAATTGGAAGTCTACTTTAGTTTCCATAATGTCATTGAGGCACATATGATCAACTTTGCATGTCTCAAGATGGAGGGACACACTCTATTTTGGTGGGAAACCCATATAGCCACTTGTGAAAAGAAGAAACACCCTACTGTGAAATCTTGGCAAGAATTTAAAGAATTACTTAGAGCTAACTTCTATCCTATTGGCCATAAGACTGACCAAATGATTAAATGGTAGTATTTTAGACAAAACAGTGGTCAAAGTGTGCAGGACTATACTATGAAGTTTCGGAGGTAGGCCATGTTGCTGAATATGGACTTGGAGGATGAGGATATTCTGACTAAGTACTTGGGAGGACTTCACACTAACATTCGAAGAAAATCATCTCCACGAAGCCCAAAGATCTCAACGAGGCGTGTGTGCAAGCATACTATATAGATGATGAAAGGAAGCAAAGAGAAGCAAGCCAAGTGCAAAGTAGTCAACAAATCAGCAGAAGAAAGAACATGGGCAAACAAGTAACAAAGGTAAGTGGAAAGGGAAAGGTAAACTAGCTGCCACTACTTTAAATACTTGTAAAGATCCCAAGAATTTTTGCAAGAACTGTGATATCAATGGTCATATTGACTCTACATGTTGGAAGTTACATCTAGAGTTACATCCGAAGAACCGAACCAAGGACTCAAAGAAGTCCATGACAGGTGTAAAGACAGAAGGGGAGGTGGAAATCGAAGATGACTCTGATGTATACGAGAGGTTTGGATGCATGACCACCAACATGGACAGCCAGGAAGAGGAGATGAGTAGACTATTCCATATCAAAATCTAGATCAAGAGAACTAAGGTAAACACTTTGGTTGATACCAATTCTCAATCTAATTTTATTTCTGAAGTAGTTGTTAAGAAGCTTGGTCTTGAGACTTTCGAACATCCACACCCTTATCCTTTGGGTTGGATGAAGAAGGTTGTTGAAATTCAGGTAACAAAAAGATGTAAGGTCAAGTTCGGAATAAATTCCCAATTTATTGATGTATTGGAAGCTGATGTTATTCCACTTGATGCATTTGATGTTGTTTTCAGGAGTCCTTACTTGTATATCAGGGATGTTATCTTCATGAGAAGGGAGAACCGATACAGATGGGTCACGGATTGGATCAACTACAACATCTGGGTACACCAACGTAAGACACAGGTTACTATGGTGAGTGCCAACCAAGCAAAACGACTTATTCAGGCAAATCATAATCAGTTTTCTTTACTTTTGTTAAAGGATAAACAAGATGGGGTAGAAGTTTCAGATATTTCTAACCAGGGAAAACAAGATTTAGATAGTATTATTCAATCTTTTCAGGAAGTTTTTTAGGCTCCCAATGGGTTACCACCAAAACGGGAGGTAGAGCATGAGATTAGCTATTGTCAAAGTCCCCTCTACCGAACATCGGGTTGTATAGGCAATCCTTGCTGGAGAGTACTGAAGTAAAGAAACAACTTTAGGAACTACTAGACCAGGGTGTGATACGTCCGAGCACCTCACCATGTGGTTCGCCTATTGTGATGGTGCAGAAGAAGGATGGTTCTTGGAGAATGTGCATCGACTTCCGCGCTTTGAACAAGATCACCATAAAGAACAGATATCCACTTCCCCGCATAGATGATTTCTTGGACTAGCTTCAGCATGCCAAATTCTTCACAAAGTTGGATCTCAAGCCAATCACCAAGTTAGAATGAAGGAGGATATATATAAGACTTCCTTCAAAACAAAACATGGTTTGTATGAGTGGTTAGTACTTCCATTTGGTTTATGCAATGCACCCGCTACATTTATGAGATTGATGAATGATGTATTGCGGGATCTCATAGATTCATGTGGCATTGTTTATCTAGATGATATCTTGATTTTTAGTGCCACATGGGAGGAACATCTAACTCATTTGTAGCAAGTCTTGCAAGTTCTCAAGGAGAAACAACTGCTTTCTAATATGAAGAAATGTGAATTTGCCAAAATGTGAAATGTGAATTGGGCACATGGTTGGAGGAGGAGAGCTACGAGTGGATCCGAAGAAGGTGGAAGCCATCACCAACTGGCCAACACCAACAGAAGCCACCGAGATGAGGAGTTTTGTGGGAGTAGTACAGTACATGCGGAAGTTCATTTTGGGCTTCTCCGCGATTGCAACACCTCTACACACAGTGGCCGCAAAGAGTAAGGGTTTTGATTGGGGTAAGGAACAAGATAAATCCTTTGAGTTATTGAAATACAAGATTAGTCATGCGCCAGTACTTGCTCTTCCTAATTTGCAGCAGCCCTTTGAAGTAGAGACAGATGCCAGTGATTATGCTATGGGCGCAGTGTTGCTTCAGAGAGGTATACCCTTATGCTATCATTCTGAAACTTTTATTTAAGCAGTTAAAGGATATTCAATATATGATAAGGAAATGTATGCACTAGTTCAGGCAATTAAAAAATGGAAGCATTATCTGTTAGATAAAGAAACTATTGTGCACACTGACCACAAACCTCTCCAGTATTTGCAAGCACAGTCTAAATTGCTGCAGGCAAGGCACTACAAATGGATGGGATTCCTTCATGAGTTACATCTGGTGATCAAATACAAGAAGGGTAGTACAAACTTGGCGGCAGACATGTTGTCTAGGTTGCCCACACAGGAGAAAATCTCCTGCTTGGCCACTATATCTTAGATCAATTCCTTCACGAAGGAATCTTATGGAGAGGCATATGCCCAGGACAAAGACTTTGGGGTGACATTTCAACAGTTGCAGTCCCAAGGGGCTAAAAAGACGGGGATTGAAGATTGTTATCTCAAGGATGGGCTGCTCTACCGATGGGGGAAGCTTTGTGCGCCGAAAGAAGAAAGACTTCTATTGATGAGGGAAACACATACCTCGAAAGTAGCAGGACATTTCGGTGTTGGTAATACCCTAGCCCACTTGCAAAGGTACGTGTACTAGCCCAATATACAAGAAGAAGTATCAAAATTTATACGTGGATGTAAACTTTGTTGTACCAGCATGCCTAAGATTAGGAAGGAGGGTTTTTATATGCCTTTGCTAGTACCTACTCGTTTGTGGGAGGGCATTTCTATGGACTTTGTAGGAGGATTACCTATGTCTAAACATGGCCATGACTATCTCTATGTTGTTGATAGATTCAGTAAGATGTGTATTTTTATGGCATGTAAAAATCAATAAAAGCGAGGTGACAATTTTTTTCTTTGCTAATGTATGGGTGCATTTTGACTTGCCAAAGTCTATTGTTTCTGACAAGGATTCCACGTTCTTGGGGAAGTTTTAGACTACTTTGTGGGATAAGATGGATACCAGGTTACATAGGAGCACGACTTTCCATCCATAGACAGATGGACATACAAAGGTGGTGAACAAGACTTTGGTACAGTTGATCAGAGGGTATAATAGCAAATACCCAAAGACTTGGGATGAGTCCTTAGCTTACATTCAACATTCCTACAACCTGGCAGTACAAATATCCACTATGAAGTCACCATTTGAAGCATGCTTGGGATATTTACCTACAAATCCACGTTGGACATAGTAGTTGGGCAGCATGATGAGGAGGAGACACGAGACACAAAGGTGACTAGAGCAAACAAATTCATTGAGAGGATCCGGAAAATCCATCTCAAAGTCAAAGAACAGTTATAGAAATCTCAAGCCAAGTACAAGGCTAGACACGATCAACATAGGAGAGAGCATAAGCTTCATGTTGGAGACATAGTTTGGCTTTACTTGAGCAAGGAGAGACTACAAGGTCAAACACAGAAGCTCAAGCCACTACATTATGGACCCTTCACCATATTGGAGCATGTTGGAGAAAATGCCTTTCAACTTGATTTGCCGCCATTTATGAGGATGTACGTAGTAGTAAATTGTGAGAACTTGCACCTATATGAACCATCCATGCTAGATGAAGATGAAGGATTACAATTGTTACCTTCCATTGAGGATTGCGTCTTGGACTCACAAGGTGAATTGGAGGAGGATGTAATGCTGCAACAAAAGGTCAGAGAGACTAGAAGAGGTCCGCAGGAGTCTTGGCAGGTTGGACTGAAAGGGAAGACACCAAGGCAAGCTCAATGGTACTCGAAGGAGCAAGTGAGCGAATTATTTCCTCATCTACTCCCCCACCAAGCTTTTGTGGGACCAAAAGCCTCCCGAGCAAGGGAGGTGTGATCCATAGGGATCCAAAATAACTCTACTTCATCAGATCGGTCAACACCAAAGTAGGAAAATGAAGAAATGGATGTTTTGTCTATATGTTAACAGTTTTGCTGCTCTGTGCAGAGCGGCGGTTACAGAACTGCCACCCAGACAGGGCGGCGGTCCAGTGACCACTGGTCTGCATTGGGTGGCGATCCTATCACTTTCAAACAAAAATTAAATTTGAAACGAAGTCCCATAATTGGAAAGGTTGTTTGTGTCTCTTCTTCTCCATGACTTTTCCCATCCTCCAGTGCATAGGAGGACATGAGAAACACTATAAATACTTGTAGGAATGAGAGTTTTGATTATCGAAAGCAAGAGACTTCATGGGAGTAAGTGCAAGAGTTTTAAAGTGCTGGAAGTGAGTTTGTAGAAGAGATAGTTTGAGAACAAAGCAGTCAAGTAGTTGGTAGGAAGTGTGAGACATTGTTAATTTCCTTTCTCACTTAATGTAAATTATGTATCTCTTTACTTTGTATTGGCCAATAAAATAAAAAGGGAAGAAAGAGTTGTTTGCCCTTCCCGACTGGTTGTCCTCCTTTGGAGGTTTGCGGGATAAAAATCCTTGGCGTATGTGTGTTTGTTACTTCATTTCTCTTTGCAAATTTCAGTTTTAAGGCATAAACAATTCAATCACTAGCTCAACTGTTGTTTTCTATTTGGAACTAGAACAACAATATAATTGTGATTTTGTGAACGAATTCCACAGTAGATAGTTTATAGATCATGAACAACTTGAAAGAAGTTGTTCTCGCAACATTCTCCTCTCTTTCTTCTCCTTTACACGTGGTACTCACAGAAGCCAAAATCACTTTTCGCACCTCATTATATTTCGTCCTCTAGTGTTCCCTTTCACCAATTTCTTCTTCTATCATTTCTTATGCTCCCTCCTTACACTCATCTTTTTCTCATCATGTGCTGGAGGGTTTAGTTCCTCATAGGCATAACTTTAAGCTCCCAATCAACAAATATAATTTTTATTCTTCATGAAATGGGATGAATGTACATCCCTCTAGGTTCACAAGTTCGCGCCGAAACCGGTATTTTGCTTCTTTATGGCAAGAGTACGTAGAGACAACAAATTCTAGAAAATAGCTTCGTAGAGCATAGTCCCATCATAAATCTACTTCGCGTGTCCACTTTTCATTGGCTTGCTTCAACAATTCAATTCATTTCGGAGTCCATGGGTACTTCTGTTCCAAGTTCGTATTCATTAAATTATATGTTGGTATCCATGAATATAAATGCATCGGTAGTTCACAAAAGAATATTGAATAAAGTGTGTCATATAAGACCTCATCTAGCCATTTCTTTGGGTCTCTAGTACCTTGTTTAGGGTGGTTTGCAATAGTTTTAAGTTCTTGCTCCTTAAACCAATTCTTCACACTTTGTAATGAGATTGCTTAGACATCTCCCACCAAACCCATCACCTCATTTTGTAGGTTCCAACAAAATTTAGTGGCTAAGAGGCAAATACTTGGTTGAGTAATCGAAAAAACCATTGTGTGTGGATGTGTGAAATGGGCGGCACCACCTGAGAAGTGACAAATGAACTATTTGTTAACGGAAAATTAACCTCTTGTGGGTTTGTACACAATAGATTATGTGCTCTGCTTTTTGGTTGACATTTTTATTAGTGACCTTCGTCCACCCATCAGTGGAACTAATAGTATTCTTGTTCACGTTTGGTAAGGTTTTTGGTTGATTGGCTGGATGTAAGTTAGACATAAGCATACAATATTTTTGTTCACATTTGGTGAAGTTTTTGGTTGATTGGTTGGATTTACATTATTCATAAGTGGGCATCCATCAATCTTGTGTTTCTGGTTGGCATAGTGATCTACACTACACACTAAAATATGTGCTTGTCTCCTATTTGAATGTAGATAGTTCCATGAGATCCTTGGAAAGGTTGACCTTTACATAGACTGTTCTATGCTACCTAACCATATAAAATTTTCACTTGTCACGATGGACCAAATAATTTAAGGGTTTAATCAACTGGTCTTTAAAGTCCCATCAGGGAAGGGGAGTTCAGGAAACTCTACCCAGATGAGGATTCTTTGGCTTTTCCAAGCTCAATGAAATCCCTAGTCCAATGATAATAAACATTTACGGTTTTATGGATAAACCATGGGTTGTGGTTAACTATGCCATTACAATGCTCATAATTGAAAAAAAAGGAAAAAAACAACCTTTGGTTAGGTTTTAAAAGCCTAAAGGATTTCCATCACGGGGTTGCTAGTTATGATGCACCCAATCTCAAACATACTCTCTAAGGAAATTCAACTAACTAAATCAGCTAAAAAGAAGTTTTTGAACAAATCAAATGTCTTATCAAATTGAGGACATTTTTTGGTAACATTTGGCAAAGAGTCGTTACCTTGTGGAAGAATATCAAGACAAATTTCGTACTTGCTTCAGTGCCATGAATTATCAGAGTTCTACTTGAAAGATTTGTAGATGATGGAGTCAAGGATTTCTTCATAATATAGGCAATCCTGCCACCCAAGAAGCACTTATGATATATTTAATGCAATAAAATGATTTGACTTTTATGTAGGAGCGTCTGGGTCCATGTGTAATCTTGCATGACCCAAAAAGATGTTAGATTTAATTAAATAGTTTTGCATAGTTAGCTTGATCATGATCTTTGGACAAGTAATTGTATCTCTACACAACTCTTTGGTAGTGCATGAGGTTATTGGGGGAGTCGTGCATATGAGATGAAGTTGCAAACAAAAGGAACTTTGGTGTATTTTGTGCAGTAATGAGCTTGTTTATGCGGTTGTGCACAATCTTGCGGCCTTCCAACTTGTGCGATGGAATTCCGTTCAGTGACTAATTTGGGATTCATAACGTATGTTGGGAAATTGGTGACAACTTCTTCGAAAAGCTTCAGATTGGGATCTAACAACTAGCAGTTTGGCTGAGGGATCTGGAGGAAGGTGGTTGTGATCTACCAATTGGGAAGGTATTGACTTGCTCAAGACACCATTATAAAATTTGATATGGTGTCAGCATTGGGGAGCTTGTAACTTATAATATAGGGATTGCAAAGAAATGTTGATCCCTGAACAACAACTATTTCAAGTAAAGACAACACATATTTGTGCCATTGGAAAGGAAAGTGTGTGAGAGGAGAAGATTATTCCATCGCTGGGATAGTGAGATTTTGCATTAGTGTTGTAAGTCCATGACCATGTTTTAGGCTTCTATTAATTGAAAATTTTCCATTTCTTTGTGAGATGAATAAAATGGGAGTTTATTTTATATTTGCACATTTGTGTGTGATCTAGGTGTTGAATTGCACAGTGTAAAATGTTCCTTTATTGGATGTTGTAGTCATGACTACCTCATATGGTATCGAATCCATGTTATGTCCTACAAGTGTGTGAGATCTTGTTTTTTACATTGACACGTGGGGCAAAAAACATTGGATGCATCTTTGAATTGAGGGGAGGACTAAGTAGAAGGTGTGGTGGTGGTGGAGAGAGTGACTTTGTTGAAGGAAGAGTCTTATGTTTTTAGTTTGGGGAAACTTGCATAGATTTGTATCTTGGGATTGCAACAATAGGGTTTAGGTTAAGATGCCTCCAAGAAGGTTACCTATGTGAGATGGAGAGATAAATACCAATATGACCACGAGATTGAACTAATTGTGGAGATCTTGAGTTCAATACATACAAGGTTGACTATGGTGGAAGAAGATTGAAGGAGAAGACTTAAACTGAGGGATGGTGTGAATTGTGCAGAGGTTGGAGACCCAGATGCAAAGGAAAAAGTAGGTCCAACACTCAAACAACTAGATTGAGGAGAAGAGAGGATCACCAAAGCCATCTCAAAGATCAAGTGAGGGTTGAGGATTATAGTGCCCTCTTCCCTTACACACGGTTTATTGTTATAACAGTCGTTCTTCATATGCATTTCATTGTGATATGTGTTGATCGTTACTATACTGTACTAGATATTTGGATTGGTGACATTTTAGTTTGACTATGTGATTTGGGGCATAGGATATATGAGACAATTCTATTACATTTTTGCTTTCAGTGATTAATACTAACCTTGTAGGGATAGAATAGTTACATCATCATGTTTCCCTTGATCATGTTACGCTAATCTTACAAGGAAATGATGGAATTGTATGTTTCTAACATCACTATGAATGTGTCATATGATATAATCATGAAATATTTTGACGTGGTGATTACTATTGAGAATGTGGATTTTAATTTCATGATTCATAGAGTATAAAAAAGAATTAGAAATTGTTATGATATAGTATGCATGTAGTATATGGAATGAGTATGAAATGTCATTAAATTAATTGTTTAAATTATGGATGGATTCGATGAGATGCGTAGGATACTAGGTTGTGAATGAAATTATATTATGCATTATTATTTATAGTTATTTGTTTCTTCGTGCGCGTATGATGTTTCGTGTGGAGTTTGCAAGTGACGTACAAGTATATCCGTGAACACTATAAAAAAATACCAAATTAAGGCGGGGGAGACCAACAATCTTGGAATGGCATGTGTTAACCATGGTCACCCTTTGAGAGAGAGAGAGAGAGAGAGAGAGAGAGAGAGAGAGAGAGAGAGAGAGAGAGAGAGAGAGAGACTTGTTAATGTATAAGTGACCCTTTTTGTTGTTTGATAACTTTTTATTTATTTTAAGCCGCATGTGGTGTGTTTTTTTTTCCTTTTGATTTTGACTTTTGATTTTAAATTTATTAATGATTTATTTCCTTTTAATTTTCTGTCAGTATGTGATTATGTCGAAACTTTTTCCTTGAGCATGAGTATTTAAGTTTATTATTTTGAAATCTCGGATTTGGCCTTTGGAGCAATTTTGGGAAGTGCGTGGAAGAGGGTTACCTTGTTCCACACTCCCAAAATTGCCCCCAAGCCCATACCCATTGGGTATGTAGGTTTTTGAAAGACTAATTTTATCCTTTTACTTGTGTTTGGAGAGATTTTGTTTCCCTTTTCACTCCAAGTTTTTATTATGAGTGTTTTATTTATGACTTTGGGGAGGAGTCTTTTTGGGGTGATGGAAATTGTGTTTACCAATAAACATCTTTACATGTGAAATGTTTTTTCAAATGAATAACGTTTACTCTTACACATTTTTAGGACTTGAATTGTGTGCACCTACCATTTTGGAGAGCACATAAGGTTGTCCTGTTGGCAATCCTATGTGGACTCCACCTCACCTCATCTCTCAAAATTCTATAAATAAAAGATTTTAGAGGAAAAAGGTTCCATGCTATTTGATTTGGTGTTTTTTTGTTGCGTTTGGCTTTGAGAGAGCTTGGAATGAGAACTTGAATATTTTTGCTTGATTTGAGAAGTTGTTTTCAAGAGGACAAGATACCCCCAAGGTAGACTTTTAATCTTCCTTGAATTTTCTTGTTGCTTGTGTAAATTATGTTGTTGTATTGAATTCTTGTGGGCTTATGGGCAGAGAATTGGCCATTGGGAAATGGTGTGGGGAGGTGGATAGTCTATGTTATTGTTAGAGGGAAAAAATTAAAAGTTAGAAGATTCTATACTTTTGTGTTGGAGAGAAAAATATATGTTTAGTGATAGTCATAGTGACTAATTTTGGAGAGAGTGGGATTGGTCATAGGACTCTTGTTGGAGGGAAAAGGGAAAGCCATTTGTGACTTGGAAGTTACAAGGAATGTGTTGTGTGATTGAAAAATGGAGGTTGAAATTATGACCATCCCATTTGGGAGACATAAGGAGAGCATAACATATTCCACTATCTATGGGAGCCATTTTTGCATGTTAAATGTGGCTTTCTTGCGTTGTATTAAAATTTATTCTTCTTGGTTGATTTTGTTGTGCTTAGTGTGGGTTAATATGTGTTATTCCTCTTTTTTTGGGGCTCAAGGGTCAATGGAAAGATCAATCATCTTTCTATTGAATAGGTTGGGTGGAGAGTGTTGCTCCCATCTCATTTTTGGTTAAAGAAGTGTTGAATCTAAAGAGGAGCTCTAAATTGAAGATTTGGTACTTGTAGACAAAGATTGTGTATTGCTTACAAAA
Source organism: Taxus chinensis (assembly GCA_019776745.2). NCBI lineage: Eukaryota > Viridiplantae > Streptophyta > Pinopsida > Cupressales > Taxaceae > Taxus > Taxus chinensis. Next base: position 720,110,265 of record CM034150.1, read on the forward strand.
TTTGGAAACAAATGTCATATTGTAAAGTTATTGTAAATTGTTATATTGTTTTATCCTTATTTGAATGCAAATAAGAGTTGTAGTGAGTGGCTTATGAGGAAATATGGAATGATATTAATACTTCATTGAAAGTAGTCATGTATGGATTTAAAATATTGAAAAAAAAGTGATTAAAAGTGTTGAAATCTTACCTCTTTCGAGTTCTTGTTATAAGATTATTTAAAAGGAACTTCCATTGGTGTGTTTCATTTGAAAACTAAGAAATGTTGTATCAAAATATTTTAAGTTAATAAATGTGAGTTCTTAGCTTTTATCTCCAATTCTCTCACCATTTCTAGTTCATTTTACTTCTATCTCATTACTCGTGGAATTGAAGTAATTAAGTAAAATAAAAAAATTCACAATGTTTTTTGGAAAAAATTAAATACAATTATACAATATTTTTTTAATATTGAGATATTCTATATATATTCCTCTTATTGAAAATTAAAAGGAACGATAACCAGATTATACTAAGCCAAGAACACAGATGTTGATCAAACACCACGATCAATAAGATGAAAGTAACTCACTGGAATAACTTTACGTAAACCTTTGCAAACAAATGAGCAGCAATATCATATATTATTATAGAACTCAATGAAATACAATGAGAATGGACCTTGTTTATATAGGAAAGGAATAACAATCTAAGAACTAGTCAAGGTTGTAGATCAAACCATAAATCATGGAAAGAACTAGTCATCAAAAAACTAGTCAAGACCATAGATTTAGGCAAGAACTAGACATCAAGGATCTAGTCAATACCATAGATCAATGAAAGAACTAATCAATACCATAGATCAAAGAAATAACTATACCTAACAACTATATAATATCCCCCTAATATCTAAATAAATAAAAAGAAATATCCACACACATAAGTGAGTGAGGATAAATACAATAAAGGTAAATAAAGTACCTATGTGAACATGAGCTAAGGTAAATACCTACTCTAATCAAAATATACTCAATAAGAGTTTTGAAATCCTTAAACCAATTTCATGTTCTTGATAAAATAACACTGCTCTATAAATAACCCAGGAAAATTATTCTAGAATAGAAAGCTATTCTATTTGAATACACATAGAAAACTAAGTATTATAATACTAAATATGATATGGAGTGTCATCCAAATATGCACTTCATCAAATATATATATATATATATATATATATATATATATATATATATATATATATATCAAAATGAATTGGATATCATAAATGAAAACAAAAACATTGAATCCTTTGAGAAAAAGGGTTTTATTTTAAAAAAAGGGGTTAAGGAGGGGCGGTTGGGACACATGCCCCAATTCGACCCCTTCTCTCCTTTTGTCGATTGCTTCCCTTTGGCCACGACCCTGTCATGGCCTCTCCTTACCTTGCTCCTCTGCACGGCCGACTCATGGCTACATGGCCACCCTATCTCGTGATAAGGCCTTAGCGAAATATGGCCCCCCATTTGGGCTCTTATCCTGTTATGTCTACTCCTTAATCAAACAAATGAATACACACACACACACACACACACACACACACACACACACACACGTTTGAACCAACAATATGAGAAAAATTCAAATCCTTTCAAGGATTAGATTTAAACAAATAAACAAAAATGGATTTCTTTTTCAACTGAAACAATACCCAACTCATACCCTAATGGGTTCCAAACAGACAAAATAATAAAATGAAGGTTTCCTTTTGATTGAGCTCCATGTGAGCTTCCTCCTTCAACTTGCAACTTGGAGACACAAAAACAAACAAATGTACAACTGAATGAAATGAGAAGTGATAAAAGAAATAAAAGATTTTAGGTTTATGAATATCCTTATGAGTTTTTAGGGCTTTTTCCATCCTACGATGGCGATCATTTTAGATTAAGGGATCTCATTTAATTTAAATTTGACTTAAGTCTTATCAAGTTACACTTTAATTTTGGGAATATTGATCAATTAAAATCTTTAAGTCTTGTGTATTAAACTGTTAAAGGCATGGGTTCATTTAGGAAACTAAATAGGACCCATGACCAAATCAGCCAACTAATGGGCTTCTGTAAATATTTTATTATTTCGAAGTGATTAGTATTGGTTGTGTCTAAATAAACTTCTATAATCCCTTCCGTTGCAATATTTATAATTGCATTTTTTATAAAATAGTTAAATTAATCCGTCGCAAGTAAATTATCATTAATATTTAGAAATTCCATTATTATTCTAACTCGTGAAAGTGGCGTTATGACAACTCTTCATCTCATAATGCTGAAAATGCGATATGGTCGCAATGACGTAAAATTTATTAATATATAATCTTGCCTTTTATGCAAAAGCGGTTTGGCACCGCTTCATCGTGTATACGACTTAGTCGTGCTACTATTATAATGTGTTAATCTTAACTACTCTTGATTTTATGTACCAAGTTTTAAGAAAATATTACCATTATTATTATTATTCATATCTTTGTTCAGGTTATTTTGGTTGTCTTTTCATCGTTTTGGAACTCGCACTAACAGGGCGCGGCATTTGTTCCCTAAATTTCCTATGGTTGGTTAGGTTTAAACTTGTTAATTTTCGGGCATGACAAGGATGGAGATTCTTTGTATTTGAGGATCGTTGAATGCAGAACAACTAATCAATTAGCTCATAGAGATATAGTAGTACCGGTTTGACGAAGTACCCAATGTATGTAAACTAATAGGAGCTTAGTCCAAGTTGAAGGATCATACGACTTTGTGGTGGAAAATGTAGTTGGGGCGCAACGAGCGGGTTAAGGATAATATTATTTGGTTGGAGTAGATGGTTGCAAAGCTGAAGGTGGAGTTTGACATGGTGATTACTAGTTAGGCCTTTTGAAGAGGTTGCAATACTTGTGACATAGAGAGATGAGCGTAAAGGAGTACACAAAGGAGTTATATAGGACCTCCATCCAATCTGATTATAGTGAGTTAGATAATAAGAAGGTTGCACAATATATAAATTTCTTGTGATTGAACATCCATGATGAGATCAATGTGGTATGATTGCAGATGATTAAGAAAGCATACCAATATGCTTCACGAGATGACGAGAAACTTTTAGAAGACAACAAAGTTTCGCGCAAAAAAAAACAGAAGCTCGATGTTGCAAGAAGCAACCCGCACATGAGAATTGGAGTGAAGAATGCATGTGCATTTTGTAAATGCCACAAAATAAAAGAGATCCTACTTTGGGGAGAGCAAAACATAGCTAGGGAGGAAAAGGAAGATTGTTCTAAGAAACCTTCTTCAAATGCAAGGAGAGTGGTCACTCTGCATATGAATGCATTTATGCACAAATTGATGGCAAGGGGAGAAGATGCAGGAGTTTTGGATGTAAGAATTGCAAATAGACAATGAGTCCTTTGCAATTTTGTTGTCATACTAAATGTCTAACATGCAAAATTGAAAATTTTGGCCATGACAACTTAGCTCACACTTGAAAATTTTAGCTCTCAGTCAGTGTGAACTCTTCCTTTAGCCAACTTTTCCTCAATTTCACCCTCATTTTGGCTCATAGGAACGTGCTAAAAAGATTTTCAATTGTATTTAATGTACAAGGATTTATGCCCAAGGCAAAAAATGAAGTCACTAAGATTCAAGGAAGAACAACTGCTCTCGGAAGTCTATAAAGCGCCATTTTTGGCCATTTTGTAACTAGAAAATACCCTTCAGAAGCATACAAGGAAGATTCAAATCATCAAGGAGTAGTATCAGAGAACAAGGAAGTCATCCAAGGTATTTTAGGGAAGATTGGTGGAAGAAATTGATGTTAGGAATCAAGCAGGCAAGATCGGGTAGTTTTAGGCACGGCGAATGAAGGCTCCAATGGTGAAAGCCAACTTGTCCAAATGATTTTGGGAGTTTCAGAAGGAGTTTTGAGGAAAAAAAATAATCAACAAAAAGATATTAGAACCCTCTACATGATATATACATCACTTTTTCTCCAAGATCTAAATATATTTTGTGACAATCCAGAACACCGCAGCTGTCCCTTCTAGTTAAGAATGGAATAGGCCCGAAAAAATTGTAGACATAATTTTCTCATAATAATGATTGTACCGATCTCAACATGTGCTTTGTAGTCAAAATCATATAAAGTTTGACCCCAAAATAACTTTCCATGCTCTTGGGGGCAAAAAGAGCGCTCTTAGTGTCCCAATTTGGACTTGACGAGTGACATCAACATCCTAAAAATGGAAGGAGCGGAGTTTTGAGCATTATTTCCCCCCTTGGCTTTTCCCCCAAGTGCAAAGGGGATAAAGGGTACAACAAAGTGCACCCTCCATTGATTTGGATGTTGCGTCACTTAAAAAGTTAACTTAAGGGTGTTAGGATGGGTGTGTGAATGATTCAAGTTGTCAAGCCCCCTTTTCATAATAACTAGACTACTTAGCATGTTTTGGAGCATCATATGTCCCATTGGATTTTCCCTAGGTACAAGGGGGACACAAAAGTGCACTCCCCCCTCTTGGCTAACTTCTTGCAAGCTGGGGCTCACCACTTTTGCACCTAGTTTTGACAAACTAGCTCTCTGACTTGTCCCCGTCTCATGTACTCAAACCCATAGTGAATTTTCAACCCCTTGTTTTCCCCTTGAGTTTCACCAGGTGCGAATGAGACAAGGGGGACACAAAATGCACCCCCCCATCCAAAAATTTAGCCACTCTGCGCCCGTTCACATGAAAATCAACTTTTAAGCCCCTAAAAGCCATTTCCTAGCCCATATATCTCATTCACACTGAACAAGGGGATTTAATTTGTCACTATTTGGTGTAAAGTGCACTTGGGAGTCCCTTGTGTCCTCGTTGTCCCTCTTGCACTGGTGTAACTCCACCTCAACCATCCACCAACTCTAGTTAAGTTGCCGAGTTAAAGGTGAGTTAAGATTTGCAAAACAAAATGACTAACTCTCGTCACCATTCATACTTAGTCATTTTTAACATTCAAAGTGTTGTTATTTTCCCTCCCAAACATCCATATCTACTAGGGATGTTGCTGAAATTTTACCAGACATCCATGCCTCAAAATGAAGAAAAGCTCATAACTCTCTAACCGTGCACCTGTTTTCAAAAAAACAATTACCTGTGTAACTCCCCCAAAAATGCCTTTGAGCTTATAGTAAGAGCATTTCCATTGATGCTCTATAACATTTACAACCATCTAAAAATTGCATACCCAGAGGTTGCCTTTTCAAATCTACGGAGCTATGGTGGATGAAAAACTTCAAAAATTGGAGTAGAACATCTAGAAGTAAAATTAAAAACTTTGAGACAAATTTCATTGCAAACCGACATCTAGAAGACACATGTCTAAGTATACTAAGTGTGTAAAGCTTCGCATGTCTGAAAAAATAATAAGTTTACAAAATAAAAAAATCTCAACACCCGTGATACTCTAAACTAGCAAATACCATTAGAAGGTGAAAATTGTGAAAACTTACTAAAAATAGCCATCCTAGATAGGACATGTTAAAAATGGAAGGCTTGGAAATTGAGCTCAAATCATTTGTGGCCATTCACATTCTTCCTACCTCATTTTTTTTTTGACACCATGAAGTTCAAATATTTAAGTTTGGACTCCATTTCCCACTCCGATCACTAAATACCATGGTGTGAGAGATAGTGATGTTACCCACATGGATATAGAGGACTTGAAAAACAAAATGCTTGGAAAACCTCATGAACCAGTGGAGGAGAAAATATTCTCGAGTGAGATATTCAGGGCAGGGGTCACTCACTTTCTATTTAGAGAATTGAATTAGTCCTAGCATGTGCACAAAAACTGCGATGCTAACTCCAGAACAATTTGGGAAAATGACAACTCATTCCTAATAGTTCTAATAGCGAAGGGAATTTCTTAGTGCCTACATATTCCTACTAGTAGCAACATGGTCATCATAACCAAGGAATATGCTTCTTAGGAGTGGGTAAGGATTGATTCAAATCTGCAGGGCCTAACACTAAGTTTGTGGCTCAGACAAGGAAGAATGACTTCCTATATTCCCAAGAACCTGTCAAGGAGTGAATTTCACGAGGCTTATTCATATGCCATTATTCTACTGAGCAGGGTGATGGGGGAAGAAAAAATGAAATATTTCTAATACTGGATGGATCAGTTCATCCTCGTGGCTACTGAAGGAAACTAGGTGGTGGATTGGGGACAAATTATCATTAACAACATCCATGGGTAGTTGTTGCAGTTTCCCACCACTAAGAAGTTCACCATGACTTACTACTTAGTGTATGCTCTTGGCTTCACAATACCATTTAAAGGTTTTTCCCACATCTCCCCATGTGCCTCAAAAATCACCTGCATATGAGAAGTATCTACAACTGACTCATAAGGAGAGAATCCCACGATGCTAGGATGAATGATGCATTCACTATGTTCATTATCAACCTTCCTCGAGGGCAATCTGGAATAGAGGATCTCTTCTCAAGCAGTTGTATTGATTGAAAAGTATGGGAGATCACTTCATCCAATTCCCCACCTTCACCCACATCGGAGTCTTGGGCTATGATCTTGCTCCTCGCAGGCTACCCAGGTACCCGAGTGAAAAAATCATAATGTTTAAATTGTGTAGGCAACTTGCTCATGTTCATATCAACTATAAGAATAACAAGAGGAAAGGTTTTCCATTTCCCATCTCTTTGGGAATACATTCATGTAAGAATGACATAGATGTGGAAAACATTGAAACATCCTTCGCCAACCTCAGTCTCTACTACTACACATCCATGTCTAACTTTGATATTAGGAAAAATCCATAGGCCTTCACCGTTATAGGTTTGCATCATACACCCTAAATTGAAAACTATTGGCCAATTACATTGATGATTTCGAGGTTTAGAAAATGGACTATATGTCGATGACAGTAGACCAGATGAGGGATCTCAAATTTGATTGGTTAATTGATGGGATAAAAGATGATGAGTCATACTTGTTTGATCCCGAGTACCAAGCGATGTAATCTTCACCCCTTCCTCTGACCCTGTGGAATATCAAATAGTCATATGATTCTCTTTGGGAATACATTCATGTAAGAATGACATAGATGCGGAAAACATTGAAACATCCTTCTCCAACCTCAGTCTCTACTCCCCACGTCTAGGTATAACTTCGATATTAGGAGAAATCTAGAGACCTTCACCTATCTAGGTTTGCATCATACCTGCATGAATTGAAAACTATTAGGATAATTGCACTGATGATTTTGAGGTGCAGTAAAAAAGGGACTACATGCATATGATAGTAGACTAGATGAGGGATCTCAAATTTGATTGGTTCATTGAGGGGGATAAAAGATGATGGGTCATACTTGTTTGATCCTGAGTACCAAGCGATGCAATGTTCACCCCCTTCCTCTGACCCTGTGGAATATCAGAGAGTTATGTGATATTAAGGAAAGGTTTACAATGGTAATTCAAAATCAAGAGACTGGTTCAAAATGAAAAGAATTGTTTTCATAGAGTCTGGTGGTCTCTCGACTCTATATAGACAAGTGTTTCACACTTCTTGTTTGAAAGCATCTGAAAAATGCATGGGTTCCACTCACTCAAAATATTCCCATCTCAAGAGGTTTTATATGAAGGCTAATATCATTGAATATCTTATTGATGCCCTCTCAAACAAGGTGAAATTGGTCCTTCACAATATCATGTTCACCAGTAACATCCACGTGTATCTTCCTCGACAATGGATTCATCCCACCATGAGCAAGTTCTGATCCCCTATCAAGCACTTAAAAGTGCCCCCATGCTTGATATTGTTTCTACCCTAAGGAAACTTTCCCATGGATTCATGTGTTACTTGGGAATGAGTCAAGGATGTTGTAACAAGAAACAACAACTAATTTTGAGGCTATCCCAAAATTCATGAAAACCAAGCAGAGCAAGAAATTACAAGTAACCTCTCATTTCTTTAGTGAGGCCTTTGGAGCCTAGTTTGTGGAGGTTTCTCGGCCAAAAGCAATTGTAAAACCTATTAAAGATACTATCAGGAAAGGTATATTAAATGGTAATTCAAAGATCAAGAGAATGGTTCAAAATGAAAATAGTTGTTTTCATCGAGTCCGGTGGTCTCCTGACTCTATAAAGACATGTGTTTCACACTTCCTCTCTAAAAGCATATGAAAAATCCATGGGTTCTACTCACTCAGAAGATTCCCATTCCAAGAGGTTTTATAAGCTTCAAGGCTAAGATCATTGAAGATCCTATTGATCCTCCCAAACAAGGTGAAATTGATCCTTCAAAATCTCATGTTCACTAATGACATCCAAGTGTATCTTCCTCGGCAGCAGAGTCATCCTAGCATGAGCAAGCTGTGATCCTCTATCAAGCACCTAAAAGTGCCCCCATGCATGATATTTTGTCTACTCCAAGGAAACTTTCTCGCAGATTCAGGAATTTCTTGGGAATGATTCAAGGATGGTGCAACAAGCTGCAACACCTAATTTTTAGGCTATCTCAAAATTTTTGAAAACCAAGTGGAGCAAGAAAGCACAAGTAGCCTTTTGTTTCTTCAGTGAGGCCTCTGGAGCCTAGTATGTGGAGGTTTCCTAGCCAAAAGTTGCAAAACCTATGAAATATATTACTCAAGATGATTACGAGCTGACAAGGATCTCCCTGTGTCAAGCCATGCATGAAGGTGATGCACATCTATTCAAGGAGTATGTGGCCTGCTTGATTACTTGGAATGAAGAGTACAAAAAAACAATAGAGAAATTGGAGGAGCATGTGAAAAATCTCTCTGCTTATGTGAAATCATTATTGGAGCCTAATGCAATGTCACCTCCTCCTACTAAAACCATCCCTCCCATCAACAAATTTGAACCTCAGTTGATCAAGAAATTCCAAGGCTACACATTGTAAGGGAGAGCTAATGATAAGTGGATTGAAAGGATCCTCAAGAAAGGAAAGACAATGTTACCAGAAGTTCTCTCATTGTTTGAATTTTCCCTCACCACAGCTTCTAAAGTGAAAGTGACCAAGTAGGAGATTGAGAAAGAAAAATCCCATTGGGACATTTTGTTTCCATTGGTATCCAAAATGAGCAATTTTTATTCTCACTCCCTAGTGAGCAAAAATGTGTTCACCTTCATTTGTGACAACTTGTCTCCCTTATGGTCTCACACAATTAGTGTTAATTACTATACGATAAAATATGTTATCTCTGAGCTTGATTCTTGTGGAGAGCACACATACCAAATCCTTGAAGGCATTAGCAATAGTGTACAGAAGGTCAAGTCACCTCCACTCAATGAGCATCCATCTGTGGAAGAGCTCCTTAATTCCTTCCAAGAGTTGGTCAAGAAAGAGGTAAGAGATCCCTTTCTCATTAAATGAGAACACTTTGGAATCTATCGCATAAATTAGAGATTTAATCTCTAATACTGCAAGAGATCATTAGGTCTAGTTTCAACCAATTCAAGACCTTTAGCACCATTCCTAAAACTTAGATCAATGCTTTGAGTTTTGTTTGTATTCCATAGGAAAACAAAGTGGCACCTGTTGCGGCCTATTTCAATAATGAGTTCAAAGGAAATCATCACAAGGATATTCCCTCAATTTTCTCTGGCAGCCAGTTCTTCATTGGTAGAGACTTCGTCTTCATCGAATTGATCAACCCTCCTCTCTCTATTATTTCTTCTTCTCTCCATACTCTAATTCTTCATTAAAAATGTATTTTTGCACTATTTTTTTATTCACTTAAGTGACCTTTAATTATACATTGTAAGAGTTATTTTTCATTAATAATAAAAATGCTCACTTCTATTCCCTAGGAATATGAAATGTCACAAGTGATGAAGAAATGTGAAAAGTTGTGTTGGGGGTGTGAGCGGAGTATATATAGATATAGTTTAATTGGCGTAGGAGAGGGCGGCTATATATAGATAGAGTTGGCACCCCCCCAACTTTTGAGATAGTCACCCCCATCTCCCCCATAGAGAGCCGAGATATAGAGAGAGGGGAGGCCTATCTATATACTCTATATGGGGGCCATATCTCTATATATGACAGTGAGCGTCGTATATATAGAGAGTAAAGGGGGGCAGATAGAGATAGGGCCTCTCCCTCTCTATGGGTATGGGTATGGGTAGAGTGCCAATTGAACTATATAAAAAGACATTTTTTAATGCTATAAATTGGAATGGGTCCTCCATTCCAAGGGTTTGTCAATTGAGAGTTGATACTAGATAGCTTTTTCTCTACTAGATACAAGAAAAAAATTACTTTCTTTTATTCCCTCTTGTCTATGTTTTCTCTACTTCTTGCATACTCAACTTTGTAAGCATGGTGATCTTGAAAAACCAAAAAAGAAACTTTTACCTTTGATGAATGAAACTTTGTGTATTTGGTTTGTTAGTCTCATTGTTGTAATTGAGTTTGGATTTACTCCGATTAATGATGTGAAATATGCAAGTTCATACTCACAAAGTTAACTTTTTGTTCACTACATTCTTACTCACCTCCACCTCCTTTCCTAAGAAAATTATACCCTTGAACTTAGTACAATCAATTTTCCACATGTCTACTGATGTATTCATGTGTGATCCTTGGCTTTATATCCACCTGTTGATTTGTTTTTTTTTTTGCATTTAATAAATGGGAGCCACCCCATTACCAATAACAGAGACTTAATCTTGGAGCGTTGGTGAAAAATCACTAATTTGTCCTTGCAACAAATTAGTTCACCAAGTGCCCACACACGTAGAAGATCTTGACAAAGGAGAGAGCCCACTTGTAGTGAGGAGAGTATTGAAGATCACAAGAAAAGGGAAGGAGTTGCATCAAAACAATCACAAATTTTGAACAAGGTGCAAGATGCGAGATAAATGTTGTGGTTTGGGAGCACAAACAATTTGGTGTTTGCAAAGATGGTGGAGAAGTTAGTTATGGGATGCAAGCCAAACCAGAAACCGTATAGAGTGACCTTGTTAGTTAAAGGCCAGGGTGGCATTGTACGGGAACAATGCGAGGTGGAAATGAAGATTGGAAAAATCACAAATAAGGTTATGAGAGATGTCAATTTAATGGATGCATGTCATGTTTTATTAGGGAGGCCATGGAATTTTGATTAAGAGATGTAGTATGATGTTTTATTCAATATAATACATGTGTGGAAGGATGAACAAATATTTGTTCCAAGTCCATTAAAGGGGCGTGGTGAAGTCACACACCAAATCCATTTGGTTGTGTGTAGAAGAAATCAGGGATATTGGGATGAAAAATAAAATATTGTGTGTAAAGGTAAAGGATATCACATAAAGAAACTTATGTGGTACTGTTGTCATTCAAAATCAGATTGTACAAAACTTTTGTATTTGGACACTAGGATTAAACAAGGAAATAAAATCTTTACTTAAATTGAAAGTACCACATTGTAGTAAGGTATCCATACCTAAGAGGAAATCATAGGATAACATATCATGTTGATGGAATTGTAGGGTCCTATGATATTCTTCAATATTTACAGGGACATAGGCAATATACCTAGAGATTACTTATTTTTTTATCAAAATATATTTTGAGGTAGGCTTGAGTCTAACAGTTGGAAGGAATAGTTCTAGTCCTACAGAAACCTATATTTATGCTAACATCAATCATGACATCTATAACATATGAATTTAAATTTGGAAAGCATATATTTGTTGTAATAAAAGGATTTGGAGATCCCTTAATTGTGCATACCTCAGTTTTGGGTTCTTGTGTTGGTTATTCTTCATGTAGAATTTTTTCATATGCTTATTCCAAAATTTTATCTTGATCTTTGGTTTCTTTTTTATCTTGATCTTCTTATTTATTAAGCCTTTTATTTTTTTTTAGCGGCTTTGGAAATGGTCTTTTGTAGAAATTAATGTTTTTTCTTGTTAGAGTAGGTATTTACCTTAGTTCATGTTCACATAGGTACATTATTTACCTTTATTGTATTTATCCTCACCCACTTGTGTGTGTGGCTATTTCTTTTATCTTATTTAGATATTAGGAGATATCATCTAGTTGTTAGGTATAGTTCTTTCCTTGATCTATGGTATTGACTAGTTTTTTCCTTGATCTATGGTATTGACTAGATCCTTGATGTCTAGCTCTCTCCTAAATATATGGTCTTAACTAGTTCTTTGATGACTAGTTATTTCTTTGATTTATGGCTTGATCTACAACTTTGACTGGTCCTTAGATTGTTATTCCTTGCCTATATAAGCAAGGCCCATTCTCTTTGTATTTCATTGAGTTCCATAATAATATATGATATTGTTGTTCATTTGTTTGCAAAGGTTTTATGTAAAGTTATTCTAACGAATTACTTTCATCTTATTGATCGTGGTGTTTGATTAACATATGTGTTTTTGGCTTGGTACGATTTGGTTATCGTTCTTTTTATGGTATCAGAGTAATAGATGATGTAGACATCCATATGTAAGTTTTTCTTTGCAAGCAAGGGTTTATTATTTTCATGTATTTGAAATTTGTTAGCAATTTTCTACAACATACTTTTTTATGCAAAATGGAGTGCAGCATTGGATTTGGAAGGTGTCAAAACCTTAGAATCTACTGTAAACTCAACTGTGTTTTGAGACAATCAAATCTGGATGCAGATATGTACCCTTTAGGTGCATTCTTTTATCCATTGGATATAAGTGTGTACCTTCCAGATGCATTCTTTTACCCTCTTGGATATTTCAATTTTGGATGCAATCTTTTATCCACTGGACATAGATCTGTACCCTGGGTGCATTCTTTTATCCATTAGATATAAGTGTGTACCTTCCAGATGCATTCTTTTACCCTTTGGATATTTCGGTTTTGGATGCAGTCTTTTATCCACTGGACGCAGATCTGTACCCTCTGGGTGCATTCTTTTATCCATTGGATATAAGCGTGTACCTTCCGGATGCATTCTTTTATCCTTTGGATATTTCAGTTTTAGATGCAGTCTTTTATCCACTGGACGTAGATTTGTACCCTATGGGTGCATTCTTTTATCCATTGGATATAAGTGTGTATCTTCTTGATGCATTATTTTACCCTCTGGATATTTCATTTTTGGATGCAGTCTTTTATCCACTTGATGCAGATTTGTACCCTCTGGGTGCATTCTTTTATCCATTGGATATTGATGTGTACCCTCTGGATGCAATGATTTACCCTCTAGACATTTAGGTTTTGGGCACAGGTTTTTATCCTTTGGTCGCAAGCTCTGTATCATGTGGATGCACTCTTTTACCCTTTGGACATTTGGGTGTCACGTGTACCTTTTAAAAAAAGATCAGCATTAAAATATTATTTTAATAGCAAAACCTTCTAGAGCTCATAACTTTTGATCTGTAGCTCGGATTAAGGTGAATTTTTTTTGAAATTATGTATTTTTTTGAGATCTACGCATTGGTGACATTTTTAAACACATATTTCAAATTTAAAAGGTAATTTTACTCATTGTAATATTTACATGCACTCAATTATAAAGTGTCAAATTTGGGAGGGTGTTGTAATCACTTGTGGATGCAATTTCGGTTGAGCCCGACATCCTAAACTTTTGGGTATTACATTCTTGTATCTACAGGTGTATACATTTATATCTCTCTTATTTGTTGAGATATTTTGGATATATATTTTTGACACTTTTTTTTTGGCATGTTGACAGTCTCTCTTGTGGGGGAGCTATTCTGGTGAAGCCCAGTGTTAGTTTGTCAGTGTTCAAGTAGTTGATTTTGAGCAACTCATACAGATCTGTGGTGTCACTCTACCCATTCAACAGTATGGGAGGGTATGGTGTTGATACTAATTCTTTGGGTTTCGTGTCCTTACCTTGTTATGTGTTGATACTGCTTCTTCAGGTTTCGTGTCCTTGCCTTGTTACCTTGGCTTTTCTTGGATCGTGGCACTCCTATTTATTTGGATCTCGTGTCCTTGCCTTGTTTCCTTGGTTGTTCTTGGATCGTGGCACACCTATTTGTAGCAGTTGATCAAATTATGTTTGGTGTTTTTTTTGTACACTTTCGACATCACTCCATTGACAGTCTCCTTGCATGGAGCTATTCTGGTGAAGCCCAGTGTCAGTTGTTTTTTAGTTCTATGATCGAGCAGTGGATTCATACCACAATGTGCACCACACTTCTTCAGCATTGTACGAGTTTTTGGAGCCGAGCTTTTTGGGATATCTTGCAGCAGGATTTTTCTCTCTCTACTTTGTTATTACTGGTTTTGGGTACCTTGCGGTGTCTAATTTTCCCAGTTATTATATGTGGGTACCTCATCAGGCCTTGTTGCTGGGACCCACCTTCTTTTCCACCCACCTAAGCTATGCTTACGGGAGGGTGTTAGTGTAGGTTATTATTTATCCTTTTATTTATTTATTAGGATAATTCTTACACTTGTGTTAGCCCTACACTTGTTGGGTTAGCTTGCTTAGGTGTACTAGTTGTGTGGAGTTAGCTTACTAGTTGTGTTGAGTTAGCTTCTCAGTTATGTGGAGTTAACTTAACTACCAGTATAGTTTTTCACCACTAATTAAGGTAGTAGTTGCACTTCCCCTCCTCCTATATGAAATACAATGAGAATGGGCCTTGCTTATATAGGCAAGAATAACAATACAAACCAGCTCAAGGTCGTAGATCAAGCCATAAATCATGGAAAGAACTAGTCATCAAAGAACTAGCTAAGTCCATAGATTTATGAGAGAACTAGACATCAAGGATCTAGTCAATACCATAGATCAAGGAAAGAACTAGTCAATATCATAGATCAAGGAAAGAACTATACCTAACAACTAGATAATATCCCCCTAATATCTAAATAAATAAAAAGAAATATCCACACACATAAGTGGGTGAGGATAAATACAATAAAGGTAAATAAAGTACCTAGGTGAACATGAGCTAAGGTAAATACCTACTCTAACACCCCCCTCAAGTGAAGCTAGGGGAAAAAATAGAAGTGGCATGTCCACAGTATGAGTCCCGACAACTAGGCCTGATGAGGTACTCATGTACAATATATCCATGAAGAAATCTCGAACCAAAAGAAGGAAAGAATCCTGCTAGAAGGAAAGAGAAAGAAGAAGAAGAAGGAAGATGTTCTCATAAACACCCCCCAAGAACAACTTCTGAAACCCCAAGCATTCCATGCAACTCAAGGTAGCGAGGTGATGTAAAAGGCTTTGTAAAGATGTCTGCAACCTGCTGCTGAGTCAGAATGTACTCCAAGCAAAGAACTCCATCTTGAATGTGCTTGGCGAATGAAGTGGATGTGTATCTCAATATGCTTGGTACGCTGGTGCTCAACTGGGTTGTGAGAAATGTGAATTGCACTTTGGTTGTCACACCAAAGTACAGTCAGTGAATCCTGTGGGAATCCAAACTCTGTCAATAACTGGCGAAGCCAAAGAATCTGCTGACTCACTGTAACTGTTGCCCTGTACTCTGCCTCTGAAGATGAAAGTGCAATAGCCTGTTACTTTTTGCACGCCCAAAAAACTAGAGAAGAACCAAGACAGAAAAGATAACCATAAGTGGAACGCCTGTCATCAATAGAACCTACCCAATCTGAATCTGTATACCCAACCAACTGAGTAGAACCCCTAGTGTAGTGTAGGCCAAAGTGGGAAGTGCCCTGTAAATAGCGCAAAATCCTTTTAGCAGCCTTCCAGTGACTACTATGAGGAGAATGTGCAAACTGAGATACAAGCCCTACTGCAAATGAAATATCAGGGCAAGTATGGGTCAAGTACATGAGACTCCCAACCAACTGCCTATACAACGTAGGATCACAAAGTGGTGTGGTACATGTGGAAGTAAGAGTAACCCCAGACTGAAAAGGAGATGGACTTGGCTTGCAATCAGCCATATCAAAGCGCCTAAGAAGATCATGGGTGTACTTTTGCTGACTCAAATGAATCCCTGAATCTATCTGAGAAATCTGCAAACCAAGGAAATAATGCAATAACCCAAGATCTGTCATGTCAAACTGTGTAGAAAGAGCCCTCTGAATACTCTGAATGTGGGAAGAAGAGTTTACCAGTAAGTAACAGATCATCAACATACAAGACAAGTATCACAATATCCTCACCAACATGTTGGAGATACACTGTATGATCAGAGTGGCAACAAACAAAACCAGTAGATAGAAGAAAAGAATCCATCTTCTCATACCAAGCTCGAGGGGCTTGTTTGAGACCGTAGAGAGACCTTCAGAGCCTACAAACAAGAGAAGAATCCTGAACAAATCCAACCAGCTACTCCATGTATATTTCCTCTTGTAGATCTCCATGTAAGAAGGCACTCTTCACGTCCATCTGGTATACGGGCCACCCCTGTGATGCAGCAAGAGCAAGTACAAGGTATACAGAATCCATCTTGGCAACGGGTGCAAAAGTCTTAGAGTAATCAATACCTTCAACTTGTGAAAAAAAACTTTGCAACAAGACGAGCCTTATACTTGTCAATGGACCCATCAGCTATGTATTTGGTTTGGTATACCCACTTACACCTAACCATATTTCTTTCTTCCTTTAGGAAGAGATACCAAATCCCAAGTATGATTCTTCATCAAAGAAGAATACTCAGCTATCATCGCATCATCCCACTCCTGTATCCCATGAGCCTTTGAAAAAGACTGTGGATCCTCAGAAACTACCTGACACAAAAGTCCAGAACCTGTAGAATGTGTGTGATGATGCCTAGTGGGTGGAAGATCCTCTATGAAAGGTGTTGCCTCAGAAACTGTAGTACGAGCCCACTTAGGCATAATGACAACATCAGTGGGAATAGGATCCTCAATGGCATCTATAACCTCCTCATCAACCTCCTCAAAGAAAGGATCCTCAAGATGAGATGAAGAAGGAGGCATGGAAGAAGATGAAGAATCATGAGGAGTGAAGCGCTCATCAAACTGAACATGTGTTTGAAAAAGAACGTCATGTGTATCAGGATCTAAAAGACGATAAGCTCTCATGTCCTCACAATACCCTACAAAGATCAAGGGTTTACTCTTCTTATCCAAAGCTTTCCTTTTCTTCTTTGGCACAAAGGCCCAAGCATGGCTCCCAAAGACTCAAAAAAATGAGACATCTGGCTTAGTGTTGGACCAAGCTTCCTCTGGAGTCAAATGCTCAAGTGCTCTGTGTGGTGTGCGATTTTGAATGTAGTTAGCACAATTAACTGCTTCTGCCCAGTAGATAGGAGGTAAATCTCTAGAATGCATCATACAGTTAGCCATTTCCTTCAAAGTTCTATTCTTCCTTTCTGCTAAGCCATTATGTTGTGGAGTATGAGGAACAAAATGTTGGTGAATAATGCCTTGAGTTGCCAAAAAGTTAGAAAAATCATTGTTGAAGTACTCCCCCCATTATCAGTATGAAGGTTCTTTATGCTACTAGAAGATTGTTTCTCGACCAAAGCCTTGAAGACTTTGAAGTGTGAAAAAACATCACTTTTGTACTTGAGAAAATAAACCCAAGTACGCCTCGAGAAATTATCAATAAAGGTAAGTGCATACTTAGCTCCATTGAAAGATGGGGTAGGAAAAACCATCAAGTCACTATGCACAAGCTCAAGTGGTGAAGAAGCTCTCTTAGACAAATTCTTAGGAAAAGGATCTTGGTGTTGTTTCCCTAATGCACAACCATGACAAACTCCCTCAAGATAAGAAACTCTAGGAAGACCATCTACCATACCATGAGTGCTCAACTCCTTCAAATATCTGTAATTGAGATGTCCAAATCTTTCATGCCAAAGCTTACTCTATGAATCTACATGGAAACCAAGAATGGAAACAAAAATTAAGTGAAAAGGATTATGGGCTTTAACTTCTTCAGAACAACTAGTGTTCACTAGAGAATATGAGAAATTTTAGTACCAATGCAAATTTGATGAGTGTATGGGTTTGATAGGAACTTATGTAAGTGATATTATTTTGTTTCATTTGGAAAAATGTGACTTTCCTTTCAAAATTTGAGAGAAATTGGAGGATTTATTTAGTAAGGTGGATCATATGAGAGCCATGCAACTTGACATTGAGATCACCTCTCTTAATCATGAAGATTTTTTAACAATTATAGACTATTTTACCAAAATCTGTATCTGTATATATATGTTTGGTCCGCTAGTGCTCAAGTGAGGATAAATAGATTATTTGTATATTCATATATTTGGGATTTGGTTGTATTTTATTGTTGCATGTAGTTTTATGAAAAATAGAGGCTTCCATTAGATTCGAAAGGTAGCAAAACCCTAAGATCGATTGTAAACTCGACCTTTTCTAGAGGTAGTCATTTTTTTGGTTTTTTGTTGTTACAAAGAAACACACTGGTTTACCTCGAGATTCGTGCCAGTAAGGAAAGAAAAATAGAAATTATTTTTTTGGATTTTTTTGGGTTTGTTGAGATCTTATTTGGGTATTTTTTCTGTTGCAGCATAGAATTTTCGGTTTACGTGCAGGAGGTTTTTTTTGGAAGGACCGATCTTTCCTTTTTGGCAAGGTACCAGGACAGTTGTTCATGAATGCTGCTATTTCGAGAAATTTTACTCCTTAGCCCTTGGTCACATTGTATGGTCATATGAGGGCTTAAATCTTGTGATTCCTAATAGAAGGTGCTTAACTCTAGCCCCCTTTCATTTTTTGTGTGGTGAAGGCAAGAACATTTTATTTTGTTTTAGTGGCAACTAAAATAAATAACAGAGCATAATATTGAAAAGCTTGTATCTTTTGATCGGTAACTCGGTTTTGAGTGTCGTTTTTTGTAAAAGTGCTATTTTTTGTGATTTTTCCATTGGAAATATTTATTTTGAGAACTTCACTATAATTATAAAGTGTCAAATATGAAGGAGTGTTGTGATCAATTGTGGACATAATTTCAGTTGAGTCCGACGTCCTAAACTTTTGGGAGTTACATTCTTGTATCTATCATGGATTCTGAGAATGATATGTTTTTCTCTGAAGTGAGTGGACTTTAAGAGGATATTGTAAAATTTTTGAAAGAAAATAGATCACTCAAGAAGCGAAATTCACTTCTACAATCACTCATTCACGACAAGGATACACTAATACACTCCCTGCAGCAAACACTTGCTAGTCTACAACATCACCATCATATTGTCGACAACCATGTCCATGCTCCTAGTCCACTTGAATTTTTTGATCTTGTACCCACTGACATTGATATGTTAGTCTTTGAGCCTGTTACTGCTCTTAATGCTCCCAGGCTATGAAGATTACTACTACATGTTCTTCCACATTTTTGCCTATTACAGTAACCCATGTTGTGTATCCTACTTCTGCTCATATGCATGGCTCTTTTGAGAAACATACCACTGCATTCAGTTCTCGCATGCTCCGTTTTATGGGTTTCACTGGCGGAGGTATTAACAGACATTCACATGGTATTGTTTCCCCTATTCCATATGTTAAGTGGAATTCTTGCCACGACATTGGTTTTCGAGTAGATACTTCATTGGGATCACACATTGATAGAGCTCTTATTTTTTTTCGCTCGACTCTTTTTTAGGATCATAAGAAACACATGAGTTCTGCACCTTCACTCAAGCTTGAGAAACCTAAGATTTCACCTGTCAGACATGATCAACCTGACACACATTCGGATGTTCCTTCGCATGCATCCATTGTTCATTTTACACCAATTCATATGCAAGCATCTTCGTCATCCATCCATGTTGATTTGGGGTGGATATCTGATCACTCGTGGCAGTGACATATACATTCATTAAGAGGACTCTACAGGCGTGGCACCATTCAGCTTCTTGCTCTACTTTCTATACCTTTTGCATTGTAATGCTTCTTGTTTTGAGAATTTTTCTTTACCATGTATAGTGTATCTGTCTTATTTGTTGAGAGATTTTGTATCTGTATTTTCAACACTTTTGGCATGTTGACAATATCTCTTGTGGGAGATCTATTTTGGTGAAGTCCAATGTTATTTTCTTAGTGTTCGAGTAGTTGATTTTGGGTAATTTATACAGATCTGTGGCATCACTCCACCCATTCAGTAGTATGAGAGGGTGTGGTGTTGATCGTGCTTCTTCAAGTTTTGTGTCATTACCTTGTTACCTTGGTTTTTCTTGGATTGTGACACTCTAGATTTTGTCCTTGCCTTGTTTCTTTGGTTATTGTTCTTGGATTGTGGCACACCTATTTGTAGCAGTTGATCGAATTATGTTTGGTGTTTTTTTCTTGCACTTTCAACATTACTCTGTTGACTGTCTCCTTGTATGGAGATATTCTGGTGAATCTTAGTGTCATTTGTTTTTGTATTTTGTGATCGAACAGTGGATTCATACCATAGTGTACACCAAACTTATTTAGCATTTTATGAGTTTTTTGAGCCGAGCTTCTTGGGATGCCTTGCAGCTGGTTTTTACTCTCTTTATTTTGTTGTTACTGGTTTTGGGTACCTTGCGGTGTCTTATTTTCATAGTTATTGTACATAAGTACCTCATCATCTCTAGTTTTCAGAACTCATACTGTGGATATGTCACTTCTATTTTTGCCCCTAGCTTCACTTGAGGGGGGTGTTAGAGGAGGTATTTACCTTAGCTCATGTTTACCTAGGTATATTAGTTACCTTTATTGCATTTATCCTCACCCACTTATGTGTGTGGATATTTATTTTATCTTATTTAGATATTAGGAGATATTATCTAGTTGTTAGGTATAGTTCTTTTCTTGATCTATGGTATTGACTATATCCTTGATGTCTAGTTCTCTCCTAAATATATGGTCTTAACTAATTCTTTAATGACTAGTTATTTCCTAGATTTATGACTTGATCTATGACCTTGACTAGTTCTTAGATTGTTATTCCTTGCCTATATAAGCAAGGCCCATTCTCATTGTATTTCATTGAGTTCCATAATAATATATGATATTGTTGTTCATTTGTTTGCAAAGGTTTTATGTAAAGTTATTCTGGCAAATTACTTTCATCTTATTGATCGTGGTGTTTGATTAACATCTATGTTTTTGGTTTGGTACGATCTGGTTATCGTTCATTTTATTTCTTTGCCACATTCTTCTCTATTTTGTTCTAGAAAAGACAAATTTAGACTCGGGATGAACTATCTAAAATTTTGGCTCTAAATCTTCTTCTTCTTCTTCTTCTTCTTCTTCTTCTTCTATGAATAAGAATGGAAAAGTTCTTTCTTTTCATTTTCCACAACCTCTTCCTCTAAATCCTGGTTGTCTACGATGGATTTTCCTTTGGAAAGGTTTGGAAGTAGACCATGCTATGGAATCTTGTTGTTGATTTAACAAAAAAAAATTCTTCTTTTTTTCCTTTCTTTTTCTTCTTCTTCGACTTTGAGTTGATCTTCATACATGGTCTCTAATTCATGTAACTTTTGGAATAAATAAGTCTTTTTACCAATATCTCATGGGGGAAAATTGCCATAATCACTCTGGAGTAATTCTAATAGTTTCCTTAGAACTTCTGTTAAGGGTGAAATAAATGGATGAGGAAAACTAGAACTCATATTTACAAAAGATGGAAAAGAGTCATATCCTGACTTTGTGTTGTCAAAATTGGATCCTAGCTGACCTGTATAATATCATATGACTAATAGGACACATATGAAGAACAACAATCTGAATTAGATACTAAACAATATTTTTGATCATTTATGCCTTTTGATTTGAGCAAACTGATTTTAGATTTTGCTTTCTTTGTATCCTTTTTAGGACACTCATTAATGTAATGCTTTCCTTTATAAGTAAAACAAGTAGGGACAAATTTCTTAGTTTTTACTAAGATATTTATTTTTCGTGAAATATTTATTTTTAAGAGCATGCTCGGGAAAAACCTTTTTGGAGAACTATTTCTTTTTCTTTTGAGGCTTATAATAATCCTCTCCCCTTGAAAAAAATAAAGTGCAATCTTTACAAGGATTTTTCTTATAAAAGGGAAGAGGAGAGGTTTTACAACGAAATGGATCATTATCCATTAGTTGATAGAGTTTGGATCCTAAAGCTTTCAGAGATCTAAAAGTTTTTTTCTGTCCTTATTTTCCCAACAGAGATGAACATTCATCTCATTAATAATTTGGTTTATAGCTCCAAAAATTATCCGTTATAGAAGTCCGGAGTGCATGAATATTTTATATTCAATTGTAAAATATGCAGGAAAAGACTCAATATACTAGAGCTCATGGTTGAATCATGAATGCATCTCAAATTGTAATAAAATTGTTGCATATAACACATATATTATTTTATCCTACTCATATCATAGATTATTGCCTTTAAGAATAATGTAGTGTTCTTATTCTTATCATCATCTACAATACCCATGAATTCAACAATTAAAGTGACATTTAGAGAAAAAGTACCTCCTTAAAGTATTTCTTCCCGATAAGAGTAGAATCCCACCATTCTTTTGTAATGTTAATGAAACCATTAGCTATGGTTTCAATTATTTTCCTTGGATTTTGTTGTACAAGAGAAACTGTGTATTAGCCCATCCTTATGTTCCATGGATCATCTCGTTTATCTTTGTTAGTGTAGAAAAGTATAGCTTGTACCAATTGGGTTGCTAGGTTTGAGTTCTTGCAGTCTTGTGTAGTGGTTCATTAGGGGAGGGTGTTAATTATTCTTCAGATAACAACATGCTCTCAACATCTTCTGGAGTGATAATTTTCATTCCAATACTATTTCTTCCTGACAAAGTAACTTTTTCTTTGCTTTGGAAATCTTCTAATCTAGCAACTTCTGTCCAAGTGAATTTCTTTGACCAATATGGAGGAATCTCTTCAAGTTTTCTTGGTATTTTTTATTACTTCTTCAACCTAAGAAACAATTTGTAGGATTGGCTTGGAAATATCTTGGATATAATCTAGCTTTTGGCTAGACTCTATAGAAGACTCATAGAGGTGTTGCAGGCTATATTGAAGGATTTTATGACTAGTACCAATCTTGGATGATATTTATTTTTTGGCATCATCTGATTGACTAGTAAGAGGTTGGACAATATTTAAAATTTCTTTATACACTATTTTAGTAATATGAGGAAAAATTATAGACACATGCTCAAATATAGACTCAAGACTTTGATTTATCATATGAATAGAGAAAGACAAAGAATCAACTTTAATATTTAATAGACTGATATTATTTTTAAGGTCACCTTTTTGGTATAGCTCCATGGATCTAAGGTTCTTATCCATTTCAACAATTAAAGCTTCTTGAGTGTTGAGCCTATCGTGGAATATCTTTACAGCTTTTTTAGTCCAATTCAACATTTTGGGGATTCTGATGGATCAACAATACGTTGATACCAAGATATTGCTTTTTTCTGTTCATTTGGTGTAAAGACTTCACTACTTTCAAGAGGAGGTAGAGGAGGACTTTGTACATGAATTTTAGTTTGCTTTATAGAGGCCATACTTATTGTTGGTCCATTGGATGAGACATATTTTTGCTTGATGATTTGTTCACAATATTTACACCAAAGATAGCCAATGTTTAGATCATGAATCAAGCTATTCTAACTATATACAAATATTTGTTCTTTTCCTTTAGAGGTAGAGGGATCTGTTACAAAAAGTATGAAGTATTAGATCTAGAAGAGCTAGATCTAGATAGAGCAGGGAGAGACCTTTTTTATATAAAGGATAAAGTAACATCAAACATAGACTCATGTACAACTATTACATTTTCAAGTTTTGAATAATCTTTATCAATCAACTTTTTGGACAATGTTCATTCTTCAGGGAATTTAATATGGGACCAAAATATTAATGTTGGTTCTATTTTATTGCTTTCAAGGCTTGCATGATACACCATGTTGTTGACTATGGTTAGACCATGCTTTACTACAGGGTACATGGTATTAACCAAACAATAGATGACTTTGTAATGGATGGCAAAGTGAAAAGATCCATATTTCATATGGAGACCAAATGTGGCTAGGTACAAACGTAGCACTTGTTTAAGGAGACCTTCCTTGTGCAAACTGAGAGGGTAAGTATGAAAAATTCAAAATGTATGGGTCCATTATGGAGACCAGTCTAAATAGCGGAAAGAAAAGAATTTTTGAACTATAAAATATTAAATCCATCAAACAACAGAAAAAATAAGCATTTAGACCTCTTCGGAATAAAGGAATTATCCCAATTTGAATGCATCCTATATGAGAAAACTTAAAAGTACATTGTTTTTTCAGGGCTTTAATATCAATAGGGTCTATAAGAGGAATATCATATTGATATTTTTTGGATTGAGAAACATGGATAACTGACTCTCTAGTTTTAAGAGTAGTAGAAACTATCAAATGAAATGTAGAAAGCTTATCATAAATTTCACTATAAGGAATATTTGGTAGTTTTCATGCATGAAGGGGGTCAAACTCTTATTGTACATCTACAACATAATTTACTGGGAATATGTCAAATAAAGTTGCAAGATATTTCTCATCTTCATCTCCTTGGATTTGAATGTGATATTCAAATTCTATTATTGGTACTGACTGACAACAAGTCTAAAGGTATTACGATATTGGCCTCAACAAAACTGTGCTCACCCTAGAAAATTACAAAGGAGGATCGACTCTTTTCCCAACTTACGTTATATGAATCATTTTCATAGAACAAAAATTATTTAGACAATCAAATAAATATACTTTGTTGAGACAAAAGTAATTGTATAATATATTGTATTTCTAGGTAGGTGTATTATAAGAAACTCATCTCTGATTTGGGCTTCGTCTTTGATTTGGGCTGCCTCAAACTCTTCACTTTATGCTCTTATAACACCCTCCAACCCAAATTCATTAGAAAGTTTTGTACTTCTTTCCTCGAAGGGGATATGGTAATTTCTACTCACTCCTTCCACATGAGTGGCGTAGGATCCACAATTTCTAATTAAGTTTTGACCTTAGCTTTCGCTTCGGATTTTAATTTTTCTCTGCTCTTCACTTGATGGATTCTAAGAAATGGTTTTGTGCCAAAACCTTTGTTTTATTTCATTTATTTGCACCAATTGAATATATGGTATAACTTCTTGGTCCCCTACTTGACCGTGTTGTCTTTTTATCCCATCTTTGTTCAGGGTCAATTAATTATTTCTTGTACGACGTTAGTCTACTTCTTCTTGAACTCTCTGTACCATTATAGTTTCTCTTCTCGTCGTGATTCATGCTAATGTTCAACACATATTTTATAAGATAATGGGGTGCCTTGTCACTCTTTTCTTTTAAGCCTTTTTTAACTTGACCCGATGTTCTTTAAAGGAACCATGCCAAAATGTTTATAGAGAAACTACACTACCATTGAATATCAATTATAGAATAGTAAATGCATACCATAATACACCATAAAAGAATATGATAATAGTTAATGTGCTTCATTTACATGTAGTGCTCTTTAGTGCAGGGAGGACATGGAACTCAATGTTCTTTCTACTGTGGGACTCTTGTTTTCTCTAATCAATTTGTTCCATGTGCAGGTACTATTATCCATATTTTTCCTTGTGTCAAATATTGGATTAGCCACGACCCTGCATAAGAGGAACATGAGAGGACTCATTCAAATCCTACAAATTGGTTGCAGAAAGACTCAACCATGGAGTGTTGGAGGCCAAGAGAGACTAAAGGACCCTGTGCAAAAGAAACGACTTTGTCGGGTCATTTCCACGTCTTAAATCTATTCTCCAAGTTACAGGCCGACTCAACTATGAGATAGCAAGGTCAGACAAGAAGGGGCGATGTTGCAGAGGAACCAAAAATGGTGAAGTTTCGAGGTCCTCGGGCTTGACACTGTTCAGAAAAGGGTCCAGAGATGATTAAGTATGGAGGAGGAAGCGGAAGAAGCCACATGTCCTAACGGTGCTTCTCCAAAGGTGAATCCAAAAAAAAATGGCAAGACCAAACGAGTGCCAGACTGACGCGTGTCCCAGAGGAAAGTGGGGAATTGAAGGGAAAAGTGAAAATTTGCCTTTCGTTCAAAGGGTAAAAGATAAATTGTAGACCCGCAAGACTGATTTTTTGTTCTAATCCAGCTTCCACATGTCCCAAACCAAAAGGGGGGCCCATTTTTCAAATTGTTTTCCATGTCCATTCATACGGACCCGATACAAACTTCGAAGGGGCATATCTTTCGACTCAGGGCTCGAAATATTACAAATCTGATGTCGTTGGAAAGATCTCGGCCTCACCCATGCCATGGAGGTCTGAGACTTTAGTTTTGAGGATGTTAGGTGAAGGAAATGGAGAAAACATCTTCAAACCTTCAATGCAGGATCCATCTGTCTCAACAACTAGATCGGATTTGATCTGTTTATGTCGTTTCCTCTTCTTTCAAGGTGCCGAATCAAGGAATCATGCAGTAAAGACGAATTTGGGGCATATTTTATCAAAAGCATTAACAACAGTGGTTGAGTTTCAACCAACTTCTCCTACTTCCCATCTCTCTTTCTTCTCTCCGTTCAAATCTATAAATATAGGGGCAGGATTCATTGTAAAGGATTGTTCATTCTTCTTCCCTGCCCCCCTCTCTCTTTCTTCTCTAGGGTTGAGTGTGGAGTTTAAGCATCCTCCCTTGGATTTGTAATGGAATTTTCCTTCCTCTTGCCCATTAATGGTGTACTGTGTAAATTCTTGGAGCAATAAAATATGTTTCGTTATGCGTTTTATCCATCCTTTGCTCATTTTGTTGTCTCTTCTCACCTCTCACCATTATAGGGTATATTGTGCATATCTCTGATGTCCATTACAGGTTTTGGGAGCTATGTTTAAGGGGTTTGAAATGGTGTTCTATGTGAACTTTATCCTTGATCTGTGATGCATATGTCCATCCTCTCCATTGCTCACCTCTCTCCATTTCAGGCAGTTACGTTTGTGATCAGCAGTTCCCTTTTCTCGGTGTTATCACCTATGTAGTGTAGGATTTCTTTATTTTCATGCTCTCTCTCTCTCTCCTTGGTCCCTTGGAATTGTTAGATTAGGAGTAGATAGTCGCATTTCCTTCCTTAGAAGTAGTTTAGTGCTAGGATTAGGAAGAGGAACCAGACTTCTCTGGAGGATCATTCCCATTTGCAAGTCCCACAGCTTGGGGAGATCCAATGTTATACAAATCACACCAAATGAGTATGCCTTAGAAAATTAGATTTTTAGAGATCATTTGGGGGTGATGTGATTTCACACTAACAATTTTGGCATGCCTGGTGGGACAGGTTTGAAGCACCTTACCACTTCACTTCATCAGGTTCGATGTGCTCTTGGTGAAGATTTCAGCCTTTTGAGGCACTTTCAAGCACATCTGGTGACTCCATCTGGTCAACAACCCATCCTCTGAGTTGCAAACCTTCTTCCCATTCATTTCCACCCATTATTTCTTCCATCTCCTTCATCTTCTTCAATCCCATGAAGTTGTGCAATCATGACTTCATTCCCACCATGGAATTCACATCTACAGCAGGAGTAGTACGTTCCAATTCCAATAAGCTTTACAAAACCTTCAAATCAACATTTTGAGAAAATCCAAAATTAGCATGGTTACCCCTATGAGAAGCAGTTCCAAAATCAGTTTGGCTATGGAGATTTCCAAGAGTAGGGGTATGCAAACAATGAATAAAATCAAATGCAAACTGCTAGTCTGTTGGAGAAGATCCAAAAAATGGAAAATCAGCATGGTTCAGTCAAGAGCTACAACTCAAATGAAGGCATTTAGAATTAGTTGCAAGGCACCTTGTCCATGGGAAGGCCCTTTTCTAAGACATTACAGCCCTCAAGAGAAGCTTGACTTCATGGTTAAAGTGTTGCCTCAGCTTACACAGTGGATTGAGGACATTAGGGATTATAAGCAAATTGTAGGACAACCTTGTCAATGGGTAAGTCAATCACCAGCTCCCTGCCTTTCATTTTCTCTCCCTCAATCTTTATCATTTCAGTAGAGGAAAGAGTCAAGTCCCTCACTTGCTGCCCCAAGTGTTGATTTCATTTCTCTATCTCCTAGTCTTCCACCTCATCTAAGTTATTCTGTCCTTTTCCCTTCCAAACGGTCATCCCCTCCAAACAAACAAGAAGTTGCACCTCCCTTCCCATCACAAACAATTACAAAGATGGTTGAACTAAAAGGAACGATAAGAATATTGTTCCAAGCCGCAATCTCATATGATAATAGCACACCACATTAGATTTGCAAAGCAGAAGAGCTAAAATACCATATATGGAAATCCATCATAATCCATAATGCTCAATACATTACAATAGAATGACTTGAATTATTCAATAAGAAAGATGTACATATAGGAGGAGGGAAGTGCAACTACTACCTAAATCAGTGGTGAAGAACTCCCACTAATTGATACTGGTAGTTAAGTTAACTCCAAAATACTAGTAAGCTAAACTTCACATAACTGAGAAGCTAACTCAACACAACTAGTAAGCCTAACTCCACACAACTAGTACACCTAAGCAAGCTAACCCAATAAGTGTAGGGATAACACAAGTGTAAGAATTATCTTGATAAATAAATAAAAAGGATAAATAATAACCCACACTAACACTCTCCCATAAGCATAGCTTAGGTGGGTGGGAAAAAGAAGGTGGGTCCCGGCAAACAAGGCCTGATGAGGTACCCACGTACAACAACTGGGAAAAAATGGACACCCAGCAAGGTACCCAAAACCAGTAATAAAAAAAGTAGAGAGAAAAATCCTACTGCAAGATATCCTCAGAAGCTCGACTCTAAAAAACGTGTACAATGTTGAAGAAGTGTGGTGCACACTATGGTCTAAATCCACTGCTCGATCATATAACTCAAAAACAACTGACACTTGGGCTTCACCAGAATAGCTCCCATGCAAGGAGACTATCAATGGAGTGATATCGTTAAACAAGTGAAAAAACAAACACCAAACATAATTTGATCAACTGCTACAAAATTGTGTGCCACGATCCAATAAAAACCAAGGCAACAAGGCAAGGACACGAGATCCAAATAAATAAGAGTGTCACGATCCAAGAAAAAGCCAAGGTAACAAGGCAAGGACACGAAACTATGAAGAAGTTTTAGTATCAAACACCACACCCTCCCATACTGTTGAATGAGTAGAGTGATACCACATATTTATATGAGTTGCCAAAATCAACTACTCAAACACTGACAAACTAACACTGGGCTCCACTAGAATAGCTCCCCCACAAGAGAGACTGTCAACATGCCAAAAAAAGTGTCAAAAATACAGATCCAAAATATATCAACAAACAAGAGAGATATAAATGTATACACCCATAGATACAAGAATGCAATACCCAAAATTTCATTGGACGTTGGGCTCAACTGAAAATGCATCCACAAGTGATCACAACATCCTCTCGAATTTGGCACTTTATAATTGAGTGCATGTAAATATTACAATGAGTAACAATACCTGATTTTACATTTGAAATATAGTGTATAAAAAATGTCACCATTTAATGTGTAGATCTCGAAAAAATACATAATTTCAAAAAAAAATCATCTTAATCCAAGCTACGGATCAAAAGTTATTAGCTCTACAAGGTTTTGCTATTAAAATAATATTTTAATGCTGATCTTTTTAAAAGGCACACGTGACACCCAAATGTCCAAAGGGGTAAAAGAGTGCATCCACATGATACATGCTTGCGACCAAAGGATAAAACCCTGCTCCCCAAAAACCTAAAATGTCTAGAGGGTAAATCATTGCATTCAGAGGGTACACGTTAATATCCAATGGATAAAAGAATGCACCCCAGAGGGTACAAATCTGCGTCCAGTGGATAAAAGACTGCATCCAAAACTAAAATATCCAGAGGGTAAAATAATGCATCCGGAAAGTACACGTTTATATCTAATGGATAACAGAATGCACCAAGAGGGTACAGATCTGCATCCAGTGGATAAAAAGCTGCATCCAAAAGTAAAATACCCAGAGGGTAAAAGAATGCATCTGGAAGGTACACACGCTTATATCCAATGGATAAAAGAATGCACCCAGAGGGTACAGATCTGCGTCCAGTGGATAAAAAGACTGCATCCAAAACCGAAATACCCAGAGGGTAAAAAAAATGCATTTGGAAGGTACACACTTATATCTAATGGATAAAAGAATGCACCCATAGGGTACAGATTTGCGTTAAGTGCCCGATAAAAGACTGCATCCAAAACCAAAATACCCATAGGGTCAAAAAAATGCATCCAGAAGGTACACGCTTATATCCAATGGATAAAAGAATGCACTCAGATTTGACTGTCTCAAAAACATGGTCTAGTTTACAGTTGATTCTATGGTTTTTGCACCTTCCAACTCAAATGGCGCACTCTTGTTTTGCAGGAAAAAATGCATGTTGTAGAAAAGTGCTAACAAAATCCGAATACATGAAAAAAATAAACTCTTGCTTAAAAAATAAAAACTTACAGATGGATGTCTACATCATATATAGCTCTGATACCATGAAAGGAATGATAAGAATATCGTTCCAAGCCATGATCTCAAATGATAATAGCACACCACATTAGATTTGCAAAGCAGAAGAGCTAAAATACCATATATGGAAATCCATCGTAATCCATAATGTTTCAATACATTACAATAGATTGACTTGAATTATTCAATAAGAAATATGTACATGTAGGAGGAGGGAAGTGCAACTACTACCTAAATCAATGGTGAAGACCTCCCACTAACTGATATTGGTAGTTAAGTTAACTCCAAAAGACTAGTAAGCTAGCTTCACATAACTGAGAAGCTAACTCAACACAACTAGTAAGCTAACTCTCACACAACTAATACACCTAAGCAAGCTAACCCAAAAAGTGTAGGTCTAACACAAGTGTAAGAATTATCCTGATAAATAAATAAAAGGATAAATAATAACCTACACTAACATGAACCCCAACCTGCCACTCCTCTTGCTTTCCTCAAGCCCATGTTGGGAAGAGACTCAAGAATCCAGTCAAGGAGAACAGACAAGAAGAGGAGCCCAACAGAAAATAAATGACAGACAATCTGAAGAGTTGGGCTACCAAATTTGGGTTTACAAAGATCCTCTTGATGGTCAAGCCAATAGAGGAGGTCAAGATTGAAGAACTCAGTGGTGGCTTAGGCTGAGTTTGTTGCAGCAGAAGAAGAGAAAGAATAAGAGGAGGAACAATCAATTTCCCAAGCCCTATTGAAGAGGAGCAGTCTGGGAGAGATCATATCAGTGTTGAGACCATTCAATGAAGAAGTCATCATTGAAGATTTGTTTTACTTTCATTTCAAGGGGCCTGATTTGATTGATGAACCCATGATGGAAGAGGACCATACAATTCCATAGGTTCTAAGTGTGGAGCAAGCTAAAGGGGAACATTGAGTTATTCCTCCCTCTTCATCCCCCTTCAAGATCTGATGTTGAAGAAGAGTTTGATCTCTTAAACTTCATGTTTGAGGAAGAGAGAAGACATGGTGAGCAAGTTGAAGATCAAGAGGACACCATGAAGGAGTTAGAACACTTGCAACAAGCTTCAACAATGAGGAAGACTGTCTGTCAGACTTGAGAGATTGCTTCGATGAAAACAGGAGCCCATGGAGATTATATCATTTTCCTCCTCCATCTATCTTCCCACGTGCATGAACTTGCTGCCATGAAGGAGAATATTCAAGTGTAAAATCCTGCACTCCATAATGGCCCTCTGAAACCAAGGTTGGAAGATCTTGATCTTCCATGTTCTTCAAAGGAGGAGGAAGAGCAAAAGGTAGGAGGATTTCATTATCTCTCTCACAGCAACCCATCCAAGAAGGTCCACAAGAAAAACTCCATTCTCGTAGTTGACAACTCAGAAACCAGGGGCACATTCAAAGGATCATACCATGCCCAATCAGATACTTGGCTTCATTAGAGTCAAGGGAGAAGCTAAAACCAGTCATGCCTTCTCCAGGGCATGAGGATGAGCATCAAAGTACCAAGGGTCATCATCAACACCTCCAGAAGTCCGATGCAAGTCAGCTTGAGGACATATTTTCCATTAATGTTGATACCTTGATGATTTGGGTGGAGGACCAGCTTATTGTCAGTTTTTCACTCATACATGCAGCTATATTTAGTGTCAAATCAATTGCATGGCTTCCCCTCTTAAGAAAGGGAAGCTACTTCTCCCTTCCTGTAGTAGGCTTTGTTTAGCATTCTTTTTCTCTCTGGTTAGTGTAGGAGTAGGAGTAGACTTTGTTTCCAGCAAAAGAAGTGCTTATGCACACTCTGCATGTCTCATTTAAGGCATGTATGATTTGGTTTTTGTATATAAGTTTTGTTCGCATTTCTCTAGAGATGCATGAAGCCATGATCTTAACTATCCAAGGTAGGGGAACTCATAGTTACCTGTAATATTTTCCATCTTCAAAGAAAACAAATGTAGAGCAACTAAAATCATTGCAGGACAGTCCTTTTGAGAGACAGATGAAGCCCTGGGTTAAAACAATTTTCTACTCTTAGAAACCTTCATTTTGAGATTTCTTATGAAAATTGAGAGTGCAAGTAGCCGGGCTCGTGAATCAGAGGTAAAATTAGTATCAAATCGTATTTCTCAACTCCATGCCCCAACGGATACGATAAGGCAATTGGTCTTTTCATCTAGCAGGCAGATACCCCTGTGAGTCACCAAATTGTTATCCATATTTTGCCCCCGTGCCAATTATTGGATCGACCACGACCCTGCATAAGAGGAACCTTAGAGGACTCATTCAAATCCTACAAATTGGTCGCAGAAAGACTCAACCATGGAGTGTCCGAGGCTAAGAGAGACTAAAGAACCATGTGTAAAAGAAACAACTCTATTGGGCCATTTCCATGTCTTAAATCCGTTCTCCAAGTTACAAGTGGACTCAACTATGAGATATCAGGCGCCAGACAAGAAGGGGAGATGTCAAGGAGGAACCAAAAGTAGTGAAGTTTTGAGGTCCTCAGGGCTTGAAATTGTTCAGAAAAGGGGTCCAGAAACGATTAAGTAAGGAGGAGGCAAGTGGAAGAAGCCACGTGTCCTAACGGCGCTTCTCCAAAGGTGAATCCAAAAAAAAAAGGGAAGACCAAACGAGTCACCAGACTTGACGCATGTCCCAAAGGAAATAAGGGAGTCGGAGGGAAAAGTGAAAATTTTCCTTTCGTATTCAAAGGGAAAAAAGATAAATTGCAGACCTGCAAGACTGGTTTTTTGTTCTAATCCAACTGCCACGTGTCCCAAACCAAAAGGGGGGCCCATTTTTCAAATTTATTTTCCCCGTCCATTTCGTATGGACCCAATACAAAACTTTGAAGGGGAATATCTTTCGACTCAGGGCTCAAAATATTGCAAATCTGATGTCGTTGGAAAGATCTCGACCTCAACCACACCATGGAGGTCTAAGACTTTATTTTTGAGGAGGTTAGGTGAAGGAAATGGAGGAAACATCTTCAGGCCTTCAATGCAGGATCCATCTGTCTCAACAACCATATCGGATTCGATTTGTTTCCGTCGTTTCCTCTTCTTTCAAGGTGCCGACTCAAGGAATCATGTAGTAAAGACAGATTTGGGGGCATATTTTATCAGAAGCATTAACAACAGTGGTTAAGTTTCAATCCACTTATCCCCTACTTCCCTCTCTCTTTCTTCTCTTTGATCAAATCTATAAATACAGGGGGTAGGATTCATTATAAAGGGTTGTTCATTCTTCTTCCCTGCCCCCCCTCTCTCTTTCTTCTCCAGGGTCAAATGTGGAGTTTAAGCCTCCTCCCTTGGCTTTGTAATGGCATTTTCTTGCCTCTTTCCCATTAATGGTGTACTGTGTGAACTCCTGGAGCAATAAAATATGTTTCGTGATGTGTTTTGTCCATCCTTTTCTCATTTTGTTGTCTCTTCTCGCCTCTCACCATTACAGGGTATACTGTGCATATTTCTAATGTCCATTGCAGGTTTTGGGAGTTGTGTTTAAGGGGTTTGAAATGGTGTTCTGTGTGAAATTTATCCTTGATTTGTGATGCATTTGTCCATCCTCTCCATTGCTCACCTCTCTCCATTTCAGGTAGTTGCGTTTGTGATCAGCAGTTCCCTTTTCTCGGTGCTATCACCTATGTAGTGTAGGATTTCTTTATTTTCATGCTCTCTCTCTCTCTCTCCTTGGTCCCTTGGAATTGTTAGATTAGGAGTAGATAGTCGCATTTCCTTCCTTAGAAGTAGTTTAGTGCTAGGATTAGGAAGAGGAACTAGACTTATCTCTGGAGGATCATTCCCATTTGCAAGTCCCACAGCTTGGGGAATGATCCAATGTTATGCAAATCACACCAAATGAGTATGCCTTAGAAAAGCATATTTTTAGAGCTCATTTGGGGGTGTTGTGATTTCACACTAATAGGTACAGGTGTGATGAATGAGGATCAATTGAGTTTTCTCTTTTCCAATATAAATGAAGGAGCAAATGAGATTGCAACTGTAGCAAACTATGACATAATGAAGAATTTCAAATTTATGATCAGAGGGGGTTCTTCCACCATAGTTGAAAAGGGTGAGATGGAAGGTGAAGATGCACCATTGGGAAATGCTTTTGTTGGATAATTTGTTGAGTATTTTCAGTTTTTGGCCCTTTGTTTGAGCCTGTAATTGGCTAAAAAGTGTTTTGTATAGCTAATTGTATAAGGGAAGAATTTTTTATTGTTGTTTTTGAGGAAAAAATTGGAACAACTATTTTTTTCTTCAATACAATCATAAAACTTCATGGGATGCCAAGAGACTTGAACGAAGATAGGGAAACCATTGCATAAGTTTTGATTTTGCAGAAGTTATCTCACTTAACAGGCACGAGAGTTAGATTATGGGAGTACTACATCATGTTCTTTCACTTTGGCACATTGACATTTGGGCATAAGAGTTGCAATTTCTCGAGGGAAATAAAATTTGGGAAGGGAGGATTGTAATATCCCATTTTTTGAATTAATCCATTCAAAAGACTTATATCTCATTCTACTTCTCGTGGGTTAGAAGAAGGTGAAAAAGGGAAGTATTTGTTGATATTTTTAGTCCTATTTGTGAGCATTTACATTTTCTTTTATTGTTTTCCTTTATGAGGTGGGTCGATCGAGTTGTAGGAACTAAAAGAAAAAATTAAAAGATAAAGCAAGCTTCTTATTGAGGTCGGTCACCTCCATGGGATTTTGGCGCATCCTTATAGAGATAAAAGGGTGACTTAGGCTCATTTTGAGCATGCTTCCCTATTATAATTTTATTCTACTTGGTTTTGGGGTTGATTACTCCATTGCTTTATTCTAATTTTTACCCCTTAGGTTTTCACCTCATGATAACAGGAAGTGGATATGACCTCATCAATCCTTCTCCACCAAGATAACATAGTTGATTTTCATAAGGTGTTATCCAAAATTCAATACAAATGTTAAGGAGATGACCACTTAATTCCATGGAAAAATCAAGAATTATAATATGAATTTAAAGAAAACCACATGTAATGCCAATGTGTATGCATTATAATGCCCCCTTAGGTGTGTACTTTGATCTTTAATAGGTGGTATTAGTTTGCTTTTAAAATTTTAAGGTCATGTTATAGATAAAGTAGTTTCTCTTCTAACACAACTTATGATAACATTATTTTTGAAGGTTATGCATGAGCTAAGATGTAGACATGGGACACAACCTTGTAGAGAAATTTACAAAGTTGCTAACTCATTTTGGATACGGATTCCAATGCAAAGAATCAATGAAGATGTTTTTGCCATATGTACATCTTGGATATGGCCATATATATATATATATATATATATATATATATATATATATAATACAAGAATTTATAGCCTAATAAATAGGAATTAGCCACATAGTATGCATGTATTAAATAACCACAAAACGCAACTAATAATTTATATAACACCAACTGTAATGTCCCATTTTTGAAATTAAAGTAGAAAAAACACCTTTAGCCTATTTTATTGTTTTCCACAAGCTAATGGGATGAAGGAAAGGTGAACATAGTAGGATTAAAACTATGTGAGTCCAAAAAGTAACTTTATGTCGGATCCACTTATGTTTTAATTTTAAAATAAAAGTACTTTTTTTAATTTAAGTGGGACAACACTCAATAAGAAATCAAAAGAAATGGAAGAATATAAAATAAGATGGAGGAGTTCATTTGTGGACATCTATTATCTATCTATCATCTTGATTTGATGAAGTCGAGCACTTGTGCTTCTAATTTCAGTTGTTGAGGATGAAAACCCTCTTAACATACATCAGGGTAAGTGCACCAAGATGGTGGACAATTAAGTGGACATAAAAACCAGAAATTTACGTACCACGAGTGCAACTTTTAAACTGCACTCGTGCAACTGTTTTTATAGGCTCAGTGATTTCCAAACCTAAAACTGCGATCGCGGTTTAAAACCACGTTTGCGGTCCTCTGAGACAAAAAATACAGACCCGTGACTCCTCCATTTCCCTCATTTTTCCTTTCCAACCGTGATTTATCCTACACCTTTGGCTCTCACGCTTTGAATACCCCCTAAAAATTACTCTTCAGACTTGTGGATTACGATAGTTTCAACCATGTCGCCAAGACAAAGAGGTAAGCCCTTGATTTTGATCAATTTGTTTGCATTTTAGGTTTTTTTTGTGATTTTCATGGGTTTTTCAATTTTTTGTTTATGTATACAATTTTTTGTTTTGTCAGTTGCTCGGCAAGCTCGTAATCCTGCAAACTGTCAAAATATTCCTTAAAACCCTACAAACAATCCTCAAAACCCTCCAAACATTCCAGAAAACCCTCCTCCAAACATAGATCCGCCTCCTGTGGCTCCTTCTGTCCCCACGGAACCAACAGGAACACAAGTTGATATCGTTGGAAAAATCTGACAAAATAAAATTGGCATTGAGAACCTTATTTAGAATATAAGACAAAATCATGCCACAAATCCGTCCCGCATGACTTTAGCCAACACATTGCAAACATTGATTGACGAAGTTGACTCTGCAACCAACCAAATAGATAGATGGAATACCTTTAGAGGTGATTGTAGGCAGTGGTATGCAAATAAATTATCCCATGCGGCCGTAAAAGACAATTTTTTTTTGGAAAAGACCAAATTTGTGCATTATTTACTGACCCAAGAACCAATGCCCCCCCCGCAGTTACTTGCAAACAGTTCCCAATCCATTGGTGCCACGATGACCGAATCAAGAACAATTTTTGGGACCGATGGTGGATGGTTTTTAATTATCCACCATGCAACAACAATGAGGTTCCCCTCTATTTTTTGAAGAAATTATATTGCGAGTTTGTGCTTAATGAGGTCCCAAATTATTTTGACTTTTCTGATTTTTATGGGCAAGGTGGTGGCTCTGCACAGAGTAGACCTAGTGCACACTGTAGGTCAACCAAGGATCCCCCATGCCCCAAAACCCCCACTGCCTTTAGTTATCCCTCATACAGTGAAGGAGGTTGTGGATATTGACACACTACATGCATTAAGGGAGCTCACTGACACTCTGACCCAGCATAGTGAGCAGATTGCATTTGGTGATGTTGGTGGAGGTGTCAGTTCTAGCGCACCACACCACTGTGGATCATGTGGTGCCGTATGCACTGTGGGCGAGACATCATTTGCTGGATCACATGATTTCTTTTCTCTAGATGAGATGATGGCAGATGTTTTTGGAACTGGTGCAAATAGATCTTGGTCTTTCACAGGTAAATGTCAAATAAATATTATATATATATATACAATAGTTTAATTCATGTTTGAGATTTTAATATATATGTATTTCATTGTACGTTATGTACATACATGTAAAAACTAATTTTTTATTTTATTTTAAATAGCAAAACCTGGTGAAGGAAACATCTGGCGTCGACATGCTAGCTACTACAGTTGGGCATGTTACAAACGTAAGTTTCAAGTTGTACTTAAATTTCAAATTTCCTTTGATTGTGCACTTTTATTATTATAATGTTTCACCTGTACATGTACATATTAATATATGTTTGTCTTTTATACATGCAGGAGCCTGGCGGGTCATCATCTGCTCTAGGAACTGAGGCTATTAGCACGCCTCACATGACTTTTACTCAGGTTAGTTTCTCTTTACACTTTGGTTCTAATTGTGGAAGTTCACGTGGATTATGTTTTGGCTCTGTTATGTGGCAGTCATGTAGATTAATATTGATTTGTACATGTTTTTTGTATAGCTTATGACTGCCAGAGAGACTCCTCCATATATGCAGACTGTGGAGGCTGCTGTAGATACTACCATAACATCTGCAGATCCACTAACTGAGGTACAATTTTTCAAATTTGTTAAATTTATTTAGGAATTATTTCTTATTACTTAAATCTACAATATCAAATTTTGTACATGAAATATTTAATTTGAAATTTAATTATTTGTATGTAGCTTACCTCTCATGAGTCTACTATTGTCCCTGCCATGGGTCAACGACAAATTGATAGGGATCATGACATTGCGGTAAGATTTCACATGCATTTTAACTAAATTCTAAGTTTCTAAATTTTGAATGTATTTTAAAAATATGGGTGTTAAAAACTTGTTGTTTATGAATGTGCAGGTTAGGTTGCAGGCCTGCTTAGAGACGCTTAGGACCACACAGATGAAATCCGTAGTGGCATCTCCCTCCACTACATCCTCGGGTCATGGACATGCTACTTCTAGCAGGGCGAAGAGAGGGAAGATGTTTCATGATTAGATTCATAGGACGTGGATGTACATAGATATATATATGGGCCAGCTGGTCCTAGTTCATGATTCTTCATAGGACATTATATATAGCCTTATGTGGCCGCATGTGGTCTTATATGTATGACACACTTGGTTTGAGATGTACACATGTTATGAACTTATATTTTTAGAGACGTGCATTCAACACACTTAGTTTGATACATTATATATCCATGTGTTGGTTTTCATAACGATATTACTTCTATGTTTGATTCAAATTCATTGCACATGATATCCTTCTATGTATATATATTAATTCTATATGTATGTTTGATTTAAAATTAAAAAACTATAGTGCAACAATAAGAAGAAAATAAACATATATCTCATGTACCATATTCTAGTGCAATAATAAATTTTATGTATGTTATGACATGTACATGTCAAGGAATGAAATTTCACATGTTGTTGGAGTTGTCAGTAGATTTTAGGAAAATCTAAGTAGAGAACATTGTTCAGCAGTGAAGTGAGAGTTTCACTACTTGTGAGGAAAAATAAATTATTGCATCACCTATAACAATATTGGTGATTCAATTTGTGGATATTTTGATTCATATTTTGTAAGTGATTTGGAAAAACAAAGATCGACTTCTAGTTATGCTATTACACTTGTAACTAGACCTATAAGTTGGATTTCAAAGCTTCAAAATATTACAATTTTTTCAACTACTGAGGTAGAATATGTAGCTGCCTATCATAGTTGTCAGGAGGTAATTTGGGTAAAAATTTTATTGGATGAGTTTTGAAGATCAATAGAAGATGAAGGTATTGTGTGACAATCAAAGTGCTATTTAATTATCCAAGAATCTAGCTTATCACAATAAGACAAAGCATATTTTAGTTGATTATAATTTGGTTATACATGTTATTGATGAAGGGATTATAGCACTTGACAAGGTACACACCATAGAAAACTTTGTTGATATTCTCACAAAACTAGTACTATTATAGAAGCAAAAATGGTGTTTATCTTCTATTCATTTGCAGAAAATGCGATGAGTTGGTCATGTAATATATAAATTGGATTGGTTATCAAGGTGGATATTATAAGATATGTGACAAAAAAGTTAAATTTTAGATCCCTTTGTACGACAACATTTTTAGCTCACTTTCCAAAGTTGAAAAAGTTGTAATTTTTGAAAAAGTTGAAAATGGTGGGTCATGGCACCAAACCGAGTGCACAGGCACGTCTGAGGTGGCCAAGTGAATGCTAGAGGATGCGTATTTTGGTGCACAACAACGTCGTTGCTTCTGGGCTACCTCGTTCGGGCGGAGTCCCTCAAGAGCCCTGAGACCAAAAAATCATTCAACTTCGACGGGTGACTACGCAGCACTCCGTGGCACCTAGAGATGTCTCGTCTGA
This sequence comes from Taxus chinensis, assembly GCA_019776745.2. NCBI lineage: Eukaryota > Viridiplantae > Streptophyta > Pinopsida > Cupressales > Taxaceae > Taxus > Taxus chinensis. Next base: position 720,150,396 of record CM034150.1, read on the forward strand.
TCCTAAACCTTGGCGTAGGGACACTCTACAATAGCCTATCTCAGTTTTTTCCTTCTCCAATCGGTGCTCTCGCTGCCCTATTGTTTGCAAACGCACCGAATAGTGTAGTTTGAGACAGTGTAAGGCTGTCAAACGGTATATTTTGTAAACAGTGGGTTGTGGCACTGAACCGACTGTGCAGACACATCTGGGTGGCTAGGTGAACGCTAGAGGAGGCATCGTTTTGGTGCGCGACAACGTTGTTGCTTCCGGGCTACCTCATTCGGGTGTAGTCCCTCAAGAGCCCTGAGACCAAAAAATCGTTCAACTTTGACGGGTGACTACGCACACTCCGTGGCACCTAGAGATGTCTCGTCTGATCCTACACCTTGGCGTAGGGACCCTCTACAATATCCTGTCTCAGTTTTTTCCTTCTCCAATCGGTGCTCTCGCTGCCCTATTGTTTGCAAACGTGCCGAATAGTGTAGTTTGAGACAGTGTAAGGCTTGTCAAACGGTATATTTGTAAACGGTGGGTCATGGCACCAAAATGACTACATGGACACATGTCCAGGTGGCTAGGTGAATGCTAGAGGAGGGCATTGTTTTGGTGCGCGACAACGTCGTTGCTTCCGGGCTACCTCGTTCGGGTGGAGTCCCTTAAGAGCCCTGAGACCAAAAAATCATTCAACTTCGACGGGTGACTACGCAGCACTCCGTGGCACCTAGAGATGTCTCATCTGATCCTACACCTTGGTGTAGGGACCCTCTACAATATCCTATCTCAGTTTTTTCCTTCTCCAATCGGTGCTCTCGCTGCCCTATTGTTTGCAAACGCGCCGAATAGTGTAGTTTGAGACAGTGTAAGGATGTCAAACGGTATATTTTGTAAATGGTGGGTCATGGCACCAAACCAACTATGCGGACATGTCTGGGTGGCCAGGTGAACGCTAGAGGAGGCATCATTTTGGTGCGTGACAACGTCGTTGCTTCCGGGCTACCTCATTTGGGCGGAGTCCCTTAAGAGCCCTGAGACCAAAAAATTGTTCAACTTTGACGGGTGACTACGCGCACTCCGTGGCACCTAGAGATGTCTCATCTAATCCTACACCTTGGTGTAGGGACCCTCTACAATATCCTATCTCAGTTTTTTCCTTCTCCAATCGGTGCTCTCGCTGCCCTATTGTTTGCAAATGCGCCGAATAGTGTAGTTTGAGACAGTGTAAGGCTGTCAAACGGTATATTTTGTAAACGGTGGGTCGTGGCACCAAACCAACTATGCAGACATGTCTCGGGTGGCTAGGTGAACACTAGAGGAGGCATCGTTTTGGTGCGCGACAATGTCATTGCTTCTGGGCTACCTCGTTCGGGCGGAGTCCCTCAAGAGCCCTGAGACCAAAAAATCGTTCAACTTCGACGGGTGACTACGCGCACTCTGTGGCACCTAGAGATGTCTCGTTTGATCCTACACCTCAGTGTAGGGACCCTCTACAATATCCTGTCTCAGTTTTTTCCTTCTCCAATCGGTGCTCTCGCTGCCCTATTGTTTGCAAATGCGCCGAATAGTGTAGTTTGAGACAGTGTAAGGCTATCAAACGGTATATTTTGTAAACAGTGGGTCATGGCACCAAACTGACTGTGTAACACATGTCTGGGTGGCCAGGTGAATGCTAGAGGAGGCATCATTTTGGTGCATGACAATGTCGTTGCTTCTGGGCTACCTCGTTCGGGCGGAGTCCCTCAAGAGCCCTGAGACCAAAAAATCATTCAACTTCGACGGGTGACTACGCGCACTCTGTGGCACCTAGAGACATCTGTTCTAATCCTACACCTCAGTGTAGGGACCCTCTACAATATCCTATCTCAGTTTTTTCCTTCTCCAATCGGTGCTCTCGCTGCCCTATTGTTTGTAAACGTGCCGAATAGTGTAGTTTGAGACAGTGTAAGGCTGTCAAACGGTATATTTTGTAAATGGTGGGTCATGGCACCGAACTGACTATGCAGACACATCTGGGTGGCCAGGTGAATGCTAGAGGAGGCATCATTTTGGTGCAATGACAACGTCGTTGCTTCCGGGCTACCTCGTTTGGGTGGAGTCCCTTAAGAGCCCTGAGACCAAAAAATCATTCAACTTCGACGGGTGACTACGCGCACTCCGTGGCACCTAGAGATGTCTCGTCTGATCCTACACCTCAGTGTAGGGACCCTCTACAATATCCTATCTCAGTTTTTTCCTTCTCCAATCGGTGCTCTCGCTGCCCTATTGTTTGCAAATGCACCGAATAGTGTAGTTTGAGACAGTGTAAGGCTGTCAAATGGTATATTTTGCAAACAGTGGGTCGTGGCACCGAACCGACTATGCACACGCGTAGGGATGGTCTTGTAAACACTTAGGGAGGTGTCATTTTGGTTCTCTAAGCTCCAGGTCCTTCTGGGCTACCTCCTTCGGAGCCAAGAACCCCCTCCACAGGTACATAAATCATTGTTAATTGCTTCTCTTTTCTTGTAAAACAATGAAAGCTTCTCTTAGCTTCAAGAATTTATAATTCTCTACTAACAGTGCCAACCACATGAAGGTGGAAGCTTTTCTGGCACCACTAACCTGCATATAAAAGTGTTAGTCAAAGAAATTTAAGTTTCAAATCAAAACCATACTAGATATATACAAAATACACAAATTTAATAAAATATATGAACTTAAATTTATCTAACTAACAAATTTATATATACCAAAGAAATTATATATACCAGACATGAGCATTGTAAATTCATTCCAATGAACCATCAGGATCAGATCTACTCTGAATAGCGGACAGGATTGCTTCATGATCTGACTCTCGAACCTTCCAAAGAATCTTGTTATTAGGCCTTCCTCGATATCTATACAGCTGAATATTTGTCGCTAGAACTAGATGCGAATATAAGAGTATTTTCCTGTGTGTCTCAAAGTCTTCAAACACCCAAACAGAGGAGTTTTTTAATGGATACCGCTGAAGCCAAGTTCCAGTAACTACCACTGACCCTGTAGGGTACTCAATATCTTCGCCATCTATAACAGGAGAAGTCAACTTCTTTCTTTCCTCGATGCAATGACATAAGAAATAGTCTGTTCCTTCTTCATTGTCTTCTGTCGCAATAACTGCAAACACATGTCCTACAAAAAAAAGGTTTCAACTCAAATTTAAATTGTACATATTAAAATTTCAATGGACATAACTCAATACAAAAATTGTAAATAACCATAAATACCTTGTCGCACCAAAATCAAAATTTTGTCAAAGTCCTTGGATGTTGCAACTTCATCTGCAGAAACAAGTCGTAATGCTTGTGGAGGTTGATAACTAGCAAGTGGAGTTAGAGGCCTACAAATCCATCCATCGACCCATTCTTGTGAATCACACTCAACAGTGACAAATTCGATACAAGATGCACAAAAACATGTCAACTTTCTTGTCCATGTGGCCCACGAAGTAGCGTCTGAGCTACAAAATGAGTGCATATCACTGGACCCAGTGAGTGTCATACAATCCTCGTAGTTAGCAATTTGTTGTTCCTCTATCAACCAAAAATATCTGTGAACCGTGGAAATTTCTTGAGAACCTCGGGCCATGTTGTCAATACACCATTCCACTATGCTCTTTGCATCTTTCAATTTAGCACCATCTTTGTACTTCAACTCTTCTCTTACAAGAGCTCTTTTCACACATGCCCCTGCACCGTCATGCTCTCCTTTTCCATGTCCAGCCTCAGTGAAACTCCAAATATGTTGCACACCCATCTTGACGTGCATCCTGCTCATCCAATAAAACATTCGTGCATTCTTAAACTGAGACGTGTAATTATCTGACCATATATAATGTTGTTTGAAGTGGATGTCCCTATCAGACAAGTTTCCATAAAATAACTAGAAACACCCTTGCACAAATTCAGTAGAATGAGTATGATCATCACTGATATAAAAGTGGTACTCTCTTAAAAAAATTGATCATTCTCTGTACTGTCAGGAGAATGTATAAATGCTATATGCACAAAAATGGCAACTTGTACTGAGTTGTAATATTGTGATTGAACCTCCATTTGTGGTTGCAATGTGTAATTCTCTGCAAAATCGACCACTGAAACAATAGTACCAATAGGAAATGTGTCTTTGCATATCTTGAACTGTTCATCCAACCATCGAGCTCTGTGTGTATGCCTAGCATACTCATAAACAATTTCATCCTTAAATTTTCTCATAAATTGAAAAACAAACATATGTTCTGTAACTAGCTCACACCGTTTAGACTCTTTTCCATCTTTCAACTGGTATGCAACTGATTTATATTTATCAAACTCAACTAAATTATTTCCTATTGCACCTTCAATTTTCTCATGGATGCAACTTTCCAATTTAGGTAATCTGCCACATGTACCACAACTTCCATCTAAACAATCTGACTATAAAAAAATTGTCCAACTTCTTTTTCACAAAATATCGTAGGAATGAAATCCCTGGAAGATATTGGTGGAACTTGAACACCACATTCTGATAACATAGTTTCAGAATGCAAAATAGAATGAATACATAAAAATTTAGCATAATGCATAGCAAATTCAACATGTTGCCTACAACAACAAGTGGTGTGAGCGTGGTTGATTTTCACATAGAATGGTTTTAACATTTCAAAAAAATGTTGACTAATTTTAATTTCCAGATGCTCTTGTTCAAACTTACGAAAAAATTGAGTTTGAGTCATATCTAAGAAATGCTTTGGATGTGGTTCGCGATTAATAGAACCAACTCTCTGTTTTACAACATCTCTTGTATTAGGTGAAACTCTAGTGTTATCATGCCAAAATTGAATAACAACTTCTCTTATAGCATCAGTATTATATTTGTCCTTACGCGGTGCTCTAGCAGAAAATGCCCAAAAATCGGTGTTATTGAGTGATTGAAGGATATTACGTCTTTCAATTGCTTTCATTAGAGTTTTTCGATTAACTTGCAACATTCGACTTGTTTGCGTAATCAAACATTGTTTTTTATTGATTCACTTACAACACTAGTAGCAAGTACATGATGCACAATATTACTATCCCTAGTGCGTCTCTTGACACCAACAGTGTGATATGCATCATGAAGGTTTTCAACAATTGTAGAGGTTTGACCACGTATATTAGATGTTGTCAATCCTAAGGTGTTTAATGTAGGTCTCATTTTATTCAATTTCATCAAACTAACCAACAACTGACATCTTTGGGAATCATTTAAAATTTCAAAATGATTATCCCAAATTTCAGTGGCTTTTCTTCTGATTTGTCGTTCAGAAAGTTTGTCACACATTGGTTTCAAAATGTTTTCATCAATTTCAATAAAATAATTAGGTTTCTTACAGAAAATCTTAGGAGGTGTTTTTGTCAAATTTTGTTTGTCTACAGTTTCAACCTGAATTTCTTTATTCACATTTTCATTGTCTCCTTCAATTTCAACATTTGCTACATCACGAGTATTTAATTCTTCTTCAACATTGACAGTAAAAACATCTTCATCACGAGTATTTAATTCAACTTCAACATTGACAGTAGAAACATTACCTGGTTCCTCATTGCTTACAATAGTAGGGGTTGAAGATGAACCTCTTCTTGATTCACGAAGATTCCGCATTCACTCAACATTTTGAAATTTGTTTGCCTCTAATTCGTTTGGTGTTTTTTTACTTAATGACTTCCTTTTTTGACTTCGTTTCTTGTCTCCCATGATGTTTTACTTCCGGTGATAAGAAAAATGTGTAGAAAATGACAGAATTTCACAGTAATTCATACGGTAAAGTCAAACAGTAAAAATCACATGGTAATTAGAACATTGGGATGTGTATAAATATGATTTATAAACCGCGATCGCGCTTTATAAACCTGCAATCGCGGTTTATAAAGCGTGATTCGGTTTTGTTTAAAAACCCGCGATCACGGTTTATAAACCGCGATCGCGGTTCTATCTGTATCATCAAATCCGACCCTAAGGCTCGGGAAATCTTTGTTTTGCCCCAACCAAAGCTATGGAAGGTCATTATGAAGTGTAAAGGGTCAAAAAACTTCAAATTTTCTCTTCCACAGACTTGAACCATGCTAAAAAACTGAAAACATTTCACAAAAATGGTGCCATCGCGTAGGGGAGACTGTTAGCTTCGTAGAAATATTGATTTTAAAGTGAATAGAATAAGATAAATATCATTTTATAATTTTTTACTAACAATAGGTCTTTAAGACATTTTTTCCTCGAATGTTCATGTCTACGTTTAAGACTGCAACTTTTGTTTCGCTTATCAAAATGTGCCAAAACTTATACCATCCCAAGCGTGGAGAAATTCTATACACGTTAAAAAAAATATTTGATTTCGATATTTTTTGATATAGTTATGGCGGGCAAACGGAAAGCGCTCCGTTTTCTAAATCTTTTTAGACCACTTTCACAGAAAAAATCATAAAAAAAATATTGCTCGAAAAAAATACAAAATAAAATCCATCCCAAGATAGACAACTACATCTAACTTTTCACCAAAGGAAAAAAAAATAACAAGATTTGGTCATCCAAATCGCGGGCAAACGGACTACAATCTTATAGGTTTTTTCAAAAAACAAAAACCAAGTCATATAATTTTAAGTGTTTAATATAGCTAAACTTGTCCGTTTTTAAAAAAAATAGTATTTTAGAAACTAGATTCCGGATGCTACGATTCATATTTATATAATTTTTTCTAATTTTGAGTGCGCGTATTGCTAATAATCCCTACAAGTTGAGATTTCACTGTTTTTTGCAATATGACGTCCACTTATGACCCCTTTTTTGTCCACCAACTTGGTGCACTTCTGAAGGCTACTGAACTCTGAATTTCTTGTTTTCCAGGAAAATCTGTGTATTTACCCACTGCTTTTATGGATTTGAGAGATCTGTCGAAGATTTTATGTATTATGATTCATTCTTCACTTGAGCCTCTGACTTCTTTAGCAAGCTTGTCATTTCAAGGGTTTTAAAAGTAGGTTGTGTCATTTTTTTCGAGTAATAAATTTTTAATCATCCCTTTTCAACTGTACATTCTAAAATATGAGATGTTTGGTTGCTTAGACCATTATATTGTGTCATTCTGAATAGTATGCATGTTTAGATGTATCTTAACATTCACATGGCTTCTGTTTTGAATAGGGTTGTTTCCTTAGCCTGTCTCATGAGCTGGTTTGTGATTTTGTACCTAGTTCATTCACCTTGGATGTTGATCTTTGGAGTTGGCTCTGGACTTGTATTTAGAGAACTTAATCCCCTCATATCTCTGAATTGCTTCGTGAATCATTATTGTAAGATGCTTGAATTTTACTTACTTGTTTTGTTAATGCATGAGTATGCTTGTGCATCTTCCCTAGGATAAACTCACATCTTAATTTGAATGGATTTTCTTGAGCCCAAGATACTTCATTGTTTTCAAAGGCTTGCGGTCTATAAATTGACCCCTCAACTAGATTTTGACTCGTCACTCTACTGAATTTTAATGATAACTCCACGATTGGATACATGTGCTAAGTTGTTGGTTGCCTCTAATTTAGGAGTCATTATTTTGAATGTATTAGATCCTCTCATCTCATTTTCCACAATGGTTCAAACCATCCAACTTGGGGCTAAGTCATCCATTTCTTGTGAGAAGATATTGTATTGCTCATTTGGGTATTTCCTTTGTTGTTGTTAGCCTTACTTTGTATGTTTCCTACTTGAATTCCAAGATCATTTTCTACCTGTTGGATCTTTATATTTTAGCTATTTTGAAGTGCAAAGGATAGAGATGAATTGTGTTTGAAGCTTTACTTCCTTGCATACCTGAAAAGGCTCTATATTCAAGCTTCTGGGTTTCTTCTCCATTGAAAGCTTTTGGCATTTTGTTCCAATGGCCTTGTGTATGATTTGCATCTGACTTTGTAACCTAGATGTCGTTTATTGTGTTGAAAATCAATGTATGTTTGGATTAAAACACAACTTTGGAAACTAAAATGAGGGTTTGGCATATTCAATGGCCTCCATTTCACCAATGCATACTCTGTTAATTTGTGAAGGTGGAAAAATGCATTGCAACTATTTTCTTCATCAAGGTTTGATATCTAGTTTTGATCTGTTATTTATTGGTGAATTGTTCTGAACTCTGATTTTGGTTCCTGATTAGATATATTTATGTTCGAATAACATAACTGGTACCTCTTTTTCCATCAATCTATCAATCTTGAATCTGTAATTGATTGCTTATGCACTTATACTTTTGAAATCATGAAAAATTTTGAACCTTTTTCTTTTTCTATCTCAAATGTTGAATTTTTGAACACTGAAATGGCTTTGAAAGGTTTTATCTAATGGTGAAAATGATCCTTGAATGAATAAAAATATGACTTGTAAAGCTGCATATAGATCATTTTCATACAAGTTCACAAATTGGTTGTTTTTGTAGAGTTTGGAACTCGGGTTACTATGTTGCATGTAATTACAAGTTTTGCAAGGCTATAAGAAAAGTCTATATCAATATTCTATGATAACTTAAGATGACTGATAGGGCAAGTGGGTAAGCCATATGATCTTTATGTAGTTGATTTCCCTGCAAGTAGTTTCAATGATTTAAGTGGGTACTTTTGAATTTGCATGACTATTTTTGAGGAAATTGTAAGTCATAAGGAGTTAAATTAAACCTTGAGGAGTATTGATGTTTCTTTAAAAAAATATCTCCCTTTTCTAGGTACCATGAGGAAGTTGGCAGTGCTCATTCAATCTAGAACAACAGATTGTATGAAAGAATAAGAGTAACCTCAGTCGAGGCACTTGACGTAATTTCTTTACCTGCTTAATTTTTTATGAATTTATAAATACTATGCATTGTTTTTTCTTTCAGTCCCTATTTCTCACTGGCATTGTGTGAGAAAATATACACAATTATTCCTGAATGAATCTAAAGCATGAAAACAATTTTACTATGTAATTTTGATGTATGTCCTTTCTTTCTGTACCAAACCCTTAACGCTTTGTATGGATAATGACATGAACTGTATACAACTCAAAACACTGGAAATATTTTCCACTTAATCATAGAAATAGTTTCTGGCCAATACAAGTGTACCTTATTGTGAGTCATTGAAAATACAAACTGCTTGTAAAAACTGTAGCCATGTGTGGGACAACTTCAGAACTTCATTGTTGATACATGCTTCCCTTCACATGAAAAGAAATTCCTCAGAGAATTTGCAATGGTCATTGGACGATCGTTGCATGACATGTCTGACGAGGGTGATTAATGGAGCAATTACATCGGGATGAGGCATGAAAGTTCTATAATTGTACCCAAGTATGTTTGTTTTGATCCAAATGTGACTTCTAAAAATGGAGATGATCCAAAACCAGAGACTATTAAAATTCGTGGTCTCAGTTCTGAGGTGGCTAACCCATATCGATCAATCTGAAGCAAAGATTAAGAAGTTTCGAGCCTAATGACTCTTTTCATGCATATGGGTGTGAACAAATGTCAACAGATGATACTCTTGGTTTTTGACGACAACATCGACTATAGGATATACAATTGTGACAACCATTGAACTTCAAAGTTCCCAATTTCAATGGTCTGTTATTTGGTGGATTAGTCTGAACCTACTAAAAGATTCGCACCCTTGATTGTGCTAAAAGGAGATCAATTTTGTTGTTCTGATGACATTTTCAAAGTGTTGGAACTATTGTTATCAGCTAAGGACAATTGTAAGCTTGAAAGGAAAATGAGATCTGTAGATGAATTGGTGAAAGAATCTTGGAAGAAAGGTTTCCATTTTCCAAGAAGATCTTTCAATCTACCTAGGTCAGATTGGGAAATAGCTGATCTAGGTGAATATTTTACAAGATCCTCAATGGTTTTCATGCCTCTACACACCACATGAGTTCCAATAAAACACAAACTCAAGTCTAACAACCATGTAAATTTATCAAATATTGGTGAGGATCATAGCTAACATTTTCACAATAGGAGTAATCATTATGAGCCCAAGGGTTTGGTTTACTTTTCTTTTCATTCCCTCTTTGCATAATCACTCATTGCACATAGTAGCACATAAGTCAGATCCTTTCATTTTAAGACTAATAAACATGAGGTTGATGCGACTTAGTCGGATTTTGACTCTGAAGTACCAAATCCTTTATAATTTTTCATGGATCATCTGATTACCCTTCCATGATACTCATTGATCCATTTAGAATGGTTCATTATTTACACCTATGTTCATAGAGTAGGGCAGTAATCCCATTCAACTTGCATCTTGATCACAAGTTATGCATGCACTACAATCAATGGCATCCACAATAGACTTGGTGTTGTGATACTTGAGCATGTATGATTTTAATGAGGGTGTGCTATTGACGTCATGCCAATTTTGATAAGGGATGCCTATGGAATGTCAAACATATTTGTGTTTTTAAATATGCCATCTGATCTAGACGCTTGGTCCTAGTTTGATTGTATGTCGCAGCATGTCATAATGAACATGATCTCCAAATTAGGTAGTCTCCATGTTCTAGATGTGATACTAAGTGAGCCACTTGGTTTTTAGTGAATCTCAAGCTAAGGGTAGTATAGCTACGATGGGAGTGGGCTTCTCAACTATTGCTAAATGATGGAGTGTAATAATAAATAAAAAGGAAAGGAGGGAAATAGAAGACAAGGCGTGATTGACTGTTGTACACAAAAAGTGCATCTAAGAGAAATACATTGATTTTATGGACAGTAAAGCAACTTGTGAATTCTACTATTTCAACAAATTTCTGTAAGGACATGTGACCCTAGATGAACATCGATCGCATGATTTTAGGATGTAGGAAATCCATGCATTGGGATCATAGGTTGAGAGTGAAAATTGTTAGAATTTTCGTGGTTGCTCGTGACTCTGGCAGACATAGTATGCCAGTGTAATGTCGGAAGCATTTCGACTAGGACATGATTTACAGCCATTTCTAGGGCTATCTACACCCCACTAGATTTCATATTAGTGTTTAGGGCAACAACAAATGAAATTTGCTGGTTTCAGTTTGCAGCGTCTCCTTTTGGTCTCCTTTTTTCATTTGGAGCGACTTTTGTGAGAAAATTATTGTAATCTTATGCGAGTATTTTTCTTGTTTTATGGTGTGAAAATAAATAAAAATAAATTCAGACTTTGGTTAGAAAAACTATTTTTCATCATCTACTTGTACGAAGAGGATTTCTAGATACTTTGGGCCTAATATTTTTGTATTGTGATTATGTGATAAATAAAGGAAGATTTCAGATTTCTGTATTTTCTATCTTATGGGTTTGCATAAAAATCAAATTGTTATATTTTGTTTAAGGGTTTCAGGGAATTTGCAGAATTTCTTAGATCTATCCCGAATGGGACATTACACCAACCGAATGTCGATTGTCATGAGAAATATTATTTTGCCATAATCAACACATAACAAATGTATTTATCCTATCCACCATTTGAATGCATCTTTAGGAGTTGATTCTAGTACAAGACTTTGTTAGAAACCTCCTTGTATTTAGATTAAAAAAAATAAAAACTGTGGTGTCACCCAGATTTCATCCTGAAATATGTGACTACCCTATTCGAAAAAATTTCGTACTTTTAAAATAATGGGTCGTTTTGTGTTTTTATTGCCTGAAAGTTCTTGTATTGCGTCAAGATATTCCCAAAGAGCCATATTAGCCTTTTTTCGCCAAATACCCAGATGCTCAAAATTGTTATATTCTGTCATCGGGATTTGTCTGTGGGAAATTTGTATTTAATTATTTTGAGCCCCGTATGAGGCTATTTGCACTTCGTTTTAACTCTGTTATGATTGAACATATCATTATTCCCTTGTACCAGAAGGATTTTAACTAGGAATAAGTTTTGGGCTTTATTTGTAACTTTTGGCAATTTTTTGTGTTTTTGTGTTTTCCCATTTCATTTTCTGTGAAATTTCTCTAGAACAATTCCTTTGCCGGGTAAGCCCGATTTTTGGCCTGGAGCAGCTAGAGAACATATACGCACATTATGCCCGGAGGAAGTCACCATCGGAGGTCTGGATCACTGGGAAAAAGTGAAGTCGTGCACGGAAAAACCCCTGCGGGGATGGGCGCATTTTTGGAAAACAAAGGATTTAAGCTGCAATAATGGGAAAAATACAAGCAGTTGGCAAGGTGGGAATTTTATTGCCTGCCTTAGCAGGGTACTTTTTCCCATGTGATATAAAATTCACTTAAGCTGCAGTGGGAAAGTTAGAGGCAGCAGGCAGGCGGGAATTTATTACCTGCCTTGCAGGGTAAAAATTCCCATGGTGAAATAAAAGAAAAGTGACTTAAGTGAAATCATGGGATTTTATTGCCTGCCTTGCAGGGTAAATAATCCCATTGTCAAAGTTAAATCACTTAAGTGGATCATGGGATTTTCGGGGCTGCCTTGCAGGGTAAAGAATCCCATTGTGAAAAATTCTTAAAAATAGAATTCTATTATGCAAAAAAGTGTGACCCACCTTGGGTGAATAATAATGCATTAAATAAATATTTGTTAATATTTATTCACCCAATTTTGGCACCCAGGCTTGTGGAAAAGTCAACAAAGGGAAGTGGACATAAGGAATTTAAAAATAGAATTCCAAAATTAAATAAATTTAATTTATTTAATGCAGCCCCTTTTGAGAAGGAATTAATACTTTTTAAAGTATTAAATGATTATATTAATTCCTATTTTCAGTGGCTATGGTCAAAGCACACTGTGAAGCTTAAGTGAAGTGAAGTGTGGATGATTAAATTGAATTAATTTAATTGATTGGATGGTTGTCCTTAAACATGCTATTTTTAAAAGAGAAGAGCATGATTTTTAATTAATTAATTGCCTTTAATTGTTAGGGCAATTATTAATTATAGAATTGTGAAGGTTATATAAGCATGGGCATCCATATGGGTGAATTATTTAATTCACAGGTAAAGAATTGCAGCCAAGAGGAAAAGTGTGCCCCATTTGAAGAAGGATTTTGCTCAGGCAAGGTGGAAACAAGGCATTTGAAGAAGGATTTTGCTCAGGCAAGGTGGCAACAAGGCTAAAAACTTCCAAATTTGGTGCATGCTTTGAAGGAGGTTGATCTTTGTCTACATAATTTTTTGCATAGGTTTACAGGAGCTCAGGTGTTGTTAAAATTCATGCTCTCTTTATTGCACACCAATTTTTGGGGCAGCAGGCTTGAAAAGTGTGGATTTTTATAATTAAAATTCACATTCATGCTACGGTGGTCATCTTTGTCTAGATTAATTGCAGGAATTCATTACAGGTGTTTTACAAAAGAAAATGAGCTTATATCAATGTCCAATACATTGCATATATCCTCTGAATCTGAAGAATTATCCAGATCTACACCAGTATTGAAGAAATCTGGCCACGTAAGAAGAAAAAGAATTATTCAGACAAAGATAGACAAAGCTATGGCGAAGAAAGATGAAAAAGAAAGCACAACGGAGTCATGCATCACTTCTAAATTTGCAGACATTGGAGACACAGATCTAGGCTCGGAACCTCTTTCTGAATTGATAGACAGATCCAGAGCAGGAAAGACTTCACTCATGCGTGCAGGAAAGACTTCACTCATGTGTAGATTAAAAGCAGTGGAATTATTCGAGCTGCAACTTTTCCATCCACAGCCCAGTTGCCAAAGTTTGTTATGTAGGTGCAGATCCATATCCAGATGCAGATGCAGATGCAAATCCATATGCAGATCCAGATCCAGATCTCATAGTTGCAAAAGCTTCCAGCACAAAGGCTTCATCCTCTTGTTTTGAATGCAGCCCGTGAAGAAGTCAGTGCATGGAAAATTCCTTCCAAGATCTTGTGTAAATGCTCCCATCTTCCAGTTGAAGCTTTCATTGAAGTTGCATTCACCTGGAGTGCTTTCCAGAATTTTTAATTGTTCATATGCAATTAAAAATAAAGAGTTATGGCAAACATTGCACTGATGCATGTAAAAAGAAGAACTGCAAAAACTTCAAGCATAAAAGAGAAGACAAGGCGAAGGCAAAATTCCAGCCGCTTCTTCTTCTAGCTGCTTTCAATCCAGCTACTCCCAGATTCAATTTGGTAAGAATCAAAGGCAAAAGAATCAGCTGCATATGACATGAAGAAGGACAAACTACAGCTTTCCTCTTCTTTCTTCTTTCCTCCGACAAAGTAATTGAGCGATCAATTAAATTATACAACTTAAGTGATTGGTTTAAAAGCCATTACTTGAAGAAGTCAACTACTTGGAGATAGGTGGCAGACGTGCAAAATAGAAGGTTCTATTTTCAGTTACAAATCATACATGTCATGCAAAGAGGAATTCCAGGAGGAAGATTGCCAGTTGTTTCTTTCCGACTTCCACATGTGTCAGTTCAACTAAAAGCTTCCAACTTGTAATTGCCCCTCTACATTCTATAAGTAGAGGAAGAACCTTCAGGTTAAAGAATCAGAATTTGTAAGCAGCAATTTTGTGTTCTAGACTTTGTGCTGAACCCGTGAGAGCAACTTGGAGCAAAGGAATACAAAGGAGCAGGTTTCCAGAGAACTTTGTGTCACAGTGTACTGTGTTTCTTGCTTTTAATCTTAGATCTCTTAATAGACTTTGTGTTATTTTAGATCTAGATCTAGAGTTGCCTTTGTTTTATAATTTTATGTGTTCATATCTATTAAGTTTCTTCTATGTGCATGCAATTAGCTCTGGTATCTACTAATTGGGATGCACATCTTCCCCATTTCTTCTTTGTATTTCCTTTACTTCCTTCTTCTATAAAATACTTACTTTCTTGAATAACTGCTTACTTGTTGCAGAACTTCTTAGTTATGGTTCATGAACTAAGTGGTTAAAGTAAAACCCGTGATAGATAATAACACATTTTTACTGACAAATCTAACATGGGAGCCTCACCGGTTAAATGAGGGAGATTTATCTCATGACTGCCTAGGTTTTGTGCTATACAAAAAATCTAGCCAACAGTTCCTGGGGGTTAAGACTCCCCGAGATAAGGAAGTAATAAAATGCAATGAGATTTGAGATGATGAATCAATTCCCCTAAGTTTTATCCGTGAACTTCAGAGCGAAGGTTTTTCAAATGACTGCATGAAATATTTTGTGAAAGAAATCTTGAAGGCTATAAAAAGTACATAAGATCTATGACTCATACTATATTTATGCACGAATATGGAGGTTATTCTTGATTCTTCATTCAATTTCCAAACACCTCATAAAAAGATGAATTTAAGGCCTTTTTATGAAAAAGTTGTCAATAAGCATGAATATGGGAAAGAAGAAAACTCGGGACATTCAAACAACCCAATTAAAAATCAACATTGGGGAAATGATGAGATTTAAATTGAGAAATCAACAATGTGGATGAAAATAGAAGATGATTTGATATCTGTAATTGATGGACTTTCTCAACGAAGCTCTGAGCATCAAAGGAATCATGTAGGCTCACTCCTCCCAAGTATACAGGCAGTCATGAAGGCACCTAAATTTCATAAGTAATTGAGGAAAGGAGGCTACTTTCTTGAACAAGTCAATGGCTTTGCGGAATGTCATCACTCAATGTTACCCATTCAGAGGTAACTTCTGAAATGAAAAAAGTACTTCAATGAAAGCAGGTTGTCCCCTTCATGTACCAAAAGTGAATATAGGTTTATGTATTTCCCTTTTCATTATGTGTTTCCCTTTCACGATGTGTGGGTTTTTCTCTTTCCTATTGTGTGTGTTTTGTCCCTTTCAGAAAATGGTAGTTTCAACAAACTGGGAAATGTAATTTAACTATTTTGTTTCGAAGGCTTCGTTTTTCCGAAAATTCTCCTCAAGACATTTTAGGATTTTCCAGGTTGAGGTGATTCACAAATTTCAATGAGAAACAATTTCATTCTACTAAAGTGTTCATTAACTTTTTCCACCAATAAAGTCCTAAAACAAGAAAACTAGTGTCATTGTGAGTGGTAATTAAAATTAACCAGTAGTGTAAAATAATACAAGATTATTCACAAAAAAAATGAATAATATGGAAGTACGCCCCGAAGCCACTAGTTCACACTAGGCAAAGCCTAGGAAAGTCAACTATAACAAAAGATCAAAAAACACAGAGTTAAAGAATCCTATAGGCCGCCTCTGCAAATATAAGATCGTCCCATTCATAAAAATAAAATTAAAAAAAATTAACCATTAGTGTAAGTGTACATGCCTTCAGGGTGACTCTGCCACAAGGTGTCCAGATTGGGATTAGACATCCACTATTAGTTCATAAACTCTCAAATTTGCCATGGAGAAGTAGAAAGGAATGTCGAAGTAGAGTTAAAGGATAAAATCCATATGGAAGTTGTATTAAGGATCTAAAATCATATTTCAAGTGATTTAAGAAAGTTTAGGGAATATTTGAAGGTTTAGGGACAAATTTAGTGAAAGCGGGTTTTTCATGGTGAAGGATGAAGCAATCTAAAAAAGTGTCTGATCTTTGAAATCTCCCTAAATATTTATAAGTCAAACAAGATACAATTGTAAATATAATTCAATTCTCTAAATGATGGTGCTTTGAAATTTTTCACAAGATCTGAAAGTGCTTCTTGCCATATGTCTATTTTAGCTTAGTTTCAGGCAGAATTATATCTTATAACCTCATCTTCCATTCTTCTCAAAAGCTTTTTTTAGAGTCAAAATAATATAAATAGGAGTGCAAAAAAAGGCCTCATGGAGCTCTAACAACTTCATCTTCAATAGGCTCTCTTTCAAGGTATGGTCTTGCAATTAGAACTATTTAAGACGGTGCCGCTGTTAGCATGAAGTTGAGGCACACTTTTGTGTCACTTAAGTCCCTTTTCAAGGGGACAAAGGGGCATTCCAAAATTCACCCTACCCCAGATTGATCCTCATGGACCCATCACATGACCCTAGGAAGCCTGAGTAAGCTCTTTTTTGCCAGTTTTTCTGATGCCCCCGCTCCAGTTGAAACCTCATACCTGCCATTCATGTCACCATTGAGGGCTAATGTGTAATTTTTTGACCCTTTCATCCCTCTCTAAGGGGAAAATGGGGACACAAAATTTTTCCCCCCTTTCAATCCCACATTAGTCTCTCACATTACCCAAACTCAGTTCCCAGGTGCTAAAAACTAGCTCTTGACCCCTTGTAATGAACCATTACACCAAAACCTCGAGGCATTAGTGAAATCCACATCATGAGGATCATAACATCCCACCACGCTTCCATGAGCCCGGACCCCGGGCTAGATTTGCACCCGTATAGCGAGTAACCCTCGCCCTACCCTATACGAGCCCCAGGTGAACACTGCAATGCTGGCATAGCTACCTTTGCTTTTGACTCGAACCTAGGTGGTCGCTATGATACCAAATGTAACGAACCAAGTTACACCAAAACCTCGAGGCGCAAGTGAAATCTGCACATGAGGATCATAACATCCCTCATCCACCAACAAACCAACGATCATCACTTGTCATCATAGTGCTAAGGCAAATTTTTATGTCCATTTCAGATCCCTTTTCCAAGGGGAATTTTAGGAAAAAAACTTTTCCCCTCCCCCCATGGAGTGATTTAAAAACCATAAGATGGAGTTTTTCTAAGCAAAGCATTGCTCTCTCCCCCACGTGCATGCAAACCCCTAGAAATGCTGCCTAAATTTTTCTAAAAATACTTTCTTCCACTCATCTTCAATTGAGATCTTTCCTCCATTCCCTCGTGATCTTAGCTGAAAAATACCATATTAAATCTGATTTTTTTCCAATAGACAATCATGTCGATATTTTGCCAAAATGACTTTGTGCCACTAAAACGAGAAAAACTCATATATGATCCCAATCCGATGATCGAAATCAAATGAAATTTTCATATTTATTATTCATCCCAAACACCTTCAAGAATTAAGTGACAGCATATTAAATGAAGATATGAATTTTTTATGGCGTCACAAACCCTGCATTCAACATGTGCCCTAGTTATGTGTTTATTTCAATTTCCCATCATCCCGACAGACAGATCAAGCTAAAAATTTGAACACAGTCTAGATTAAAACCCTATCCGGTGAAGCATGACTTCGTCACAATCCAAGGCTAAAAAACAATTTATTAAAATCTCATTTGGTTACTCCATTAATGGCTACCACGACATACCCCAAGTAAAAGGGTGGCGAGGTGCCTTTTTACTTTCCGAGGTTCCGGTGGATGAAATCCCCTGAAAATTGAGAGCACATCTTCGGAATGAATTATGTAAACTTCTAAGAGTAGTTTCTTTCCAGTCTAACATCGTAAGGGCACTTTCTATTTTTATTAATTATCTATGGGAGCACCTACTATAAATAGTAATTATGAGAAACATGTGTATTCACACTCCTTATTTCGTTCCCTCATGATCACAACCTAAGACTAGGGAAATAGATTGACAAAAATGGCAAAAATCAGCTAAACGGGACCATAATGGTGCAATATTTTTAAAAATAAAAAATGGGTGAAGATGAGCTAAAGCTATTCACACTTTAGTCCTTTACTCTAGGATCTTAGCACTCACAGGAGCTTCTCTCTATGTTTTCAAGTCAATTACCGCTCTCCCCGATGCGGTAAGTGAAAAGTCATCAAAACAGTGGTGAAAATTGTTAATTTCATACCGAATGCCCGATTTAGTTCATAGGCCACATAAAAGGGCATGGTCAAAAAATTGGACTGATGAATTTTTTGATTTTTGGTATCATTACTCCTTTCTCCACTCTATGCCTATCTGAATGATTTTGTTTTTACTTGCTTTGCTCATAAATCAGTGTTCCCACATGGGCATAATCAATGATCAATGGTTAGGGTGAACAAAGTACATCCAATTATCTCTCATGTTCAATTGTATCTGATCATATTAAGCTTCAAGGCATTATAACTATGCCTCAAAGGTCAAAAGAATTTTATCGATGAGGGGAGTCATCTTCCATTATTATCAGTGGTCTATATATTCTCAGGTGCTCATCATATCCTTTTCTCGGTGTGTTTAAGCAGTGTGGAAAAGGTTCATCATTTCAAGAGTTTTCAAAAGGGGCAAAGTGTCTCAAGGGTGTCCAAAGGATCTGAACTTCATCTCCGGATATAAATTAGTAACAATGTTTATGAGGGCCATCGTGGAGCAAAATTTTGATATTTAGACTCCTTCAGATCATGGTGATACATCGAAGGAAAAGGCATCCTCATTGATGATTTGGAGAATTCCTTCTCTTCTCTCTTCATTCTTTCTCCTCTTCTCTACCCACTTTCTAATTCTTCGTTGTAAGTAATCTAATTTAACAAAAATTGAAATAATGCTAAACCCTAGATATTACAGAGTCACGTATGATAAATAAAATGCTAAAACACATATTTGACACAAGTAATAAGTTAATAAGAAATGAAACCCTAGGTGCAAGATAGAGGATAAAAGACTTAGTTAATTTCACAATTGATCCCAAAGTATTATGGACTGGAAGACTGATGGAACAGGACTGGAAGAAATTGTCGTCGAGGCTACACTCAGATTTTTTTGTAATTGCCGTAATATGTGCTCAGGACTAGGGCGCCTGGACTGAGGGTGAGGATGCCTAGGCACAAGAGCAACCTCCTTCTAGGCACCTAGTGTATGTGCATAAGATGCTCAAAACCTAATTTCTTTTGGTGTCATTAGGTGGTTGCTTAACTCTTGATCGTTGTTAGTCACTCTGGTTATGCTCGCACTATGTTCGTAGAATTATACCTGTAAACATGCAAAACAAATGATCTCCTGCACAAACCCACAAAACACATAAAATCCTAAAAATAAAATAGATGTAGAATGGGGAGTCAGACTGACCTCGGTGACGATCACCCGACCAGAGTGAACTTACGACCAAGCGTTGCACTACATCTCAGACTCCATGTAGTTCTGTGTGTAAGTGTGTGTAATGATGCCCTTGTGCAAGTTGCACAGTGATAATGGGCTAGATCTAGAATTTAGAAAATGTATAGAATGTGTGAAATGGAATAGAATAGATTTCCCCTCCTATGATGTGTATGCAGAGTGCTACAACCCTTGTCCCTTGTGTGGATGTGCTAGATGTATGCTTTTGATGCTCTTTGTGCCTTTGAATGCAAGCTTAGGTGATAGTATGTAATGCTTAGTGCTTCGCCCCTTATTTGAGAGTTATAACTATGTATATATATGATTCCCATGTTTTAATTTTGTAATTGACAACATGAAGGCTAGCCCAAAAGTATAAAAGATGCCCAAGAAGTAAAAGAGACCCAAAAGAGTGAGAAAAGGGGAGAAAGGGTCAAGAGCGCCCAAGAGGGACAAGAGCGTCTGAGCGCTAGTTTTCAAGGCCATAAAAGACAAATCAGTCAAATACCGATAAGGTTGTAGGGTGTGTAAGGTCAATAACAATGTAAGAGACAAAGCAAAAAGCCCAAAAAATGTCGTCAACCACTAGTTTTCTTGGTTAAGAATAATGTATATATTAGTATGCTCTAGGACCTAGAAATGTACCCAGGTGCATAGATTTTGTGCCTACACACAAAACGGGAATATATGAAGAAATTGTAAAAAATAAAGAGTCCATGAGTAAAAAACAAAGGAGTAAGGAGTTTATTGAATAACTAAAGGTAATAAGGATTGTAGGTAAGGATGTTGTTGGCTCTCAAATTTGTTCTGCCTTTGAAGTTGATGAAGAGATTATGAATAATGAATCGATTGTAGTAAAAGTGGCTCTCTTCAATAAGTTGAGAATGGATTCAAGACTAACAAACGTGAGAAGGGGGGTCACTTCTCTACTGCTTCTTGTTCTTCAAGGCCAAGGTGGCAATTCTTAATACAAGATGATCCTAAACACATACTAGATGTGTCCACAAATGCAACCTTCATGACTAAGCACCCAATTAAGTGTCACTTGTGAGATAACCACATGTTTGTAAGAGATTACACAAACCTGAATTGTTCTATTGCAAAAATTCAAGGATATCCATAACTTGTGGTTTATAACATAGATTTAAAATACATCTAAGCAAACATGAAGCCAAGTTTATAACAGAGGAGCCTCTAAAGATAAGCAAGATAATACAAAAGTATCAAAGGGGTAGTGCAACAAGGTTAATTTGAATGGGGGGTTGATCATTCCAACTTCACATCTTCCTTATCCATTGGACCAAATCTGCAAAGCTTGAGATGGAGGAGTCGGAGATAATATAAGAGTTGCAGCAATCTACACAATTATAACAACTCTCCACAATTCATGCAACCATTAAATTACATACGCTAAGTTTTAATAAACCATCAGACCATTATAACTCATAATCTAAAATATAACATTAGCTAAGTTTATCAAGTTTGAATGAAACCAAAATTTCACAAGGATTTTATAACCAAGTGTTTTGGTGATTACACATCAGACCTTTGCACCTAATTATCAAATGAAGATTTTAATAATTTGAGTGAATACAATTCAGATTCAAATGACATTTTCCTTTTAAATCCATAGTCTCATTTATGACCCAATAACACTGAAATATTCCAGGCCATTTTTTTCATTTTCCTTTTTTTTAAAACAGATTACAACATTACAATCAAAGTACCCGTTAAGGTTAGGAGGTAAACCAAAATGTACGAAAGCAACTCTAACCAAGAATGGCGCCGAGGATGGCGAGCATATGGTCAAAGGATCTTTTACGCTAAATGCTGAATGGGAACTCAACGCCAAGTATGTGCTACCCAATCCAGTACGGAGTGAGGGGCGACCATCTGACGGAGTGTTACAAAATACTAATCTTCTACCCTAAATGCTGAATGGAATTCAACGCCAAGTATGTGCTACCCAACCCCGTATGGAGTGAGGGGCGACCATATGACGGAGTGTTACAGAAAACTATGCTCGAAAAGAAATGCGGAAAGGTGGAAATACTCAACACCCAGAATGTGCTTGCTAACCCAGAATGGGATAGTAACTACCATAGGGCGGAGGTCAATTAAAACAATATCAGCTGCTGAAAGTAAGGAGGGCATTACAGTATGATAAGCAAGAATCTAAGTTGCTGCCAGTACTACTGCTAGCTTACAATATAAATGGTGAGCTCTTGCTAACAATACGAATCAGATGAAAGATGTAGATTTCTCCGAGCTGTTATGACAGTTCTGTATTTTTTTTATATAACCAACAGCACACAGTTTTCTGGAATAGCTCATAAATTCCTTAAAACTTATTCAAATAACATGATACTGATTTCAAATCACTATTAGCAAAAGGGCGCTCAGACTAACCCCAAAAACAATCTCAAAATGTAACATATTTTAAATGCACGAATTCCAAGACCCATGAATGGTACGGCCTAGCACAGGGGTGATTTTGCTTTTAAAAATCAGATTTGTCTTCCAGAGATTCTACAGCCTTGCATACATGGGCGCCTAGCCAAGAAGGAAAGAATGAAACAATACCCACCATGAATTTTTTGTCTTTTTGGATTTATGAATAAAACATCGAATCTACTGAAGCAAAAGTGTAGAAACCAGAAAACTCTAATATGTAAAAACTGAACCTAATTAGACAAATGCAGATTACACGAGCACTAAATCCACTGAACTCACAATCTAGAGTAAAATCACCACTAGTTGTTGTCTTACAAACAAGAAGCGATGCCCGAGCTAGGAGGCCTTCATTCCTCGAAGCAAACCCAGAGCCAAACCGGCAGCATAACAACATTGCAGTCCAAAAGATGCTGACTTGATGCTCAAGGTCTTCCTTTTATAACTTCCTGTTGACTTCATGAAACCCTAAAAAACACTGCAAGATCCAAACCCTAATCCTTTCTCCAAAATGGCGCCCTTTTCCTTTCAAGCTTTAATATTGATATTTTAATTAAATTCAATACCTTGATAAATGTGCCCACCTTAAGCTTGCTTTGACTTTGGAAATTAATAAAATGATCTTAATGAAGGCGCCTCCCTCAAGAAACCCACTTTTCAAAACAACATAAAGTCAATAGACTAGGCCAAGGGGTCAACGTTCGAATATAATATTAAAATGTGACCTTTAATTAAATATATCAACTTAACTCTTCCATCATGCACTGAAGCCAATAATGACCAGTCAACAGACCAAACTGAAGTAGGAAGTCAACCAAGTTGAACCCAACTGAAAACTGCCAAAAATAGAATTTACTAAAAATAGTAAATTCCAAAAAAAACTCAGAATGCCGAAAAGAACATACCACTGCGAAGCTTTCGGAAAACCCAAAAAGAATCCACCTTTGAATCCACCAACTCCGAGCAAAGACATCCTCAAAAATAGGAAACCCTAATTTACCTTCCGACTAGCCTTCGCGTTTCCAGAAAAAAGGCCAATGGTCACTGGAATGATTAGGTCTGAGAAGGGGACATTACAAACACATACATTACTACTCCCCCGGATGTTCATTGCAATATCCTTGAATTCATCACTATTATTCCTTTTTCAAACACTTAAAACAAAATTGAATTAGACACATAAATACTAAAGAACCAAAGAGATCAAATATCCAACCGAATGCTAAGCCCAATTTGGTAAGTTGAAAGATGATTTGATGAGCTATACAGTTCGTCAATTTATACAATTTAGAGAACATTCCAATAATGGAATTGGAGGAACTTACAAGTTATAGAGAACCAATGAGAGAGGAGAAATGAGCGTGCACACATCATTCACAGATCAAATGATAATTAACAAACAATCACGAGCTTGCAAAATATCCAAGGGCACCAATTGAGTTCCTCGAGCAACACAACACTTGAGGAGCACTTGAGAGGTCTCACATATGTGCAAGAGTGAGAAAAATGGAGTAATAGAAAGCTAAATGGTGGTGAAAGCTAAAACAAATGTCATAATTATGTCATGAAAATATCACAAATTGCACAACCATTCACCCCAAATATAGAACCAATGGATAGCCCTCTTGAAGAGATTTCCTACGATACCAATTGTAAGTTAAATGGAGATCTGCGTGAAAATTTATAAGTCAAAACCCAAAGCCTTTGTGTTTTAATGGAATTTACCAAGTTTGACGTCCATGAATCTCTTTTTGCAATAAGAGAAGTTGTCAAATTTTAGCCAATCACAAGTACACTGCAACACTCCCTAGGGTTCACCAATCTTGCCACACATCACCTCAAGTGGCCACATGTTGAACATCGACACTTCGATGTGGTTGGAGTAAAACCTCAAAAAATTCAAGGTTTATGGACTTGTAGGGCATCAATGGGTGCCAAGTTTCCTCAATCGCTAGTCATTCAGTTCACCACTAGTCACTGAGTGTCTTCCGTAGGGGCACAACAAAGTGAAGGACAAGTTAACTAGTGCCACTTGTTGTCATGTGGTGTCATATAAACTCAAGTGGACTTTTGCATGGTTACATTGATTTTTGCCACATGTCTTTCGTGACACTTTTCTCACATCGATGCCTCGGTGGAGTTTTGAGCGAGGGGCAATATCTTTAAATTTGCATGGCACAATGATGTTGATGGATGCCATGTTCCTTCAATCCATCTCACTTGCAAGGAACGACCAAGTTTAGAGGCTTTGAGCGACATGTGTCCTCATTTCACTTTATATCAATTTTAAAGGTCTTTCTAACAAAGGAGTTGAACAAGTTACCCATCATCTGAATGTCTCAAGGCCAAAATCCTTTAAAATCTTCTAAGTTTCTTCTAATCTTATATGTAAAACAAAATAGGGAAAATATTTTTTATGAACTCCAAAACATAAGGTGCCAAAAATGCATGTTTATCACCAGATAAAAATCTTCCAAACTCCAAAATTTTAATCATAAAGTCCCAAAATGAAGTGAAACATTTTTGGATGCCCACATATATAAAGAAGAAAAAAATCTTGAGTTGAAGCAAAATGAGAAGGGGTAGATAATTATTTAAAAAGTGAATAAAGTAAAAATATTTTAAAAAGACAAAAAATAAAAGAAAGGAGTAGCTAAGAAAAGCATATAAAAATCAAATATTAATAATTTCAAAGAATATAAGATAAACAAGTAAAGGGGTAAAAAAGGGAGCATAATTAGATATGCAAATAAAACACTAAGATTTTTAAGGGACACAAGAAAACCCAAGAATGGAGTAGCAAAGTAGAAAAGAGGAACATTATTAGAGGCGATAAAAAGTAGACACACAAGGAAGTTGCACATTAAACAAACATGAATTTTAATTCAATAAGAAGTCACACAAGGCTTGAGAAAGAATTCAAAACCTCTTTTTTAATTAAGTGTTTGATATAAGCAAGTCAATTACTAGAAGGATATAGGTAAATGTGTTAGATTTTATCTATCCGTTTTTAAAAAGCAAGTGTTTAATTTTATTTCATTAATTTAATGGTGGAAGTTAAATAAGGAGATTTTTTAACATATATTATTGTTCAACTAACCATGAAAACATATACTGATAAAATATGCAATAACTTCAATATGTTTGAAGATAATTTATTTCAAAGATAAGATATTATTTGCATTTTTATTCAACATTTTGTTGCTCATTAATTGAAAAATGAAAAATTGGGAGATGAACAAAATCTCATATTAAGGTTTAGCTTAAGAATTAAACATAAGAATACTTTTTTAAACAAATGAAATAAACTTATATATTTAAACCAAATTATTATGCATGTTTGAAATCATTTTCATAATGAATTTTTATTTTTTTACCTTCAAATGTACACACGTAAAATGGTCCTTAGGCATTAGTTAGTCATTAAATTTCATGATTTTCAAATTTTGTGTACTTGTTGATTATTGGTCCAAATTAAGTGTTGTTGGTGCCTTTTGTAGAATTTTGATGGTTGTTGACCCTTCTCTCAACCCCTTCCAATGATTAAAGGAGGTTTTTATTTTTCAAGTTTTGTCATAGGTTCTAGAAATGCACTCCACATAAATAATGTTAGTTTCAATTCTACTATAATTTTTTTGAAGAGGGTATGACATTGTATTTGATCACATAAAGGTTGAGATGATTTACATATCATGGACGAATCCGTATCCAAACCATATATTAGCCAAATCCTTATTAGGGGGTGTTGGTAGTAGGGGGAGGATGGGAGAGGTGGAGTTGGTATTGGAGAGGGGATGCAAATCAATATCCTATGAAGATTACAAAGAAGGGAGTGGATAGTAACTTCCCAAAGGAAAGTAAATGGATTTGATACAATTTATCCACACTTTGTTGAATGGTAGATTCATAAATGTTACCACATTAGCTAATAATCTAGTAATGAAAAACTACAAGAAAGCTTGTCACCATGTAATAAATATTGGCAATTCCTTGGTGCCTAATCAAACTAAATCTCTCATGTATTCATGAATAAAAAAATTATTAAAAACACTTTGGTTATGAAAACTATGATTAAAATCCAACTGATTTATAGAAAATATCATATTGAATAGCATTGTGAAATGTTATATGATTAATAATTTGGCATAACACTGATATAATATGATGGTAAAAAACTCATTGAAAATATTCTCAAGATTTAACCATGCCCTACATAATTTTTCCATGAGGATGATGTTGAACGAATTTCTTTACAAAATTGGATTCATCCATGATAACCAATCTGATATATTTGATCCGCAAATTGGAATGCATCCAACAATAGATATTTGGAGTTTAGATGGACCGCCATAGTATTTAGCGATGGTGAGACGAAGGCGATGTATATGGTTCTAGTGCAAGGAAAAGGCTTAAGCCTACACAAAATGTGGCATGTAAAAGAAATCTTCATAAGGAGATCGAAGTAGATAGTACGCATACATTGACACTACTCCAAAGAGGCCTCAAACCACACCTCATTCTCCACCTACCATGTGATATCTACTTGTAGTGCAATCAGGTTTGACATCCTTCCTTTGAAAATGCTTAACTTGAGTTTCTCTCTTGCAAACCTACTTGATTGAGTGTAATACCCCACAAATACAATCAAGAATTTAACCAGATCATTGTCTTTGACCAATCTTGATATCAAGTGGAAAAGGAACAAGTGTTTTCAATAAAGGTTAAGAAAACAAGACAAAGGGAATGGTATGGTTATTAAGAAAAGATATTGATCTTGTGATTATCTAACTAAGGGTGTTGTTGATAATTAATGCCTTAGAACATTATTATTGTTACTGCTTAAGCTTGTAAGCACTAAGTCAATAAGTCTCACGACGTATAGCGAATGACTTAAAGGAAAAAAGTATCTGCTCCATGATCTACATTTCTACAAATTAATCCTGGGCCATGATATCCCATTAGGCCTGGTCTATATATATATTTCTAAAACTAATATACATGTTTGGTGAGATAATGTATCGTTGTGACATCTTTAGAAGATAATGTGTTTTAAACATTAGAGTCGAGGGGAGAGATTCACTTAACCCATATTAGTGATTAATCACTTTGGAGACTAATTGACATGGGCTTGTAAAGTCTGGGTCGAGATGTTAATTTTGGGACCTTTGAATTATTGATAATTGATTGTGTGATTTTCAGGCAATCCTTTTAGGGTGCCGGAGTTTGTTGAACAACGATTTAATGACTGTAAAACGGTAGAACCAAACCCGATATGTATATATCTTGATAACTTAAAGGAGGTCATAGACCTTAAGAGACTTGCCAACATATTTAAAATTATGTATTATAATCCATGGACTTCGGGAACAATGGGCCATTTAAATAATAATTTTAAGGCCATGCATGTTTTATAACATTGGTCTTATACTACATTATACTTCATTCTCTCCAAAGGTTATTTGACCTATGTTATTGAAAGCAATTAAGTGATTGATATTTGGTTAATTTCGTGGAAAAGGTAAATGAGGATTTAAACTGAAGTAATACCACCAATTTTGGAGGATAGTTGGAGGGCGGGTGGTAGTTGGATTAGTCACTGGTGTGGTACTCCAGCATTTAACACCATTAATAGTGTATTTAAAATTACGGAAATCCGTAAAGCTTCCTAAGGAAGCAACCAGCATGCAATTACTCCATTTTGTTTTATTGTTGAGATTTGGGGGGAAAAGCTCCACTTCAGGTAACAGTGCATGGCGAGCAAGCTATGCGTTCATGTAGCTATTTTCAGAAGAGGAAGTTCATTATTGTGGGCAAATCTATAAGAAGGGGGACATCATTATATGGCTTGCAAGGAGGTTGAAATTGTCGGCTGGTTCGAGGTGGACAGTATTGAATCCATAAACTCTTTGATTGTTGTAACACTTGCTGAGAAAGACCTTGAAGGATGTAGGAAGTGAATTCGCAGGTAAGAATCGTTCCTTATCCCTTTCATCTTTTTATTGCATCATATGTTAGAATGAATACATATTGCAATTTTTTTTGAGCTAAGGAAAAATGGGAATATGATGGGTTGGAGGTTGTTTTCTTTTACTCTGTTTTTCTACGAAAAGAAATGGAAATTTGTAAGACTGTAAACCTGGGTATCTAATACTTTCTATCTTTTATACTACTCAAATCATGTGGCTACCGATCATGAGTGTAAAGGATACCCTAGGGATTAGGTTTTGAACCACTGTAATTTTGTTTGCATTGTTTGATTTGGTTGACCCAAATAATATTAGCTTTTTGTGTAAATATTAAATAAAATTATGCAAAACTCGAATTTGGGTACATGGGTTTTCTTTTATTTGACCGAATCTTGATATTTGGATTTGTTAATAAGACCGATTACAGATAATGGTGTTTATTTCTTTCACTCCTGGGTCTTTGTTTAACATCTGTAGAAAACGGATAGGTGTTTTTAGGTATGTCACCCAGGATGAGATTGTTGATTTCCAATATGATATTTATAAGTCTCATTTATAGGATCTTCAATAGACTTCTCCTTTGATTAATTCGAATGATAGTGAGGCAAGTATTTCCACTAGGGCATAAGGATTTTCTAGTATTTCTCAACATAATCTTGTTACCTTTGATGGATCTGTGATCAAATTCTCTATCTCTCTCTCTCTCTCTCTCTCTCTCTCTCTCTCTCTCTCTCTCTCTTTATAAAGAAAATTTGGGTATTAACCCTTATGGCATGGGTCAATTAGTATGGTGTTTTTGTGAGCTGATAACACTTCATGTTATTCTTGTCTGATGTATTGACACCCTGTAACTGTTAGGGGAATTATATTGGGAAGTAATGTGAATAACTTCTAATCTCAGTAGTGGTTAGATAGTAACAAATGACTAGAGTTACCAGAATGTGTCTTATTTTGTCCCCCATTCAGTCTCGGGTAGGTAGTGAGCTCAACATGATTGTTCCTTTTTTTAGGATATGGAAAGTGCCTTTAGTCAATTTAAATAGAATGCTGAGTTGTTCGAGCCTTCAGCTCACTTCCTATTCTAAGGAGTTTAATTAATTGCTATCTTCCATAGAGGTCATTTATACCATTTTTAATTGATACTAGAGAACAACAAATGAATCTCGTAGTTTAGGTTTCGAAGGGACTGATACTAACATATCTTATACCCAGTATGGCCAAACCATTTCTTCTTCCATCAGGAAGATATTCGGTTCAGATGTTATATAATTCAATAACCAATCCTAAACTTGAGGAAATCTTGATTGGAGCTTGGGCCTTTACGGATAATGATGAAAAATAGTTTGATTTTTTTATTTGTTCTGTAAGAAAGACTGGAAAAGTCTTATTTGAAACCAAGGAGTCTTTGATTTGGTTGACACTCTGGGATATGTTTGTTAAGTTATTACTACTCCAATATATAAGGTGTAACAATGGAACTGAAACATACTTTTGTTTCTATTTCTTTGATATCAATGTTTTATTGTAAGATGATCCTTTTATTCATATTACATGGAGTTCTTATGTAAATTAATGGATCTCTTTATGGATAATAAAATCAAGTGTATTACTTCCCTCAGTATAGAGGATTAGTACGTGCTAGTCATTATGAAAAACTCGGAAAGTTTATACTTCTATTACATAAGTACAATTAAACATGCGGTAGTGGTTGTGTTTTCAAATTCTTATATGCAGCGGAATATAGTAAGATATAATTTGAGGTGTTGTGTTGTATTAAAGAATACACAAGACTGTTCAATTGAGAAATGATGTCTATACTTAATTCCTTATAAGTTATTGTGATATATAACTTTGAGATATATAATTCTCTTTCCTTATTAGGATATTAATGCTTAATATAGAGTATGTTGTTTTAATAAGTTATGATATATAAACTTCATGAAAATAAATCAATAATTATGTAGTATATTAACTAAATTTTTTTATGAATAATTTTAGTACATACTGAAAGTGGTGGGTTTCATTTGCATAGCATGGATTACCTGGTGTGTGTCCAAGGTTAATGCTTGCTGGATTTGCATGAGCAACAACAATAGTTGTAGCAACATCTAGTTATTAAAGGGATGATATGGATACATACAGTGACTTATAAGAGTTTGATACTTCTATTTAACTTATGTGGAACTTAAGTTGTAATCTATAACAATATGTGGTATTGATTAGTTGATTGGTCATTATTGGATTTGAATATATTTATTCGAGTTTTTGCTTTAACTTAAATTATGTGAAAGTGATAATAAGATTTTGTTACTGAGGAATACTTAAGATGGTAAAAGGAGTGGTGCTACTTAAAAGTGTAAATCAAGTTAATTGAGTATGATGTTTGTTGCATTACATGTTTAAATTATAAAAATGAGACTATTATTGCAATACATATTCATTCTAATATGTTAATAACATAAATTGATAAATGACATAAAGGACTTTTCTTGCTCAGTTCAGTTCGAACTAAGCTTTCCCAACCATTGCAGGAAAGTGAGCAAAGATGACAGGTGTAAAGTAAAGAAACACCTTGGTTATCTAATTAAACCATGTACTTAATTTTAAAGGATAAATTTGCAGTCAATTCGTTGAATTGAGATATTCTTAATTATGTCAAAGAATTTATTTGTAGTCTTCAAGTAAAGTTTTTATTGTAAAAATCTACTAGGTACATTTATGATATATTGTGACATGGTAAATATTTTGTATTTTGATCAATAAGATACTTGATTCATTTCATTGAAAGACTGTTGATAACTCTCTATAATCTCTGTAACAACTTCTTCTAAGTTAAAGTAATATCGGAATAGATATGCCTATATACTTGTGATATTTTACAAAAAATTAATCATTGGATGATCATAATAGAGGGATGTTATGATTCGTTCAATTCAGTAATATTTTGAATACCTTATGGTCTAGATGAATCTTAGAAATTTCAATGAATGAAATGGGAAGTCATGAATTCAGTAATACAAGTGTTAGGTTAAAGTATTACATTATGGAGCAGTGTTGATGTATTCTCTATATAATCTCAACCGATTAACTTATGAGAATTTAATAGTATTGTTGGCAAGAGGATTGTGATTCCTTGCAAGTCTAAGTTAATACAGTCTAACGCTTAGATAGATGAGAAATAATCTAGTTATGAATATTGATGTATATGCACATGTATACACATGTACAAGGAAGTTTCTTCTAGTAAAGTTTGAGTAACTATACTATGAGGTAAAATATTAAGATGAAACTTCTGGATGATAAGAAAAAGTTCAAAAAATAAGGGTTAAGTTTCTTGAAACTTAGGGATGTTCCTGTTTGGGCAGCACTCAAAACTTTAAGAGGGATTAAGTTGAAATACTATGTAAAATTAACCCAACCTTTATAACATGACGAGAATCTTAGCATAATAAAAAAAGGTGAAATAATAAATAAGAATAGATCAAAGATGATTCTTTGATGCTTAATGCACATTGTCATTCCATAAAGATAAAGTAAATGAAGTATAATATCTCTATGGATATTACCATTATTCAAAGGATATGATGTCATGAACATTAATGTTAAAGGTTATTCCAAATAACAAGATGTAATGAAGACAATTCATTATTAATTAGGTTAAACTTAAATACTAAAAGGACCCTTAGGGGATGGGATAAGAGTTGGTGAATAACTTTAAGGGAGAATAAACTCCTGAACACCAAACTTATATGAAACCTTGGTTACGATGCCTGATGCAATGATGAAATTTTTTTATAGTAACATGCAAATTTTTCTCACCTTAAGTGCTTATTATTAGATCCATGGTGAAAGTTTGGTATCTATACTCCTAAGAATAGAGAGTTTAAATCAACCATGATAAAGATATGATGGTGTAGGCATATAAAGGATAATAACGACAATCTGATAGCTGGGAATACATATAATATATTTTTGGATGCTAAGGAAATTGGTATGAAGATCCAAGAAAAAAATAAATATACTGTCAAGGTGTTAGTAACCATGTAAATAAACCTAAGTCAATTTTGGGCATTGTGGTCGAAGTCCTCAAGATAAATGGGTATTACTATTGAAACACAGAAACTAAAAATGAATAAAACTCATTTATAGATAAATTAGACTTGACTAATATAAATACTGAAGTATAAAGTGATATATACATGATATATATCTAAATAGTGTATAGTGTTATTAGAAATGAGGATAATGGGCATGATTCCGTATGTCCCTAATGATGAGTGATTATGTAGTTTACACGATTGTGTATAGGAGTAAGAACATTATTAATTATATTACTCCTTGATAATGTGAGGCATTATTTTGATTCGGTAGAAATTGAATCATGTAATAAACTGTAAAGAACGGGAATTTATGTATCTAAAGCATTGATTATCTTATATTTGGAATAGTTAGGAATAAGTGAGTATTATTAGATCTATATTTGATCTACTATGATACTGTGGGATAGGCATTCTAGATACAATTCACTAAGTGATAAAGACAAGAGAAATAGAATAGTCTATCATGTTTAATTTATTACAGATATCGTGTTTCCTTTTAGGAATCTTGAGAGGTCAACTCACTACCGCCATTACGTGGTCATATCAATTTAATGGCATTCTTCATTATTTGAATAATTCCACTTGACAGTTATACTGAGTTCCCTTTTTAAGACCTTAAAATGTGGGGTGATTATTGTTTAAGTACAATCTTGTTAAAGTTATAAGGTCAGATGAAACCCCATGAGATGGTACCCCGATGCCAACATATGATGGCTATAAGAAGGGAAGCAGTCTAATAATGATGTGAATTGTTACAAAGATACTTACTTTCCAATAGGTATCATAGAATGACATCGAGGTACACCTTCATGTAGTTTAATCCACACTTGTACCTTGTACAAGACTTGTAGCTGTTTACAACATCATTAACTATAAATCCATATAACTGAAAAAGTGATTAAGGTGAGATGACAATATTCCAATGACGAGTGTTCCATCATGCAACCGATCATGGTATACATGACTCAAAAACCTTGTGCAAGGTAGTGTAACTGCTGATTATATTGTCAAGATTTCACCATTATCTAAGTAGTGAGATGCCTATGGATTTCATAGGTGGAACCCAGGTACACACTTATGGTATTATCACTTATATATCATTATCTTGTTAAAGGAGAACCAAAGGGATACATTTTATGTATGGCTTGTAAAGAGAATTGAGGGAGAAAAAATAAAGTTCAATATTCTTTCATAGAGCTACACATGGTTCATGATAGTTATCAGAAATGGATTGCATTAAGACTTATGTTGGATTTAAATATATGGGTATTTAAATCAGCTACATGAGGTAAGATGATAATTTTTTTAAAAAAAATCTCTAAGATTGAAGTGCAAAAATTGCATGTTACAGTGAGTGACTTTGAGTGCTTACAAATGTGGCAAACAGTCCCCTAGACTTATTACGAAGCTTCATACCTATAGATAGTGTTTCCCTAATGAATGTGTACAGGTATTTTCAAAGTGTACGGAGCTTTGGGTTCCTTTTGTGCTAACTTTTGCAATAGGACTCTGTGAGATTTATAGGTTACAAATGAGGCGAGTCTCACTTGCTTATACATGCTTTTGAAGGTGATGTCAGTTACAAAGGTCGAATGAGGAGAAGTAAGTGACCCAAAGAATAATGTGCAATGGAAAGTTCGGGACCAAAGTGACCAAGGTCATACACTAGGGTCAGGACCATACAGACGTTCCTGCCCCTATTGTATGTTTTTGACCCTTAAGGGATAATCTGACATGTGAAGCTTGGAATCTTATAAGTGGATTTTATAAATGGATTTCATGCATTCAATTCTCAAAAACTATAGAAAAATGAATTTGTACAAGCAATCAAGCTATAAAAGAGGCCTATAGATGTACCGAATGAGAATGGGTAAAATGCATTTATTTGAGCAAGAGAGCAATGCCAAGACTAGCAGTGTCAAAGAGTAGAACTATCAAATTTGAGTGTCTACACCTATGGGTATTATTGGTTTTCAAACTTGCACCTGTGTCTCAGATTTGGAAGAAACGAGTCATTTTTGACAATAATGGAACCATCTCCAAGTTGTGGGACCTTACACACTTGAGATGGATCTCCAGAGAAGGTCGGTTCCTCTATCTATTTCTACTACTACTGCTACTCCTAATCCTGAAAGAGAAAACTAAGCTAACAATGCCAAAGGACCAGGGATAGAAGGATAACAGAAAGGAAATCTAATCCAAGGAAGGTGATAACACCAAAAAAAGAGGGATGAATACCATCTTTTCTGAGCAAAAATGAAAGGACAAGGCATGAAATAAGGCTAGGCACGTGTAGCACAACTAAAACACATTTACCATATCAGTTTCATGTAACACAACTAAAATGGAGCTACAAGGGACATAGAGTGAAACAAAAAGCATACAATGTAAAAGAAAGGCAAGGAGAAAGAATACAAACATGCTTAGGACAAAGAATAGTCACAAAACGATGCTTCCATTATTTCCATAAATGTACAGAACCGTTACAATGGCAAAAGAGGCTGATATCCACATGCACGAGCCAGATATAGAGGTCTGCGACTCAGAATACAGAAATATGAAGTCCTTATCAAAGTGCGTAAGGATCCAAAGTGTCTAACATTAATAATGAGCCCAGCTCTTACATTTATAGATGAATCAATGGAAGAAGAAGAGAAGGAGGGAAAATCTGGATTGGAAATACAACCACGAACAAGAAGCATTCAATTCCTACAAATCCACTTGCAAATCTTTCAAATATGTTTCCCCAAGTCTGTTTGGCATGTTGGAGAAGGAAGGTAGGAGAGCAGATCAGATCAAATCAGGTGGTTGGAGCAATCAAATTTATTCATCAATTCCCAGATTGACGTTTTCCCACCTTTCATCTACTAGATCCACCAAGAATTTGAATTTAAATGTCTAGCACTGTAGCCCACGTCAACATTTATCGATTGAGACTGGGCACGTGCCGATCGGAGCTCTGTAGCAAAAGATATGGTTGTCAGAATATTGTTAGAGTCGTCTGCACATGTAAGACACGTGGCGTGCATGGATTGGCTGGAAGGACAACCAAATGTGCAAATATTCTTGTCATTTCTGCCACGTGTCACTCATTGATTTGTTACAAGGGTTTGGCACCCTATTTGCGCGCTTTGATAGGTTACGTGTGGCACACTCAAGTGTGTCAGAGAATGATGTGGCATAGAATAACACTAAGGAGGGCACAAAATTATGCACATAGAAGAATGAGGTGTGGGAGAAAGAAGGAAGGCACACGCAATCGCAACGCACGCAGAGGAAATGAGGCAAATTGGTGAGCAAAAAATGTATGGTCAAGGCGTAACTATTACAAAGTAATGTGTGGGGCGCATGAGAGGGCTAGGGACTTAGTTGATTGAAGCAAGTGCAAGGTGCATGCACAAGATGAATATATACTAGGAAGAAGGTGAATGCGTAGAAGATGTGCAAGGTAATAGTGGAACAAAGAGGAAAAGGAAAATGGAAAGGGGAGGGAAGAAGGCATGAAAAGGAAGGGATGCGCGTAGGGCACATAGAGCTGTTATCCAAATAACTCTCCTAGTTATCTAGACAAGTGGTACCTAATGGCACTTTATAGAAATGTTGAAGGCTTCAAATGTACTATAAGCATGATCAATAAATGTGTCTCTTCACAGAGTGTAACATATGCATTAGTATTTATATAGAAAATTAGGATTTTGAGAGAGACTGCGTAGAGAGTATAGAGCATAGTGGGAGAGTGCATTAGTGTAATAATGTATGCGAAGTGATATTGTAAACAATGGTATATGATAGTATACGTGACACTTTTGATGTAATTTTAATGTATATATATGAACAAAGAGAAGATAATTAATGAATTATTTGTGTTATGTATGTATATATTATGGAAACATAGGCATGCTTCATTTCCATTGAAGTAATCTAATAAGTAAACAGTATCTAGTAAATTAATATATTCCCTTCTGTGTTATATTAATGAGATAACTCGAACGTGTGGAATCACATTATGAACTAGTGAACAATTGCATAATTTATGTCAAAATTTCATGGTTTTTTCTAGGTCTTTGCTAACTTATATCCACGGGGAGAGTGGCGGAAAGTGGAGGATGGAAAAAATAATAAAAGCAAAAAACACACAATCTTTTTAGCATGCATATGTTGTGTGGAAACAAGATTAACATA
Source organism: Taxus chinensis (assembly GCA_019776745.2). Classification (NCBI taxonomy): domain Eukaryota; kingdom Viridiplantae; phylum Streptophyta; class Pinopsida; order Cupressales; family Taxaceae; genus Taxus; species Taxus chinensis. The sequence continues at coordinate 720,186,973 of CM034150.1, forward strand.
GAGACTTATGTCACCCTCTTCTAAATGGGGGTAGGAACCTATGGGATGCTAGATGGGTAAGGGGGGGTCTAAAAGGACGTGAATTTCAAAATAATCTAGTTTAATAATTGGGGAAAATTGACATTGCAATTATAAGGTATGTACCAAAATAAAGTGTCTACTCACTGCGATATATGTAACCTATAAAACAAACTTTCTTCTCCTTGTCGTAGATTGGAAACAATCTAAAACTTAATATCTTTTTAGGTTCATGTGTTGAGGGTTACCTAGGTTTTTTAGAAGAGAGAAAATGGCTAGAAGAAATAAGGGGATGTAATGAAACATGAAAAACGTAATGCTTAATTTAAACCCATTATGAACAAAAAACAAGTACACTAAAATCATGCAATTTAGCAATTGATAAATTCCTTGGGACAATCTTTGTTTATTTTAGTTGATATTTTTCCTCTATTAAATATACATAAAATACATCTCTTTTCATTAAAAAATGGGTGAATGGAATCACGCACCGAAAGAGGACATCATATGAACCCGGAGAGTCGAGAGAAAACCCTAAATATCTATAAACACCAAAAATATAATTAATGTTTTTTAGATAAAAAGTAGTTAAAATTCATTGGGAAATATCGATACTTTTTATATTGGAACAAGTCATTATATTAAATAAAAGAAAATCAATACAAGATGATTACAATAAAAAGGTGGGTTGATCAGGATCACAACCTAGTATCCATGTTGGAGATAACACACGACTCACCAGCAAACCAATAAACCACATGTAGAAACAAAAAAGACCAAGATTATATAACAAAAATAAACACAAGAGATCCAAGAAAAAGAAACAATGAAACTACAGGGAGGTGATGGATCATCCTTGGGAAGGAGGGACCCCAAACAAAAAGGGTCCTCCAACAAAAGATCTGTGATCGAACTACCCATCAATATTTTGAGAATCACCTTACACATGCAAGGGCACCATGATTCCCCATCATGGTGTTGGAAACCCAACAATAGTAACATTTCCTTGCACTAGAGGTCCAATATGGAAGGACCAACAACAAAATTTCCCTAAGGTGGTGGCAAGGTGGATAAGTGGCCAAAAATAGGGGATGATAACCAACTACGTGAGCGGCTTCGCCGCTTAGTAGGAGAAGGGCCTAGTTGCGGAGGATCTAGTAGAACATGGATCATGGTGCAAGGGAAAATTCCTAGTGATTCAAAATATTCTATAAACGTTGAAACTGAAAGAAACCTTCTCAGTTTGTGCTTGGATATGAAAGCAAACAATAGAAATAAAAATGACTATATCATTTACAAAAATTGTTGTATGAGATTATAATTATTAAAATGTCTATATTAATGGATTTTCATACTTGATAAATAATTATAGCTTTAAATTTTCCAAATAAAAGTTATAGATGTTGGCTAATGGGAGCGGTCTAAAAAAATTCATTTTCCAAGTGAAAGGCTCTTGGTGGAAGGGCTAGAATAAGGAATGAAACTAAGTATGAACATATATGACACGAGGGCAAGCCCAAATAAGGTATTTTAACAACTTGTGTCTACTATAGGGAAGACATTTGGGACTCAAAACACCAATGTGCTTAAGTATTTCACTTATAGAGAACTTGGTAAAAAAGACACCACAAAAAAATGTGTAATTTTGGGCTCAAATGTTAAATTTCTAACTTGATTGAGGCGAGAGAGCCATAATATGGGAGATGAATTTATAATCAAATAAGAATTTAATCTACAGATATCATAGGAGAAGCTACTCATAAGTTGGTGATGCAATTTAGGAGAATAATTTTTGAACGAAGTGGACCAACATTTCACCACCAGTCTCACCACTAGGTAGCAAGAACATGAAGCCCAAGCTTATGCAACACGACATCTAAAAGAATTTCTTGAATCTTTGGAAAAAATAGGTCTAAATTGATAAATTTTAACTTTTATTTAATCTTGGGCGACAAAATCAATTCTTTGAATGAGACTAGGTCGCGAATGGTAGTATTTCCCTTCTAATAAAGTCTGAGCACTTTGATATCAGACATTTCTGTAAGAGGAATGCAATATACAATCATTATAGGAAACCACTAGATGTTATTACTAAATGAGATACCTTATTTGAATTTTTCACTAACCCATCTCTAATATTGCCTAACAACCTCATTTTCTTTCTAGAGACTTTTAGCCAAAAAATATCCTTATGAGCAACATATGTAAGCCAACATTTCTCCAACAAAAAATTCCATAAGGCGCACTGAAAGATATGTAATGTCTTAGAAGAATTTTCCAAGATTCATCACCTTCAATAGTTTTAACAACCCATTTGGTGCGTAAGGATTTGTTTTCTATGTGAACATCAATGATGCCCATGCCACCCTTTTTTATGAGGAATGCAAAAGAAATCCCAAGAGACTCTTTAGAAGCCTCTAGTTTGTTTTCCATTGCCCAAAGAAAATCTTTAACGAACTTGCTTAATTTGTCATAGGATGCCTTAGAGGGGCCCAACATGATGAGTAATACATATAAGTAGCAATAAGAATCTCGATTCATACTTAGAATTTTATTGCCATAGTGAGAGGTCTTGAAATCCAAAAAAAAGATCTTCTTCTCGACTCTATCAAGAACATATTGCCACAACTCAAAAGGTGTACTATTAAAAGCAAAATCAATGCCAAAAAGTTTAAATTTCAGTCCTTGTTGGATTCAATTCCATAAAAAGTATTTGAGACAATCCACCATGGAAGAAACATGTTTTTCTTGTAACAAAGATATTTGGTCCACTATAGATTGGACCCTAAAGATTTGTAGAAGATATTAAGGCACTAAATAGTTTCCTTGAAGATGACTTCATTTTCAGCAAATGTAAGAAATTAATCATTTGTGAAGTGATCATTAATGAGTTGGCAAGACGATCAAGGAGGGAAATACCCCGAATCATCCCATGTTCATCTCGGTGAGCAAGAAAATACATAAAGGCTTTAGTTGCTAGAACATAGAGTGGTGGAGCCAACAGAAAACATCAACTTGAGAAAAAAATGTTAAGGTTATCATTCCTATGACCATTGATAGTTAGACAAGCTGAGGCTTCTAAGAAGAGAGTTTGTACAACCCAAATAATGTTATTATCAAAGGCAAGAACTTGAAGCATGACGAGAATGAAAGGCTATTCAATACAATCACAAGATTTTTCAAAATCCGACTTGAGAAAGAGAGTTCATTTTCGAAAATCTTGGGCCCATTCCATACCTTACCACACAAAAAATGATGTTATTTAAAATATATAACCTTTTAATAAAGTGGGTTTTCTTAGGTCTAACAGTGAAAAGTAGGAGGTGGTGAATGGAAAGCGCTAAAGCCTTTGCAATGAATTTGTATGAGACATTCAGCAAGGTGATAGGACACCAACTAGTAATAAGTTTAGGTTCTCTAGCCTTAGGTATGAATTTGATCTTTCCTTTATTTTAATAATTTTACTTAAGGATTTTGTGTTTTATGCTTCATTGTAGCCTTGTAGAAAATTGAGGCCAACCAAGTGTTAGGTAGCTTTGAAAAAATCATAGGAAAACCATCAATTCATGGCGCTTTATTATTGGCCATGTATTACACAACATCAAAGAGCTCATCCAACGTGAGTGGGGAGTCACATTAAAGTCGAATCATGGATGAAAGCTTACATGGAACCACATCAAGGCATTATTGCAAAGCTTGTTTCCTTTCTTCATCCATCTCCTAAGATTAGAAAACCATTTTGTAGTGATCCGCAAATGTCGAAGAAATCTTTGCAAGCTAGTGAGTCGACTATGAGTTGTCTGGATAGCCTCAATTTGCTCTCTGGCTTGACTGGCACAAAGGGATTTGAAATTTCTTTAGAGGCACTATCCCCTACCTTAAGCCAGTGTGGGCAAGAACAAATATGCACTTCTTTGGTATCATGACTTTCATTGAGTGTGATATTATGTTTAATCTAACCGCCATGGATTGCAATTAAGGTATTCATACTTTTAAATTAAAAAATCTAATAAAAATTTCTCTAGGAAAAGCAACCAAAACATAACATAGTACTAAGTGACAAGTACTAGCAAAGTAGTAGGAGGCGGCAAAGAATCATTTGAGTTGTCTCATTAGCCACTACCACAAGGTGGATTTGACATATCACACATTGACTCCGACGTATCATTATATTTTTTGTCTTTGTTTCTTCCTATTCAATAGGCCTTGCAGAGGAAATCACAAAGGTTATCCAAAGAAACTTGAAGTGTGGTGGCATCACCCACCCATTAGCATCAGGATCCATGTGACCAAAATGACAATACTAGTATTTTTACTGAAATACAATGGTTAAGATCAACAGGGTGAGAAACTCCTCTCTCTGTTACAAGAACAACAAAACCCACAATCCCAATAGCCATGACTTCAAGAAGGCAACCAATGCGAGACTTTTTTTTGTTTTTGTTTTGTGCCTACACTTTAAAGAAAAGTGAGGGTGGAATAAATGAGTAGGAAGTGGAAAGTCTAAGATTAAGACATTTTGGGGAGAAGAAAGTAGGACGGAGAGTACAAAGTGGAGAGAATTTTGGCCCTTGTATTTGGTTTGTTTGGTCAAAGTCCACATTGATGCAATATTCTACGAGTAGAAGTGGAATGAGGCGTGGAGTACTCTAAGCAAGTTGCACAAATATATTTATTATCCACGCACTGCCAACCAGCTTGTTTGAAGGCACAACTTTGACTTGGTGAATTAAGTTTTAAAACTACAATATGAGCAACCTGTTTTGACTAAACACCATTGAAACTAAACAATACTCATTAAAAAAAACTTGAAACACCCATTACAAGGCATGAACGGGAGAGCCTCCATGTGCAGGCTTTTAAGATACAACTCTGATTAATAGAGGGAAACGTCAAATCAATGCATAATATAGACAACATAATAATACATGCAAACTCTTATATATAATATAGGCATCACATAGGTTGAAGATCATGGTGCCCACCATTTCGTAAGCACCAATCTATATCTTATAACTGCAAATGGAAAGGATGCCATCATCACATATCCATTAATAAAAGTGGTAGAGAAGTCCAATGATAACCCTCGGAAGGGATATAGTGCTAAACCCATTATTATATGGGAGAATTTCAGAGGGAAATTTTAATTTTAATTTTTTTAAAGAGGTAGATAGTGCCACTACTTATTGAAGTTAAATTTTATTGGAGACCCCATAATTGGAGTTCGATGATGGGATTGAGAGAAGAATATATAATGTGGGTTAACTTAGCGACAATCCTTTAGGGAATTTAGGTCAGAAGCAGGGTTCTAATCTTGAATGTACTATTGCACGTATTAATGAAGGAGATATGAACTCAAAACCTCAAAATTGTTAGTTTTTTAATTTGTCAATACATCACCCCTTGAGAAACATTATATTGTTAGTGTGTTAGTGGTTGATTGACATGTAAGTTCAATAATTTAACATGTTGGTTGTTTTGAGATTGTGAAATCGTGTAAGAAGAAAGGGAAAGGCAAGCAATAAACTTACCCACAACCAATCAGAGGTGTTTATCAAACATGTGTTAGAAAATTGAAAAAATAATTGTGAACGTGTTGGTTGTTTTGAGATTGTGAAACATCGTAAGAAGAGAGGGAAAGGCAAGAAATAAACTTGCTTATTCCACACTCAACCATAGGCATTTATCAAACATGTGTTAGAAAATTGAAATAATAATTGTTGTCAAAAGTCAATTTGTCATTAAACTTAGTAGATTTTTTTATGAAAGGCAACATTACGTACACTGTTTTGGGGTGCATTTTATACATGTTTAAAAAATTACATACACAATAGTGAGTGGTTTTTAAAAGAAAAAAAGCAAAACATTATATACAAACTAAAGTGCAAATGCATGTGTGGTGCAATAATAGATTCCGAAATAAAATCTCAACAAAACAATTAGATGACAAATGATAAACATATATAAAAAAAATTGAAAAAATTTAGGCAAAATTTTAATGGCGTGTTTGCCACACCCATCCAATCAATTGTTACATTGGTAGGAGAAGTAAATATAGTAAACTATCAACAAAGTGTCAGTGTATTATTGAGGTTGTTTGGGTTAGAAAGAGCCTACCAAAGATCAATGCTTGTGAGTGCAAAGGCTCCAACATCCAAAGAGAGATGAGGTTGGGAGCGTGTTCTAGTCAAATTTGGTGGAATGGATACCCCTTAATTCTTGGTACTAAACTTAAAAATAATGATTATTATGTGCACCTTGACACTAAACCTAAAAAGACATGTTATTCTATGCACATAATTTATGCAATTGTTATCTAATCTAGATTTTTCTCTGCATTCGTTAGTTTAGTGTCAAAGTCTAAGGGGTATTAGTTTCACCAAGATCACTCTTTCACACAGTCCCAACCTTACCATTTTTCAGTGTCTAGACCATTGCACTTGGTAAATTTTGATTCCTGATGAGTTCTTTGCGAGCCTAACAACTTTACCAACGACCATTACCAACAACGACACTCAATCAACATATTAAATTATTGAAATTGATAGAATAAAAAATAGACGTCAACGCTTAGAAAACAGATAACGAATCCAACGAAAGGAGAGACAAGAAGCAATTTAAAATCATCAAGAAACGCGGCCAGACCAAGTCAGCCAGAATTTAAAAAAACCCAAAAATTAGAAGCAAACACCTTTACTTATAACTTGCATCTATGAACATAGAACTCTAACTTGTTCGTTACCAAGCCATGGCGAAAGGGTATTCAGTAGCAATTTTATTGATATCCATCACAACAATTTTGTGTGGTGAGTTTTGTGTAAAAGCGAGCGACTTAGGGCTGAAATCAATAATATCCAAGAAGCTGTTTGATCAGATATTTCTGCATCGTAATGCCAATGCCTGTCTTGCTAATGGCTTCTACACTTATAAGTCCTTTGTGATAGCAGCAAGATCATACCCACAGTTTGCCAATACTGGAGATTTGACCACTCGAAAGGAGGAGGTTGCAGCTTTTCTTGCTCAGATCTCACATGAAACTACAGGTATCTATTTCATACATTGATCACTCGGTTGTGAAATGAAATGGTTTTAATTACGTCCATATGACTGAAATGGTTTTAAACATTATTCATGTATCAAAAAAACAAAATAAAAATTAGTTCTACCTAAACCTCATGGAGGTCTATGGTCGACAGGTTTTTCTGAAATTTTGTTGACTGTAAAACTGTCCAAAATACTTGTTCGTTCTTTTCAATGATTTTACGTAAACTTCACGCAAGTTTGCAGTCAACAAGTTGTCCGGAGTTCTATTGAGAGTAAGAGTAAAACAGTTGCTCGCCCCATCTATACACTGAGTTGCTCCACACAAATTTAAATTGTGAGAATGAACGTAAGTTACCAGTGTGTTCCAATTAGCATTCTGTGATTTAACAGTCAAACACAAGTAAAAGTGGTAACAGCCCACCACTTAAACGTTGACCATGAATTATCAACTTAACACACCTACTGGATAAGCTCTTCTAACCCATGACCTGCTTTGCTAACACACCCAAAATTAAAAATGTAAACTGAGATAACAACTTATTACATTGTGCCCCAATAAAGATTGTCACCTTTGTGACAACACATTTGAAATGACAGAATTTGAAATGTAAACTTACTCAGCCCCTAGCCTCTATGTAGAGGTCCAGATTAAAGTCTAGACAAAATATATTGCAATATGTACATGCATACATGTATACTATGTATTGCAGGTGAAGACTATTCTCCCGAGAGAATGTATTTATGCCCATAAAAATTAAGTTTTTGTTGTTGAAAAATACATTGTGTTTGTTGAAAAACAATCCACCAAGGACCTGCCCATACATAGGCATGCATGGATTTGATGGGGGCATGGGTCTTAGATGGTACATTCTATCTGGAGAATAATTGTCCCCTGCATTGTGAATCAAAAAAATTCAATTTTTGTTTTCCTAATAAAAATTATTGAGATCCATTTACTGCATGGCTATAGCTGCTGCAGAATTGCTAAATGGGTCGAATCATAAAGAAGATTCCTTCCATTACCCATCCATTTTTTGGGTTGGCAAAAACAAAAATTGTAACCAATGTTTATTGCTGTTTTGGCCTTTGCATTATGTATGAAAATCCCTTGGCAAGTTCTATATAAACCAACTAATCTTACCTGTTTACTTAATTAATTTTAAGATTACTCTTCCTTAATAATAAAATAATGATGTTGCAGGTGGATGGCCTACTGCTCCAGATGGCCCATATTCATGGGGATTATGCTTTAAAGAGGAAATCAGCCCTGCAAGCAATTACTGTGACACCACCGATAAAGAATGGCCTTGCGTGCCTGGAAAATCTTACCATGGCCGTGGCCCTATTCAGCTATCCTGGTAAGCAAAATCTTAGACCCAATTCAAAATGGCATCATTTAGTCTAGCACAAATAAAATTGTGCTGATTTAAAATCTATATCTAGTAGATTAATTATAACACATGAGCCTAAACAATAGGTGTGTCGGAAAATCAAATAGTATATTCCAGTTGACTGTCCACTATTTGACGTTCATTTATATCAAAAAGTGTTAAATATGCCAATCACTTAAGCATTGATCAGTTGAACACATTGGCTGGATAGTAGGCTCCAGTTAAAACAACTTACATGTTGAAAACGCTGCAAAGATGGGTGGGTGGTATCTCATCGACGTTTTTCCACCTAAGAATGATCAATGGCCCCCTCCTTTAGGCAGTGCTTCTTGTAAGCTATTTTAAATTGAACCCACTATCCAGCCAGTGCATTGGGGCCAGGGGGAGTCATAGCATATCTAGTTGACTGTCAACTATTTAAACACTTTTTGGTCAACTATTTAACACTTATTCATACCAAAAAGTGTTAAATATGAACCGGATAGAGGGCTCCAGTAAAAATGGCTTAAACTTGATGGTATTGTTGAAAAAACTGTAAAGATGGGTGGGTGGTATCTCATCGACATTGGAGGAGCAAAATGCCTGGATTGCATTTTCGCTGAAGAATCAATGGCCACCCTCCTTTAGGCAGTGCTTCTTGTAAGTTATTTTAAATAGAACCCACTATCCAGCCAGTGCATTGGGGAAGTCATAGCATACTCCAGTTGACTGTCAACTATTTAACACCCGTTCATACCAAAAAGTGTTGAATATGGGCTGGATAGTGGGCTCCAGTTAAACACAGCTTAAATGTGATGGTAATGTGGAAAACACTCTCTAGAAGGATGGGTGGCGCTTAGTCGTCATCGAAGGAATGGAATGCCTGGGTTGCATTTCTGTCCAAGAACAATCAACAACCTCCTCCTTTAGTGCTGCTGCTTGTGCTTAGTGTTTCTGGTCTCTACTGAAAGTTTGTTTGTTTATGATATGGGTATATCAATAAGAGTCCTAAAACTCAAAGTACAATAATTATTCTTTGGGCATTATTTTTTTCTTTTTCAAAGGGCAGCTGATTAACAAAATATGTATTTCAGGAACTACAACTATGGACCTGCTGGAGAGGCCATAGGATTCAATGGTCTTGGACGTCCAGAGATGATAACAGAGAAACCAGTCATTGCTTTCAAAACAGCTCTGTGGTTTTGGACTACACCTCAGCCTCCCAAGCCCTCCTGCCATGATGTTATTGTTGGGAAGTATGTTCCAAGTTCAAGTGATTTGCAGGCAAACAGATTGCCTGGTTTTGGTCTTATAACAAATATTGTCAATGGTGGTCTGGAGTGTGGAAAGGGAAATGATACCAGAGGGGCTGATCGAATTGGGTTTTATAAGAGATACTGCGAAGTGTTGAATGTGGATCCTGGTCAAAACCTAGATTGTGGTGACCAGAAGCCTTTTGCTTGAATTTAATTTCATGGCTATCATTAATTCAAAGTAATGTGCAAATATTAATTTTCTTTCAATAATTACACGGAAGCTAAAAGGCAATTTACAAGGATTTTTTTTCATAAAAGATTATCTGGTTTGAAATTGCCGTTATTTTTGTCTATCAATAAAAATAGCACATCTTTTAATCAGCATTGAGACATAAATAACACATCATTTACACCCAAGATAGAGAAAAACAACATCTACTGGGCATAGGCTTTTTTACAGTATTACTATTGAGTCAAAACTAGGCGGCTGAACCAATCATATCACATAATGAAATACAACTGCTATACATGTCTATTTTCCCATACAAATGGGATTTTTTTAGTGGGGGGAGGGGAAGATTCATGGAATGAGTGTTAAATAGTTCTAAAAAGATAAATTGGTTATCTGGTATTTGCTTCCGATAGTTAGTTTTTGTATGTTTTGATATAGAACAAGTTTACTCGATGATTGTAAAGTTGTTCATGTTTTGAGCTTTGTTCCCTTCTCTTGCAGCCTTTTTTGGCTGCCTCATTTTTTATGTTTTGTTTCAATATTAAAAAAAAGTTTTGACAACAAATACTATTATATATTTAGTATGTGATCATTGGGTATTATATGTTCCTACACATTTAATTTTGGTTCTTCATTTTGATAACATTGGTTTTGGCACTCTCAATAATGTAAATTTGACTTTTATCACATTTTTCTCCTCTAGTATCCATGTATCATCCTAGGTACCTCTATTTGTTATTTGTATTTAATCATGATTATCTCAATCTATATATGAACATCTCAAAAAAAATTGTAATATCTTTAAAACACAAAATATCAATACAAATTGATAACATAAATGATTACAAACATAAAATCAAATGTTAATCACAATCGTAAGTAGCTGAATCAAACCCTCACATATTTATATAAACCCTCAAATGCATCAAACAATAGATATAACATGTAGATGATCAATTCCAACCAATGTGATGTGCTGATTTGTGCATGAACAACAGTATCAAACCCTAGAGTAACAATAGATCTCAAGTATGTTTGTTGATTTGTGAATGAACAACAGTAGTAAACCTCATAACAATAATAGATCTCAAATGAACTTGTTGATTAATGAATATACAACAATATAATCCTTGGAACAACAATAGAACATGGGTGTACTTGCTAATTTAAATGAGAACAACGATATCAAACTCATATTACATTTAAAAACTCACAAAACCCTCCAACAAAGATGATATGGTAGTAGATATGGGCTACGAGAATGATGTACAACGGTGATGACGCTAGGAAGAATGATGGAGGTGTATGGTGGCGATGCATGATAGTAGCAAACCCTGAATAAAGTCTAATTTTTATAGTAACAGTAGTAAATAATGATTATTCTCGCTTTGGCACTCCAAACAATGAACATTGATGATGAACAACAACATATTCAATGATAAATTCTAAAAATCAACAATAACAATGACTTGCTTGCAAGTAAAATTTGATCCAATCCTCTTCATGATGAAATCTTCTATAATTTATCGTAGTCACATTGTAACAAGCTGAAAATGACTTCAATTCTTTGAGCACAAATGTAATCCCTAGGTGGAATCACTCTTATGGAAAAGAGGGTTTTTGTCCTCAAATCCAACTTTGGAAACCAATAGAGGGTATTCAAAGTGCTCAAATTGACCTAAATTTTTATAAGAATGTGGCTCTTGACATGCACAATAAACTTTCATTGTACTACAAGTATTGATTTCATCTTGGTACGGGACTTCTGATCCACCTCAAAATTCATGTAAAAAAAATCAAAAGGACTATAAAAATATTTTGGGTTATTTTTAGGCTTATTGCAGTCTTTTAAACTATAGAATGATTTATTCTAAACCTATTGATCCCTCAACTCCACACAATTATTACACATGGAGACATAATGTGAAAAAATTATTACAAACTAAGGATTTATGTTCTATGTTGAAAGAAACACAGATGACCTTTCAAAAGCAATATGAACAATTTGTGTATAAGAACAAAAAGGATGAATCAACAAATTTCATTGATGTACATGTTTTTGATAATATTTTTTTCACATCAGAGATTGCAAAATTTTAGCAAAGGTTGCTAGATTACGGCATCAAAACTTGTAGCAAGTTGTAGTCTAGCTTAAAACAGGGAATATATGAGAAGTTTCATTTGTGCAATAGAGTATATACCAAGATTTAAGAAAAGAGAACCATATCATAGCAATCTCATAATGCAAAATAGAATAAAACTGAGCTATGTCAAAACACGGACGAGAAAAGAAACAATATTGAAGTACTTTCTATTAGGATCCAAGATCAACCTTTTTACAATAAGATTACATAGATTTATACAAAATGTGATGACTATTGAATTACCAGTCCTTTCATCTCCTTCTCATCTCTTCAAAGGTTTTTTCATATTCTCTACCTATGCATAGAGAATCTATACATTATATCTTTTGTCTTATATTACTATATACATACAAAAGGATTGTGAAAATCATGAACTATATCCATGTCGGGTTACTATCCCATTTTACTATCCAACACTTTCATGGACTTAATAATTGTCTCGTCTCGAGACAAAAATTGCTTTTATTACAGTGTCGAATGGTGATTGCAATGTTGTACTTTAACTTACTACTATTTTGCAGTCGACACAAAGGATGTTGTTTACCAATTTTCATCCTCTACACACTACTTAACTTCCCTTTCAGGTTTTAAATTAAGTAGACTTCCCAAAAGACCATTCTTTCAGGTTTTCAATCTATGGGAACTCCCTCATAATTTTCCTTTACGGGTTTTCAGACTATACGAACCTGCTTATAGATATACCAAAATTTACGCACTTAATATATCTATCTAATTACCTTCCACAAAATTGTGATGCTCTTTTGTTTACTGATGTTGTCTCAGCCTACTTCGATTGCTCCATCTGTTGAGTTTGCTTGTGAGTGTGAATGGTGGTGGTGGCATTATGAGTGTGGCCTTGGCTCTTTGGAAGAATTATATGTGTGACAAAATGAACCTTGGTGTGTTATTCATTATCTGTGTAGTTGGAAGAATGACCTCTAGGTCTACCTTGTATGTATTCCAATATGTGAAGGATTCATTTATTCTTCCATAGTACATCTATAATTGTATGAGTACCTTCATAACTTCATATAATTGGTCATCCTTGGCCTATTGGGCAAGCTTGTTCATGAACTGGAATAAATGGTCTAGATATATTGAATGAGTTTCTCCAGTCAGTCTCTCATCCACTGTGCTTGGACCCCTGCAAAACTATTCCTTGTCACATTTTTTCCCATTCCCATAATCGTTCACTGACATTGTCCCTGGCTTACAGTGATGACTGCAAAGTCCATTTCAAGTTTTTGTTCCTCTGCCTCTGTCAACATTTTTTGGTGAATTTTTTCCCTCATTTCAATATCAGTTCTTATTTTCTCTCATGGAAGCCTGCAATTGTGTATTCCAAACCAAGAGTTCAAATGTTAGTTGTTTCACCTGAGTTTCAATTTGCTTAAGTATTTTGGCATACTCCTTGAGTATCATTATGGACATCTTTTACTTCCTGCTTAACATTGGCTACTTGTGTTGTAATAATTTTTAGACCACTTCATTTTTGTTCAGTTTTCCCACCAGTTGTACCAGAAGTGTTATCTGCATTGATTCGCTTGTGACTTGGTTTCCTATGGTGTCTGTGACCAACTAGGGATAGTGTTGTCCAACATATGACCTGAGATTGCACAAGTTTTTATCAGGTTCTTTTTTTGTTGGGCCATCTGTAGTGTAGTTGCTCCAATATTGACTTGCAGTGTGTGTACTCCTTCAAATCTGTGTTGTAGTGGAAATTATTCCAAATCTACTTTGACTGTGCTAACTATAGATTGGAATCTTGTAGATTGCACACTTGTTTGAGAAATTTGCGGGAGTACTACGTGAACATGGGATGAAGGGAGAATTAGCTTACGTTTTCATGTTGGCACGATTGATTACACTGTTCCACCCAAATGTTTGTGCATCTCCTTGGTTGTTTCTTCTACTTCTGATGATGTTGTGCTAGATGTACCAATCTTCTATTTTCTCTTGCAAATTTTGTTCCTCTACTACTCTCTTTTGTCCTCTTATTTTCTTCTTTTTCTTATTTCTTTCAGGACTTTCTTCTGCTTCCTTTTCTTTTTTCTTTTCTTTTATCTTAGCCGCGTATTCTCTTCTTCCTTTTATTTCTCTATCTTTATTTTGTTCTTCTCTTTGCATCTCCTCTTTCTACTTCTTTTATTCTTCTTCTTTCTTCTCCTCTTGTTTCTTCTTTTCTTCTTCCTCTTATTGTCTCCTTTTCTCATTTAAGGCCTTATGTACTTTAGCTCCTGCAATTTCTATCTTTCACTTCTCTTCTTCTTATTCCTTGTGCTCTTCTCTTCCTCTTGTATTTGTTGTTCTTCATTTTGTTGTGTGCACACTTTTTCTTCCACCTCCATCTGCTTTCAAGCATTATTGTTTGGCTATCTTCTTCTTGTCCAACTTTTTGTATTTGTTCCTCTACTAGTTGCACATTAGTTTTTGTTATGATTTCTTGTTCTTGCACTGTTTATGCAGTTGGAATTTCCATTGTGCCAGTTTTGGTTGGGTTACTTACCTCTTGTGGAGATGGAGGAGGAGAAGGTGTGCTTGGTATTTAGATTGCATCTTTAGGGATTGTGCTTTTGATTCTTCTTTTCTCCTTGACTTCGAGTCATCTTTTCTGTGTTCTGATCTCCCTCTCATTAGTAGAATTTTTTTTGTACCTGTTGTGTAATTAATTACCTTACTGTTGTTGGATTTCATCCTGTGTAAGTGAGGATATTTATGCTGTGTGTTGATCACCCCTGCCCAACATGGTTGGTTCTTTGACTACAGGTAGTTACACCACTCTAAAAGGGATTGTTTCACTTCTCTTATTTTTTAATGGGGAGACTAGGAATTCTTCCTCTAGGTAGTTACATCAAGTCCATGATCCTTTAGACCCTCTTGAATATTATGCACTAGTTGTTCTTGTGTCACATCCTCCCATACTACACTGATCATGAGAGGCTTAGGAATCGGTAAGAGTTGGACCCTCTCTTCTAGCATCATCTTCTTGCTTGCGGCTTAGTTCCATTGCGATGGATTTCCATGCATACCATTCGCATTGAATATACATCTTGAAGTGTAAATTTTTTGATATTGTGATTGCACGCGTTCTTTCTCTGTCAATTCACATTTATTGGAAATCCATATTGGAAAACCATCTGGGTAATATGGGATCTATTTCTGCCCTTGGTGATTTTCTTCTAGTCGATGTGATGATCAAATGCTTGCCTCTTTTCAACTTAGCTTCCCTTGTTGGCTCTTCCGTTGAATTGCGTTGTGGGTTGATCTTGATCAACAACTTCTATTTGTATCTCTCCCCTCAGTGGTTTCTTTGGACCTTATGTGCACAATGGTCAAGACACTTGTTGGAATCATGTCATGTTGTCTACTCAATTTGGCCTTGTTTATCTCCATGTTGATAAAAAATGGCAGTGGCTTAGGATGTTTGGAATTGAATACCTCTAATCACAATACAACCCCATCATGCAACAAAGTGATTTTGACATACGGGACTGTGTAAGTTCTTACCTCTCTGGGTACACGAGGGTTTTTGCGTTAAGTTTGTTCCCTAATTTTTAGTAGCTAGACTCCCTAGTAATTACATGTCTTCAAAAGTTGTGTATGGATTTTCTAGGATGAATTATGCAAATGTCTCATGTGGAAAGTAATCATTATCTACTTCTATAATGCCCTTGGGAGCCTTCGAGTGTGTGAAATAGAGTATAATTATGAGCCACTAGTACTAGAACACTTTACCTCATGTCTATGTGATATTTTGAGCATTTTTATTCACCTCATGTGTGATGATTTCAGGCTAGTTAAACTTTGCACCATCATCCCATATTCTTGTAATGATGTCCACTATGCCCAAAGATGTTTGTTTATTCCCCCTAGTTGTTTGACAATATCGTTCCACTATTAATTTTGCCAAATTTCTGACCGCATGGTTTGTGATGAATCCCAACGGAATGCCTCTACCTTTGTGAAAATGACCATAGACATTTGTATTTGTTGGATTGACATGAGGGGTCTTATGGTTTTTTACAGTAGGATAGAGATACCACAATTTGGTAGGCTTGTGGCTCGGACAACTATGGCTACGTTGATGGAAACAATATCCTTTTCAGAGAGCCATATGGATTCATTTTGATATTTGATCATGATTACCTATATGAGCTTAGGATGGTCTCCCATGTAAGGGATTGTTGTTATTTTTTGTGTAATCATTCCTCAAACTGTGTCTTTCATTACAATCTACTCTTATGTGGCTTCTGTTTGGACTTATTGTTTCTCTAACCCCCAAATTTTCAAGGCATGCTCTGTTATCTTGTGGTGGGATGGATCACTCCACCTAGTCTATTGGAGCATTGCAGAAATTCCATGTGTCTATTTTTCTGCATCTAATAGGGAGAGGAATGTGAATCCTTGTTCTTGCATCATTCCTTGTACTTGTGGGCTAGTATCTATGTTGAAGAGGTCCATTTCCTTGTTTACTTCTCTTTATTGTTTCTTCACACTTACTCTCTTTGTCTAGTACTTCATTCTCTTGTTTCTTGTTTGTTATTTCCCGAAAATGAGTTCTTGGTTAATTGGTTTGCTTTTTATACCCTTAACACTTTTGAAGTGGTCATTTTCGAACTATTTGATCGCTTGATCTACCTCCTTAATTGATTTTTTTTGCGGATTTCATTTTCTGCGAGATATTAGGCCTTTGATGTGTCGTTCGTACTACTAGCTAGATTTTGTTATTTTCAAATTTTTGAACTTGGTTTTTTTGTTTTTATTTCTTTCTTATTTATTAGTGCATATTTCCCAGACTTATTGGATTCATTCCCCTTTTCCCCCTTTTTACTTCACATCGTGCTCAATGGTGATATTTTTTGGATCCACACTAACTTACATATACTCACAGACACTGATTAATTACATAAACATCTAATCTCACAAAACTTGAAAATTTGAAAAACTTCCTACTCTAACCACTGTGTTGAGGCATTTATTGTCTTCTTTGATACTTTGCACGATTATGCATGGTAGGATTTTAGGATACATCCATTTATTCTTCTATGAAATATATTTCCTTTTAGATCCCACAATGCTACAGTGCCCTATTTCGTGATGTGATGGACAATATATGGGCCTTTCCATAGATTATGCGTAATTTACCTGGGTGTGCGTTAAACCTGCTTTCATACACAAAAACCTTTTGTTCTATTTAGAACTCAATACTACATACATTGCATTCATGTTAGGCTTTCTGGATCTATTTGTGTGTTTCTTGATTTCATTGTGTCGTTGCCTTGTATTCCTCCATTGTTTCCAATCTAACAATTTAATTTCAGTGAAGTCTTTATCTGTTGGTGTGTATTATTTTCCACATCATTAGGTGAGTCATCTCACTTAGGTGAGATTGTAGGTCCACATGTCATTTAGGGGTCATCATGAGATTCTCTTACGCGTTAGTGTGTCATATGCGTCATTGGGAGTTACACTTCTATTCTGGGAATGTAACTCCCCCTCTCCACTCGAGTTGTCATGACTGCAACATTGGGGGTTACTCAACACCTCCTATTTGTACACCCTTTTGGATCTATGAGATAGAGGAGAGTTTTGTGGCTTACCGAGGTTCTGCCCATTTGTCGAATCTTTACATACACATTCAGTTGATGCTCGCTCCTCCCGAGATCTCTTCACACTTTCGTTCGCACGTCTGTTGATGTGCACATCGTCCCTTGTGATCCTCGCTTCCGGGTTTTAAACCCTCTTACATGGTATCAAAGCAGATCTTGTGGATGTGTGCACTCTTCGGTGTTAATTGTGCGGTTTCCAACTTCCGGCGTGATATTCATATTCTCGTGCGTGTGTCGTAATGGAAATTTGGACCATGCTCTTCTTGCATTGATTTCAGGGCGTTTATACCTCCATTTGGGTTGTTGTTTGAGTTTCTGGTGTTTTTCGAGATTAGAGTCTTTGACTGCTCGATTCTCTAGGTTTGCATGTGACTTTGAAGGTGTTTTTATGAGGTGTATTGTGTTTCAAGGTGTTGACTTGAGTTCTGTGTGTTAGTTTTGGGAGTTGTTTTTTTTTGTGTGAAAGAGTTGTCTTTAAAGGCCAGCTTGGCCCCAGCTTGTCGAATAACTCACCCAACATTCCTTTTTGGCTCGGTCTGAGTTGTGGTCTTCTGCTGCGGGTTCATTTTGCAAAGTCTTTGATAGTGTTTATTTTGGTGGTCCGTGCACCGTCTGGTTTGCATGCCTCGGCCCTCCGTTTCTGCATTGGTCTGCTCTTTGCACTTTGGATCCTTGCTCACCCCGGTTGGTGTCTGCCCTTGCTCGAACTGTGTAGCGTTTGAACCTCAAGCTTCGTCTCTACGTTGAGTTTTGCTGCTCTGCAACTCCCTCTTGCCATGTCGATCAGGCGCTCTACCGTGTTCTCTACATGTCTTGCCCTCATTCACGGTTAGCAACTTAGGCATCGTCCTACATTTGCTCCTTCTGGCTCTCCACATGCTTAGACTAGTTCGTGGTTCCCTAACCGTCCGCCGTTACCTCTGCGACTACAACGTTTTCCTGTCACCTGGTCTCTCCCTGTCCGGCTCACACATGGCTTCGAAACTCTATCGACCTCAGAGCTCAAACCACAGCCGTTGCATGGATTTCCTGGCGCTTTGACCACCGAATCCTCTAGCTCAAATGCCCCTGATCCACGTGGTGAGCACACCTGCCTTCCTTTGACCCAGACGTGGACCACTTGCATAGAACTTGGCACACTTCTTGAACGTGTTGATGTGACTCGGCATTCAATTCAGTCATCGTAGTCCACGTGGACCTTCCACCAGCTCGGTCCAACCTACACTTTCAGCTTGGTCAAACCATGCTCCCTTTTAGAATTGTTTGCAGGTTAAAACAATCCCCCTTTTTTAACGTTTTGAGGAAAAACATTCCTTGTATGGCATTGTAATAATTTTTGGGCTCTATTTTGCTTGTTTTAATGTCCTTCATTCGCATGTCGAAGATGGGGGGCGAGGTCCGGGGTTGGCAGGAAGCTAATCCCCCTCGCAAGAAAAACAAACCCTACTTTAAATATGATGCCATTTCCAACGAGTACCCACACGATACCCTTTGCACCCATTTCAAGCATTTTTTTAATGTGTTTGCAGCATTTATTGGCATTTTCCATCAGTTGCGGGAATTGTATTTATGCTATAACTTTTGACTCGTTGCTCGTTTTTTAGCACTTCTTTAGTCAAAGTTGCATGATTTTTCACACATTACATGATGGAATTGTTAGTTTTGTAAATGCACTACTTTATAAAGTGCCACATTCTTGGGGGGTTGACTAGTACTCTTGGGTTTTCACATGCAGACGCACTATCGGCCAAGTCCGACGTCTTACTTTTGTGCACCTTGCACTTTTTCCACATCATGGAGAGTGCTCTTTCCAGACTTGAACGTCGTAGGACCGCCTTACAGCCTCCACCACTTCTCACCGGGAGAGGGAACTATTCAGCTTGGCGTGCTTCCATGGAACGTTACTTCGCCCATGAGGGTCTTTCACCCTTCTTGCTTGGGCCAGTTCCTGCACCCGTTAATCATCATCATCTGGAGGACTTCCTTGACACTTGCGACCACATCTTTGGTCACATGATGATGCATGTCTCTCATTCTCTCTGGTTTCACGTGACAGACTCAGATCCACCTCACCGTGTCTGGAGCATTCTTCAGTCCCTCTATGGAGACCATTCACATATTATCGTTGTTGTTGCTACTGATGATTCAGTTGTCTCCTCTTCTTCGTGTGATGACAATTTCACTGACACAGACTCGCTTGGTTCTACTTCTGATGATGAGGATTGTGCACCCAGTTCTGATGTCGAGAGTACTACAAAGGACTCTTCTCCTCCTCTCACTATTCCAGAGAGTGTTGACACTTCCCACATCTCATCAAATATCGAGCAGTCTCCTTCTCAGTCTCATACAGTCATCACACCTAACTCTTTTCCACTTCCTATGTGCGAGGCCCCTTTCACTCCTCTACCTTCATTGGATGACTCATACTTATCTGACATCGCTCTTCTGTTTGTTGAGCCCCCTCATTGGGACGAGTATCTACCTGACCTTAGTCGTATTTTTGCAGAGTCTACTTGTGATGCACTACAAGTTCTGCATCCATCTATAGGTGTTTTAGAGGAGTTCATCACCTTTGTTGTTGGGAGTGCCCCTTCTGGGACTCTTACCACTTCCACTTTTCTGGAGACCTTCATTGATCAACCCTTGCTTGTGGATCCATTTTCTGTTGTGGGGGATGTTTTGTTGCCTTCACATCAGTTGGACATCCTTTCTACAAGTGTTCACTCTTCATACTCTGATAGTTCTACACTCGTGACATTACCTTCGGTTCCTTCGCACTCACTTGCTAGACCCATGTCACACTTTCGTGGACTAGACTCAGAGTTCTTCATGCTACTGCCTTCGGTTTCCTTCGTGGAGTGGGCAAATTTTTAGCACGTCATTTTTGTCCTTCCTAAGGGCAGGCACACAGTTTGGTGCGGGTGGCTCTTCTTCAATCCAGAGGCAGAGGATCTCGTCACCGACATTCTTTTGGGAGACCTCCTAGAGCTACAGAGTTCAGATCCGTCCATGGCATCTTCTACATTCCTCTCGTCTCCCTCTTTTTCTCTCTTCTTCTTCTTTCCGAGAGATTGCCTCTTTGTACATGGGTACCTTTTCAGGCTCGTCTATAGCGGGGACCCATCTTTGGCATCTTTCTTAGATTAGAGAGTGTTTTGTTCTCTTGTGGTGGATGTTTTTCCCACTGGGTTTTCCTTCACTGCTTGGGACTTCTTCTTGTACGTGGGTACCTCATTAGGCTTTGTGCTGGGACCCATTTCTCGTTTCTGACTTGCCGCCTCATCCTAAGTTACAATGAAGGGGGGGTGTTGGTGTGTATTATTTTCCACATCATTAGGTGAGTCATCTCACTTAGGTGAAATCGTAGGTCCACGTGTCATGTAGGGGTCATCATGAGATTCTCTTATGCATCAGTGCGTCATATGCGTCATTGGGAGTTACACTTCTATTCTGGGAATGTAACTCCCCCTCTCCACTCGAGTTGTCATGACTGTAGCATTGGGGGTAACTCAACACCTCTTATTTGTACACCCTTTTGGATCTATGAGATAGAGGAGAGTTTTGTGGCTTATCAAGGTTCTTCCCGTTTGTCGAATCTTTGCATGCACATTCGGTTGATGCTTGCTCCTCCCGAAATCTCTTCACGTTGTCGTTCGCACGTCTGTTGATGTGCACGTCGTCCTTCATGATCCTCACTTGTGGGTTTTCGTACCCTCTTACATTATCTCCCAACTGAGTAGCTATTGTGATGTGGAATTTGGTACAATATATTCCATTGGCATAATTACTTCAATTCCATAGACCGCTAGAATGGAGTCTATGTTGTACTTCTCTTATAGTTGGTTCTATTTTCCCATAGAATTGTGGTTACTCGATCATCTCAATCATACATTTTCACATTGCAGATATTTGTTAAAACTTTTTCAAGAACTTTGTTTGTAAATTTTGCTTGTCCATTCACTTGTGAATGATATGTTGTGCTTTTATAGTGAGCAATCATAAATTCTTATGTGAGGATGTTAACGGTATTATGCAAAAATGTGTGCCCCTATCACTTACTAATTTACGGGGACATCCTAATCTAGTTATTATGTTTTCATAAAGGAAGTTAGTTGTGTCCCTTGTTGCGCAATTTGTTGTAGTTAAAACTTCTACCTGTTTTGTAAAATAATATGTTGATGTGATTATATATCTTTCTCTAGATCTTCTTTACAGAGAGTGAATTGGCCCACTAAATTATGTTCCTAATTGTTCAAATGGTTGCATCGCTAACTCAGGATTAAGAGGCATTTCATCCTTCTAATTTGGTTTCCCTACTCCCTGAAAAATGTCTCAACGTTTTACCACATGATGTGCATCTTGAAACAAGGTTGGCCACCATATTTTGCTTTGTAATAGATTTTTTGTAGTGAGTTCCCCTACAAAATTTCCTCTCACAATGCCTTCATGAGCTTCGCAAAGTAATAGTTCTCTTTCATATTCTAGCACAACTTTGTGCAATACTTCATCCTTACCTAAATCGTACAAAAATCCATTAATGATAGTATATGGCAAGGCCTTTGTAATCAATTGTTTCTTTTATTTCTTTTTATAGTGTTATGGAAAAAATCCTTGATGTAAGAACTATGTAATTTCTTCTAGTTGTTCCCGTATTGCGATAACACGAAATGAGTGTGCATATGTGGCATATTCATCTAGTTCTTTTGGTTCTTCTCTTGTTTTTATGCGACTCAAATGGTCTGGTTCTACATTTTCTCTTCTTGGTTGCACATTTATTTTAAACTTATATTCATCAACCATCTTGATATATGTTGCTGAAATAATTTTTCACAGTGCAGATTATTAGTTTTCACCAACGGTCATGTGACTATAGGGAGGCTCCCATTATTGAATGTAAACTAACTAAAACTATGGGGTGGTTTTTAGGCTAGGGATCACACAGGAATACTCCACTAAATCTGAGGCAAAGTGTTTCTACGGAGTGTAAGAGAGGAATTTGTTGTAAAGGGAGTTAAAGGGGAGTAAGAGAAATAAGGAGAGAGGGTTAATGTTATGAGTAGGAACTATCAGATTCTCACCAATAGTAACCATATTTAGTCCACATTCAATTAGAAGAACATAACAATATAAGAAATTATCAAGACTAACAAAATAGAGACACAAAACTCTGTAGATTCATTAATCAAGGACACAAAGTTCCTTCTTGGTTATACAAGATCGTTATGCTTGCAAAGATGAAGAGTAGGGAGGTTAGAGGAACACAAACAAAGACATAGAAGAAATATAGTTTTTATTTCTTGATGTAGTAGTGATACAAATCTCAACAACATACAACAATCAATAATTTCCAGCCACTTTTGGAATGAAGTGGTCATTCCAATTTATAGAATTACAAAATGTCGTTTCATCTCCTCCTACATGACTTTCCACCTTCCATCATCACTTATGACCTTTTTTGTTCGTAGGAAACAAAAGTGAGTCTTTTTTCTCATTACTTGAAAAGAGATCTTACAATGTTAAACTAAAAGTCACTTAAGTGAATAAGACAAAATAGTGAAAAAAGTACATTCTCAATGAAGAATTAGAATATGGAGGGAGAAGAAAGAAGAGAGAGAGAAAAGGTTTAAGAAGAGACGATCACTCCAATGAAGATGAATCCTCTACTGATGAAGAACAACACATTTTTGAACCTTGAGGGACAATTCCTGGAAATATTTCTTCGCCCTTGAATTCTTTACTGAAACGAGCCACAGCGGGTGCCACTTTTTCTACTTCTATAATATGAACATAGTTCAACACCTTTATCCATGTCTTGACAACATAATTGATATTCTTGCACTGATTAAACCATACCTTATGGTCTCCTATAATATTATAAATATAGCATCTGATGTCCGCAAGGGACTCTAAAGTATCTTCATTCAAGGAGAAAGGATAATTTGCTTCCTTCTTGATCGACTCTTGGAAAGGACCAACTAGTCCTTCTAATGATGAATTTTTAGTGAGCGGAAGAGATCCAAGCTTCTGAACATAGTTTTTGAACTTATCTAAAATATCAAAGGCATGTTTCCCACTATGTTCAAGTTCAGAGATGACATCGTTTATCATGTCATAAATTGCATTCAGTGTGCGGGTCAAAACTAGGGATAAGTTATTAATAATATATGTGAACACATTCCTACTCACAAGGGTGTGGGAATCAAGGAAACTCATTTCAGACACAAGTGGGGACACATTATCCCAATGATTCTTCTCTTTTTCAATATCTTCCCTTGTTTTCTTCACTTTCGAAACAGTTGTGAGAACATACTTGAACAAGGAGAGAACCTATGGTAGCAATGTCTTCCATTTCTTAAGAATATTTTCTACCAACTTGTTGTTAGCTCTTCCTTGCATTGTATATCCTTGCACCTTCTTGATCACCTTAGGGGGGAAAATACTGATGGGATAATTGGATTCTGCAAGAGAACACAACGTTGTATTAGGCTCCAAGAAATATTGAATGTATGTAGTGAGAGTTCTCACATGTTCCTCCAATTGTTCAATTTTTTGTTTGTACTCTTTATTCCGAGCGAGTATGTGGGCATCAAAATCCTTGAATAGATGAGCATCACCTTTGTGTGTGGCTTGACCCAAAGAGATGTGGGTCAACATATAGTCCTCATGAGTCATTTCTTCCATAGGTTTTGTAAATTTTATCCGAGAGAGCTCCACATACTGAGATCCAGAATCTCTAGAGAAGAAACATGAGGTCACTTGGGCTTTCTTTCTTTCTTTGGTTCTCAATATTTTTGTAATGGCTCCAAATTCAAGCATTACATCTTTTTGTATCATTCTTGATTCACTTCCAAGCAACTCTTGAATCCATGAGAATGCTTTTGTCGAAGTAGATGTGAATTTGAGTAGAGTGTTACTTTTAGGAGCTTGGTGAGGGATCACATCTTATTTATGATGAGAAGGTGCTGTCACCAAAAAAGACACACTTGGATGTCAATGAAGAATAGGAGCTTGTGATGGATAAATTTCACCTAGATCAAGAGGCTCTATGGGATCCTCAATGACCTTATCCTTCTTATGAATCTTCTTATGATGAGGAACTTATGTATGCTCTTGTTCCATCATATTTATCTTTGAAGACTTTTTTGAATGAATGGAACCCATGGCCTTTTCAGTTGTCTTGAAGGAAGAATTGTGAGAAGCTTACCTTTGTGGAGACAACATACTACCTGACTTGATGAAGTAATCTATCTTTCACTTGAACCACTCTTTTGATCATTGGATCACTGTTATGGTCCTCTCTTTGATATCATATGATTCTCATATGTTCCATGGTGTGAGAGGAAGAGAGGAAGATTTTTTTGCTTGATATTCAAAATCAAACAAGTCTGAATCATCATATTTCATTTCATCCATGAGCTGGTCAAACTCAAAATATCTCATTTGGTTTACCGTCATCCATATGTAGTCTCTTTTTCTAACTTCAATTTCATTTGTCTAGTTGGCCCAATATTCCTCAATTTGAGGTGTGTGATGCAATCCTAGAAATGTGAAAGTTTCAGGATTTATCCTAATATCAAATTTGGGCTTAGGTTTATTAGAATAGAGACTAAGGGAAACAAAAGAGGCTTCAATGTTTGATGCATCTGCAACACTCTTACATGAATAAATACTCAAAGATATGGTAAAATACATGCCCTTCTTTTTGGTGTTTCTACACCTGGTATGAACATGAGATAGTTTCCTACATAATTCAAACATTATGATTTTATCGTTAGGGTACGTGGGTGGCCTAGGAGGAGAAAGATCAAAGCTTGAGATCCTAATGTAGGTGAAGGTAGAGAATTGGATGAAATGGTTCCCGTAATTTTCTATCAGCATAACTTCTTAAGAAGAGATCCTCAACTCCAGATTTCCCTTAAGGTTTCTGATGATGAACATGGTGAATGCATTATTCACCCTGAAAAAATGATAGTTACTTTCTATATACGTAAGTTGTGGATACTTCTCATATGTAGGTGATTTTTGAGATACATTGAGAGAAGAAGTCAAGCCCCTAAAGGGTCTTGTGGAGGCAAGAGCATATACCAGGTAAGAAGTCATGGTGAATTTCTTGTTGGAAGGAAACTGAAGAAATTTTTGATGGATTTTATCACTGATAATCTGCCCCCAATCTATCATTTGGCTCCCTTCAATAACAACAAGGATGAACTAAGCCATCCAATCCTAGAATTATTTTGTCATTTCCCCTCCGATCACCCTACTTACTAGGATAATGGCATCTAAATAACCTTCATGGAATTCACTTCAGGAAAGTCTCTTGAGAACACGAGAAGGTTTTCTTCCTTTCTTGAGCCACAAACCGAGCGCAAGGCCTTGTAAATATGAATCAGACTTCACCCACTCATGTGATGTAAACTCCTTGGTGATGATGACCATGTACTACTAATGGGAATTTTTAGACACTAAGAGATTCCTCTAGGAGTGAGGAATGCAAGGACTGAGTTGTTATTGGCCCAAACTATCTTGGAATCAGCTTCGTAGTGTCGGGTATAGGCCATGACCAATTCAATGTTCTAAACAGACAGTGGGTGACCTCCTACTAAGAATAACCCACTTGAGAATATTTTATCCTCCACGTGTTCATAGGTCCACCAAGTGTCTTGTTTCTCAGGTCTTCCAGATCCATGTGAGTGACATCAGTGTCTCCAACACTAGGATATGCAATGACTAGGGTTGAAATGGGTTCCACACCTAAACATTTGAACTTCGTAATTTCAAAATGAACTAAGGTATATTGAATGGGAGTTGTCACAAGATTTTTGAAATCAATTACAAAACTTTATATTTTTAGTAGGTCATACTTGGGACTACTAATTTTAGTAAGTTGTCATTATTTTCTCTTTCTGGTGTTTCTTTCTCATTTGGAGTGTTGAGAATGGCGAGGATTCACCATTTTTGGAAACTTATAATTTTTAGACATGAACATATTTGTATACTTACTATTTTTAGAAATGGAAATCGCAGGTGTCAGTTTGCAATGAAAACACTGTCAAAAAATATGTTTTTCTCTAGGACTCTCTTCTCTAATTTTCGAAGTTTTCCATTTTCCAGATCTTCATAGAATAAAAAAGGAAACTTTAGGGTTTGAAATATTCAACTTAATGTTGTAAATTGTACATAGTATTCATGGGATTTATTTCACAGTCATCTCAAATACTTTTTCTAATCAAGGTCTAAAATTGAATATAATCACGAGAGGAGATATTGCACAGATCACACTTTTGAGATCCCCTTGGAAGTAATTAGGCATAAATATCCTCTGTCTAAAAAAGAGATACCCCAATATATGACAACAAAAGGAAGTTCTGTAAGAAACTATGGGGTTATTCGAGAAGATCCAAGAAGAAATCGAGTTTCAAAAAGAGGAAGCACATGTAAAGAATCAAGCAAGAGGAATTCCATTTGAAGGGTCAAGGAGAGATGAATTCCATAAAGTCTATAAAATCCTACACACATAGGGAGTCAATCCTTTTCTTGGGTATTGTATTTCACAATAAGTTAAGGAGTTTGTGATTGGAAAAACTTGGCCACGTGTAAAACAAATATTTAAAGGCAATGCAAAGTGAATAGTATGATCAAGAGATTATGGTTGATGTTGGTATAGATGAATGGTTGATAAATGACATCTTGCTAGACAAGGTGTAAAATTTAACATTATTACTATCGATGTATGAAACAAGATGGGCTGCTCCGTGCTTCATACATATACCCGTATATTATTCATGGCAAACAAGACTCACGTGTTTCCCATAAGCGAACTAAAGAATGCCCTCATCGACATCATGGGGATAAAATTCAAATGAAACTTTGAAGTCATAAAATTGGATGAGACAGACAAATTCCTAGCAATCCTAGGCAAGGCTTGGCATTATACAAACAATGCTTACTTATGCTTTAAGAAGGGTTATATAAGGTTTGAAAATGATTCCCAACATGTAGTCATTCCGATGGAAAGTAGCCAAGGGCCACCCTACATCGAATTTTTCAATGATGTAGAGGAATTGAAGCAAGCCCTCCTTTCTCCTATTGGCTCTAACAGGAATCATTGCATTCAACATTAATACATCTACTATACATTATGGGTTTCGAATACCCATTTTAAAAATGAAGGCACTCGAAGGACATGCATTGCCAATTTTCTAAGAGTATGCAAGGGATACAAAATACGTTCTCATATATGAAACAAGCTTCATAGGGCATAAATATTGAGCAATACAAAATGCAGGTTGTACAAGGCATTCCCTCATCAAAACAACAACAATTTTGGTGGTCAATCAATCATACTGGTGGGCAACTTAGACTAGCTAGCCCTTATTAACAACATACCACTCTATGCAGACACATCATTTGTCCACTCTTCTCTGCACATTTACAAATTTATGTGAGCAAGGTTGTAGCCCAGAATAGATAGAATTCAAGCATTTATTGACCAACATCAGAAATGCACACCCAACAATAGAGGATTGGAATCTCCTCATGTCATGTACAAACTCTTCCATGTCTCCATTAGAGTTAGCAACCTTTATAGGAGTAAAGCATCTTTATGCAATGAAGGAATTAATAACCTCACATGATAAACAAATACTAAAATTGTTGCACCTTCCAATTGTAACAAGCAAAGTTGAGAAACCCAAACATGCAATGTTATCAGACATCGATGACACACATTTGGAGCCTACAATGCTCTTGTGCAAAGGACAAGAGGTTATGTTGACATCTAATATATGGGTAAATTTTGGATTGGTTAATGGGTCGCTTGAGCAAGTCGTGGAGTCTACAATCTAGAATCGCAACCCCCTAACTTATTGTCTTTTATTGTTGTCGACTTCAACAAATACTACGGCCCCTATGGGACATTCTCTAGCTAATGCTTTTGCTACTATCGCTTGTTACACACGGAAATCATCAACAAATCCCACAAAAAATGTCGTGGGGACACCACCCACAAGGTGGTGTATGACACTCGATAGGGCAACAATAAACATTGACAGTGTTGATAACCAAGGATTGTCATTTATTACAATCTCAAGAGTTTGCTCGATCACTGACCTATACATCTAATCGGCTTTTACTTCTAAGCATTACGTAAAAATGAGGTGCATAAAAAATGTTTGTGCACAAAAAGAAGAGGCCAGACTTAGTATTAAAGAGTTGCCTCTTCATTTACAAAATATTTAGCCTATTGAGTTTATGTGAATGAAGTCAATAATAAGTGATACAAATATGAACAAAAATATAAATATTCAAGGATACCACGAACGTAAAAGTCGTAACCATTTGCATGTGTGCAAGGAGTGTGCACGATATGTCCATTACTTTTAGCTACTACAATTTATAACATATCATACTCGTGAACTTTACATTGTTATCGTCTCCAACACAATTTACAACTCATATACAATTGCTAATTCCCATCAACCATTCGCAAACAAGTTTCACTACTTTCTAGCTAAGAATCCTATGGAGTCTTAGAATTTCTTTTATTAGGAATATAAAATCCTCTTTCATCAAAAGTTATCACAACCCTTCAAACTCTTAATTTTATTAACTCGTAAAGAAATTTTACAATATATCGAGCTATAAAGCTATTTCTCCACATACCTCGATTCTGTGTTGCCCTAACCTAACCCTAATCGACGGGAACAGATTAAAATAAAATAAAATAGACCAGTGCAGTATATCAACAGCGTATGCATCACCGCCAGAGAATTTAACGGACCAGATTTTCTCTCCATTTAGTGCGAAGAAGCATACATAATCTGCTCCTTGCCGAATTTGCACTTCTGTTTATCTTCTGAACGTTTTTGTGCTTTCTTCCCCTGCTCGTGAATCGAACTCTGCACCTCTCTCGGCTTTTTTGGGTCCAAAATGGTACATATCCATCTATATCCCACTCTTTTTTGTTATATCAACATTTCAGTCTGCAACCTTTTTTGTTTCTGAATATTCTTCAGTAGGTGTATTGAGATGAAGTTTTAATTTTTTTGTTCTCTCTCTAATGATATTTTATGGTTAGGGTTTAATCAATTATTGGATCGATATCGGTTTATACCAGATTGCTGATGATCCAAGGTTTAGAAATTAGCAAGTGGGTTTAGGGTTTTAATTGTATATAGCAAAGTTTAATATTTTGAAGTAAGATATGGGTTTAGCTTTCTTCTAGTTTGGAGCCTGCGTAATAGTTTGTGGTTTTACGATTTGATAGGGTTTCGGGCCATGGAGGGCAAGAGTGTAAAATAGGGTATGGAAGTAGAATATGCGTTTAGTAGAATATGTGTTTAGTGTTTTAGATTTCTGTAGGGCAAGATCATTGATTCAGGAAATAGGTTCGGGGTTTTAAGTTGCATGTTTGGGGTTTAAGTTGCAGAAAATAGTTGCAATATTGGGAGAGAGTTAGATGGCAGGCGGTAATTCGTGAGTGAAAGGCAACGCCGCATCTAGAGGTTTTGTTTGTGAGGTTACAAGATAAAGTCTAATGGCGTCCATATCCAATGCCCTCTGCAGTGTATAACGGAGGGCCTTTCCTTTGTTAGCATTGTTGGTGTGGATAGCTTCTAGGAACACACTTGCTGAGGATGCAAGGTACCGCAGTGACTTAACTTTTATAGGCTTAGTTAGAAGAATTTTCTCCGCCCTTATTGTTTTTGGACTTTCCTTCTTTTCCTTTTGTTTCTTATGCCATGGCATATTGCAATTGAAATTGAGCTCAGGTTGATTGCCTGAATTCCTGCTATCCTCTCTAGCCTACAAAAACAAGGGATGTTGGGAATGGTGGTTTTGTTTTAAAATAAGTTAGATGGTTTTTTGCGGTTTTCCATTATAAGATGTTTTATTTTTTGAATCCATTGGTAGGTTTTCTTTGACAATTGTAATGATTTCTGAGAAACTACAAGTTAATGCTTTGATCCCTTTTCAAATGATAGATTTTTCTAATTAGAAACTGGCCTAGTACAAAGAGAATGGTAAGGGAACTGATCTAGGTGGATTAGAGTAGACCTTGGCCAGAAATTCTGCTATGACATCATAGCTTGTTTACCTCACAGCGTGATTGCTAGGCCTCGAGTTCCTTCTTTAGGAATTGGGTGCTGAACAGTTATATAGATAGGGGGACAGCCCTGATTGCTGAAGACCGGATCCCCTAGATATGGTAATTATTTATGCCTGTGAAACATAGATTTTAATTAGGAGATAGAAAAGTTTTATCTATTGGAAATGCCTGTGTCCCCTTTTACACACGAGGAAATTATTTTGATTAAAAATGTACTCTTACAAAAAGAGAGGTAAGGGAGCCACTTTAGGTGGAACAGAGTAAACCTTGGCCAGAAAGCTGCATCAAAGTTTTGTAACAAATTATAAGTCAGTAGATGAGAAGAGTTTCATCCAGTGGAATGCGATTACCTTGTAAAGAGGTTAATCTCACTAGAAAGTTGGCTCACTTAGTATGCTTAAAAGTTTAAATCATGGAAATTGATCCTTGTGAGATGTCCTTCATGCCTTTGTAACTGATACATCTAAGTTTTATTCAATGGCTATTCTGCCATTTATCCCTGAGGAAGGGTCTATAAGATAAACCTGAAATGTTGGATTTCAATAAGGAGTGTACCACACAATTTATTCCAGATACATTATTTACAATGGTCATTTCTGTTTTTATTGAGTAACCCCCTTATGATTAAGGCTGTTTACAATTCTAAATTGTGCAATTTATTTTCCTCGTTGATGGATATGACTGCTATGTACGTTTTGGGTCCAATGCCTGCCATTATTTATGAAGATGAGTGCAATATATAATTGCAATTCTTGCTCTTTTCTTGTAGAAGCAAGTCTCTATTTCCTGTAGTGTTCCTTGTCAACAACTGAACTACCATTACCCCTGTATCAAAAGTACTTAAGTCCCTTTTGATCAATGCTATTAACAAGTCAAAATTGTACAATTTATCTTCATTGACTATTGGATATGTCAGTGCTTGTTACTTTTTGGCTCTAACCCCAGCTATTATTTATGAAGAGGCAGATGCAACTTATAGCCTTATAGGTATGGCTCTTGATTTTCTTTTAAATATCTGATTTACCCTCGTTCCCTCCTTGTCAAACCAATTGGTTTTGTGCTTTCCTTGGAACATTCCGCAGTAAAATTTAGACAGTATTATTTCAAGACAAGGTAAATTGGGTCAGCTAACCTTCTTGAATCACGGTGCTTAATAGTGTGTGTGGAAACATTATTACATTAGAGAAACACACTATCTCCCACTGTTATGGCCCATGAATGTTAGAAGTTTGTTTTCTTGTATGTTGCAATGTAGGCCAAATCTAATTTGCATAAGAGAATATTTGAGATTGGGTAAAGTGTATTAATAGTAGTTTTTTCATGAACGTCAGCTAGGCTTGGTATACATATCCAGCCGTTTAATACAGGTTGCATTGACTTAATATGAAAATAACACATTTTCAAGGCAGTAATTGACTAATCCTTTTAGAATATTCTTGGCAGTAATGGCTGTAATCCTATTATAGCATTTCAAGTCAGTGATGCAGTCGTTCCTTGTCACTTGCTCAACTCAAATCATCTGGCCCCCTTTGCAATCTGAAGTCAGTTATGGACGGATATATCATTTCACACTTTTGTTAATCCCTGTATTTGCAGGTTCTTTCTAATGATATTGACCTGCTTCACCCTCCTGCTGAGCTGGAAAAGCGAAAGCACAAGTTGAAGAGACTAGTCCAGTCTCCAAACTCTTTTTTCATGGTAGTGACCTATTGATTTATATATATACTTATTTTACTTTAGTTTCTTAACTGCTTGTCGTTTTGCTGAAATATCTCATTTATTTTCAACCTATGCAGGATGTTAAGTGCCAAGGATGCTTCAACATGTAAGTAGCATTTACAGATTTTTTGATTGGGAGTACCAGCTGATAGTGGTTTCTATATTGGAATGCTGCTCATGTCTGTAATTCTTCGTAATAAGATAATAATGAAATGTTTTTTTCTTGAATCATACAGCACTACTGTTTTCAGCCATTCCCAGACAGTTGTTGTATGTGGGAATTGCCAAACTGTTCTATGCCAGCCAACTGGAGGACGAGCGCGCCTTACTGAAGGCTGTTCTTTTAGAAAGAAGGGTGATTGATAACTAATTTTGATTCACAAGGTTATCATTTGTGAGGTTGTTACTCTGGATGTGGTCTCTATATTTGCAATTTGCAAGCAATTGCTTGCCTTGGAGTTAACTTGTGAAATATGCCAAGTATCCTGTCTTTAGAGTGTAAGACTTGGATGATCTTTGTTATAAAGGCTTATAGGATGTGTGATTATAAAGCCGAACAGAAGTGATTTTTTGTGTATTAGATCTGCTGAGATTAATCTGAATTTTGCAGGAGTAAATTGAATTACTTTTAATTAGAAAATTTGATTACTTTTAAGCAAATTCTGGCTTCTGATTACTCTAGGGAGAATTCTGTTATTTATGCTTGTTATGTGGTTGTACATTTATGGCTGCATGCTTTAGGGTCTCATTACCTTGTATGGTTGCATGCTTGAGGGTGTTATTATTACCTTGTATGGTTGCATGCTCAAGGGTGTCTTTATTACCTATTATTGTTGCATGCTAATTTCTGAGGGTGTCACTTCCATTGGATACTTTTCATTTCCGTTGGGCACTTCCTTTTCACTTCCAACCATTAGCATCTCACAAATTCAGATTATTGCATATGGTCCTGAAGAGTATTAGCCTGCTATAGTTGGCTATGCCATCTACATTGGCCTCTTATCTGTGTGTGGTGCCTCCTTTTGTCCATGAACATTGTATTATTTGTTGTGTTTATATACTCTTCTTATTTGGTTTATCATATGGTTTTACCATATTTTCTGATGACATTTGGATTGCAATGTGAATGTGTATACATCTGTGAGTCAATATCAACAAAGATTTAAGAAAATATATGTGAGGCTTTTTATGCAACTGAAGGCTATCACATTTTATTGTGTGATGTCGCATGTTGTGCAGTAAAGATGTTCAGGTGACCACATGGTAGTTGTCTAAACATGAGCCAATTTATTTAAAGATACGTTTAAGTACATTAGATTTTGTCCTATATTTAACTAGCCTTGTGTGACATGTATTTGTAAACTGTTGCTATTTTTTCTTTAGAGAATGTGAATTTGGTTCCGTAGGTTTACTTATAAGGACTGTTTGACACAATGCCCATTTAAAATAAGTCTTGGCCAATTACTATTTTGGTTGATTCGCAACTCCGTTTGTGATATGATGTTAAATTATAATAAATATTGATGGAATGTTTGGTGCTGTACTAAAACATTATTTTATTAAAGCTTTTGTTTTCATGTTTCATTTTCTCCATATCTTGAACCTTAACTACTTTTAGTTTTCATTTGGTTTTCTGGGTTAGTAAACAATGCGAGTCTTAATGTGGACATGTTGTAAAGGTGTTCTTTGGTCTGTGTTTGCAATGCCCCATATCACCTCTTCTCATTCTCTCATTCTCTTGTTTGGGGTTATCTCCTTAAAAACTGTATTTATATCTGGGGCCTTGAGTGATGACTGTTTTGATTTGAGGGGGTTCTTTTGTGAGGTGCCCGTCCTAACCTCCCCTTTCCCTTTCCTTTGCCTGAATTCTTGTTCAAGGTCACTATTTGAACTTTTATTTTTACTTTTCTATAATATTAATTGTACGGTTTTGGGGCATTTATTTGTGTGCCCATCTTTGTTAGCATTCTTGACCATTGCGTGCCAATTAGGTACGAAGAGCATCTAGGGTATGCAAGACATGCCAAAGCATCGTGTTAGTATCTTGCCTAGTGTGTGCTGGTTTGAAGGGCAGTTGTGTTTCAACTTGAATTCTGTAAGTCTGTATGGATAAGTATGTCATTTGCATTTAAGAGTTGAAAACATTGTTTAGAAAACCAATTTAAGTGTGACGCAATGTAAGAATCAAAACTTTGTTTTTGTTTTTTGATATTTTACGTAGACTTCTCAGTCCCATGTTAGAATGTTAGTCCCATGTTAGAATGTTAGTTGTTGTACACTTGTTGGGTAAGTGCATATTTGTATTGAAGCCTTTTTTGGGCTAAGCAGCAATAACGAGGGGGGCATGTAGTCACTTGGAGTATGATTTAGGCTTTACTCATTTTGACTATGTGTTAGGTGTATAGAGGGGGGCACCTTGGGGAATGACCTAACAAACCACCATCCTCACTATTGGACTACAATTTTTTGAACCAAAGTAATTTTCAGTGGAAAGCTGAATTGATGCTTTCCAATAGAAAGTCATGTAGGGTAAACATTGGACTCCTGGGTTGGACATTTCATTATACTTGGGTGTGTTGATGGCTTAATAAGCCATCATCCTCACTATTGGACTACTCTTTTGAACCAAAGTTTTTTTAGTGAAAAGTAGATTTGATATTTTTCAATGAGAAGTCATGTAGGGTAAACATTGCACCAGAGTGGATTGTCGTGTTGTATATTGCAATATATTTGGTGTGTTAGATTTAATATACACATTTGGACTACTCTTTTGAACCAAAGATTTTTTTTAGTGGCAAGGAGATTTGATATTTTTCAATGAAAGTCATGTAGGGTAAACATTGCGCAACAGTGGATTGTTGGGTTGGATATTGCCATATATTTGGTGTGTTAGATTTAATATACACATTGCACCACATTGGGTTGCTGGGTTGACCATGGCATTTTACTTGTAGTTTTAGGATATACATTGTACCACATTGGATTGTTGGGTTGAACATTGCATTATGTGGTAGTTATAAATGTTGTACGATTTTTCAAATGAGGGAAAATGTAGGGGTGTCTAAAATGTCTCCCATTTTTGAAGTGTTTTTGCAAAGATGTTTTTGCTCTATTTCAATTTGTTGAAGAATCACATAGGTGGTCTTATAGCTGAGTAGAATGTGGATTGTCAAGCAAGTTTTTGTTCACTAATGGTTGGGGAAAGTATACTACTAGTTTATTCTCTTTTTATGTTTCAAATGACAATTTTTTTAATCAAAGTGCTGTGAATGAGACTCTAATTGCGAGTGCATGTGTAATAGTAAAGGGAAACAAATTTGTCTTGACAACAAGGTAAAGTTGAAGTTTACAATTTGGGCTTTATTTTATGAAAAACCCTAATGAGATAGTTTGATGTAGGTAGGAAGAGATCGCTTGTTGTGAAACCATGGATCAATATGTACAAAATGAGCCTATGATGCAAGATAAGCCTCCTAGTGGTATTTGAATGGTGGAAAGGAAAAGGAGCCTATGATACAAGACAAAGCCCTCGAATGTATTTGAGTGGTTGAAAACTCTTAGGTGATCATGGTTTTTGTAACGTGGTTGTTTTTCAAGTTTCTTTTTCAGGTGTATCTCCTCATGTTTATGCCATCGCTAAGAATTGAATATGTTGTGTGATGAGCATGTTCACTTGTTTGGCCTTACCTTCTCTTTTGTGACTTCAAAAGTTCAAAAAAATATCTTAGAAAATTGCCTCTAAATGCATGTTTTACTTAAGTGAACTTCCTTTTGAAGTTGTTTGAGTAGAATATTAGCCCTAATAAGGGAGATGAGCTAGTGGTTGTGCACCCTAAGTTTAGAGGTGTACAACACCCATAAAAATACCATAAAATTTGAAAAAAATACCTTTTGATAGATTTTGTTATATTTAATCTAAATACTTTCTTTTGAGCATTTATATTGTATGTAAAGGGGTTTTTAAAGGTATTTAAAACAAGTAGTTTTTCATTCTTAAGAAATTTAGGGTGGATTGTTTGTATGACATTATGTCATGTATTTTTTTTTCCATTTATGTGGTATTAATTGATTGGGTGATTGTTGGATGTGATTTGATGTTATGCATTTTATTGGTTTTCTTTTTTTCAAATTTTAAGTGAAAAATGTACATGTACTGGTCCACGACTTTATATCTACCCTTACTATTATTGGTCCATGCAACACGATTGACTCCTCTCTTATTAAACGATTTTAAAACAAATATAGTCGATACCATTTTCACTAATGTAATGGTTGATTGATTTTGGTCCTTGGAATGAGTAAATTTGCTTGCTTGGCCTTGTCCCTTTCTCTATGGCTTCCAAAACAAACAAAAAAATCTTGTAAAATGAAACATAAGGTGACATAACCCAAACTTGGAAAGGCTTGTTATGTTTTTTATTTAGTCCTTAATCATAAAAGTTGGAATGAAATACGATTTATATATAATACATCACCAAAGATCAGACCATTGGCCAATCATTTTAACTTTGAAGAAGGGATTATGCTTAAAAAGAAACCATATTAAATTTGAATCATTGAAAATTTATAGTACGATGGATATTTTGGGTGGAAACTTCTTTCTAGAGAATCAATGCTACAAGATAGATTAGCTTTCGTAGTTATTTGGGACAAATATAAGACGGTAGGTGGGTGAGAAATCAACTCCTTAAAATTTAAAATGTACCTCCTAAATCTCAACACCTCCAACAATAGAGGAGGTAGGGGATTTTGATGTATGATCTCTTTCTTGTTCATATTTGGGCATGCACCTTCTGGGAAGATTGTTTACTAAGGAAATGACAAGTTAAGATTGATACAGTGCAAGTCAAGTCATCTTCATAGAAAGGAAAAAAAATTCTTTTCTAAAAGTGCTTAGCTGTTTGAGATGTCATTACAAGCATTTCCCACCTACATAATACCTCTTTTTAAGGTCTTTGAGAAACTCGTGGAAGTAATAATATGCTTGTAACATTTCCTTTTGAAATAAACACTAGAAAAGTAAAACATATGCTTTATGGCTTGGAACAGAAAACATCTTCTAAAAGGTTATGGGGGACTTGGCTTGACATTGCAAGCACTAGTGACGAGGGTCTTGAGGGCTATGCTCTTCTAGAGAACATACCTATGTCAAAATAGCTAACCTATATAGAGAAATTTTACAATCAAAGAGTCTAATTTGCCAATCGATTCTTGGCCATTTTACTCAAGATTTTCTTTCTAGAGAATCAACTACATGGGGTTTTGTCAAATCATGTAAAAATATATATATCCATGAGATGATAGGTTAAGTAAAGAACAAATATTTACTTTTGTGAGATGCTTGGTTAGATAAATTTCCACCCATCTATCCACCATGAAAAATTCACTAATATGGTTGTTTTTTATTTTGGGCCAATGGGGAGCAAATGCTAGTGATTGTATGAATAAAATGTTGTCATTGGGAGATTTTTTAAAGTGTTTCACATGTCAGTTGTGAACTACAATTGCTAGCACCAATGGATACAAGGTTTTAAGTTCATTTATGACAGTGTATTCAATTGCTTTTAGCCAATGAATAGGCTCTAGAACAATAACCCTCTATAATGGCAACATTCCAAAGACGTTCCTTACTTATTATATGCCCAATAACAAACAAAATTAAATGATTCCTAGGTTTTAGTCAATAACTATCCCTGCAAATTAGGTTGAATTTTGGATCAGGGTAAGAGAAAAAATTCACTTTAGCTTACTACCTAACATACATGATTAATACCCAAGCCAATGAGAACAAACACATGTTTCAACCATCTTTTTGAAGGGAGATAAAATCATAAACACCATTTGAAAGAAAATTTAATACCCAAGCATTATGTACAGACTTCTTTGGTGACTTAGGATCTTTGTTTGAAGTGGATAAATTCTTGGGTAGGAGTACCTAGTGTATGTTTGGTAGAACTCCATCATGTCCAATGCACACCACTCAACAATTTCTCTGACTCATATTTCTCACTACTAGTAGGAGATCCTTAGGGCTAATTTTGTTCTTCTTGTTGTCCCTAGCGACAATTCTAGCCAAGTCTAGTACCTCAGATGCCAAGAATTCCATTATAACAGCTAGATAAAAGGGGGCACCAACACCTATCCTTTTGGCAGATTGACCCTTGTACAAATATCTTCCCATCATGCTGACAAGAAACTGAAAGCCTGCTTTCACATATTTCGAAACACTCTTCTTCTTGGAACTTCCCTTTCATCTCCCCTTTCTTGTCTTTGTTATGTAGACTCACTGCTTCTCAATTTCGATTTGAAAAGATGATGACAATATAGAACCAAAAAAATTGACTGAGAAATGAAACCAAATATAATGTAAACTTATTTGATTTCTCAATACTTCTATAAACATTTTACATCGTGTTTTGAAGGGGCTTACCCATCCATCAGATTTAGGTACCACTGACAGTTTAGATGGATTTTGCTTCGATTTGTGAACTAGCGATTCCATCAATAAGACCTTATGTATGATTGAAATAAAAAGAAAACACTCCTTTTACCTTTATTAAAGATGTGAATGTTGTGTGTGTACTCTTGGCTTCAAACCATTGCATGTGGAATTTCTTTTAAATTCATACCCAACCCCAAAGAGGTATGGACAATGTCCCCTTAACATTGGATTCAAAATTAGGGAAGGTGGTGCAAACCTCATTTACCTACCACATTACATTACATGGTTCTATGTGGAAATGTAGACATCTAATTGATTGGTGATAAATGACATGGATATAACTGCATCGATGTGTTGGTTTAAAAAAATCTAGGAAAAGAGTGTTATCCATTTTTACCCCCTTGGTAAAATGAACAACTCCGGAGAAAGTGGACTTGCACACTTGATGGAGCTTCATGGAAGAATCTAGAGTATTTCAAGTAAATTTCCATGTTTTAGAACACTTGCAATTGATTTTAGTGGTCATTTTTTAGGTGTTAAAGTCAAACAATGGAATTTGGGGACCATCAAAATTGGATTTTTTGGGTTTTTTCCATGTGAAATCATATAAAATTTCACCCCAAAATTCATCCGAGAGCTCAAGATATTGCCTTCGCAAAGTTACTTTACAGAAAATTCTGGGCCTGGGTAACTTTTTGTCAAAGTGCTCAAATTTCGGGCTTGGGGAAATTTTTGCCAAAGTGTTAAACCCCTGAAAATTTATGCCAAAGTGCTCAAACCCTGGAGCCTTTTCCAAAATGCTCAATTTCGGACTCCGGAACCTTTTCCAAAAGTGCTTAAATATCATATATGGGAACTTTTTGTACAATTGTAGTTTTTAATGTGCAAATTTTAGATGCTCATAACTTTTGATCTGGGTATCAAAATAAAGAAAAATTTATATATTCGGAAAGGTATCAAATATTAATACATTATTAATATATTTATTTCCACATTAACGTGATTTAATGGTGTGAAATTGTAAAAACAGACTCAGGGGTCATTTCTGGGTACATACTTTGCAAAATTTAAGGATGCCCATGTTGGGTCTGCAAACTTCAATGTTGGTTGGTATTATGTGGTTGAAGAAGAGGTTGGAATATTTAATATATTACAAATTTATCATTAGAAGGAGGGAGATATAATTTAAATTTCTTTTCTAGCCAAGATTTTAATTGTTCAGTGCTCGTGGATATGAAGTAAGCCTGACAAAATCTCAAAGTAGTTGCAGTCTGCTCAAAAGCTCTTATCTCGAGCGTTTCTCAATTGAATCACACAAAATTGGTATTGTTCGGAATCGTTACTTCCAAGACTATAAGCATAAAAATATTCGGAAATTACTAGATATTTATGGATAATCTCTGATGGTGAATTTTGTAGAAAAGTAACTCAATTCAAAATAATGATTCTTCAAAGTGGTTGAGAGATGTAATTAAATGGGCAAGGGAAATCATTCTCTCTCTGATGTAAGTTACATGGAATCAGAATGGGGGGTGATCTTTGAAGTCATTTTTTTTCATCATGATTTCCACGCATTTATGGAAACATTTAAAGTGGTTGTAAAGGGAATATTATGAGATTACTCATATTCTTTCTTCTCAAACTCTCTCACTTCTTCTATACATTGTAAGGCACTCTCTCATTTAAGAGGTAAGGGGGGATATCATTGGGCATGGGGAACCTCTGCTCAATTTTTTTTCTAAAATTCCTTGAGCTACAAGCCTTCTCCATAGGATCTGTAAATGAAATTGTCTTTACTTCTTGCCTACAAATATAATGGATCATGTATATATTCATGGAGCAATAAAATTTGTGTTTGTGGTGTTCTCTCAACCCTTGCATTTATTTTCTTGCATTCTCTTGCCTCTCCATTGTTGTGGTTATATTTTGTGCATACTTCCTTTCATTTATTACAGGTTATGATGTTGTGTTTCATGGAGATTAAAATTTTGCTGGTGAAATGGAAAGATTTAGAACTATGTCACATTGGTCCACCTATCTCCATCTACTCCATTTTCCTTCATCTTTCTCCCTCAACATGGATATTTCCACACTCCTTTTCTTGGTGTTATCACCCTCTATTAGCTTAGGATTTCCCTTTCATGCATCTTTTCTAACCATTTCCCTCTCTCTTACTGGTCCCTTAGAATGGTTAGTTTAGGATTAGTTAGCTGCATTTCCTTTCTTAGGAGTAGTTTTAGCATTAGGTTTAGGTAGAGGAACTAGCCTTCTCTGGAGAGTCCATCTCAAGTATGCAAAGTCCCACAACTTGAGAGATGGTCCAATGTTAGCAAAAAGTAGAGATCTGCATAGCCAAATCACTCAGGCCATTTGTTACTGTTTTTTTGTGATAACAGTTTTGGCATGCCCGGTGGGACAAGCAGGTGAAAGCTATAGATTTCAGCAGGTGTAGATTATCATTGGTCTACATCTTCATTCAGCAAGTTTGATGTGTTCTTGGTGAGATCTCAGCCTTTAGAGGCAACTTTCAACACATATCTTGGCGACTCCATTGGTTCAAACAACCCATTATCTCAGTTACAAACCTTTCCATCCATTTTCATCCATTTATTTTAATATTTCTCATTTTCATTCCATTCATGAAAGAGTTTTCCATTCCTTCATTTTCAGTTCAGTGGAATTCACATTTGCAGCAGTTTGAATGTTATTCCAAAACCACCTTAAAAAATCTACCCCTTTTATTTTGAAATGGAGATCAATCCCCTATTGATCACATTCAAAATATTGGCAACCATTGTGCCATTCATTATGTCACAGAGGAGAATGTTTGGCCTTCGACTTTTGGTTTCATCTTTCAAAGGCAAAGTAAAATATTGGTACAACAATTTGGCTCCACAATCCATTTCCACATGGAATTAGCTGGGAGAAAACTTCAGAACCGGCTCAAGGAGGATGTAAATGTCATTTTCCTCATGGAATATCTCAATCCAAGATACAATTCAGGGCTCTAATGGAGTTTATTCCCCTATTCAAGATCATATTATAAGGACCTGAGCATAGAAGCTTCCTCAAGAATTCAAGGCCCCAAGTCTCAAGGTATGGCATTTTTGTACTATTTGAGATCTTTTGATGTTGAAATTTAGCATATGTTGATTCAATCCCTAGGAGCTCAACAATCTTCCTCAAACTTTTTCATTGCATCCCAAGTTAAGAAGATTCTCATTCAGGTTGGAAAAAGAAAACCCATCCCCATTGCTGTAATTCTTCCTAGTCACCACCTCTAATTCTTCCTTCTCCATGTGCAAAAAATGAAAAATCCATCATTCTTTTCCAAACTCAATGGAAACTCCTTTGACTTCCTTATCCATCATTTGATGTTTCACAAGACTCCTTTTGCATGCCCAAACCATTCCCTAAGCTTTGCCAAAATCCCTCCCATCTCCATCCAGGGGACTACCCAACTGAAGAGCTTACTAAACCATGCACTAATGTTCTGAGGAGTTGTGGTATTTCAAATTCTGTCTCTAGCTCCTATCCAACCCTTACTATATAGAGTTATCCTATGATGTTAGTCGAAAGGGATGTGTGTTATGCTTTTGGAGAAAGGGAAAAACCCATTAAATACTCCAAACAATATGACTTCAGGCAGAACCATGCAGTTGTTTTGGAAAGTGCATTCATCAACAGGGTTGGGATCATGTTTTGGAGGGTCATTTGGATTCTCCAATTGATCAAATCAGGTCTTGTGAGCATCAAACATCTCTCCCATGCATGAGAAAAAATCAGGAGTCCCTTATTTATACATCTTCTCCAACCAATTCAAAATAATTGAATTGTATCTGTTGAATCTTATTGGTCTGATTCAGATTGGGAGGATGAAATGGTTCAAACCGTGCACAAAGAGGAGATAAATACCAAAACAGAAAAGAAAAATATTAAGGACAATCAGATTGGTCAGGGTTGGGGAAGAGGATAAAGTGTTTTTCAACACTATTGGTACCCAAGCCCTCAAGGAAGAGTTTATTGAAAGTGAGTCAAGATGTCTCCAAAGAATGCAATGATCCTCATTGCTCTTCATGTTTAGAACTTGCTACAATTTTGATGGAGGATCAAGATTGACAAAGAATGGGGAAAGCCATGGAAAAACAAGTGCAAAATTAGCAGCCATGAAAGTGGAAATCAGGGTTGTTTGTTGAGGAGCAATACTAATTCCAAATCAGCGTACAAACAACCACATTTAGGAAGAAAGTCTACAGGATGACTCCATTCATGGAGTTAAGCTTCATAAGCAATGGGAAAACTTCAAGGATTATACCTTTCCCAATCAAATATTTGGCTTCTTTAGAGCCAAGGAATGAGTTTCCACCAGTCATGCTCACTTTAGAGCATGAGGAAAAGCTTCAGAGTCCCAAAGGTGAGCTCCAACACCTCCATCCAAATGCAGAGAAACTTTAGGAGGTATATGTTATTTTTATAGTTGATAATTTGATGAAAGAGGAAGTACAAATCATTGTTTCAGCACTTCACGCCATTATAAGATTTTATTGCCAAACTAATTACATGGTCTCAAATTGTGAGGAAAGGATGGTTACTTCTCATAACTATGTTGCAAGTTTTGTTTAGCCTCATTTGCTCTATGGTTAGAGTAGAGTAGGATAGGTTTGCTTTCAATAAAAGAAGTGCTTGTGTCACACTCTGCATGTTCCACTTGGGGCATGTATGATTTTTCCTCTTTGTACATAGCTTGTGTGTTGTGGTTTTGTTTCTCTTGCATAGTTCATTGGAAGTGGCATTGTTCATGGGGGAAATCAGTTTTAATGACCGTCCTAAGTGCATTCCCA
The DNA here is from genome assembly GCA_019776745.2 of Taxus chinensis. NCBI lineage: Eukaryota > Viridiplantae > Streptophyta > Pinopsida > Cupressales > Taxaceae > Taxus > Taxus chinensis. The sequence goes on from CM034150.1 coordinate 720,230,756, forward strand.
GATCAACATATGTTTCCAACCTCTGCAGTGCTTCCATCCTTTGCCATGAGTTCTTCAAACCTGGAAAAGAAATCAGACTTTGGGACAACTTCAGAGTAGCTTCATTTTCAGTCTCAGATAATCATTTGCAAAGGAAAGAGATGAATTCCAGAATCAAACTATTTTCCACTCTCACAAAATCAAATTAAAAAATTTCTTATGAGGATGGTCAATTTGAGAAATAAAAAAAGAGCAACTCAATTTAGGCAGTGCTTCAAATAGATTCGAGGGGTGAGTTTTAAAGTTTTAAATCAGTTTCATATTTATCAGGCTGACTCCATACCCAATGGATGCTTCAAGGCCACTGATCAACTCATCTAGCAGGACATATGTCCCTGTGAGTCACCAAATTGTTATCTATTTTTACCCCCTTGGTAAAAATGGAAAAGTTCGAGAAGAAAGTGGACTTGGACAACTTGACGAAGCTTCATTGAAGAATATAGATAATTTCAAGTAATTTCCATGTTTTGGAGCACTTGTCAGTTGATTTCGGGGTCATTTTGAGGTGTTGTAGTCAAAATTGGACCTTGGGACCATCACCATTGGATTCAATGGGTTGTTTCCATGTGAAATCATATAAAATTTCACCCCAAAATTCATCCGGGAGCTCAAGATATTGCCTTCGTAAGTTACTTTGTAGAAAATTTCGGGCCCAGGGAACTTTTTGCCAAAGTGCTCAAACCTCGAAAATTGGGGTTTTCCAAAGTGCTCAAATTTCGATCTTGAAACCTTTTCCAAAGTTCTCAAATTTTAGACCCTGGAACTTTTTTGAAAAGTGCTCAAATTTTGGACCTCGGAACTTTTTCCAAAAGTGCAAATTTCAGACCTGGGGAACTTTTTTGTACGTTTGTAGTTTTTAATGTGCAAACTTCAAATGCTCATAAATTTTGATTCGGGTAACGAAATAAGGCAAAATTTATATTGTCATAAATTTATTGAAGATTAATACATGATTAATTCATTTATTTTCCACATTAAAGTGATTTAATGGTGTGAAATTTCAAAAACAAACTTGGGGGTCGTTTCTAGGTACATGCTTTGCAAAATTTAATGATGCCCATGCTGGGTCTGCAAACTTCAATGTTGGTTGATCCTGGGTGGTTGAAGAAGTGGTTGGGATATTTAATATATTGTAAATTTATCATTAGAAGGAGGGAGAAATAATTTAAATGTCTTTTCCAATCGAGATTTTAATTGCCCAGTCCGTGGATATTAAGTTAAGCCTGACAAAATCTCAAAACAATTGCCTCTACTTAGAAGCTCATAACTTGAGCATTACTCAACGAAATCACACAAAATTATTCTTGTTAGAATCGTGACTATAAGATCTATGTAAAATATCAATAAATTCATATATTGATGGAGAATTCATGGTAAAAAAATCATAAAACAAGCCCAGTTGAGAACAAAGACTTCAAGTGGTTGAGAATGTAATTAATGAGCATGGGGAGCCATTTTCTTGTGTTTCAAGTTACAAATAAATGTGGGATGAATTTTAGAGATTTAGTATCATGATTTCCACCCACGTTGGGTACTTTGTAATTGGTGCAAAGGGAAAATCTGAGGTTGCTTGTTCTTTCTCTCCTCTTCTTATTTTCTATAAATTGAGGTATTCTCTCATTTGTTAGGGGGGATATTTTGGGCAAGGGGAAACTCTACCAATTTTTTTTCTCAAATTCCTTGAGTTGCAAGCATTCCCATGGGCTCTATAAATGAAATGGTGTCTCTTTTTTATAAATGTAATAGACTGTGTATATTCATGGAGCAATAAAATTTGTGTTTGTGGTGTTCTCTCGACCCTTGCATTTATTTTCTTGCATTCTCTTACCTCTCCATTATTGTTGTTCTATTATGTGCATACTTCTTTTCATTTTCAGGGTTATGATGTTGTGTTTCATGGAGATTAGGAGGTAAATGAAGATATGGGTTTATGTCACATTGTTCTGGCCTCTCTCAACTTCATTTTCCTTCATCTTTCTCCTCAATAGGATATTTCCACACCCTTTTCTTGGTGCTATCACCTCTGTTAGCTTAGGATTTCCCTTTCATGCATCTTTCTAACCCTCTCTCTCTCGCTGGTCCCTTGGAATGGTTATTTTAGGATTAGTTAGCTACATTTCCTTTCTTAGGAGTAGTTTTAGCATTAGGATTAGGTAGAGGAACCAACTATATCTGGAGGTCCATCTCAAGTATGCAAGTCCCATAACATGAGAGATGGCCCAATGTTAGCAAAAAGTAGAGATTTGCATAGAAAAATCTTAGGGTGTTACTTTTTTGAGATAACAATGGGCCCCTTAACTATATTGTTTGCTTTCTCAACCTTCCCATCTTGGCTTCATAATCCCCCCAAAAAGTCATGTACAATGAGCTCTAAATACATGCCTTACAATCCCAAGTTAGATAAATCTTGGAATTATTTCTACGATTCTAAATATCCTTGTTGAATTAAAAAAACCCCACATTGGTTGGTTGGCTTGGTTTATATATAAACCTCAATATATCATGATCCTTATGCCAATATGGGTGAAATGGAAGTGACCTACTTGTTAACACAATGTATGATTGGTTGTAGGATGAACATGTTTCCTTGTTTGGATTTCCCATCTCCTCATATGTGGCTTCATAATCCCTAAAATATCACGTACAATTTATTCTAAAATGATGTAGAACATCATCCTCTTTCAACCAACAATGAGGTTAACACAAACAAACACCTAAAACTATCCTTTACTAGGCAATTTGCTCACTTTCTCAAGCCTAGAACTCTTCTAGAAAATTTTGGGCCTAAAACCTTATTTGGGCATAAAATATTCTTAGAGTCTACTCCACACCAAATTAACCATCAAATTGATGCAACACAAAAGAAAATGCAAAATTGCTCACCTTTGTCAAAACTTCCCTTCTCAAGCTTCTCAAGAGCATGCCATTGTTGAGCTCATGCTTGGAACAATCCACAATGACCCAAAACATGTTGTAAACATTTTTAGATACCCTTTTTCCTTTCCCACGTGTGTGGTAAATTTATTGGACCAACTCCTAATGCAAGCCTCTCTTTCTCACTAACTTTTTCCTAGACCTATTACTCTTCCTAGTAGCCCTGTCTGAAGTCTTTTTTTTTTTAATCTAAATTTTGATAGGAGGACTCACTTAACAAACTACACAACTTTCAAGATAGCCTTTTGGCTGTTTGTTCACTGTACAAAGTTTCAATAGATCTTCCTTAAGAAAAGAATGATCCAAATGACACTATTTCAGGCTTTAATTAACCCTCTAACCTATAGAGGTCTATTAGCATGGGGAATTTCATGCATACAAGGAGTTTGGGAGTGATTTAGGTATCAAAATTTTGAAATATCAATACACAGGTATCTTAGATGAAATCTTGAAATTTTTAGCCCTAAACTCCTTCGTATGGAAAAGTTATAGTGTTTTCTATGACTCTATACCTTCAAAATTGGGTGATTTAATATAAATGGAAATAAATCTAATTGTAGAGTAACTACTGTAGTGTATGATGTACAAATGATAAAATACAATAAATATGCAAGCAAACAAGCATATACAAATATGAAACCCTAAGCAAGAGAGAGATGATGACTTAGCTGATTCCCTGGAAGTGATCTAGGTAGGTGAACGACTAAAACAAACTTAGAAGAGTGTTGTCAATGCTTATTAGAGGTTATGAGACTCAAGGAAGTGCAGGACATGACCCATGGGAGGAAAAAAGTACCTGGGCGATCATGTCTATGTGAATAATCAAGATTTGATCGCTTCTGTACAGGAGGAGCTTCACTATTAGTCTCTGTTTGTCGCTTTGGATTCACTCCTAGATCGCCAAATATACCTGTAACCTGCAAAACAATTATCTACCTGCACATGTCCACAAACCACATAAAATCTAATAAAAAAGATTCAAAATGTGGATTTAGATTAATCCCGGTAGTCACCCGAAGAGTGAACTTAGTACTGAGCGCTACACTACATTTCAGACTTCACATAGTTCTGTGTTTAAGTGTGTCTAATGATGCCCTTGTGCAAATTTCACTAAGATAACGGGTTAGATCTAGAATGCCCCGGATGCAAATGTGTTCAATGGAATAGGAATAGACTTCCCCTCCTATGTTGTGTATGCAGAAGAATGCCTTGTCCCTTGAATGGATGTGCTAGATGGATACCTTGAGATGCTCTTTGTGCCTTTCAATGCAAGCTTAGGTGATAAAATTTAATGCTTATTGCTTGGTCCTTTATTTGAGAGCTATGACTATATATATATAATTCCCTTGTTTGATTTTCGTAATTCACAATTAGAAAGCCGACCCAAAAGTATAAAAGATGCCCAAGAATTAAAAGAGACCCAAAAGAGTGATTAAAGGGGAGAAAGGGTGAGGAGTGCCTAAATGGGACATGAGTGCCTGGGTGCTAGTGTCCTAACCGGGCACTAGTGTCTGAGGTCATAATTTAAGATAATTCAGTAAAATACTGACATGGCTATAGGGTGTGTAAGGAAAATAAAAGTATAAAAAGAAAAGTAAAATGCCCAAAAGACATTGTCAATTACTAGTTTTCTTGCTTATGAATCGTGTATATAATAATATGCTTTAGGACCTAGAAATGTACCCAAGTGCATAAATTTATTATCTACACTTTCCCCCACTTTATGTTGTTGAGTGAATACTCGATAACATAAAGTAGATAGAAGATGTGTACCTTCTGATCCTGTAGAGAAGAGTGTAGTCAATAGCGTGATGAGTGGACAAGTGAAGCATGGAGACTTGGAAAGGGATGTGGACCCTAGGGATGAAGTGTATGCATAGTAGTGTGATGTGTTTGCTGATGTGAGTTGCTCCTTGTTGCATTTTAAGGATATACCTGCAAAAGAAGAGTGAAAGAGTAGACAAACTTCCGTATATGAGAAACCAAAGTAACATGTTTATAAGTAAGTAAAAGTGTGAAAGTATGTAAAAGGAAAGTGTGCACATGATGTATAAGAGTTAAGAGATAGAGAATTGTCTTGATTTTCTTAGAAATGACGCTGAACTTGTTATCGAATGATGAGGTTTTTGGGTGATCCCATGCCAAGAGTGAGTTTTTTGGGCGATCTCAAGCCAAAAGCAAGTTTTTTGGGTGATCTCATGCCAAGTGCGAGTTTTTTGGGTGATCTCATTGCAAGAGAAGAGTGTTGGGGAGAAAGGTATATATTTTCTCTCCTTCCATGAAGCTTCCCGAATAAGCACCACTGCAGATGATACATCCTATTTTTTTCTGATTATTCTGATTGTAACTGAAATGTACTGATAAACCAAACTCCATAACTGGAAGCAAGTGCCTGCTACTGGAGAACTGTACGGTAAATTGCTAGAGATTGTGTTGAACTAAGAATTTGAATATTTTATCCCCTAGGACATAAGTTCCCAAGGGGGTCACAAGTGCCCACCGCTACTATCCAGGACTGGGAGCTAGTGTTTACTCTGTGTTTTGGAACCAAGTCTATTTCTAGGTCAATCTGTGACTATGTGTCTGTGTTGTTCCTATACTTTGTTGTTTTATACTGTAGCTTTGAGTTGATGTAGGGGTGATTTTTCACCCAATAGATGCCCCCCTCATTTGGGGTGCATGCAACAATTGGAGGAGAATGTGGTCCAAAGGAGAGGACCCTGATTTGATATGCATATCTGAGTGGAGATACTTATAGGGGGTAGGGGATGGGCATTGTAGAAACCAAGAAACATGAAAACAAAAGATGCTAGTACAAGTGTTAGTGAAAACAAAGTTAACAAGTAATAGTAGACAATGTAACAAACACGTAGGAAGATTAGATAGACTGTGAAAAATGGGTTTCAAACATAGGACATCACTCACAATGTCACAAGATAATCAGGGCCAAAGAAACCAAAAGCATACAATGATCAAACAAGACACATGATATAATCCACGAATAATAACATACAATAACAAACAATAACAAGAAAAATGTATCAGATAACCATGGTTGTACATAGTCCTGTAAGGAAAATGCTACACATGAAGCACCCGTTAGCATGTTATAAAGATAGGTAGTATGTCAAATCCTGTAAGAGCAGTGAAAAGTAAGAAGTAAAAAGTAGTAAGTACTGAAATGACAAAAACCTGTAATGTGTAAAGTATGAGAGTATTAAAAGTAAATGCCCCTAGGAGCCTCGATGGGACTGGAAAAGAGTGTTGTTGAGCATCATGCAACGTGTATGAATCTATGATAGTTCCTGCATTCACCACAAGATACCAAGTGAATATGCATGTGTATATAGAAAAACATAATGACATACTAAGAATCCATCTAGCATAGTAAGAAAAGTGCAAGATGTAAGTAGTACAAGCTATCAAGAATAAATGCAACCAAGATATGCAAATGTTATGCAAGTGGGATGGTGTGATATGTAAGATGTGTAGATGGTAGGAACAACATTTCACCCAGTGGATGTGGATGATATGAGGTTCATTTATAAATGCTCCCTAAACAGTCAAGAATGAGTCATAGAACAAGCGTGTGTCAACGGGAAACAAGTGTATTGCGTGAGAGTAGATGCAAGAAAAGATGTATCATAAACAAAAAAGAGTGACATGTGTACCAAAAGTAGGTGATGTGAGGTTCATTGATGAAGTGTGCCCTCAACAATCAAGTGTGAACCGTAGCACTAGAGTGTGTCATCGGGTAATGATGGTACAATGTGTGTAACAAAGATGTAGGAGTGTTGAGAAAGTTTAGACATGAAGCACAAAGCATGAAGTGTAGTACTACAGACAATTGATAGAGATGGAAGGGGGGGAGTGTGATGCCCCCTAAACATGGGAGTGATGGAGATCTATGAAGGCATTTAAAATGCATCGTAAGAAAATATACGGTTGCCACAATAGTAGGTTGGAGAAAGGGTATGACCAATATCAAATTATGGGTTGACAGGAGGAAGTTTAAATACGTTAGCTATCACAGGGGGAATTGGTTGGTTTGGCTTGGTTAGTGGTTGCTGAATTGGAATTTGTAATGTTGTGATGAAGTTGATAGGAGGAGGTGATGGGGTACATATTTTTAAAGGTGGTATGACACTGGGTTGGATATGTAGCTCTTGACTTATTGGAGAAGGAACATTAGTAACTATGGCATGATGCTCATTAGACATAGAGGGATCAAATTTGGGAGTCCTGTGGGATTCAACAATTGGAGATGAACATGTAACAAAATGTTGTGCAACAAATGAAATAAAATCCTGATGCTCAAGGTGCTTAATTATGCATTTTAAAGCATAACAATCATTTTCTTGATTGCCTTTAAGTTTGTGATAATTACAAAATGGGAAACCTATGTATTTGGCAAGCCGATAAGGAGGGTATCAATGAGTAGCTGACAAGTTAATCAATTGGTGACAGAGGAGCTCAATAATATTATTATGTTTCTTAGCATTTATATCAAACTTGAGAGGTGATGGTAGTGGTAGGACTTGGAGTTCACTTATATGAGCACAAGTAGTAGACATAGGATTATGATGAGGTGTAGAAGAAGGACTAGCATGAGCCTGAGAATCATCCTTAAGATGTTGGTTTTCAGTAGTGAGAGATGTAATTTTGGTTTATATAGTTTGAATTTTATCTTGAAATAAATAATGTAAAGCTTGAATTGACTTACAAATGGATTGATTGGTTGTGGTATTAGGACCAATAGGGTCATCAGAGAGACGATCGAAAATGGCACTTACTTGTGCATGTGGCGTATCATATTGCAAGGGAGATATATAGTGTTTAGGGATTTTTGGAGAACATCTTTGAAAGGTGGGTGCATTTGAAGAAATAAATATAATGAGACTTGAGAATCCATGAAAGAAGATCAAATAGAATAGACAAAAATAAGGATCCAAGTGTTTGATCACAAGTGGGGTTCACCAAATGATTTAAAATAAATGGAATTAAACCTAATTGCAGAGTAACTACTAGTGTATGATGTACAAATGATAAAATAAAGTAAAGACACAAGTGAACAAGCATGTATAAATATGAAACCCTCAGCAAAAGGGAGAGAGAGAGAGGATGACTTAGCTAATTACTAAGCAATCTGGAAGTGATCTGGGTAGGTGAACAACTAAAATAGACTAAGACAAGTGTCATCAATGCTCATCGGAGGTTCTAAGACTTAACAATGTGTAGGACATGATCTTCCATGGGAGGACAGGAGCACCTGAGCACTAACATCCGTTCTGGGTGCTAGTGTCTGTGTTAATAATCAGGATCTGATCACTTCTGTGTCTGTGGGGTTTTTCGCTTTAAATTCACTCCTAGGTCACTAAATGTACATGTAACCTGCACAACAATTATCTACCTACACATGTCCACAAACCACATCAAATATAATGAAAAGATGCAAAATGTGGAGTTTGACTGACCCTGACGGTCACCCGAAGAGTGATCTTAGTACCGAGCACTGCACTACATTTCAGAATCCATGTAGTTCAGTGTGTAAGTGTGTGTAATGATGCCCTTGTGCAAGTTACACTAAGATAACATGCTAGATCTAGAATGCTCCAGATGTAAATGTGTGTAATGGAATAGAATAAAATTCCCCTCCTATGTTGTGTATGCAAAAGAATGCAACCCTTGTCCCTTGAATGGATGTGTTAGATGGATTTCTTAAAATGCTCTTTATGCCTTTGGATGCAAGCTTAGGTGATATTATGTAATGCTTATTGCTTGGTCACTTATTTGAGAGTTATGACTATGTATATATATGACTCCTTTTTTTGAATTTCGTAATTGAAACTAAAAGGCCGACCCAAAAGTATAAAATATGCCAAAGAAGTAAAAAAGACCCAAAATATTGAGTAAAGGGGAGAAAGGGTCAGAAGCGCCTGGGCCCTAGTGTCTGAGGTCATAAAAGATGAATCAATAAAATACCAACAGGGTTATAGGGTGTGTAAGGTCAACAAAAGTATAACAAACAAAGAAAAAGGCCTGAAAGAAATAATTAATTACTAGTTTTCTTGCTTAGGAATCATGTATAAATAATATGCTTTAAGACCTAGAAATGTACCTAAGTATAGATTATGTCTACACTAGGTATATCCACACATGCTTACTGTATTTATTGGATTTTGACCTCCTTAATTAAGTCCAATCATCTTGAAATTTTAATTACATCTCTACCCCACTTTTTTAATCATTCTAACCAATTTTTGGACATTTTTTAATGAATAAAAATAAAGTTATATCAAATGTCCTTCTCTAGCCTAGGCAGGGTTTTCACAAACCAACAAGTATGTAATTTTAACTTTATCTCGCCTTCCAAAACTCAAAACACACGTAGATTCACATGAAATCGCCATGTTAGTTGATTCTAAATCAAGTTTTCATGAACATTGATGTAAAAATTGTTCCTAATCCTTCCTCTAGATTGTATTGTCTCACAAAATATTCCCTTTTCCAACAAGAAAACAAAGTTTCTTCCTTATTTATTGTTTCTAAACCTTCTTGGAGCTCCTTCTCACTTCTCATTCAAATGGAATATGAATAATAGAGTTACAAATCATGATTTTATACATCTTTTGATCCTCCAATTGCATTTGGAGTCTTTCAAGTGTACACAAGTAAAAAATCATGGACAAAGAAAGTAATCAAATAAAACACATATTACATTCAATGTAGACCTCTTGCAAACCTCAAGATAAAACCATATAAGCTTTAAACTTGTTGCTTTTGTTAAAGATTTGGATTGTGGATGCTTTTGTATTTTAATATCCAAATGTGGTTGCAGATGCTATGAGCAGTTTTTCACAAGGAAGCGGGTGTCAAATTGGTAACAATTGGATGCAATTTACTCAAAGCTCCAGGGATAGATTTGTAAAGGAATTGGACAAGATTTTATAGCTGAGGGTGAGGCCATGAGAAGTGGATCTTGGGTTGAATTGGCTCCACAGGTAATAATTATAATTACCTGAAATAGTAAGATGACCATATCTGTGAAGTTGTAACTTTACAGGGGCAATCATTATCTTTGAATTCATCAGAGAAGTGGTTGCACATACATTATTACTGCCCCCACCATTTGTAGGCTTTAGAAGTGGAGCGAAGTGGAGCATGAGTAGATAAAAGGATTTAATTAAATAACTAAATAATTAGTATTTAATTGTGAGGGAATAATTAACCATTTAGTTAATTAAATTTTAATTAGCTAGCAAAATGGGTGTAGGAATTAATTTAATTAATTTCAAAGACATAATAGAATTAAATTATTTAATTATAAGGTGGGAATGTGACTTAGGAAATAAAATTAATTTAATTAATTCTAGAATGGTTATTTAATTGATGGAATTAATTTAATTAATTCCAAAGTGGATGTTACAACATGATAGAATTAATTTAATTAATTCCAATTGGATAGAAGCAAGATAAAAACATGTATGTATTTTTAGGGAGTCTACATTTCGCCCCTCTTTAAAGTGCTATTGTAGAGTAATAATGCTTTAAAGATAGTAGACACATGCATATCATAAAGTAAAAAGCAAGATGAAACATTTGGATGCCCTAACAAGATAGGATGGTAAGGGAATCCCCCCTCAAGTGGGTGGGTAATGCAACAAAGTGGTGGACAACTGCTTGATAGGAGGAAAAATGGAAATATAGGAAGGAGTGTGCTCGTAGTCAGGAGCATCATTTAGAGAATGTAAATATAAGAGAAACCTTTATTTTTTGTTGCATAATAGAGTTGTCACCATGATTAGGAAGGAATCAAGATGGTTAACCAAGATGCGCGTAAAAAAACACACACAAAGAAAAGAAAAATAGGAAAATGAAAACAAACCCAATATGAACAGTTAGGTGCGAACATCAAGGTTATGAAGGAAACAAGATGTTATCACACTATCTGTAATTGGTCTAAAATGTAAATCTCAACAATGAACACAATATTGTAAAAGAAGACAATTTATCTATGCCCCAGAACGTGCCACAATGAAAAGCAAGCAGATGTGAATGCTCTCAAACACTAAACTTATGAAATGCTTGAGAATAGGTCAGTCTGAAGAGTGGAGTATGCTTAGAAACTCCTCGTGACACTCTTGTAGGACCCGCATTGAAAAGTGATATGATGATTATTTTCCCCAGTGAAGTTATAGTCCGAAGGGAATATTAAGTGGTGAAAATCATAAAATTGGCATGAGTGATAAGGGAGAGATAAAAAATTTAAATTTTATCAAAAATGCATCGCATTGGTGAAGTTGTGAAAAACGTGCATTTTATAGGATTTTTTTGCAAATTTTTAATGTTTTTTGATTTTTTGATAAATTGTGATGATTTTTTTTTTGTTTTGGTGAGTTTTGGTGTAAAATATTTGGTTTTTTTTGTTTTTGACTTTTTGAAATTTGTGACATTGGTGCGCCAAAGTTTCCCCAGAGAAGCATTAATATGCCCATGTGAGAAAAAGTAATGGCTGAAAAATGTTTGTTTAAATAAACAAGCCATCACGGTGAAACGCAAGCAACGTGCATGAGAAGAATCACCTAAAAAAGGAATGATAGAGAGAAGTTAGTAATCACACCATACGAGGTGAGAAAAACAAATGATTAGGGTTAAAACAAGTATATATAGAAGGGGGATTCAAAATCATCACGACCCATTTGTGCTATTAGACTCCTTTTGCCTTTTGTGAGAAATTTGAGCTCCGAGTCCTGAGAGAGATGACATGATTATAATAGAGGAAACATCACGTAGATCGAGTTTGTGAGTTTCGGAAAACTCCAGATGACAGTGTCATGGTGAGTACCTCAAAATGTTTTTCCATTTGGGTGCATTTATGTGAATTTTTAGCTAGAAGAAAATGTAAATTTAACGCTAGCACATGCACTTGTGTGCACTAGCATAGCCCGAAAAATGCACTAGCGTGCAAGTGCACGCACTAGCATTATAATGCATGCATGGTGTTAAGCGTGAAATGTGTTAGCATGTTTCACATGCTAGCATTAAACTAAGAGCATGAGTGTTAGAGTTCACGCATTGGCGTGCATGCGCTAGTGCTAGATTGAGGGTTAGGGTGAAATGCACTAGTCAAAGTGTAAATGTGCTAGCGTCAGAATGCATGTGCTAGCATAAAAGAGGGTGCTCTATTCATTGTTTTATCTTTTAGGAAGATTTGAGAGGTTTAGGAAAGAAGAAATGATTGTTAATTGATGTTTTTGAGTGATTTTTATGAGAGAACCACTGACGTTAGACATGCGAGAGCGCCATGGGCGGCTGAGGACATTCAAAGGACCTTACCCACGAGGTGAGGAGAGGGGATTAGTAAATTTGTTAGAGGCGACTAGGGTTATCCTACATAGCAGAGCTGACCACATATGATTTTGGATAACAACTTACTGACTACCTTGGAAGAGCGATGACATAGTAAGAGCAAGACATTCTAGTTTTCAACCGGGGAGATGACAATGACCTTGGAGGAGGTGTATTGGATCTTGCGATCGATACAGGGGATTTTGGTGGAGTGATGAGGAGTGTTTCCATCATATGAGGACACATCTGGGATATTTTCTTGCGATGTGAGATACCAGAGAGGGGATAGCGGTACACTTGTACCATTGCTTTGAGGATAGGAGGATATGACAACTATTGGTATATCTAATGGCTCTTATCAGTGGCTACTTGTTGCTTGATAAGACTGGTACTCATTTCCAGCTGGGGTTGATAGGAGTATTGACTAAACTGATGGAGGGAGAGGTGTTTGCATGGGGTCAGTGCATATTGGCACATTTATATATGGATTTACACTTGATTTCTTACAGGGGGATGAGGAGCCTGAGTCCTGTGACTTGCTACATATATGGTCATGGGAGCATATTGCTATTGGGTCAACCACTAGGTGTTTTGAGAAATAGCAACTATATGAGCCATATTATAGAGGATGGGAGATAGTGGGTGTAGGCCATAAAGGCCATATGGGAGATATCACTTTTTATAGGCGAGCTTTTGATGATTTACAGCTATAGATGATTACATGGAGGTTGTACAGGTTGTACCAGTGGATGATAGATGCGTTTGAGTTGAGCACGATGGAGGTTGGCCATTTTATTATAGGTAGCCGTAGTCATATTATGGAGGTATATAAAGTGGACATAGGGTACAATGCCAGTCTAGGCATTATATAGGGGATACCTAGCGGTGAGAAGTGGTATGTGCGCATAATGCACACGAATTTTGCCTTTGGGCCACATATTAGAGTTTCCTTTGCTAGAGAGATATTTTTTGGAGTCATCCCATAGGATTGGGATGCATGAGTGTAGGTGGTAGATCTAGGTAGTACTTGTAGATTATGTTACATGGTATGCAACAATCATGCCTAGGATGATTACTATTCATTAGGAAAAAATAGTGGTAGGTTATAGTAGAAACAGTAGGTGTTGGTGGTAGAGGTTGAGAGATAGGGACAAACTTGGCTAACAATAGGGAGGTAGAGGCACAAACATAGGTGCAAAATCAAGGATCCTCAGGTTCAAGAAGTACAAGGGCCATAGGTTTATGCAGCACAGGGGCCACATGAGGAGGAGGTGATGGGATTCTAAGTAGCACATAATTTATACCGATTCCCATGGCACATAGGTGGTGTAGTCAGGTTCCAGTGTAATATATAGTACAACATGTAGTACAACAAGTGTTACAGTAGGTTCCTCAAAAGGTACTACTATAGGGCCATTTGTGCAGAGACATGTACCACAGTAGGGACCATTATAGGTGCCACCATCACCACCAAGAGTAGGTAGTCCAGGTGAGATGGGAGGACATGGGGAGGTCAGGGGAGATAGCGATGATGAGGTAGCAATGATACAGGTACCACCTCATAAGAGGATTCCTGGGAGTAGTAGGTGGGCCATTAGTGGCTGATTATACAGGTGGAGAGGGACAAGGCCATGTTGTGGGGTGATGTAGCTTTGATTATAGTGTAGAACTATAGAGGTAGTTAGATCAGAGGGTTATAGAGTAGGCTACCCTTAGGAAGTAGGTACAAATATATGATAGAGAGGGACCAGGCCACTATAGAGTGAGATAGGCTGACTACAGAGAGGGACCAGTTGAGGGTCCAAATACAACATCTCACATCACAATTGAGATGATCATTCAATGGATAGATGACAACTAACACTTGGGTGATGTCCTACCTAGAGCTTATGGTGACGTCTGGTGAGGTAGGATATTATAGAGGGTTATATCAGGTGAGTGTATTAAAGGATCAGAGAGCTCCTACATATACACAGATATCTGGGAGTAGATTGGTAAGGTCTCATTTACAATCGAGATTAGTGAGATTAGTACAGATGCCACCACCTGGTGGTAGGCTAGGATAGTCCTAGCATGGGAGAGAGTCATAGATGATGACTTGATTACATGATGAGACATGATGTATTTTTTTTTGTATATGCCTCATGATGAAGGCATATTTTTGATCGATGCCCATGGTGGCATACCAACATGTATATGATTTTTGTTGAGATACATTTGGTATATGGACATTATATATGTATTTTTATTATTTTGATAGATGATGGACATTTGGTATACCTCATTATTATGATGAGATATTGTATGAGCTTCATGTTTTATTATGAGTAGATTGATATGATGTTATGTGATGTATAGAATAGATGTTGATTTAATTTTTATGATGATGATTATGATGTAGCTTAGCATTTATTTATGATGATGTTATAGATAGATGTGATGTGATATGGTATATGATAATGTGACATGATAACAAACAACGTACAAGCAATGAACACAAGTACAAGAAAGAGTTAACAAATCTAAAACACACACATATTAGTAAAAAATCATGGCTTATAACATAAACCAAGACACAATACAAACATGGAAAATAAAGAAAGTCAGAAAAACAAACCCAATATGAATGGGAATTAACTCACACCAAAGTTATCTATGAACTAAGATGTTAATAATTCAGCTGTAATTGGTCTATAATCACAACAATGATCAGATGCACAGAACATTGAGTTAATCTAATTAATTAAACCAATAAACTAATTTAACTAAAATACAACACTTTTCATGTACACACAATGAGCAAGGAAAAGTTATCACCAAACAAGTGAACAAAGAATGCTAATGTTAATCACTAACTAACAAGCAACAATATAACACAATTCATAATAACAATGTCCAAAGACACCCCTAATGTGTTCCAAAATGAAGAGATAGATAGATTTCGAATGCCCCCAGGAGATAGCTTAGAATGCGAGAGGATTGAATCAAATCAAAGAGTGGAGTGATGCTTAGATACCCCAAAACAACTCTTTTCAGATCCCATTGAAGCATGATCTATATGAGGTCAAAGCCGAGTGTGCCCCCAAGAAAAGTTATATTGCAAAGGGTGACATGATTGATTTGAAAAATGCAAATGATTTGGAACAATCAAATAGAAAAATTAGTGAACTAAGGTATATAGTTGTGAGTGTTTTTGTCGAGAATTTTCAAAATATTATGATTTTTTTTTGTATTTTGGGAACAATTTTATATTGTTTTTGTGTTTTGTGAAACATATTTGAATGTTTTTGGTGTTTTTGAACAATTTTATATTATTTTTGGGTTTTTTAGATTTTGACCACATGCCAAAGGATAGGGAAAAAGGGGTTCCCAAGTTATAACCAACATGTTACACATGAAAAAGGTGAACGAAAAGTATGTAGAAGGTGAACAAGAGTGGTGAACAATGGGCATGACAACTTGACAAGGAGAACATGTGACACAAGATGAGATAGATTGACACAAGGAGGAGACAAGGTGAAAAAAGGTGAAGCGAGTGAGTGCGTTGATATGCCCCCAACACAAGGGTTACTCTTTGGAGACTCAAGAGTATAATTTTAGATGAATGGCATTCATGGGATCTTTCAACTCTTTACCATCTTCAGTAGATAGTTTATATGCACCGGATCCAAATTTTACAGTTATAATGTAAGGACCCAACCAATTAGGCTGAACTTACCTTATTTTTATCATGGCTTGGTTGTGTTCTTCTAATTTTCTTTTAGGACCAAGTCACAATTTTGAACTGTCTTGGTTGAATCTTTGGTTATAGTTATGTGCAGTCAATTCTGATATACCTATAGATGGTCCAAAGCATGAATGCATCTCTTGTCTAGTAGCTCCAGCTCTATAAGGCATGCAATACAATAATCCTCTTCATGTATGAGGTGTTGGAGGGAGACACGAAGTGAAGGTAGTTTGAATTCGATAGGTAATATGGCTTCAGATCCATATACTAGGGAGAATGGGGTAGCTCCTGTAGGAGTATGAAAAATGTGTGGTAGGCCCAAAGGGTGGGATACAATTACATATGCCAATTATGTCCATGTTTATCGACTATATTTTCCAAGATGGATTTGATAGTCTTGTTTGATGCTTCTGATTGGCCATTGCATTGTGGGTAGTAGGGTGTAGCCCATTTCAGGTGGATATTATATTTTTTAGCAAGGGCCTTGACATTCTTATTTTTGAAGGAACCACCATTGTTAGTGAAAATAGCAGTGGGAATGCCAAAATGAAAATAATATGGTTAAAGATGAACTTAGAAATATTGCACCCAGAAATATAGGTGAGAGGCATAACCTCGACCCACTTGGTGAAATACTCAGTGGTAGTTATAATGAATGTATGGCCATCAGAATATGTGGGCTTTATTTTTCTAATTATATCAAGCCCCCATTTTGAAAAAGGCCAGGGTGAGGTGATAGGCTTCAAGGCTTGGGAAGGTGCATGAATTAGATTACCATGTTTTTAGCAAGCCTGAAATTTCTTCACATAGTTGCACATCTATCTCCATTATAGGCCAGTAGTATCTGATGCACAAGATCTTTCTTCGCAAGGACCATTCCACTGGTGTGTGCACCACAAATACCCAAGTGTACTTTAGCTAGTGTTTGATTAGCTTCATCCTTGATTGAGACATCTTAAGAGAGTCCCATCATAGCCTCTTTGATACAGGGTGTCAACAAGGATAGTGTAGCATGAGGCACGTTGTGCCAAGGCTCTTTTATTGGCTGAGTTTAAATTAGGAGGGTAGGATTTGGTTTGAATGAAGGTGTATATATCTTGATACCAGGGATGATCAAGACCAACAATCTCACATACCATGGTGGACTCTGGAAAATTATATGTGGGCACCAAAATATGTTCAATGAGGAACTCATTGTGAGTTTGATTTGTGTTGAATGCAAGAAGGGATGCAATAGTTTCATGACATATGCTACTTTATTTTATGCATGAGGAACTTGTTCAAAATTTATAATATGGAAATACCCTTTGAGACTATCAACCATGTGTTTATAGGGTAAAATATTCTCATCTTTGACTTGATATTCACCATTGACTTGATTAATGATGAGAAGGGAATCACCAAAAACTGTCAATTCTTGTAGGTGCCAGGAGATAACAAAGCCTATGCCTACTATCAATGCTTCATACTCAGCTATGTTGTTTGTGTAAGGGAAGTCGATGTGATAAGATTTAGGTATAAGGTCCCTGTCTGGTGTACACAAGATAATTCCTGCTTCTGAACCATGGATGTTGCAGGATCCATCAAAGAATAGAGTCCATGAAGGGATTGCTTCTATGTATAACATGTCTTCATATGGAAATTCAAATTTTAACGGCTGTGAACCTGGTAGTGGTACTTGCAACTAGTTGATCTGTAGTGCTTGACCTTTTATATCCTTCTGATTGACAATTTCAATGTCAAATTCACTTAGGAGTGCAATCTAGCTGGACATCCATCCTGTTATGAATGGTCTCGAAAGTAGGTACTTGAGAGGGTCGAACCCTTACAATTAACTTGGTGGTATGATTCAACAAGTAGTGCCACAACTTGCCAAAAGTGTAAGCGACTACTAAGAAATTTTTCAACATGTGAGTACTTGAATTCATGTTTAAGAAGATTCCTACTCAAATAGTACATGGCTTGTTCCTGACCCTTATCATTATGTTGCACTAATAATTCCCCAATTTCATGTTCTATTGCAGAGGTGTACAACAACATAGGCTTGTCCTTGTATAGGTGGTACATGAACACTGAAAGAGAGGAAAAATATTCTTTCAATTTAACAAAGGAGTCTTGATAGTCTTGTGTCCATTTGAATGGACATCCTTCTTAAGCAACTAGTTGAAGTGATGGCACTTGTATGCCAATTGAGAGATGAATCACCGAATAGACTGTATTTTTCCTTGTAGGCCTCTTAGCTGACACAAATTCTAAGGAGGTGGCATATCCATTATAGCTTTTACTTTGGTAGGGTCCACTTCAATTCCTCTTCATGAGACAATGAATCCCAGAAGTTTTCTTGAAGTGACACCAAAGACACATTTTTTTGGATTAAGGTGAACCTTGTATTCCCTTAATCTCTCAAAGATCCACCAGAGAATAACTGGATGGTCAAATCTTGTTTTGGACTTAGCAAGTATATCATCAACATAGTCCTCCATGATGTCGTGAAGAAGATCATGAAAAATAATAGTCATTGCATGTTGATAGGTTGCACCAGTGTTTTAAGGCCAAAAGGCATGACCTTGTAACAAAATGTCCCCCATGGGGTTGTGAAATTTGTCTTATTTGGTATTTCTTCAATAATTTGAATTTGGTTATATCCTGAAAAACCATCCATAAGGGATAACATCTCATGGCCCATAGTAGAATTGACAATCATGTCAATGTTGGGTAGAGGAAAGTCATCCTTAGGACATGCCTTGTTGATGTCTCAGAAATCTGTACAAATTTGAATCCCAGGGGTTTTCTTTGCAACCAGGACCATATTTTGATATCCACTTTGAGTAGTCAATAGACTCATATGAATCCTTGCATCTAGTAATTTTTGTAGTTCAACCTTGACAAACAATGTGACCTTGGGGTGCATCTTACGTAACTTTTTCTTTACAGGCTTGGCATCTGGGCACACCATAAGGTGATGAACCACAAGAGAAGGATCAAGGCCCAACATATATTTGTAGGACCAAGAAAATATGTCTTGAAATTTGATCAGAAGCTCTGTGAAGGCCTTGATTTCAATGTTCTGAGAGACTGGAGCCAAGTTGTAGTAATTTAGGTTGGTCTTTTGTGCCGATATTGATAGTGGTCATTTCTTCCACAAACAACTTAGAAGTGTCATTTTATTGAAATGATGCTGATGGTTTATGTAAGTCATTGGATATTTCTAGATTGAATCTCCTCTCTCTAGCACCTCTGAAAGGTTTTCACTAGGAGATGTCCTTTTCTTTCTTTTTATTTTTCAATTTTTGTCTCTCACATAGCGCCTCAGAAAGGTTTTCACTATGCGAGATATGATTTTTCTTTTTTTATGTTTTTAACTTCTTTTATTTTGGACTAGAGATTTTGAGTTCTTCACCAAAGTAAGCAGTAGTGTCAAGGTTTATATTGAAACCCTTCTTGTGATTGACAAGGGAAAAGGGTCTTGAGCCCCGAGGAACTCTTGGATGGCCTCATCATTTTGAAAGAGGTCCATGGAAATATGACATTGTTGATCCTGATCAATAAGGGAAGGGTAGAAAATGTCAAGGGTTATGATGGATAGGTCTTCAAGAAAAAGTGTGGTTTCAACGAGGTCTTCAAAGAGGCTATGTGTGGAACCGGTCTCGACTTTGGAATCTAAGTCCTCATCGCTAGTTAATACATCGAATATAAATGGCCTCTTCTCAAAGGTCTCATATCCTAGACCATGTGTGTAGAGGTTAGATTTAATTTCCAGGGGTTTGAGAGTGCCATGTCCTTGTGGGCCTAGCCCTCTTCCTTTCCAATTCATGTTTTTCATCATTGATGTGCCTTGGTATATTCGGTGGATTCGTAGCAGTCTTCCATCTTATCTTCATATAGCCAAGAGCTGTCAGAGCCTTGAATATGTTCATCTTTATAGATATCCATGTCATCTCCAAAGAGTAGTTCCTAGATAGTAGACTAGAGGTTATCATAAATGAGGAGTGTTAGGGCATCCATAACTGTGAGGTGATAATGGGAGTTGGCCAATGAGAAATGCATTTTCAAGCGTGTATTCTCCAATACCTTTATGGGAGAACTTAATCTCAGGTGATGATTTGGACGTAGAAACTTCTGAAGAAGATGCAGAGGCATGAGGGGAAAGAGCAATGTTTTGGGATCAACATGATTGTTAGCAATAGGGATGACACAAGGCCCAACTATGCGATTAGCAAATGGGTAATAATTTGCATTTTGGTACTTTTTTTCAAAAAAATTACAATACTCAAAGGGGTTGGCATCACCAAACAAGGTGAACTCTTTACTGTTATGTGGGAATTTGATGCACTGATGGAAAGTGGAAGGCACGGACTTGCATCACATGTATCCAAGGTCTACCCAAAAGGAGGTTGTATGATGTTTCCACATCCATGACATGAAAAAGGGTGTCCAAAAGTTGGGGACCAACTTGTATGGGGAGGGTGATCATACCAAAGGACTGGCACTCAGTGTTGTCATAACCACAAATGGTAATAACATTAGCATCTAAGTCAACCACTGTGTGATTGAGACAACATAGAATTTTCATAGAGCAGATGTTAAGAGCTACTCCATTGTCTACAAGAACTCTTTTGACCTTGTGGTCTGTTACGTAGGCTTCGATATACAAAGAGTTGTTGTTTTGGAGGTTAGGGTTCAACATATCCTGAGGGCCAAAATACAAGATAGGGATTTCAGGTGAAAGGTTTGCAATCATAGCTTAAAACTTGTTGAACATTAAGGGTCGATGGAACACATGCTTCATGAAGAGCATGAGTGAGGATGTCTTATAAGTTAGGAGACTCTTTCAATAACTCCATTAGAGATATGTGTGCGGGTGTGGTCGTTAACTATTTTATAAGGTCAAACTGATTGGGAGTAGAAGATTTAGCATTAGAATTTGATTTCTAATTTTGAGGAGCCATTGTTTTTGATGTTTGGGGCTCGGTAGAAGACGTAGATGGTTGGTTTTTGTAGGAACCCATATCTTATTTTGGTGTGTGGTGACAACATTAGTTGGAGGTTTGAATTTAATGGTGGGTGATTGTAGGAGGCACTTCCTCAATAAATGAAATAATTGATTTAAACTCAATGTTATTAGAGGATGGGCCTTTATCAGTGTTCTTATTATCGACACCATGTTTTGGGAATGGGTTTGTAAACACCTTAAGATTATCATTGGGTGTTTTTTTGGTTGAAGGTTTGTCAACTGTGATTTCTCCACTATCGATAAGGTCTTGGAAAAAATGATGTAAAGAAACACATCGATCAGTTGTGTGACCATCGATGTGATGAAAGTCACAATAAGTGTCAGGTTTTGTACCAAGCGGGTTTAGGTTCTCCTTTAACCCAAGGTCTTGTGATGGGGAACATTACCATGTTGGTGTTAAGAAGTTGTTGTAAGACATTTGAGAGAGGTTCTCCCAAAGGAGTGAAGTGACATCATTTAGAATCACGCGGGAGGAGGAAGCCTCTTTACTAGAAACAACAAGAGGTATTTTGGATTTGTTTGGTTTAACATGAGTGTTTTGGACATTTTGGACATTACAATTGTCTGTAACACCATCATTGACCACATTGCGATTGTGGTTAACATGTTTGGATTTATCTTGGTGAGAGCTATTATGATTGTTATTATGTTTCCCATTATCCTTTGAGTGAGGTTTGATCAAACCTTTTGTGACAAAGGATTTTTCAATATGTGATCCTTTCTCAATAACTTCCTCAAAAGTATTAAGGCAATGCATTTGCATGTGAAAGGATAACTGGCTATTGAGGTTAGGTATAAAGATGATCACAAGAATTCTTCAGGAATTGAGCATGGGAAGCAACTAGCAATCTTGCATGCCATATTTGTAGGAATTGTGCAAAGGTTTCATTAGAACGTTGTTTAGCATTACACAAATCCATCATTGTAATTTTAGAGTCTAGATTGAATGAGAAATGTTTAACGAACTTCTCTGATAGGTTTGCAAAAGTTTGTATAGATCCCTTGGGGAGGTGTAGAAACCAGTCTAAGGCTTGTCCACCTAGACTTTGTGGAAAGAGATGCATTAAGAAGATATCACTATAAGCCACCTCTTGGAAAGCCATATAGAATTCCTTGATGTTCTCTCTAGGATCATTCTTTTCCTTGTATTTTTCAAATTTGGGTGCCTCAAAATATTTGGGAAAGGGTATGCATAAGATGTCCTTATCAAAGGGGTAAGGACATAATTCTTCAAAATTGAATTGTTTACACTGGTGTTGCATACCCGAGATGGTGTCCTTCATCATTTTCCATTCTTGGGAAAAAGGTGAATTGTTTTGTAATATAGATAATGAAAAATCACTCTTAGATTTGTTGTTCTCTTTGGTGGGCACAATATGGCTCATAAATGAATTGTCACTAGTCTTCTTTGGTGCCTCTTTATGAGGAGGTTAAGTAGTGACTTTGGAATTTAGAATAGCGAGTTGTTTAGCCATCTCATTGATTTGATCCATGAGGGATTTAGTGGGATCGGTGGCCGAATCAGTCGATTTTCCTTTGTTCCCAATGTTGGATTTGTCTTTGTTTGATTCATCATCATTTTTGTTTTCAAGGTGAATTTATTTTGATCCTTGTTGTTTGTGTGGCTAGGGGAATCCATCCTCATTGTTATTTGGCTATGAATCCATCCATTGTTACAAAGTTTGTTACCTTTTTGGGATTTTGGCTTTCCAAGTAATGTTCATAAAATATCCTTGTTGAATTCAAAGGGTAATTTTTCTCCCATCTCAAGGAGACGAAGAAAAAATTGGTCTTTATTCATACATAAGATATTTTAGACATGATATTGTTCTTCGGGAGAAACATTGTTTTGAAGTTCCTCCTCATTTTGGTCATCATCATTATCAAGATGGTTTTCTGAAAGGATTTTCAATTCTTTCAGTTCTCCCAAAAGGGCTATAGTCTCTGTGTCTTGTTCCCACCATTTTTAAAAAGGGGGGAATAAAAAGAGATGTGAAAGATGTCTCAACCCTTAACAATGTGAATGCTAAGATGGAAGAGAGGTTTTGCGATTAAGTTTGTAGATAACTTGTCCCTTAACAAAGTGAATGTTAAGATGGGCAAGATGTTTTGGAATTTTTGAAGGATGACATGTCCCTTAACAAAGTGAATGTCAAGGTAGAAGTGTGCGAGAGTAATGATAAACTCAACCCTTGGAAAAGTGAATGCCAAGATGGAAGAGAGGTTTGATTGAAAGTTATTGTCCTATAACAAAGTGAATACTAGATGGGAGGAGAATTATAATGATGATAAAATGGTTTACAAATGTACTCTACCTCTAGACAAAGTGAATTCTAGATGGGGAGAGAATTTTGTGATTAAGATATTTTGATTGAACTCAACCTCTAGCAACGTGAATGCTAGAATAGAAGAGTGTATAAAAAGGACTCAAATTATATGCTACGTGCTCAACCCTTAACAATAAATAGTTAAGAAGGAAGAGGTTTATCAATGAAAATATAAGACTCAAGTATCAATGATGTGAACGTTGATAACTGAAAAGATGATGAAATTGTCTAAAAATTTAACAAAGGGTTTGTCAAATTAGAGACACGAGATAAATGGACATGTATAGTTCAACAATGATGGTGTTGAACTAAAGGATGATAATATCTAGAATTTAACAAAGGATTTGTAAAGATGTGAGATAAAAGATGTGTATAGTTCAACAAATATTGTATTGAATTAAAGGACGTAAGAAGAGGAGGAAAGTATCAAATATTTATGAAAGATAAGATATAAAGGAATTGAATGACAAATTAAGATATGACTAAGTCAAGACGTAAGTTGTGAAAATGAAAATGCTTGAGTGAGGACGTGGATATCCATCAACTCAAGACTTAATGTGAAATAAGGAATGAAAGCCTAAAATTTTGGGAATGTGATCCAAAGTTTGAGACTAGAACAAAATGGGGATAAGCTCAATATGAGAAAAATATGAAA
Organism: Taxus chinensis; assembly: GCA_019776745.2. Lineage (NCBI taxonomy): Eukaryota > Viridiplantae > Streptophyta > Pinopsida > Cupressales > Taxaceae > Taxus > Taxus chinensis. The sequence continues at coordinate 720,254,800 of CM034150.1, forward strand.
GATAGGATGATTTGATGATCTCAAAAAAGGAAGACTCAAATGGGAAAATGAGAACTCCAAAAGGGATGAAATAAGATCAAATGAGAAGCGTGAAAGAGAAGTTCCAAATGAAGGAAAATAGTGAGATGATGGAAAAGAGACAAAATCTTCGAAAAGTGATTTTTAAGAGTAAAAAGAGAGGTAGTGAATGACTGAAAATTCAGAAAAAGGATGACAAGAAAGAAGTGAAAAACAAGTCCAAATAAGGATAAATTTTGAGATTGTGAAAAGAGTTAAAAGTGAGCCCAAATAAGGAGTATTTGGGATAGTGAAGGAGGACTGAAAAAGAATCCGAGTAACGATTACTTGGAAAGATTAGAAGAGGATGAAAAATGAATCCAAACAAGGAGTGTTTGGAAAACTATGAAAAGATACGAACGCGAAGATGAATCCAAACAAGGAGTGTTTGGAAACTACAAAAAGATACAAACGTGAAAGATGAATCCAAAACAAGGAGTGTTTGGAAAAAATGAGTGTGGAACACTACTACAAAAAGAAAGAGAATAAAAGAAAAAGAACAAAAAGAGAGTTTTTTGTTTTTCCGTTTGTTTTTGGCATCTACCTTAGCTTGGCTTGGACAATGTTTGGATTCCTAGGTGGCTCTCTCAACTAGGTGTTAATGAGTATACCCGAGAAAGTGTGGTGCTATTGATAGCTGCTGGCTTTACTTTAACCCCTTTGAAACCTTGAGCAAAGATATTTCTCAGAATGAATCACACTGGGGTCACCACTACTAGATATCTGTGACTCTAATCTCATAGGTTTTACTAGTCAGGTAGGATAAAGGTACCCATTTCGTCAGCTAGTTCCCTCAATGTGCCAACTACTTTGGGGTTCTTGTGGTACTCCTCAAATGAGTTTTATGGATTATGCCAAAGCACTTCCAACAATTATAGCATATTGGGAAATAACCTTGTCAATTGCACCTGCAAATCAAATAGTGTGCAGTGTTCATTTTATATTGATTAAGAAGTTATGAGCTTTGTTTAAACCACTAGTCTTTGACAGAGGCAAACTTGCACTTAGTAAACTGTTTTAGTCTTTGATCAAGGAAACCTGTAATTAGTAGTTTAATGTTTTATAGCCACCTTTAAGAGTTAGTACTGCACACAAAAGTTAAGAAGTTTTCTTGAGGTAGGTAAATGATAAGACGATAGAAGTAAGTTCACGTTTCTAATTTCCTAGATAACTTATAAAGTGCAAGGAAAGAGCATACATGCGAACAAGCTTTGATTAAAAAGAGAAAAGAAAGATTATTCTCTTTGAACTCCCCAAAAAACTAGAAAATGTGAGAATCATGTTTTTGATTTCCAAGGTCGCTTAGAAAGCGTGAGGAAAGAGCATACATGTGATCTCACATAATGATTTAAGAAAATAAAGTATTAATTTCTCTATTTAAAGCTTAGAAACATAAATAAATCTGTAGAAACATAATTAAATAAGAAGAAATACAAATTAGATCATATTAGAAGTGCTTAGAAGAAAACAAAAAAGTTTGAAAAACACAGGTTGACTACGCTAGCATGTGAAGTAGCGCTGCTAGCGCATGGACTTGAGGTGCGCTAGCAAATTCAAACAATGGTAGTGCACACAACTGTGTGTGTTTGCGTTACAAAGAACCTGAAAAAATGTGTTAAATAGACATAAATAGTAACAAAACGCTAATGTAGTTTGAAACAATGGTCACGCTAGAGCAAGGAATGGTGATGCTAGTGCGTGAACTTCAACGGAGGCACATACAGAGAGAAATGGTAGCACGTGAACTTCAATAGAAACACAGACATAATAATAGTAACATAGGTACTTGCATGCTAGTGCAAACACATTAATGCTAGCATAGAGATTGTGTCATGCGCACACTAGCGCATGCAGCTTGTAAAATAAAAAAATGTTAAAATGTGAGTAAAAGATTGGTTTTTTAATTTTTAAGTTTATGTGCGTCACCTAAGAACCTAAAATTTCAACAACAAGGTTAAATAGGGACAAGGAACAAAAAGAAAGAGTTAGATCAAAAAATTATTAACTAAAACAAAAGAAAGAAATGTGGGGTGTCCCACCGGGCGTGCCAGAATGTAAACAAGTAAAAATCACAGACAAAGAAACTAAGTAAACAAACACTAGATATACCTTCACTGTATAGACTCTTGCAAACCTCAAGATAAAACCGTAGAAGCTTGAAACTTGTTGATCTTGTTATAGTTTGGATTGTGGATGCTCTTGTATTTTAATCTCCAAATGTGGTTGTAGATGCTACGAGCAGTTTTTCACAAGGAAATCAGATGTCAAATTGACAGTAATTGGATGCAATTTTCTCAAAGCTCCAGGGATAGATTTGTAAAGGAATTGACAAGCTTTTATAGCTGAGGGTGAGGCCATGAGAAGTGGATCTTGGGTTGAATTGGCTCCATAGGTAATAATTATAATTACCTGAAATAGTAAGATGACCATGTCTGTGCAGTTGCAACTTTGCAGGGGCAATCATTATCTTTGAATTCATTTGAGAAGTGGTTGCATGTACATTATTGTTGCCCCCACCTTTGTAGGCTTCTGGAAGTGGAGTGAAGTGGAGCATGAGTAGATAATAGGATTTAATTAAATAACTAAATTAATTAGTATTTAATTGTGAGGGAATAATTAACCATTTATTTAATTATATTAGCTAGAAGGGTGTAGGAATTAATTTAATTAATTCCAAAGAAATAGTAGAATTAAATTATTTAATTCTAAAGGCTGGGAATGTGACTTAGGAAATAGTATTAATTTAATTAATTCCAAAGGGGTATGTTGCGATAGGATTAATTTAATTAATTCTAATTGCATAGAAGCGAGATAGAAATATGTGCGTATTTTTAGGGTGTCTACATCAATTACTTAATAAAATACATATTTTGTGCTAATTACAACATTAAGACCATGTGTTTTTGATAGAACTCCATGGTGGTTTAGACCAACATTGAATTTCATCCTTCTAGACTTCTTAAAGGACCTCACACATGCTCTTTATAGCTTATTTGCACCTTAAAACACAATAATACACCTTTTACATGCCAAAATGCGTCTAAAAAAATCAAATTTGGTCTTTAGAAGGAAAAACAAGAATTCAAATTTTATAGAGGCTAGACACAAACTAACAACACCAAATTAAAACTATGGTCTCCCTAATGACTCCTAGACTAACTACAACAACTATTAAGCCAAAATTGTAAAGAAAACACAAAATTTCACTTTTGGAGGAGATGCTCCTGCATCATAAATACATTTGGTCCATGGTTGATCGGTTACATGATGAGTATGTGTGCTTGCTCAACCTTCCCAACTCCTCCTCAGTGGCCTCATATCCCCCCAAAAATATCGTGTATAATTGCCTCTAAATTCATGCCTTACCAAGTCAGGTATGCCTCTTCAGTGCATCTTGGAATTACTTCTATGACTTAAAATATCCTCATTGAATAAAAAATTAATCCCACATTGGTTGGTTGGCTTAGTCTGCAATAACATTTAAAACCCAATATATCATAGTTCTTACGCCAATATCCTGGGTGACACCACAATGGAAGCAACCCTCTTACAAACATAATGGTTGGTTGGTTGCGAGATGGGTATGTTTGCTTGCTCGGCTTTCCCATCTCCTCCTTAATGGCTTCATAATCACTCCCCCCAACCCCCACCCCCCAAATATCATTTACAATTGCGTTTGAACACATGAATTACTGCCCCAAGTCAAATATGTCTGTTTAGTGCCTCTATAGTGTCAATATATATCGTACTAGACTACAACTCTTAAGAAACTCATCAAAATCTTACACGTGGCTTTCTTTGTTAATGAAAATTTTAACATCCATTTAACTTGACAAGTTTGCTCGATGATGCAAATGGACGAAAGCGTAAGCTTCAACTCAACAATAAACATAGAATCTCTAAACACTTAAATTTATAAATATCTAGCAATGCATCAAAATTCATAAGCTTTTTAAACACATTTATTTTTATTATCCCTCTGGTAATTGAAATTCAAATTTATCTTTAAATTTGAGAAAATTCTAAGAAGTAGCATGAATGTGTATACACACACATTCATACATGACAATTCAAAATAACTAATATATATCTCGTATCGATTCTAAGAGGATAAAACCCCTACATGCATAGTAATCACGGTGAAACTATGTCCAAAATAGGTTAGAATATATCTTGCAAAGCGATTAAAAGACAAATATACAAAATTGTACAAATTTAGGTTAATCAACTAATCAAAATTTTCATACAATTAGCCATTTTCAAGAGGAACAAAAGCTATTTTCTAACCAAATGATGAATATTAATCACTAAAATTACCTTTGGTGAAAGGAAGAACTTCTACCTTAGTATCCACCTGGTCAATGTTTTGGTGAAATGAACTAAAATCCAGAATACTCTATGAGAGTGAGAGCAAGGCGTTTCTTTTTACTTGACATTAAGTATGGATTCGAAACCTCTCCCTCGATTTCAACATATACATTTATGAGATCTTCTAAAATCATCTTATAACTTGGTTGAACAATACTTCTCGATCCCCCATAGGGCCACAAATATTTAATAAAGCTAAAAAGAGCTTTCCTCTAAAAATCATAATAAAATTTATGCAAGGGAATTAACTTACCTGATAATGTTTTGTGATTTTATATTACTACTAGATCCCCTGCAAATGGGCTGTTAGCTGATATCTTGAAGGGCTCCAAACCGATTTTTGTCTTCTGTAATTTGAAGATATCTAGTTTTTGTTCAATAATCGACTCAACCAATCAACTCAAGGTTGAGATGGAACGTTTGGTTTGGTTTGGCTCTAGATCCAAGATGGGATTACTCTTTATGTAAAGAAGAAAAAACTTACGGAACAAAATATTTGGATGTTACAATCATGAAGCAATTTTTATATGGAAATTTATGAGAGTTGCCAATAACACCATCATTCAAAAGTACACATTTTGGGGATGCAAGATGAGAAGATTTTTGGGAGGATACTCAAATTGGCGACCTTTAAGCTCCACATGGAATAAGGGAAGGTTTCCTTTTAACCCTCCAAGAAAAATGAAGTAAAAGACTAATTGGACAGAATAAGCATTGCCTTTTATTAGGATATGCCCTAGAAAAATCTTTGAGTGACTCCTAGATTTTTTTGGACACTGAAATCTAGAAAGTATTGATAAAGCATGGGATAAGTTATGGGTGAACAAAGTTTGACAAAATGACAAATGATTTTTATGGTTTAGTTTTCATAAGAAAATTCTACATTAAAATTAGCGGATGAAGAGAGCCTTACAAGCCATTTACATTGCTTTATGTGAAATATCATCCAAATTAAAATCCATATAGAATTAATATTGCCATTATACTAGTAGAAATATATTAAATACATCTATTTCAAAAATGTTGATAGATATTAGTTTCAAGGTTCATGTGTGAGATTTTATGCATATTTCATCGATCAATAATTTCATTACATTCTCTTCATATTTCTCATTGGTTGGTGGCGAAAAAAAACTTTCCTTAAAAAAAAGAGCCCCAACCTCTACCATATGAAGAAGTTTTTACTATTTTATGATTGACTTCTTAATTTTTTAGAAAAAAATTAAGTGATGGTCAAGGTAGTGGAAAATGTAAGGTGATCACGGTGAACACATGTTCATTGCAAATTGCATGTGTAATTGGATTGATTGACTTAATCAATAAAACTTCAGTTGATTGACTTGTTGTCAACAAATTATATCTTTTTTTGAATTTTACAATTAATTCTCCATATAATACTTAAAAAAAACCCAATGGAATAGCTAGCCAATTTACCCTTGCATGGTGATTTTTCCAAAGATTAGCCAATCAAATAATGTTTGTTTTCAAGGATTCACTAAAATATTATAAAAAAATTAGGAGCTTGTTCTTAAAATTATCCCTAACCTCCCTCACCAAAGCAAGTTGTCCATAGATACTAGTGCACACATATAATCACATCATGGAAACCAAATAAAGTATATGATTAAAAAATAATGCAAGTCATTCTTTTTAAGAAATATTATATATAAGCCCAAATTGCAAGAGATTATCCATATCTACATTGTTATCCCAAAATTCCATAATAAGACTCATGATCTTGAACGTATGTCATGTCAAACAATTTCATAAATACACAACCATAACATTAGCCCATGCCTTGTTCAAAAGGCTCACTCCATAAATCTGCATTAAGTAAGGTATAGGCTGTAGACAATAGAATAATGGGGGATGCGTTCTAGGTAGTTATGATTCCCTAAAAAATCAAATCACATCACACCCCTGCAACGTGTTGCATTATCATGTTATATATAGGTTTTGACTTGAGACTAGGTGTCAGAAGACTGAGTAGTGTAAAGTTAAGTAAAAGGAAATGTCGTTAAAGAATAAGAAGCATGTGACAAAGAAGTTATGCACAAGACTTTGTATATGTAGGTTTGAGTAAGGGAAGTACGAGAGAGATATCTTATCAATGGGATAATTGTATATATGTCTTGTATCAACTAGTGGAAAGTACATGATATGATGGTGATAAGTAACCTGCATAATCAAGTCATCATTCAAGTTAGAGAAATAATCATGTGTAATTTAGTTTGTGGAAATACAAGTGTTAGCAAGATGTATATATGCAAGTCATGGATCATGCATAGTCATAGTAACTTGCAACCTCTATTGTGTATCATGAGAGTGCATTGGTGTCTAACATGGGTCATGCTCGCAAGGTTGTTACAGAACAACTATGTGTTGCATATGGCTACACAACATAAGGTGAAATCGTGGAAGTGAAATTGCCAAAGCACGATAAGGACTAATATGTATTAGTGAGTGTTATGGGATGTGTAAGGAATATGATCAATTATCTGATGAAGCTAAGGATGAATAGGTCATGAGGGTTGCACTTGGGTGTGTGACAATATAGATTGGAACAAAGAGGTCATAGGTAATGTGATAAGTTGAATGAGACACTCATAAAAATATCAAAATTGTAACCACCTTGAACATCTAAGTAAGGTTACGATGATAACTCATTTTGCATGAACCCATGGACATCTAAGTAACATGTTGATTGTGTTGTTGTAAGGTAACACTAAAAACCACGTGTCAATCTTCTTATATCCTACATGTACATGTAACACAATGCTCCTAAGCAAGTTTTGATTTTTCCCATCAAATCCATGATCTATCTCTAGTGTATCAATTATATCATGTGTGGTATATCCAAAAGTAGTAAGGAGTGTCAATGTGCATATGTTATTTCTAGTTCCCTTGTCAACCATGAAACTATGGATCAAATGTGAATCAATATATGCTCAAATGAATAATGGTTTATCATAATCCTTGTCATCATGATGAATCTATGAATCATCAAATGTAATCACAGGAGATGGTTAAGGTATATTTATAGTCATGCCAATAATGCCATCTATATGTTGTGGGTCAGTATGGTAAGACTGCAGAGGAGGCACATTGTGATAACTCATGTGAGTATCAAGATGATGAGGTAGATGATTGATAAACACCTCGAGGTTTGAATTAACCTCGAGGTTTGAATTAGGCTCGACCACTGCGGTATTGATAGGTTTTTCAAAGTCTTCAAGTGAAATGATATTGTTTTTAATAAGGTCTTGAATGTTGTGTTTTGACTTTAAAAATATGTTGGCTATATGTCCTACACATTTTTGGTAGTCACAATATGATTCTCTATCAAATTTTAGATGTTGTAGCTTACTATTGTCAAATTTGAAAGGCAGAGGTAGAGTTATAAGATTAAACTCAAGTATATATTTTAACACTTTCTAAAGAGGTTATACCAAATGTCTCCATTGCCTCTGCTGGATGAGTAGAAAGAACAAGGGGTGCATCCTATTGTGATGCATTAATTTCCTTATCATCAATCTTTTTTTGTAGTTATAACCCTTCTATTATGGTCTAATTTGAAACTTAGCTCCATTGGATGTAGGAGCATTAGTGCCATATTTGAGCATGTTGGCCATTAGGAGCTTAGTCTCATAGACCTCGACCATTTTTCATAGGTCTTCAAAGGATGCATAGTTATCGAACATGAACTTTCTATTGAGTTGTGGAACAAAGCTAGTGGTAAATACCTGTTGTAACTTTGTCTCATCAATGTATTTGGGTCCTTGGGACAACATAATCTTATATCACAACACATAATTTATGACTTTCTCATTGGGTTGTTAGTCTTAATGTTGATAGAAAAGTGAGCGAGGAAGCTATCGGCCAAAGTTTATGATGAATGTGTTGAACCTTGATGGTTTTTGTAGAACCAATCTAGTGCATATTTCTTAAGATTGTATGGAAAAGGTTGGTTAACGACGCGTCCTTACATTTATAGTCCATGCATGAAGTAACAAAGGATCAAAGACATTTCTTGGTATTAGTCTTGCCATCATATAAAGAGATCTTGGGTGAAACAAACCCGAAGGGTAAGGGGTAACTAAGAACTTTGGTTACCAATAGATACCTAGTAAACTAATGAAACTTGTGGTATAATATAACTTACCATATGTCATGAGAGCTAAGTGAGCTTGAATATCTTGTATGTGCTGAGTATCAATATCATTTGAAGGATTTGTAATAATATGAGAAGTGCTAGGTGTATAAAGAGTAAGAATATGTTGTGTAATCATAAACATGATGACTCAGGGAGCAACTTGTGATGCCTCCATGATAGGAATGTCAGGTGTAGGAAACACTTAGATGAAAACATGGGCATGAGCCTCTAATGTGGAAAGAAAGCCTTTAAAAGGTGGATATGTATCATTCTGATTAAATAAAAATGGAGATATTACCTATTTTATAAGTTAATCTAAATAGAAACAAAACACTATATTAAAATGCTAAGAATTAAATATCTTTATTTTATTGCTTAAATATATTGAAATGACAAAGTAAGATGGATATGGTACTAAACTCAATTTGACTTACCTCACTGTATGCTAGACTGAAGCAGACTGTTTTATAGACTAGGCAAGCTATGATTGGGTGGCCTCGGGAAGGGAAGAAGCTAAGTATCTGACTGGACTGAGGCACATGGGAGGATACTGGAGCACCCTAGTCTATGGTCTGGGCGCTATAGACTGTAGAAAAGCTGAAGACCTAGGTATGGAAGTGTCGCAATATCTCTGTAATATCTTCATCCTTGTTGCACAGGTATCACAATACTGTCGTCTATGTCACTGTAAATGCAGTGTGAAGATCCACCTACAAAACCCTAGTCAAAGCATCAATTCCTAAGAAATAAAAATGCATATGAATAGGTTAAACTGACCTTAGTCGCCACAATGGTGGGCTTACGACTAAGTGTTGCACTACATTCCAGACCCCATGTAGTTCTCTGTGCATGTGTGTGCAATTTTGTGCCTAAGATGCCCTAATGCCAATGACACAAAAGTAGGGGGAAATAACAAGATGTAAAAATGTAAATGATGGATGTAATAGAAAGAATACAACCCTTTCCCCATATGATTGTGTGATGTAGATGTAGAAGATGTCCAAATGCAATCCCTTGCCTTAATAGATATCTGCCCTTGATAGTAAGATGTCCACACATAATGTAGTGAGTATGCTATATTTATATAGGGATCTCTTGTTCAAATTTTGACACTGGTGACCCGAAAATACTGACTACAACCTAGGGGAATGCACAAGGTAACAACAAAGATTGACCTCAAATAAATAAATTAGGACCACAAATTATAAAAGAAGGGTGCCTAAAATCACGGATTGGGGGGGCCTAGTGCAACCCTAGGTGCCCCAGTATAGGATTGGAGATGACGACTAAGCAAATTACGACACCTGAGACTCCCTAAAAGATGCCCAAAATTGTATAGACAAGTGACGACTGAACCAGACAAATAAAAATGATGACCAACTAACTGACAACAAGACCAAGAGATGTGTCATTAGTGAATACTTTTACTACGCAAGATCCATATATAAAATAACATACCCGGCGGTATAAATGTAATAGTTAGTGCATGATTTTGTGACTACACATTCAAAGGCTCAACATCATTTTTCCTAAGATTAACTTGGTTAGTAGGTGGATTTTTCAACTTTTAAGAAGCATAAGTTAATTTGAGGATTTGATCAAATTTTTCTAAAATACAATGCTCAAGCTCATTTAACATATTCATATCAACATTAGATGTAAGATTATTAACAATTTCAGCTTTAACATTAACATTCATGGAAGAAAAAACATTGATAACAACCATTTTGTAATGTAAGGTATACATAAACAAGTGAAAGTTTTGATAACAACCTTAGAATTAAAAAAATATGTCATACATTTAAAACCATAGGTGTGAAGAAAGAAAGCCTAGGTTGGCATAGTTCAATAAATAAGATGGCTAACTAAAACATGATATGAGATTAGAGTTTGATTAATTATTTAATATATTATTCAATAATGATAATTTAGAATTATGATAAACAATTCTAACAACCCTAAACTATGCTACTCTTGTATTTACCAACAAATTTTCCAATGATGAATTAATAAAGTACAATTAAGGTATTAGGGTTAGAAAGAAGAACCAAAATTTTGCAATCAAAGTGTGTGATAAAGTGCTTAGAATGTGTACAAGGGAATATTAGGGTGTCATCAAGTTGCTCAAAAAACATCTTAATTGGGAACTTAATGCAAGAAATTTGTGAGTATCTGGATACATTCATGGCCAAACATGTCCCTAGGGCTATGAACTTGCCCTTTGTATGTGCACACTTAGTCTGGATGTTGGGACCTAGTTCACCTGTCTTTGGAAATCTAATTTATGGGTCTAAATTTGTATGATGATTGTACCATGATGAGATATGGCTTCTCCTTGCTTGAAACCCAAGTTCTTGTTCTTGATACCTAAAAAGGGGTTAGTTACAATTGGGTTGGACTACCTCACCATGCCCCCACTAATGTGACGAGTGTTGCACTACATACCACTACTCCAAAGAGGGATCAAGCAATATGTAGTTCTCCTAACCCTATAATAAGACACTAGTGATATAAAATTATAATAAAGATGGAGCCCTTTATCCAACCCTCACCCTATTGTCCAATTGGAAATTTTTTCAAACTTAGTTAAGTAAAACAAATAGAGTGGGTTTATCTTTGTTTAGTTAATGCCTTTTTGAAGTCTCCATATTTATAAGGGCCAAGTCAAGTGAGTATATGTTTGTTGAAATCTATCCATGTGAGTGTAATGTATGTCTTTTCCAACTATTAGCACCACTGAATGGCTTCATGTTCCAAGTTGAGTGAAATTATATGACACTTTTGATCCACGGGGATTTTATGAACATAAAGAATTTCTCTGTTTTATGTAGCCAATTTGTTGGGTCACATTGAATTTTTTCGGAAATATAGTTGAATTTTTCGATGATGTCCCCCAACTTGATGGTGGTTGTGATCATGGGATCCTATCCTAGAGCTATGTGCATTGTGTATATAATTGTATTTAGCAATCAACCTTATCAATATGCTTTACAAGTCATCAATGAGATCCAATTTGGATGATTTTTCCACTATAACAGAGTATTTTGATTGGATTATTTTGACGCCATCTAGAATTGTTTCCATTTCTTTAGATCAAGTCACTACCATCATATAAGAGAATTAGATTTTTTCTAACCTATTTGATTACCCAACGAGCTCAACAATTGTCAATTTTTTTGACCCTTGTGTCCTATGTAGCCATCTTTGTAGTTGCCTCTATAAATACCTCTAATTTGTATTGTGTAAACGTCTTTAAGAAAATTTGCTAGCATTGTATTTATCACAGTCAAGTTTATAACGAGGAGTGTTCGGTATAAGGGTCTGTCTAGTTTGTGGGCTTGCACATATATTGATGGCGTTCGTAACTAGTGTCTACTCAATGTTTCAAAGTACTCACTATAAATAATTATTGTTCCCATAGCCCACTATCTCATCTCTGAGGCATGACACAAGTAACTTCATAGGTCTAAACAGTTACCAATGGCCCACAAATTATAGATGGTTGAAGGCTATATGAGTAGGCTTCAAAAACAACGTACAAGGTTTTCCAATTCACCTAAAGCATGTGGAAGCTCAAGTACATCTATAACATTGTTTAGGAGCTTTTGATGATGGGTCAAAATCCAACTCACTTGACACAAATCTTGTGTGCTTAGCCAAAAAAGACAACTTTTGTGGATATTTTGAAACCCCCAACATAAGGTTTTTAACCTAAAAAAGAAAAACTACTTGAAAAAAAATGACTTTATATTTGGGACAAGCAAGATTAGTGTTGTCACTTCTATTGCATTTTTTTGATAACCAAGGTCCACAATGGGCAAGGTGAGAGCATACAATGGAAAATCATAGTACCACTAAAACCCTAATGTTACTGTGAAAATGTGACCCTGGAATGAGCTTTAATACCACTGGATATGAACTAGGATTAATAAATATAGAAAAAAGAGAATGCTGTGAACTTGAATGCTAAATGAACTCAAGAAAAGCTTTGAACTTTCTTATATTAAGATATTGCATGTCTCTTTGAGGAGGCGGTCTCCTTTTGAGCAGAGCTCGTTTACAACAACAAAGTTATACCATATCTCTTCTTTACAATAATGATATATAGGCATTATAATATTAACTCTAATGCTCAAGGGTCAACCTTACAACACAAACTCCTGAGCTTCATTTCAAACCTTAACCCTAATTCTCTAGGATCAACCTCACAATACAAACTCTTGAGCTTCATTACAAACCTTAACCCTAATGCTCAAGGGTTGACCCCACACACACAATATGCACCTGGGCCATAAGATAAGTATGACAATAGGAAAATTTACAAGGGCGCACATTTTTAGATCCCAGGGCACATGAGTACAAATGTTAGCACCAAAATATCTTAAAGCACTCTTCAATGAAAACCATGTGATGTCTTTTTTTATAGTTTTAGTACTCTATTCAACATTGACTTGGTGAACTCTTATCGATTTCCTATCGATCTAAGCATGAAGGTATATGCTTCTCCGTACACACTTGTCTATTTTACTTTGATATGCATGCATGCAAACACACTCATCAAAGTGGGGAATCATCTAGACACCTAATTTTGGTACAAAATTAATTATTGGTGGTAAAATTATATTAGTTTAGGGTATTTTTGTGTTTTTTTTTTATTAGCCTAGGTTAAGCTTTTATTGGTGCATTTTCTTGTAACCTGGTCATTTCATCTCACATTCCCATTGTTTTCTCTTTCTTTTCCTCATCATGTCTCCTCCCCATGTTTTCATGCTATGGGTTTTCCTTAGTTTCCCATAATCATAATTGTATGGTTTTGGGACTTTTCCTTGTGTTGGGCCTCCCAACCCACATTTGGGTCCTCCCGAGTTCTCATGTCTTCTTTTTCAAATTTCCTCCCCTTTGTGTCAGATTAGACTCCAATAAGGACCTAAGTTGAATCCTACAAGTTTTTAAATATATAGGCACATTAGTGCATTTAAGACATACAAGTCATATAACAAAATATCATAAGGAAAACTATTCAAGAGTCCCAAATGTTCTGAATTCAAAGCATTTTAAGGAGAGAATTTGGAACGTTTACTTTTGTATCAAGCATTCATTCTAGTGAAGTCATAGAGTAGAAATTGCATCACATTGCATTATATTTGGTGTGTTGGTTGCAAATATTGTACAACTTCCTTAGCACCTCATAAAAATGGAGGGATAACACAAGGCCCAAAAACATCCCTCGTTTTTTAATTATGATCTTGCTAGGTGTTGCTTCTTTATTATGGTTTCAAACGAGATTAATTTCTCAAAGTCACGCATAACTATGGAAAAACGAGTAGGTTTTCAAACCCCCTAAAGCCCATGAATAAGATCACAAGTTAGATCTTATATGTGTGCAAGTTGTTGGAACCATACACTATTAGTTATGGGCGAAAATTCTCCGTTCATGCTAATTTCAAGACAAAAATTCTTTGTTCATGCTAATTTCTTCGATGTTGTTCACCTTGCCATCTAGACATGCTCTACACTAGTTGTTTCTAACGATTGTCTATGGATTTGTGACAAATTAGATATTTTTCTTAAACTACATCTCGTCATTTATTATTACTTCATGTATAATTATTCATACATAGGTTTAATTTTACTATTTCAAATCTATTTAGATCTGGTGTCCCCAGATTTTATCTTGAAATTTGAGACTACCCTATCCGAAAAAATTTCATACTTTTAAAATAATGGGTTTTTTTTTTTGTGTTTTTATTGCCAGAAAGTTCATGTATTGTGTCAATATATTCCCAAAGAGCCATATTAGCCATTTTTGCCAAATACCCAGATGCCCAAAATTGTTATATTCTGTCATCGGGATTTTCCTGCAGGGAATTTGTATTTAATTATTTTGAGCCCCATTTGAGGCAATTTGTGCTCTGGTTTAACTCTGTTGTGATTGTACATATAGTTATTCCCATATACCAGTAGGGTTTTAACTAGGAATGCATTCGGGACTTTATTTGTGACTTCTAGCAACGTTTTGTGTTTTTGTGTTTTTTCCCGTTTCGTTTTCTGTGAAATTTCTCTGGATCAATTCCTTTGCCGGTTTGACCTAATTCTTGGCCTGGAGTATCTAGAGATCACATACGCACGTTGTGCCAGAAGGAATTCGCCATCGGAGGTCTGGTTCTCTGAGAAAAGATGAAGTCGTGCACCAAAAAGCCTCTTTTGGGCTAGCCGCATTTTTGGAAAAAGAAGGTTTGAAGTAGATCATGGGATTTATGGAAGTAGTAGGCATGTGGGGAATTTTGTACCTGCCTAGCAGGGTACTTTTTCCCATGGAAGCAACGTCACTTAAGTCACAATAGGAAAATTAGAGGCAACAGGCAAGCGGGGAATGTCTTACCTGCCTTGCAGGGTAAAAATTCCCATTGTGGAATAAAAGAAAAATCACTTAAGTGAATCATGGGATTTTATTGCCTACCTTGCAGGGTAAATAATCCCATTATGAAAGTCAAAACGACTTAAGTGAATCATGGGATTTTTAGGGCTGCCTTACAGGGTAAATAATCTCATTGTCATATGATTTTTAAAAATAGAATTCTTTATGCCAAAAAGTGCGACCCCTTTGGGAAAGGAAAGGCAACCTTAAATTAAATAATTTAATTAATTAGTCACCCAATTTTGGCGCCCAGGCTTGTGGAGAAGTCAACACAGGTAAAAAGACAAAAGAAGGTTGAAAATAGACTGTTATAAAATTAAATAAATAATATTTATTTAATGCAGCCCCTTTATGTCAAAAAGTGTGCCCCTTTTGGGAGAGAAATAATACTTTTTTAAAGTATTAAATTATTAAATTAATTCCTATTTTCAGTGGTTAAGGTCAAAGCATACTGTGAGGCTTGAGTTAACTGGAAGCAGAAGTCTAAAATTAAATAAATTTAATTTATTTAATGGCAGCCATAAGCATGCACAAAATAAGCGCCCCATTTGAAGAGTGAAGCTTATTAATTAATTAATTAATTGTCAATAATAGGAAAGACATTAATTAATTACGCTGAAGGTGTCCCCCCCTATGGTAAAATACCTCTGGACGTTTCTGCCGCGGTGTTAAATTTGACAGTTATACGGTCGTTTGGCCGTCTGGACATTTTTTCGCTTATAAAATTTGCATTTCCATTTACAAGAGATTAAATTATAAATACTGGTTAGGTTTTTCGTAGTGTACAAACTTATGTATAACAAGTTGCTGTAGATCGGAGTTTCGTCGGTAAAAAGCACTGAAAAGCGTAGCCTATAATCCAAATGCGAAGTGGTAAAGACAGTCGCTTCCTCCGCACTGCACACCAAAACCGCAACGGAAACGGCCACAAAAAGCAAGGTTCCAGAGAAGGTCCAATATGACCACGGGCTTAGAATGTGCCCAATCGATCTGCCTTTCCTCCAATTGTTAAGCGGCCGCTTCGCGCACCACAAGTGATGGTTCTCTCATTATTCTCCTGCTGCCCTCCCTTCGTATGAACCGCGCCGCTCCTTGTAATGCTGCCATCCTTTGCATCGTATTACTACCATTATTATTACTTCTTTGTAGCAATGGATTGCCGTCTACGCTCGTTCTCTCCATCTTTTCCCTTCAAAATAACTCCAGTTATGTTTTTTTTTTTGTAATCAATGGCTTGCTTATAACTTCATTTTTTTTAATCAATTTTGGGAAACCACAGTAACTGAGGGTTTTGCCATTAATGGCCAAATCTGTAGGGTTTTGGCAGATTCATGGGGCAAAATGTTCTTCAGCACATCGCGGAATCAAATTCGGGACAGGGTTGTAGTTTTTTTGCTGTGCAAAAGTGTTGTCTTACTGAGTGTTTTTTTTTTTGTTTATGGGAGGTCGCCCGATCGAGTCTCGGCGTTTTGGTGTTTTGGTGGGCGCAAGGCGGTTGTTTTTACAGAACATCAATGTTACAAAGCACACTTACAAATAATATTGATGCTGAATGCAGAACGTCAATGTTATGAAGCACACTAGACATTATGAACAATATTGTTTTCCAACCGGGATCAAGTGTTAATGACCAATGGATGTTACCATTTCCCTAACACTAGATATTAAAAGCAATATTGAGTTTGAATGCCTAACATCAATGTTATGAAGCACATACCAAAGAAAAAATAAAATAAAAAAATTGTAGAGATCACTCTTTAACTTTTTTTTTGACGTAGGTATAGGCTAATGGTGACTAAGTTTTTTTTTGACGTAGGGATAGACTAATGGTGACTAAGTAGAAAGTTAGTAGGGAGAAAGAACCCAGAAATTTATGAAGTCATTTCATTATTGAAATTGCACTTCTTTGAAGGAACAAGATATATTATTTTCTAAGTGAAAAGAGGCCAAATGGTTATGAGGTCTTGTACATAAATATCAAACATGAGTATGGACATATCCCACATGTATGTCCTAAACATCAGCAATTGAAGGTTTAGTTGCTCTCCCCACATTGTTTTTTACTTGTTGCACCATTTAATTTGTTAAAGGGATTACAAAACTAGCAATCACAAACTCGCCGCCCATGTCCAATCTCCTCATGCCTCATCCCTGGCAATCTTTAGTTTTTTTAATTTGGCCCTAAAAAAATTTATAGGGTAAATGCCTGGTAATATGATTATAATGTCTAGGGTATGTAGTAGTTCCAAGATAACAAAATTTTCTCCCTTTTCCCTATTGCATAAATGTCTTCCAACATTTGATTAAATATTGGATAGATTTGTTGTTAACTTCTTGAGTCTTTTACCAGCTATGTAATGTCTTTTTAGTTGTATCATTTTCAAGTGTTCTGTTATTTTTTCCAATGTTTTCTCATTATAGGATAATTCACTATTATCTAAAATGTTGTTTTCTTTGACGGAAAAATGAACCCCCTAGAATGAGATGTTCCAACAATGCTAAAAAATGTAAACAAAGCATACACTCTTGCATAACCAATTTGTGATCATCTATTCTTTTAGAAAATGGATACAAAATAGCTTTTGGTCAACAAATTAGAAAGAGTTCAACTAATTTACAATAGGAAAGCACACATTTTGTTTCAATACAAACATATATATTTTAGAGCCTAACCGTTATTTGGAGGTTGTGTATTTAAGGTCTGTTTTGAATTATAACTTATGGTCAACATATATTTTCTTAACAATTTGAGATGCTTCTTGTTTGTGTTGTGCTCACATCCCCAAATCCAGGGAAAAGTACACCCAATTCAATGTGTATTCTTGACAACAAGACCTGTTATGAATTAGTGTTTCAATGTGAGAAAATTCCTTCTAATGTAAAGTCCTTGTGAATGAGTAAATTAAGTTTTGTAAATCTCTCACTTACAAAATTAATCATAGCCCTTATCAACATCAACTACAAAAATAATAACAATCCCTCTAAATCAAATAACATATACCGTTTGGCGTTCACATTGCATTATACACATGCGATTGCTATTTATAGAATCATAAGGATTATATAAGCAGGGGCTTCTATAAGGATGAATTAATTAATTCACAGGCAAAGAAGTGTAGCTCAAAGGAAAAGTGCGCCCCATTTGGAGAAGATTTTTGCTCAGAAGAAGGTGAAATTAATGTTAAAAGCTTCCAATTTTGGCACATAGGTTGAAGGAGATTGATTTGTGTCCGGATAATTGTTTGCATAAGTGATACAGGTGCTCAGGTGAAGTTGGTAAAATTCATGTTTGCTTTGCATGCAAATAAAACATCAAATTTTGGGGGCAGTAGGCTTGAATTATGTAGATTTTTATGATTAAAATCCACTGTTCATGTTTTGGTTGCCATCTTTGTCTGAGTTAATTGCAGGAATTCGTTACAGGTGCTTTACAAAAGAAAATGAGCTTAAATCAATGTCCAATACATTGAATATATCCTCTGAATATGAAGAATTATCCAGATCTGCACCAATTTTGAAGAATTCCGGCCGAATAAGAAGAAAAAGAGTTGTTCAGACAAAGATAAAAGCAGCCATGGCAAAGAGGGATGAAAAAGAAAGCTCAATGGAGTCATGCATCACTTCCAAATTTGCAGACATAGGAGACACAGATCTAGGTCCGGAACCTCTTTTTGAATTGATTGATAGATCCAGAGCAGGGAATACTTCCCTCATGTGTGCAATTAAAAGCAGTGGAATTATTCGAGCTGTAGCCTTTCCATACACAACCTAGTTGCCAGAGTTTGTTTTGGAGTGTGCCAAGTCTTATCATCCATCATCCAGGTCAGTACGAGATGCTATGAGGAAAACAATAATTCAGTTGGACGCAGAGTTTTGAAGATTTCGGCTCGAAAGGTAGTGACTTCCATCAGCATTCAGGATGCCGACAATAGGTGGGAGAAGCATAGAGTTGACTGCATGAACATAATGAACAACAGATACATGAAGAAGCCCATATCTCCTTCTAAGTTCCCAAGAACTCTTTCGCGGTCCAATCTAGTACAGGAGGCAGATGCTATTGCTAAATTGTTATGCAGGATAAATGGAGAAGCGAACGCTCACACTTTCCATACATGGATGTATGCTTTCATCAGGACCATTGAAGTCAACAAGGTTGATTCCATAATCAATTGGTCGGAAATCATTTGCGACAACATTGGTGAGCAACTTCGGAACGTGAAGCGTACTTTCAGTTTCAAAATAACTTCCTATTTGGTATATGCAACAGCTTCACAAGGCATCTTCTCCAAGTTGGATAGATGTGGCGTTCTTTCTAAGGACCCCATTTTCGAGTGCTACCCACAGCTTACTGTACCTGCGTGCAAGAAAAATTTCAAAGTGGTCAACGATGGATTCTTCTACGAATTCATTTGCAGGGTAGACAAGGATCTAAAGGCCAATAGGGTGAGCAAGGAAGCGTGGGAAGTTGTATCTAGAATTGACAGTCTATTCATTCAGTTTGCAGATTTCACATACCTCAGGGTTATTGGCTTTTCTGGAGAACCGGTTAAGCTGCCCAGATATACGAATGATAGATTGATCACTATGGAGCTGAGCAGAAAACTTGTGGTGATACACGACCTTCAGTCGAAACGACACAAGTCTACGGGCTTCTTCCTGATCACTATGGGACATTATAGCTACCAGAGCATTCATAAAGCTTGAGGATTGGAAGTAAAAATGTTATCTGAGTACAAGCAAGCATTCTTCCCAGCACGATTGAACTTTGATCCATTTGGAGTAGCCAGGAAGATGATTTCACAGGAGTACGCACATGTGCCTTCATTAGAGGATTTATGGATGAAGTGCAAAAGTGAGTGCGAGGTTAGAAAGAAGGATTTCAACAGGCTATCAGCACGACAAGTGTTTGACTTTGGACTAGCACAGATACCTGCGGATCTTAAAGATGATGGGAATGTGTTACTTGACACTTACCATCAAATGGGAGGAGATAGAGCCGTACTTCATGATAACGTAGGTGGCTGCCATACGATTGAGGAAAGGTCTGGCGCTGTTCTGGTGAATACTTCAAACTGGTTGCTGACGAAGGGATACTGCCTTGATGAAGCATTGGTGAATCAAGTCACGGGAAACTTCAACACAGGAGATTCCCTCAAGAGGAAGCACGAAGGAGAAAGTAGTAGAAGGCTCGAGAAGATGAAAGTGCACAGAAGATCTCCTTCAAAGGAGAAGATCACTTTCACGGCCATGACATTAGTTCTGGCATCTCCAGCATCCAGTACTTCATCGACTGTTGCACCTCAGCAGGACACTTCCATGCCTCCACTGAATCCGGCAACATTCATCTTCTCTCCTCAGCCACTCCATTTAGCCCCTGTTCCAGAGAGACATTGAAGTTGCATATGGCAGAGTTCAAAAGAGCTTTGTCCTTGGATGATTCAGAAGATGACAACCATAACACTGTAGCAGTTTTTGATGGAGAGGAAACAAAGTGGGAGATAGTAGTACACTCAACAACTTCTCATTCTCTGAGAAGTAACTTCTCAGAATGGTTGGCTTCGTAGTTGGTTCCAGAAGCCAGAGTGGAAATGAACTTGGAAGAACACGACTTGTAACTACTCCAGAGTCTAGGCAGAAAAGACAGAAAACATAAAGTTGCTAAGGTAACTTAAAGGTTGATCATCGAGGAGTCGGGGCAGAAGTTTGTTGAGATGTCAGTTCCAGCGGAAGGAAAGAAAGAGGATGAGCTCACGACAGAAGACATAATAGTAACCAAAGTACCCATCGGTCAAGCCACCATAAAATGATTGAAACAGGACACGTAGACATTGATAGATGCTCTATTCCTTAGGCCTGACAGAGAAAAGGTGGAGAAAGACGAACTTCAGAAGTAGGAGATGGAAGATGCAAGCAATCAGGTGAAAGCTATCGACGAATGGAAGAATCTGATTATTCGTCAAGCTTCTGTACAACTCAAAGAGTTGCCAGCCCACATGAAGGTTATTAATGATGCAACAGATCAACTGAAGTAACTGGTGACAAGCATAGTAGATATGAACATAGTTGCTGAGAGTAACCTTAGTACTTTGGCTGAAATCAGTAAGTTGTCAAGAGAAGTGTTGATTGCGAAACAGATTGTACCAGACAGATCAGTTGAGAAGGGGAAACAACTAGAGTTTGCAGTGTCTTTCCGTTTGGAGATCTGCAGGATTTTGTTGAAGAGGATGCAGACACTTGAGATTATGACATCGTCTTTACCAGACAATATCATTACTTTCACTGAGGAGGAAGTAGTCGAAAATGTTACTTCATACGTACGGATCATTCCTAGTAGAGTGTCTAATTCCCTGGAAGGGTCTCTTCTGATGGTACAAAGAAGAATTGATGGAGCCACTAAGCCTTTCACAATGAATTCCATTTTCGAACTGGTGGCACTGCAGTCGGATAGTGCGAGGTTCGGGCCGAGCTTGGAGGATGTGGAAGCTTGTATCAAGGTGTTGAACGAAGGATTGCTGCAGTTTAGGACAGAAAAGGAAGCTGTGGCTAAGACAGATGGGAAGATGTTGAATTACATGTTTGATAAGCATATTTAGTATCATAACAAAAAGAAGATATAAATGTTATAGCTGGTTTGAATTCTTCTATTTTTTTTTCTTCTATTTTCCACATTCCCGAATGAAATTATAAAACTTTAAAGTTATTGGTTTTGAAACCATTACTTTAAGTTATGTGGAACAATTCTATTAGTTAAGTGATAGATGTGTCACTTAAGGAGAAGTTAGTGGAGGATGATTGTCAAATGTCATATTTACTTCTTGTTTATGTTTCAGTTAAGTTGAGTTTCCCATTTGTACTTTCCCTTCTACTTTCTATAAGTAGAAGAAGAACCTCCGGGTTAAGGATCAGAATTTGTAAGCAGCATCCTTGAGTTCCAGACTTTGTGCTGAAACCCTTGAGAGCCACTTGAAGCAAATGAATATACATGAACAGATTTTTGGAGAACTTTGTGTCACGGTGTATTTTGTTTCTAGCTTTCTATCTTAGATCTTTGAATAAACTTTGTGTTATTTTAGATCTAGATCTAGATCTGTCTTTGCTTATAATTCTGTGTTTATATCTATTGGTTTCTTCTATGTGCATGCAATCAACTATGTTATCTATTGATTGGGATGCACATCTTCCCCATTTCTTCTTTGTGTTTATATAATTCTCTTCCTCTATAAATATTTCATTTCTTAAACAGCTGCTTACTTGCTGCAGAAATGTACAACTATGGTTCATGAGCTGAATAGTTAAAGTAAAACCCCATATAGATACTAGCATATTTTAATTGACAAATCTGACACGGGAGCCTCACCGGTAAATGAGGGAGATTTATCTCATGACTGCCTAGGTTTTATGATATGCAGAAAATCTAGCCAACAAGATCAAATCTCAAAATTTAGAAGTATGTGTTACACTGTTAATGTAAAACCACCTTCCCAATAAACAATTAACAATTTTAATATACTACATATTTCTTATTCTAGAAGTTCTATTTATTAATATTTTGTTTGTTTTTCAAAACAATGTAACTATTTTCATTAAATCCTTCCCAATAATATTAAAATATTTAATTTTTTATAACTCTATTTATCATGTAATTGTTTAGAATTGAACTTGTTAAAACTTTACAATATTGTTTTAGGAACATTAATGAGCATCAAGTTTTAAAGAAGCATCTTGTTTTGCACTTGGAATTTTGAGGAGGCTCACAACACAAAATATCAGTTGCTTGAAGGAGTACATGGAAAGAATAACCACATGACCAAGGTTTTTTTTGGGGGAGGTTCATGACGCAAAAGGGTTGAGTGATATCAAACCAATGCAATTCGCTGGTAAGCTCAACTATGCCTTTGCTACCCAACAATAATATGCGTGTGTGTGCAAAAGTTGGTAACTTTGTCTTACATAAATAACTCTAGACAACTTATTTCTCATTCGGAAAAGTTAGTTCTTGGTTGGTTCACCTTAAGCCATAGAAATGGGTTCTCCTCAAAGGGCCTTAGAGGACCTCTATCTCCCTGCTACGATCAATAGGTTGGTTCCAATCACACGGCCAACTTGAATATAGTGAATGACTTGAGCTTAACTCATTCTTCGAAGATGAAGGGCATGGACTACGGGAACCTTACCTTTTATATTATATTGTAATGAATTTCATTTGATTAGTTTTAAATTCAATAATGGTAGGTCTTATTGGCTATGTATGGTCCGCCATCTCTAATAAACATTATAAAACCAAACATATTAATGCCAAATTTATAAAAATAAATTATCCCATTGACAACCCACCCCTAAACTTGGTTTCCCTTCTATAAATATCTTGGCATGGATCTTAATCATAACTCATGGCAGATTTGTGGAGGAACACTGGTTTCGTAAGAGATATCACATTCATTTAAAAGGGTTCTATAAGTAAGAAAGCGGAATACTTGTATTGGGAGAACTATACTCGTTGGAAAGGCTAACTATGGATAAAAAATCGGGTTGTTGAAATGTTGTTTTCAAAACTTTAATATTTTAGTACTAGTATGTTCTTATGAATTTAGTGAAAATTTGGTTCGAACCATACCTTTTGGTCTGATCGAACTTAGTGAACAAGTTTGATCGAACATTATTTCTTCTTCTTTTAATTGAAAAATTGAAATGTTTAAACTAAAAGAACTTCAACACAAAACAATGAAACAAGAAACACTAATACATAAGCATGTTAAAAAAAAACTTTGTAAATAATATATTTATTTATTATTATGTGTAATTGATTTTTCTTTTCAAACATCATCATATATGTATAATATTTATTATTTATATATATTTTATATTTGTAAATTTTCCAAACCAAATCTTTTGAAAAATTCTGAATTTTTGAACTTTTTTCCTTTTTCGAACTATCCAAACTCTTCAAATATAATAACTATGATCATAACACATTTGATGTGGAATAGTAGTATTCTAAAAAAATTGGTCAATTGGAGAGGCTTTTTTTGTGGATAAGAAAATAGCTGTTAGAATATTGAACTTTGGAATTAATGTAAAAGAAAAAATATTATTCTATTACTTGATAATGCTTATCATTTTCAAGTTTGGGGAGGTAGCTTATATTGAGACGCATTGAACAAATGCAAATACAAATTGTCACTATTCATTTGTATGTTATTAATAACATAACCTATCCTTTTCTTTTCATAGAAGTTTTGGCTTCCTATCACTTGAAAGTGAAGATCTAAGATGTTATGTATTCTATGTATTAAGGTTAAGATCCAAGATGTTATGCATTGTGTGTATATATGTTCAGATAAGACTTCTAGCCACTCAACAATAATATATTCAATTTATCTTTAGCTTACAAAAGATTGCAAAATACATATAAAGGTAGTTTTAGGTCACTGTCAAGTAAGACACCAATTTAGTATATAAAATTCTTCTTGTGGAAGTTCACAAGGGGTTGTTTTTACATTTACGCTATATATTGTTCAACAAGGTGAACATATCTTGCTTCCCCTGCATTCTAAACCCTCTGTATTCGAACATGCACATCCTCATGAAGTCCGTATGCCTTCACCATCAAGATGACTAATGTCATCATGTGCATATCTGGGATCAAGTGAATGATTACATTGTCCTTGCAGCTAAAAATTTAAGCTCACTCAAGATGACTAATGTCGTCATGTGCATATCTGGGATCAAGTGAATGATTACATTGTCCTTGCAGCTAAAATTTTAAGCTCACTCAAACATATCCAATCTAATCTTATAGACAACTAAGGTCGTTCCATTTCTTAACATGAAGAAAATCGCATTACATACTGTTAGTGCACGGTTCTAACAACAATTAGCTATAAGAAAATCTGATTTCACGTCCCTATTCGCCAGATTTGGGGCTACACAAATCTGTTGCTTTTCCAAAATTCTGTGTCAATCTTTGGGAAAATGACATCCTTCCTCAGAATCTCAAAAGAGCGGCAACACCTTGCAAAACACACCTTACAATTCTGGGAAAACCCAAGAACAAGAAAAACAGGAGTACATGGGAGTAAAAAAAACATGAGGTGAACAAAGGGGAACATGCCAAAAGACGACCACAAATGGAAAATATGCCAATAAGAGAGCCTTATCTGGAGCAAAAATTGACAAACACACAAGTACCCTAGAGCAATGCACTTTTACAATAAATAACTAGTTCTGTACCAAAATTAGGTGTCTACATTAAGCTACTTTTAAGTACGAACCAAATTGTGAAAATAAGTTGTATACCAGCATTCTATGATGGAATTTCCATTTGCAAAAATCACCACATTCCCACACTAAAATATGCCCATCAACCTCATATGTCTAGACCATAATCTTTGACAATCCAAGATTAAGCTTGCTCCATCCAAAGAACTTCCAAATCTTTAGAGATAAAATTGGCTTCATCCAAAAAGTATCCGTAGTTTACACTTTACAGATCTATTCTCTATTCACCTATTATATCACACACAATAATGTGAGATAGGCTCCATTAATAGAATCTCCAAAGATTATCGTTCTAAACTCATTGCCACAATGTACAGAAAGGTTAAATGAGAAACACTGTAAGGATTCATTACTTTGAAAGAACAAAGAAAATTAGCCATCATAATCAACATCATAAGTGCCTAATGTATGTTGGAGAAAATCCCTTTGCCTCTTTGCTGATTATACAGACTAGAAGCTTACTTTGTTTGGGGATGATTAAGGTTGCTACTTCGATTCCTCTAACCTATATTGTACACCGTATATACTAGATCTCTGAAATGCAAATCACATGGATATTTGATCTCGGGAACCTTAAAAGAATATGTATATAAAACCTGACATCTATAAACATTGTTGAAGAAATACTTCAGTGCGGATTGTAATGCACCTTTACCATTTTCTAGAGCTCGAATTACCATTCTCTTAAATGAAGCATTCTTCTAATGGTTATTGTTTTAAATTAACAATAGGAAGTCAATAACCAACCATGATAACCTGCCCTTGACAAGAAGACAAAAGCGCCAGGTATGAAAAAGCAACATTTTCTGATAAACCAGACTCCATATAGATAACTATATTGTTGCACAAGTCATGTCAGAGAGCTTCAAGCCACCTGCCGTTCAAGCTAGAATGTCATTTGTCACATTTGGTTTCAGTACAGTCCTTGAGCTGCACTATGATAATGGTCATGTTGTCACAACCTTCCCCCAAGGCTGTATTTGGAGAAAGACATCTGTCAAGAACCTTCTCACACACTGCCGAGAGATTCTTCTCCTGCAAATTATTAGGAGAATTACTGATCAAAACATTGTAATTTCATTTGAAACTAAGAGTTCCCACATGCTATGGTAATATTCAGTCACATGTGAACAACTGTTTTACAAGAAAGAATCTAAACCAACACCTGAAATAGCTGACATCAACAGTTAGAGTTACCTGTGAAGACAAACCTTATGCCCCAGAATAAAACTTTGAGAGAATGACTCTAAGACTGATTAAAAGTGAACATACACTTATTTTAAAAATACATTTCGAGATTCTAATCACTCACAGATTTGATGTGTCCATGTATGAAGTCGACAGTTTGTTGACTAGACATGACATCCCTTGCAGAAACAACATAAGAGAATTAGCATCACAGCTGGGGAGAATCTTTGGCCATGAAAAAATGCACACACATTATAAAAGTACCATAAGAAGAACCTTATAAAAGTGCTTTGAAAACAAAAAAGCAATTTTCAATTAATTCTCAAACAGAGACTAACTTCCACAAGTTATTGTACCCTTACAAGTTACAACCAACAAATATATTGCTATCTCAGGATTATCAGTCCTTAAGGTGATTTGTAAGGTTTTGTAAACAGAAATTGCAAAGTCTCTCAAACAGCAAATAAGAAAATCTCCGCATAAACATAACACAGATTTTTGAAATCATGCAAAGTAAAGTTAAAAAAACAGAACATTAATCAGAAATTACATGCTATTAACTTTTAATTCTAATTTATTCAATTTATGGTTGTTAATAATAAGTATTTCTATGGCCCATAAATGAGTGCTGCAGTTCAGAGGAATGTTAATTTAGTGTTACATGAACATGCCATTCTCAACTTCCCTGGCTTTAAATAATAAGCACATGCTTCCAACGCTGGGATAGAACTATGTTCCTTTCATGCTGTTCAGGGTTTCTTGGACTTGTAACAGACCTCACATGGGAATTTGTCCCAAGAGGAGAACATATTGAGCTTGAGACTACAGAGACATTGCCTTGTGTGCTCCACAATAGAAGCACGCAACTTTTATGTTAGAATGAGAAGTACTTTATTTTACCTCTTACAGCATTTATAATTAGTTCATTTGGATAAACTTCAAAATACTACTCTGATCATTATTTGCTGTTCTAGAAGACCCAGGCTTTAATAAATACACAACGTACCCATAAATTTAAGTAAATACAAATGTATCCAAGGAAAGAGAAAAATTGCCTCCTTGCTTCTAAATAACTGCAGATACAGAAATATTATGTTCCAGAAAACATGTCATACCAAATCCCATCGCATGCCAGGACAAGAAACTCGTCGTCTTCACAAAGTTCCACCTACAATACACAGCAACACAAAATTA
Organism: Taxus chinensis; assembly: GCA_019776745.2. Classification (NCBI taxonomy): domain Eukaryota; kingdom Viridiplantae; phylum Streptophyta; class Pinopsida; order Cupressales; family Taxaceae; genus Taxus; species Taxus chinensis. The sequence goes on from CM034150.1 coordinate 720,282,456, forward strand.
GCTTAAGGCATGTCTTTTATCTAAACCGTTTTCCAAGATGATTCAGAACTAACACACTCAATAATAATGCGGATCTTCTGAAAGTTCTTTGTTCCAGGACATAGAGGACACATACAACATTTATGTCTGGACAAGCAGTCAAAATTTGCTTTTCAGGAGGTAGGTTCTTATTCTGCTTCAATTCCATATCTCCTAAACCAATTAAAAAATAAACAGACAGTTAGTGCCAAACTAAAATCTTGCATCAATCATCAATAAAGATCTCAAGAAAACATCAACATTGTATGCTTTTTTACTAGAATTTGAGAACAAACATATAGTCAGGTCCCAATAAAAATCCAAAAGTTCTGATATAATTATTAAGACAAGTGCAGTAGCCCCTCAGTTATACCAATAGCCCTTGCCAAATTCAAACTTCCATTCACACGTCCAGCATGAATGAAGCCTCCAGCTTGAAGAATTCTCTCCTTTTCATTCTCAAGGTCTGGTTTGTGATCCCTTGACAAATTATATGCCTGTAATAGGGGCAAGGACTAATGTGTCTCAGCAGAACGCTTCCAAATGAAAAATAATACCAGAAAAATACAACTATTGTTAACATGCAGAACCATTCCCATTGTTCCTGAAAGAGAGCCAAAACTGTAAGGACATTGCAGGAAAAATTTTCCCATTCAAAGTACCTGACCCTTCCTTGAAAGGACACAACGGGAATCCCCAGCATTTGCCACAATAAGTTTGTTATTTTGTATAACTGCAACACATGCTGTACTTCCAGAGGTCGGTCCAGAAAAATCTTCATGGGTTCCCTAATAAAATAAACAAATCAATGCGTGGTTTTAGTTTGACAAAGGTGACATCATTTTATTGGAGATCAGGAGCTAACTAATCTATACTCAAACAGCTAGAAACCAACATAAAATAAAAAGTGAATCATTACAAGAACAATACTATTATTGAATTATTGACATAGTCTACAAATAAAACGGAACCAAAGGTAATTCACAGTCAAAATCAATAAGACGTCATCGTACATTTCCAATTGTCTTGAGCTTACTCTGTAAAATAAAGATGAAAGTAATTGGATCAATTGCAATTAAAAGGAAAGTTCAAGTAAAAACAATCGGACAATTTACAATTGGCACCTAAAAATAAACCTGACTGAAAAAATATTTAGACAGATGTGCTAGAATTAGGCCATGATGACAATATGACTTCACTGGAGTGAATACTTATGAATTTACTATAAAAATATATTGTAAGTGTAAATGTCATTGATGTGCAAGATCTATTTAACGGCCCGACAGAATTGTAAGGAACAAAGCAGAAATGGGTTCAAATGACAGTATTAGATACATTGAGTGGATGAGGACATTTCCAAAGAAAAGGTCCGCTGAGAAAAGAAATAGCAAACTTATATCTCATAAGACAAAACGAGTGATTTAATATCCATTAACGACCAAATCAATGCGACTTGTTGATTTATCATGGAATGATGCAGGATAGACTGCCAGAAATAATAAGACATTGTGTTCGTCATGTCAATACTTTGCCATTGTAATTTTTTCTGAGATATATAACTGGTAAACTGAATGTTTGTGGCCATGCTGATATTATACATTTAGCCATTTTTCTTAATGTCTTTTTGAATGGCTAACAGATTCTTTTCTCATATAGTTCAAATACATTCTATGTAGGTAGATTTGAATATCCATCCCTTCAACTGTTCCTTATATCTTTCTCTGAGGCAATTATTCATAATGACCTCGCATCACTAGTTTCAAGCATGTGCCAAAAACAAAATAGGCCATATGTAGCTGATGCCTACATTGACCCAAAACATGTATTTGTAACTATTTTGACTGAAGGCTATAATAGTCCAGATGATCCGGATATAGCATTTAGAAATAATTATAGACAGCCTTGATATTGATAGGCTTGAGCAGCTTGAGGACGAAGAATCCTAAAAGTAAAAATACACACCAGTCAATTAGTATCAAAGAACTACAAATCGTGAGATCTACTAATTTAGGCAAGAGCATGGGGAAGCCCTAAACCACAGTCTATAATTCATATGACAAGGAAAATCATTACGTTGACAAGGAAGTTGCTTACTCCATAAACAATAACTTGAACTGCAAACAAATGTTACATTTGATCAACAGAAAATTATGATAGTAATTGTTTGAAACAGAGCCAAACATTATGCCCCATTCATTTTTTGAGGAAAGGGTATCATGACAAGAGTTCCAAATGTTTAGGCTAATTATTTAATGTCACTTAGGCTGATCTGGACGATCAGATGTATACATGTGCTGCTTCTTCATTGTGCACTGTTTCAAATTTGATCATCATGCTCCTTGAATGCAAAGGTTCTTTTTCTACAAGTTTTTGAAGTTCGATATGTATGGCATAACCCTTCAACTATTTTTCATACAGACATGTGCACCAAGCACTCATATGTTGGACATATTCAAATCTGGATTACACGGTTCATAAGTTCTAATTTCACATCACCTCTTGGGTAATCTTAATGGATCAGGATCAAACAGGTTTATTCAATACATTCAAAAATCGATAGGTGGAAGCCCCAGAGACTTCTCGTTAGAAATACGTTGATCTTTTGACACACAAAAAGTACTTGCAGAGGAAAATACCTCAATATAGGTTCCAAGTGAGAAGGGGAGGGCAAACTTTGAAACTATGAGCTGCATCAATGACATGCTCAGCATGATTTGATGTTTAGTCACTGCCATGAGCGCTTACATAACTGCCACCTACATATGTTGAGTGAATAAACATCTTGTTCCCTAAGATACCTTGATATCCAGAGCATAACAACCACCTACATACATGAGCGCTTACGTAACTGCCACATGCAAAATAACCATGATTTTTACAGAAACCTGCTTCCTCTTCATCTAAGGTGTCCGGATAACCTCAAACATGGCTCAACATTTGTAGACACCAGTATTGTTTGTCCTTTATTCTTGACTAAAAAACCTCGAGAAACAATCATTAGGAGGTGTAACAAGTTACATGCTTAATAGTTAGCACATATTTCTATATCTTCATGATTCAATTTGGATCACACCTCCCCAATTAGGGGGCTTTTGATCCCATAACTGCCACCTACATACACGAGCGGTTACATAAATGCCACCTGCAAATAATGGCAGTTCCGTAGCCACCACAAATAAAACATTGATTTTTACAGAAAACCGCTTCCTCATCATCCAAGGTGCCTAGATAACCTCAAACATGGCTCAAACTCTATAGACACTTGTACTGTTTATCCTTCATTCTTGACTAAAACACCTAAGGAAATGATCATTAGGAAGTGTTGCAAGGTACATGCTCAATCTTCTTGAGAATAGTTAGCTGATTTTTCTAACACTTCATGACTCAATTTGGATCACACCTCCCCAATTAAGAAGATTTGATCCCATAACTGCCACCTACATACACAAGCGGTTACGCAACTGCCCCTGCAAATATTGGCAGTTCCATAACCACCCACTGACAAAACACTATTTTTTACAGATGTCTGCTTTCTTCTCATCTAATGTGTCCAGATAACATCAGACAAGGCTCTACCTCAATAGACATTTGTATTGTTTGTCCTCCTTCATTTTTGATTGAAACACTTTGGGAAACGATCATTAAGAAGTGTTACAAGTTACATACTTTGTCTTCTTGAGAATGGTTCATTGATTTTCCTAACACTTGTTGATTCAATTTCAATCACACCTCTCCAATTAGGAGGCTTTTGGTTCCAAAAAATTAAGGAACTCATAAGGTGAGGAAATTTTTTCTCCACTTCCTCCTTTGACTCGATTTATCAATTTTCTTACACTCCTCTCCTTGATGCACTCTTTTTCTTCTACGAAACATCTTTATCCATCTCCTCTTGCCCAACAGGAGCAAGATATTCTAATGTTCCTTGATGCTCTCTCTTTTTTCTACAAAACATATTTGTCCATCTCCTCTTGGCCATTAGGAGAAGGATATTCAATGGAAGGTAGAAAGATTTTCTTTTTCATCTAGAATACAAGGCTCAGAGAGACGTAAGTTTTCAACATTTACAATAGAATAAATCTTCATATATGTGAAGGCTAGTCTAACTTCGAAGACTTCTTTCCCACTTGTTCTAGAATCTCAAATGGACTGTACCTAAGTGGTTTAAGTTCCTTGGGTTTATCTTGGAGTCTCTCGTTGCTTAAGTACAGCCATACATTGTCCCCAACATGGAACTTATTCTCAACTTTGTGTTGATCATGTCTTGCTTTGTATTTTTCTTGAGACTCCTTTAACCTCTTGCACTTGGAGGTGTATTTTCCTTATCTTCTCTATGAATTTCTCAGTTTTGTGAGCTTCACAGTGCACCTTTTCATACTCCATGTGTGTCTGTCCTAACAAAACATCAAACAGGGAGGTAAGTAACCAAAACAAGTCTCAAAAGGAGATCTATTAGTACAAAAATGAATCATCTTGTAATAAGAAAGTTGGATATATGTTGAACTGTCGTCACAAGTCTTAGAATGTTTCCTATTAAACCCCCTCAAGAGCTTCAACAATGTCTTATAGACCACCTCAGTCTTCCCATTAGTTTGTGGATGAAAAGTTGTGGATCTCTATCTAAAGCCTGGAATCCCTATCTAAAATGATAGAACTTGGCAAACCAAAGTGAACAAAAACATTAGTGAAAAATAATTCTGCGACATCATTTTCCTTTAAGAGTTTTCTTACATGGAACAAGGATGCACAATATGTTGAACCAGTCCACAAGAACAAACAAGTAATCATGTCCTTTCAATGAAAGAAAACATCCAATAAAATCCATAGAAATGTTTTCCTATGGTCTAGAAGGAAATGGTAGTGGTATATATAAACCCAACTTATTATAACTAGGTTTGCTTGTGCTACATAACGCACATCCCCTTCTGAATTTTGGAACATCAACTTGCATGTTTGGCCAATAAATGCACCTTTGTGAATGTGCTAGCCAAACATGTACCTTTGTGAATGTGTTATTATCTTTGTCACATTGAAACAGCTTGCAACTTTTGAAGTAAGAGCTTCCCTCATTAGCGAAATCATTTCTTCCTTAGACACACAACATTTACCCAACTTAATCCATCTCAGAGATTGTATCCTCTTTGGACTTAAAACCTACAATTTTTGTCTTCTTTGTTTGCTGAAATGCTTCCCCAAAGTCCATATCATGATCATATTCTTCAACATATGCCTCTTGCACAAATGGCTCAATATGAGTTAGAGTAGGTCTAGACAACACAGCACCCAACTTGTTAATCACATCTCTTTTAAACTTAATAAATAAATGGAATTATTGCAAGAAACTCGTCCATTTATAATGACATGCTAGCTGCAATTTTCATTGAATCTGCAAATATTGGAGTGGTTGATGGTCCATATGAATATTATACTCTTTTCCATTAAATAATTCTTCATTCACTTTACTGCTTAAACAAGAGCATATAATTCTTTATTATACATGCAAAAAATTAAAATTGACTAACAAGAAACAACTCTAAATGATAACACACTCACTTACATCTTTGAGCCAATGCCTAGTCGAGTAGGGAAAACCCCATTGTCAAATACGCAAAGGTGACAAAATTTGGGTTTTACTGGGGATATATGAAAGAAGCATGCTTGGAGTAGGATCCCCTTGCTTCCATCCCTGTGTTAGTGGAATCCCTGGGTCGACAAGATCTCATGATCTCCTTAATGATCGAGGTTAAGAACTCAAAGAAATAAACAAGCTGGCGTAAGCGTCGTACTTGAGCATCACCTTCTTGACATCAAAATCTTGTAACAAGACAATCCCCATAGCATAGTCAATTGCATCTGTCTCTACCTCAAAAGGTAGCTACGAATTAGATAGTCTTAGAACATCTAATCTCATTGCCAATTCATTCATTAAGAAGTATTTTTCCTACAAGCTTCATTACATGTGTTATTCTTTTTGCAATATTTATTATTGTCTTAAGCTTAGCCTCTTCACTCCTAAGATGAGCTATCTAAATACTCAAAATCTTGTAACAAGACAACCCCCATAGCATAGTCAATTGCATCTGTCTCTACCTCAAAAGGTAGCTACGAATTAGATAGTCTTAGAACATCTAATCTCATTGCCAATTCATTCATTAAGAAGTATTTTTCCTACAAGCTTCATTACATGTGTTATTCTTTTTGCAATATTTATTATTGTCTTAAGCTTAGCCTCTTCACTCCTAAGATGAGCTATCTAAATACTCCTATAAATCTGATCTGTGATTAGTATGGATATTCCATTACTAAATTTCCAACACAAATCTTAATAGTTCCCATCACTACTTGATTGAAGTACTTTTTATCTTCTGTATTTTCATAAAACAGTCTTCTTTGTTGTTAGAATTAAATTGTTATGAAATGAATCTGAAAGGAAAGAACTTGCATAAAAGAATAGCAACATATACTAAAAATAACAAGAATAGAACTGCACAAGATAATGTTTACATTGGACAAACCCAATGTGCGATAAACTCCAGAAGCGCGAGGTCTTGCCTCCTCTTGCCACTATTTCCTTGTATTGTTACAGGTTTACTGCCTTCTTGAGGCCTCCATAGACATCTTTACTTTTGTAACATCCCAGAATACCCCTAAAAACTATGCAACTTGTTCAACTCCACTTGACTATCAAAGTCAAACTCCTAAGATACTCAACCAAGAAGAGAGAACTGCTAGGAAACAATGGAATGCTTTACAAGACCCATGAGAGTGTATTTATACTTGTTTTAGATCACGTGAAGCTCAAATATGAAGTTTGAAAGACCTAAAAGAGAAAGAGACGCCATAAGCAGCTGTTACTCAACCCGTTCCTGGCTTTCGTGAAAACTGTCTATTTGTATGGAGATGAAATCACTCCAGTGATTGCTAAACAACCCCTAAAGGAACCATAGTTACATACCTGCCCCTTACAAATATCAGCGGTTCTGTAACCACCCGTGAAACACTTTTTTTTAATTTTGTTTACCTAAACCCCTTTCAATTGAACTCCCATCTAAGGTGTCGGAAACCTCAGACATGGCTCTGCCTTTGTAGACCCTTTTATTGTCTATCCTTTTTCATTCTTGACTAAAAAGTAAAAACCCTTGACAAATGATCATTAGGAAGTGTTTCAAGTTATCTACTTGGTTTTCTTGAGAATAGTGGCATAGTTAACAGATTTTGCAAACACTTCATGATCCAATTCGGGTCGCAGTAGGTGTTTGATCTCTAAAAAATGTATTCATTTAATTAACTGTACTAAATTATAAATTATCTTATTGAAAGTATTCCAGAAAGCTTAACATTTTCCCATAGGGTCGTGACTCATACTACATATTGTCATATCATCTTGTCACCTTTCAAGCCTCAAATCTGATCATGTTTTTCCAAGAAGCTAAAATATGTTTAGTTAAAGGTAATAGTGCATGTTACCACATACCCTAATTTTCCCCAAGTAACCATAATATGCATTCATACTCGTAGACAAATTCATGCATAACAAACCATTTTTTCCATTGAAAACAAATATATTTGGAAATGCAAGGTACCAAAACTGTTTCAAGCAGACTGACTATAGAGGGTATAAATATGCAGAGATAATTATGTATCAACTACTTAAGTAGAGAAAAGTACTTGTTCAGATGCCCAATCATCTTCCTTAACATCCGATCTGTTTGCTCCACTTCTTGGAGACCACATAATCCCATCCAACAAACCGGAAATTTTGTTTTGTTTATCCCCTAATATAGCTAACTCTCTCCACCCTCTTTCTCCGCGCATCATCTCATCCATCCTATTAACAACATACATTTAGAACTTATGATGATTGAAAAAAAAGGCTATAAATTAAATAAAGTATGCATAGTATGATGCATCAAAAACACAATAAATGTAGTAAGAAAACTTTATAGTGAATTATACAAAATTAATAAATTTTGAAACTGAAAGTTTCCTCCGAGGAAACTAACTCAAAGAAAACTAAAAATGCTAAAGTCAAAATATTCAATAGAAGAAAAGAATACAACTCAAAAGCATCAGATTACAAATAAAATGTGGAAAAAGAGTTCAAAGAAGCATGATTTCAGGTTCTAAATAGAAAGGATTTTTTTTAGCAAGCACAACCTGCAAAGTACAACGATTTTTTAATACTTTTGTTTTGATACAATAAGTAACATCTCAGATTGTTATTATTCCATTGCAATTTTCTTACAAGTGTGCTTTAATAAACTGATGCGAAGATTATTTGGTTTTCAGTCCAACTTCATTTCATAGATTCGCTTAATCAAAAACTCTCTCATATATAATTTCTTTATATACGAAAAAAGGTATTTAAGCTTACACCTTTTAAGGTGCATTTTCATTTCCCAACAGGATGTTTCATAACACCAACTACTCCATTTCCAAAAAAAAACTCACAATGACCATAATTACAATCTCATGCTTAACCTGAAAATGTGATAAAAATAGGGCTTGGGCTTTCAAATCAAACATAGAGGCAATAATGTCTTGAAAACATCACATAAACAGTGTAACTCTAAATTACTAAATAAAATGACACAACAATGAATTGCTTAAATTTAAGCATAGACCAACAGGTTAGCAGTTTTGTAACATGTAAATCTGAATGAGAAGGGTCCATGAGTTGCAAGTTCAAACCAAAACAGTTTGAGCCTCATCACAGATTTTTTTTGGGAAACGGCCCGTAAATAACGAGTGGTAAATGTATCTTCTTTGATCTATTAATGGTTTCTTAACATTTGAAGGGGAATGATATCTCGATATGCAATGAGTTCAAAAGATCAGATGAATAGCAATGTTGTAGCCTTAGGGATCAATCTTGCCCTTCAGGAAGCCCGTGGACAGGGCCTCATGGATGTTATTATGGAAACAAATTCAAAACTTTTATGGTCTTAACTGGATAACAAAGGGCCGGACCCGTCTAATAACAAGGGATTGTTGGCGATGGTTTTCAAATCAAGTCATTTAATCTACTAAAGCGGCAGTCACATTTCAGGTTAAAAGGGGTCCAAATAAGATGTGGTTGATTTCATAGCAAAATCGGCCACTAGTTCCTCTAGGCAATATGATTTCCCTCCATACCTTGGAATAGCTAGTTTTAATTGTAATGAATTTTTAGGGTCCTCAGGAATCATATTAAATCATTGGAAAATTTAAAAAAAATTAATATTGGGATCCTAATACCATGCCTAAGTATAGGTCTCATCATATGAAAATCAATAGGAAGAGAAGGAATTGGGAAATGACTAGTCAAATCGCTCCCACTCTTATCATACCACATGGTAGCATTTCTTGTATGTTATGATTGATATCAAGCTCACACAACTTCAGTATTGTAAATGTGGTAATCAATCACCTTCCATCAACAATGTGCATAGACACTTTGGTGTTGTAAATGTGGTGATGAATTGCCTTCCATCAACAATCTGCATAAACACTAACTCCTGAATCATTCTTAAAGGAGACAGCTCCATGGCTTATTGGGCATGTGAAGAGACAAGTATTGTCATGGAAATAATGTAAACACTAAAAGAATGAGGAGAAACCAAAAAGCACACATTGGGATTGGAGAGTTCATCTTGTATTTTGCTACGAAGAAGTTACAATGTAGTTGGGGTAGTTTATGACTAAACATTAATTAATAAGTAACTAATGTATAAAAACCAGCTATTAAATATATTTAATACCCCCCTTAACAACTAAACCAGAGACAACTCCAAGTTTGTCCTGAAATTTCACATACAAGATGGGACCAAGAGTTTAGTCATTAGAGGCACAAAAGAGAAGAGGGATATCACCAAAATCAACCAACCATCAAATATAGTGATGATGAATCTCAACGTGTTTGGTGCGAGCATGATATACTAGATTCTTTACCAACTTCAATACATCCCGATTGTCGTCACAAAAAATAAGCAGTGAAGTAGGTGTAGACTAAGGAAGTTGAAAGTCAATCAAAATCTGATGTAGCTGAATTGCTTCGCAACTGGCACTAACAGCTACCTTGTATTCTTCTTCGGTGGAAGATATAGCTATAGTGTGTTGAAACTTTCTTTGCAATGAAATGACTCCTAAACCAAAGGAAGAGATATAGCCAATGTTAGACCTCTAAGTATTCACCGATCCTCCTTAATCAGACTCTGTATAAACTATCAATCTGAATTTTTTTACAGAGGATGCCGAAGTCGAGAGTTCCTTTGACATATCTCAGAACTCGTTTTGTTGTTGTCTAATGAATGATCTTTGGTTTAGATAAAAAACCAAGAAAGATAGATAACGGCATAACAAATATTTGGTAATGTGGACATAAGATATATCAGGCTACCCACCAACTTTTTGCAGAGTGATTCATAGACAGGTGATGAATCATCATGGGATCAAAACTTTAGCTCGACCTCCATAGGTGTAGAAGAAGGATTACAATCAGACATCCCAAACTTCTGCAAAAGATTCGTAGCATGCTTGACTCAAGCTATGAAAATTATATGGTCATGTTGCCAAAATTCTACACCTAAGAAATAGTGTAGGAGGCGTATATCAATCATGTCAAAAGTACATGAATCTGCTTTCACTCATTGAATAGCAATGGCCCCACTATCTGTGATGGCAAGATCGTCAACATAGCCAATAAGTATCACAATGTCATCAACATCAGTTTTGCACAAGGATTAGGATCAAAAAGACTTCTTCTAAATCCAAAATCTTGTAGATGATCAATTTTTATACACCAAGCTTGTGGAGCCTGCTTAAGTTTGTACAAGGTCTAAAACAGTATGCAAACTAGATGATCACAACTAGGTACTCGACAACCTTCACGCTGCACCATGTAGATCTTCTCATCCAAATCTATGTTCAGGAAGGCACTTTTTACATCCATCTAAAAAATCTTCAAACCAAACTAAGCTACAATGGAGAGAAGCAACCAAAAGGAGACCATCTTCACAAAAGGACCGAGTGTATCCTTATAGTATATTCCCTACTATTGTGACTTTTTTTTGCAACAAGACGAGCATTGTGCTTGTCCAAAGTACCATCAACTTTGCATTTAACCTTGTATCCCCATTTGTAACCAATGGATTGTTTCCCTAGAGGTAATTCTACCAATGTCCAGGCATTGTTATTCTTCTAGGCATTGTATTCTTCGTGCAGGGTAGTCTCCCATTCAAATTTTCCTTTTTCTTCAGAATATCTCAATGGTTCAGACAGTGAAAAGATCAAAAGAGAGCAAAATGAACAGGCCCTAAATCAACAACCTTCTTACCAGTTCGTTGAGGCTGTGCTTTTGATTAAGGCATTTCATCATCCTACACATCAAATATAGGGGAGTAAAACCAACTTAGCCTCCATTGTACCGAAGAGTCCTATATTGGCTAAGGCTCTATCAGATTGTGAACCAACTCAAGTTGGTGTCTCTTATCGACTAGTGTATCAAAGATATCAGCCATGGGTACCATAGGTTGTTGTAATGGAGTCTATAATAGAGTACTAGATGAGCTAGATTCCTCATCTTTCAAAGGAACAACAATGTCAAATGAGCCTTGTACTTGTCCAAAGTACCATCAACTTTGCAAAAAACCTTGTACCCCCATTTGTAGCCAATAGGTTGTTTCCCTAGAGGTAAATATACCAATGTCCAAGTATTGTTATGCATCAAGGCATCGTATCGTATTCTACATGCATGGTAATCTCCAATTCAAGTTTTTCTTTTGCTTCATAATATCTTTGTGGTTCAGACACACTGAAAATATCATAAGAGGGAAAAATGAACATGCTCCAAATCAACAACCTTCTTAACAGTCCTTTGTGGCCATGCTTTTGATTGAGGCATTTCATCCTCCCGCACATCCAATATAGGAGAGTAAAACCAACTTAGCCTTTGTTGTACCAAAGAGTCCTGTGTTGGCTAAGGTTTTGTCGGATTGTGAACCAATTCAAGTTGGTGTTTCTTATCAACTAGTGTATTAGAGATATCAACCATGGGCGCCATAAGTTGTTGTAATGGGGTACCAGATGAGCTAAATTCCTCATCTTTCAAAGGAACCACGACACTATCACTAACTACTTACATACAAAGAAGGATTTTGTTTCCTTCACATCAAAATCTCAACTAACAATTATCAATAAGTCTTGGATTGGTCACTATAGCTAACAAAGAAATATCTTGTCCTTTTAAACTCTAGTTAACTCTTTCTATCACGAACCAAAGTATCTCAACTAACAATTATCTTGTTAGTGGAAATATCAATAAGTCTTGGATTGGTCACTATTGCCAACAAAGAAATATCTTGTACTTTAAAACTCTAGTTTACTCTTTCTATCAAGAACCAAAGCATATGCAATGGACTGAAAAATACAAAAAGTTATTACCTCAAGTTTGATTCCTAACCAAAGCTTCCTCAAGAGTGACAACTTGCGAAGCTTTGCAAAGACTCGAACTCAAGATATATATTGTCATGTTTACTGCTTCTCCCTATATTTGTACAACACGCCTCTACCATGCATCATGCATCAATCCATCTCCATGATAGTTTTGTTTTGCCTCTCAACCACTGCATTTTTTTGTGGGGTATACAGGGTTGTAAATTGACAATGAATATTTTCCTTAATGTAGTAATCCTTGAACTGCTTGGAAGTGAATTCACACCATTATCGGATCTTAGTGTTTTGATGCATTTGCTTGTCTGGTTTTCCACCAAGGCCTTGAAATTTAAAGAAGGAAATACAGTTAGACTTCTTTTTCAATAAGTAAACCCACATCTTCCTAGAGAAATCATCCACCAAAAACAAAAATACCTCAGATTGAGGACTATTGGTGATTTCTAGGATGGCTCACAAAAATTTGCACGAAAGAGATATAAGATCCCTTTGCATGCCAAATACCTTCAATCAGAAATGGAATCCACTTCTACTTGACAACCATACACCCTACCCACATATCCAGTTTTTTATAGATAGTTGGCAAACCAAGAACCATGTTGGCTTTGTTGAGTTTGGCTAGGTACTAAAGGTTGAGATGTTCAAATCTTTCCACCACAAAATGCTTGTATTACCCTCCACAATTAATCCATGTAAGTTGATTGTGGTAAGGTCAACAAGCCTAGGCAAGCCACCTTTCCCAATACTTACGGCAACTACTTTGTTTTGTTTTATATCAGACAATACATTTCTTGCCAAAGAAGTTTATAGAAATGTTTGGATTTTCAATTAACTGACTAATGGATAACAAATTCTTATTCATTTTAGGAACATACAGTCATGCCCAATATTTTAAACCCAAAATTACACTTAAAAACCAAAGTAATTTTTTTTAAAACCTTTAAAATCACTTAATACACAACACCTAGTTTCCTTCCACAACATTAAGCAATTACAATTCACATCATGACCATTACCCCAATGGGCTACACTTTAAGTTATACATCTAATGCAAAATTAATTACTTGTTTAATCTTTTGTTTTACAAAACAATTAAAAAGCACCAGGATACGGATTAAAAACACTACAAGGTTACATTCCATCCCTTGAGACATACGTACTTCAACACTAGGAGGCACTACACATCATTTTCCAAGGAGAGAGTGCCTCAAAATCTAGTATAAACACTAACCATGGTCTCACAAGGCACAAACAAGTTACAACAATAAGGGGACTTACACACAAGCACTCCCTAAGATCTTACTAAACACAAACATGTAGCTAACATTATATGAATCCTACCACAACATTCTCCTAAGGAAATCTTAAGACTAGGCTCGTTCCAAACTCTGCAAGAGATAAACAAACATAACATGGAACCACCATTAGGTTGGAGCACATTAATCTTAAGGGAGAACATAGAGCTCATAATAAGATACTAATTACATATGACTCTCAAATTACTCGTTATACATCAAGATTAACTACACACAAGTTAGGAAAACTACCCGTTTAGGTAAATAGGCATGATTTACTATTCACATTGATTTTAGGCATGCTTAACAATCAACTTTCAAAGGCGACACCCAAACAAGAAAACCTTGTCAGACTAAGTAATAAAGGAGAGTTACGTAAGTGTGACCCACTCCACACAAGGTAGTGACATGAACATAAGCCACTCAAGCTAAGTTAGAGAGGTAAATCCAATGGGTAATTGGTCTCATTTTAAGTCCTATTTTACAATACATCAAGTTAAACAAATTTGTGCAGTTAAAATAGTCCATTTCTCGCAAGATTCCAGGTTTAGTATCCTAGTCAAAATTTAACTGAAAGAGCATCATAAAAAGAGTCCAAGGAGGGCTAACAATTTCAATTCATTTTACTACTTAAATTTGCTAGGTTATGTCTCTTTCATCATACAACAAATACAATGACAACAATGATCGGAATAACACTTATTCACCTAGATATACACATTTATACAAGTATATGATATTACAAATCTCATTATGTTTTCACATGGAGACGCACAAATATGACTACATAAGTACATCATAATAACAATTTAGTTTCTTTTTAAAAGTGAAAAATACAAATTATAATTCAAAAGTGAATACAGATCTTTGAGCATCATTATTTATTGTATTTTGCCGCAACATCTGCAAACCTGTAACATCATGGGTCAACTCAAGACTGACATGGATTTCACTCTTCCTAACTAGCTACGATATCATACATTGAACTTTCTAGAGAGGAGAGAAAATATTAAAATCACTCATCAAGGTTTCGCAAATCATTCATCACATTTAGAGTTTAGAAAGAGAAATCAACATCTTCACACAATTTCATAATTCATTTAAATTTCTAAGTTCTAGAGAGATAGAGAATCCATTTCTTCACACAATTTTCAAGTTAGAGAGAGGGAAATCAATACTAAGAAACATTACCTGAAAGCAGGTTATCAAACCCAAAAAGGTTAATCTCGTGCGGTCAAAATTGGGTCAAAAGAATGGCATGCAAAAACGGTCACTGAGTGCACAAGTATGGAACCTATCACTACCAACCTCTTCTCCTATATGGTGAGAACACCAAGGAGTTAGCAAAAACAAAAACCAAACAAGGAGATACGCTCGTTTTAGGAATGGTTCAAGAGGGAGTTAATGAAATTTGGAAGTTTGTTTTGAACATTGTAAGCCGAAGTGGCTCCAAACCTGGTGTGAAATAAGTGCTTTGCCATGCGGTGGAGTGAAACTATTTACGAATTTCCAATTCTAATGCAGCAAAGAAAAGGTTAGAGTTAATAGGATGCAAATTCTCGGGGTCCAAAAGCATTTTATTCGGGGCGATTTGAAATCGGTTCCGTAAGGTTAAGTAGCTACAATAAAGCATCAAACAAAATAGTTGGTGCAAGTTAGTGGTTATTCTGATCTCTTAACACCAAGGAACCATGTTCGAGTCATAAAATCGTACAGAGGAGGTTACACACATTTATCGCGCATCAATTTTAAAACAAATTTATAACTTTAGGAGGGCTGTTTTGAAGCAGCAATTGTCTAATTTTGTTCACACGACTGCAAGGTCGAGTCACGACCACACCCTTAAGTTCCATTTCATTTTATATTTGTAAAGTACATGTTTGGTTGGTTGCGGAATGTTAAGGGAGTGTTTATGATGCTGATTTTCGAGAGCCAATGTACACTTAAACATTACTTACCAAAAACAAAAAAATAAGTATTCGATCATATTACACACACATTCCACTTATTCTATAGGAGTTTAATTTTCAATTAAAAACATGAACATCAACGTTCGACACAACCTACCAAGAGAGGGAGAAACTCATGCTTGACACACTTTCCTCGAACGACAACAAGAAGTCAGTTCAAGGAAGGTTCTGCTGCCATTTTCCAAGCCATGTTAGATCTTTAACTCACTTCCAACACAAACAACCTCGATCTCTACTCAAACTCTTCCTTATTCATAACTCCCACTCTCAATAACTCATCTCCAAGCATTCGATTGATTGAAAGCCTTCTTCCATTCCTAAAACAAACACATTCACTCAGCCACCACAAGTTTAATCTGCATTTTTTAAAGGAAGCGTTGGATTAATTGTCATTAATGTCAAAGGAATTTGCTCTCAAAGGCAATCATTATCTAATCGTTGAAGCAAAGGCCACTAATCGCTGTCTAAACAAAATCAGTTTCGAATCTCCATTATTCAAAGGGCAGATCACACCATTCCAAGACATTAAAGACAAGTTTATGATCATTGAAGAATGCTGGCCGACCCCCCTTTATTTTGGTGTTAACATTTAAATTATGAGCCGACCCATGTCTAGCGCCCAAGAAAATAAAGTGTCCCTTGGGAGAAAAACACCCCTTCAAAATGACATGAGGAGGTATAAAAGGAGATGTAGTTGAAAAGAAAGCATGTGAGGAATAATAACGATATATCATTCAAACTAAAGCAGATTTCTTAAGGAGAGAAAAATAAGAGATCATTCAAGGCAGATTTTGTGAAGGAGATCTATTTAATTGTCATCCATTGAAGAAGTTTTTTTTGGAGGTTGGTGCTTCCTAAGAGAAGAGATTGGTGTCTCTTGCTAAGTTGGTGCTTAGAAGTGGGGATTGTTGTCTCCAATAGGTTGGTGCCTACAAGTACAAATTGCTTAACGGTAGGGATTGGTGTCTCCAGTGGGTTGGTGCCTACAAATTTTTGTAAGAGACTTTTATTATTTTATGACTGGATTTGGACAGTAGATCCAAGCAATCTTTTCTTCACTTAAATCTTGTGTTTCATAATTGTTAGATCTTGTGTGATTGTTGTTATTGTGGTTATTAAGTTTTTAAATAAGTAAAAGATTGTCTTATACTGATTCACCCCCCTAAGTGTGTGTTCATCAAGAAGCTTGTAGTTTAGTTTTCTCTAAAAACCCACATAGTCTGGAACGCAAACTAGTAGAAAAAATAAGCAATAATAGGCACTACAGCAATGTGCAGGGCTGCCACATAGGCTTGCTGTCCACACCATGCCCTCAACTAGTTGTGCCCCCCCCATTTTGCAAGCATATCTACCAAGGTACTTGCATCAACATCTGATAAAAAAAAATGCTTTCCATTATGCTTTGATGGATGTCCAAAACCTGTCTAAAACTCCCATTTTGGTGCAGCTGGAGGAACCTGCTCTAAAACTCCCATTTTGGTGCAGCCGGAGGAACATGGTGCAGATCTAGGGGCTGAATGGAAATCACATTCATTTTACAAACAAGTAAGATCCTTGGGCTGCCGACCCCCTTGGTTGCTCGCCCAGCGCACAATATTCCCACAAAAGCCAAACCTGGGCCATAAAGAGGAAACACAAAATGAAACATATTAGCCTTATTCCAGGCCTAAGCTCCTTGCAGTCCACCATGGAGACCACCCAAACCAGCACACCCACTCTCTCCTAAACCACAAAATAAAAAAGACAACCCTAAATCGAATCTCCTATTTTATTTATTTATTCCACAATTTTGACTTCAAAATCGAGTTCCAATATTCAATTTAAAACTATATCTAATTTTTTTGAAGTTTTTTATATATAAATATATAAACTATTGTCCTACAACTAACCCCCAAAGTTTGAGTTTGGGATTTGATTGGTGAGGATAACGTTTGGTCCAAGTTTCCCAATGGATCGGGTTCAACATGGAAGACTTTGAACAAAATATTATTTTATTATTACTATTCACATTAAATTTAATTTTTTTATACGACCGCTTACTAGTCACAAGATCAGGGCTGAGTCCTAGTTCGCAGATAAAGTTTAGTGCAACCCCACCAAAGGTTACTCCAAGACCAAGATCTCAAAGTTCAGCAAGGCACAAGTTTTATGTATTATATTTATCATTTCATCATTTCTTTATGCAACCCTTGGATATACATATGTATATGTATATTATATGATCAGCTCAGGTTAAATAAACTTGCAATGTAAGTCCATACGTAGACCAACCTAGGGTACTTGGCAAAGCACTTAAAAGCTTCCAATCTAACACAATCCCCACTCAACGGATATTTATGTTTGATCGACAAGGAACTTACATTTTAATTAGTAGTATTAAAATAATCATCATGTGTAGGTTTATCTCATCAATATATACACACACAAGTAACTCGCTAGGCACTTACCAACTTTTGACTTACCGAAGTCGCTCCCAAGTAGATGTTCAAGCTCGTGTGGCCAAGATAGTATGATCTTCTGATTGACCTTTCAAACGTAAGTTCACACAAAAACACCAAATTGAGGTGGTTGTTAAGGCACTTACGATTCTAACTTATTAATGCCTCTCTAGCAGTGGTTTAAGCTTGTTTGACATAGACATGCCATCTCCATTGGGGACACGGACTCGGATCAAATAACTTGCAAACATAAACCACACTACCTCTCTCTCTACGGAGACTTAAACTTTGACAATTAACGTGCAAACACACATCCAAACCAACACATTAACTGGGTTATTGGCAAGGTTAAGGCGACTTAATCGGCAAAACATGAGAGATAGGGATCACAACAACACAATTAGGTGATGGGGACTCGAGAAAGACACGAGAATAGTCCGTAGGAGGTAAGGCAACACATACCGACACATTTCTTACTGTGAATCTCATAGCATTATTCAATATAATACAAATATCTCCTATCCATTCAACTATATGTGATCTTCCATCACCTAATGAAATTGAATAAAAAAGACTCATATTTGCATGAAAGTTTACATGCCCATCCTTTTGACAATTAAATTATTTGGATGTGCTGGAATCAAAGAACTAACACCTAGTAGCACTTTCCTTCGAGCCTAATGCCATGAGAGCATACTCTTCTTCAGAATCCCATTCACCTTCAACTGCCGCCACATTTGCTTGTACCTTCTACTTTTTGTTGTGAGAAAGAGCATATTCTCACTTAAAAAAATTCTTCTTAACATGTTAGAGTTTATCATAGTGGTAGCACTTCACCTAGTATTTAGAAGACGATCCTTCAAGATTACGTTTTCACTTCCCCTTCGATTGAGCAGAAAATGCACTCTCTATTTTTCTAGAACCGGACTTATGTGTTAATGTCTACCTCTATTTCTTTCGCAACAAATAAGAACTGACCTGATTGAAATTTAGGGTTCGAATTTCAACCATCAAATATAAAGCTTTCATGAAGGAATCATATAAGGGTGTATAACTATTTAGAACAAAAACAACCAAGTCATCATCAACCACCTTTTTGTTGATGGCACCAAGCCGGTCTCAGAGATGTTTCATCCGACAGGGACTGAACCTCATGCATCTTTGCTGAAAACAACAAATGCTTCAAGTATAACACCAAACTTTTCTCTGGAGTCTAATACTTATTCTTCAGACTTCTCCAAAACACACTTGCGCACTTGCCTCAATGGCATTCTGGACCTCAAGTATCAAATCATCTGACATAAAAAGTTTCAACAATAACAAGGCCTCCTAAATAGGCCTTCGTTCAGTGCCAAAAATGATTTTATTGCAATCCCCGTACTCTACGATTGTCAAAATCTTGGGACTTTAGACATTATAATTTTGACCGGTCAACTTTTGTGCTTTTGTCAGAACCAGGTTTTGAATATTGGCCATTATTCACACAAAATTTGATCTCTGACCCACAAATCAATGTAACAGAAAAATGCAAAATCTAAAAAGAAACTAGAAAATAAAGCAAATAATAGTAAAAAATCTTGTACAACTCCATACGAGTGCATGCAAATTTTGTAAAATGTAAATTACTACAATTTGGAATTATTTTACTGGTCTCTGCCTTGGACCATTATTGGCCATTATTCACACAAAATTTGATCTCTGACCCACAAATCAATGTAACAGAAAAATGCAAAATCTAAATAGAAACTAGAAAATAAAGCAAATAATAGTAAAAAATCTTGTACAACTTCGTACGAGTACATGCAAATTTTGTAAAATGTGAATTACTACAATTTGGAATTATTTTACCAGTCTCTGCCTTGGAATTCACAAAAAATAGGGAATATACCAAGAGATGCGAAAATCCTACACAAACTAGTGAAAATGCGACTAAGTTTGCAATCATGAACAGGACTCTCGCGCACTAGATGATTGTTCATTACAGATATATCTTTCAACTTTTATTTTGGTCTGTGTTGGGTTTTGAACATTCCTTATGATCATATGCCTCTTATTGTTTAGACACAACCTAAAACAATGTCGATTTCTTCTTCCGCATGCCTCTTATTGCTTGCCCTAGACACAACCCAAAACAATGTCGATTTCTTCTTCCTATATTTTGAACTCTTGGATGCAAATTGACTATATTAATTGCAATAATACTCATTGTAGTCTGCATATTCTTTGAATCACACTCACTCACAATTCCTCAACCTCGTTCTCTCTGAAATGCTAACACATGCCCTAGTTTGATGTTCTCTGGTCTTCACAAACATGACCTCTAGTCTCCACTAACTATAAACTTTTGTTTTCACATTATTCTTTCAAGTTTTGGTCTAAAAGAGTCTTCACAAACAACATTCACGAACTCCACAAATTAATTTCTATGTTTCTCCTAAGAAATTCTTCATTCTTCTTGCTTGCCCTAGTAGGTTTGCAAAAAATGTGACTCTCCTGGTTTTCAAAATGTCTACTCATGACCTGGTCTCCTAGTCAATTCCACAAAATTGTAATTTCCTTCATGAAAGGCTCAAGTTTTGGTCTAAAAGAGTCTTCACAAACAACATTCACGAACTCCACAAATTAATTTCTATGTTTCTCCTAAGAAATTTTCATTCTTCTTGCTTGCCCTAGTAGGTTTGCAAAAAATGTGACTCTCCTGGTTTTCAAAATGTCTGCTCATGACCTGGTCTCCTAGTCAATTCCACAAAATTGCAATTTCCTTCATGAAAGGCTCAAACCTTCACATCTGGACTGCACAATTGAATCATGATTGCACAAAATATGGTCTTCCTTCTTTGTGCCCTAGCAGTGAGTGCTCTAACGTGCGACCTCTCACTCTTGTAATTTCCTCTCTCTCTCCCACAATTCATACCCTTTTCTAAGGCTTCCTCGAACTTCGAACACTTTGGGCATCAATGGCTCTAATACCAATGCTAAGAAATGTAAGCACTTCAAGAAAGAAGAGAAACCGGAAAGCACACACCAGGATTGGTGTGTCCATCTTTTATCACGATACAAAGGAGTTACAATATAGTTGGGGTAGTTTATAACTGAACATTAGTTAATAAATAACCAATGCATAACAACTAGATATTAAATATATTTAATAATGCGAAGAGACAAGTATTGCCATGGAAAATTGTTGATAATTGGCAGATTTGGAAGTACAATGGCATCACAAATCCAAGTAGTTTAAATATCGTCCATATTGGGCATCAATTGAATTCTATCCTATGTTACTGACAACATTTGTAGGAAGGAATAGGCATTTCAGAGAAAGAGCCGTAGTAGGGGGCTCTTAGTAATAAAAACAAAAGTAACTTCACCTAAATTAATATAAGCCACGCCCCCACCTAACCTAAATCAACCACCTCCATGTTCTGAAACCATTGAGGTGTTATGAACATAGGATATAAATCAGAATTTATAAGCTTATGATATTTGAATTTTGTAGTGTTTTGTTAGTTTTGGCTTCTTGTATTATAGTTATTTTTCTTTATATTTTATTATTTTCTAAATGAAACCATGTGAAGCATATTAGCATGTGTCTTCAGATATAGGTACGAAGACGCCTCCCAACAATAAAAGACTTTCCACATCTCTTGTGCACTCTCCTATTAAAAAATGAAAGAAATTAAAACTAAAATTAAAAACATGCCAAAGAGGTCCCTCCACTACGACCTAACCCTAATCAAATAATCCCCATACCCTTGGATACCGATACGGCAGTAGACAGGGCTGGATACAGTTATGGTACGTATCTGATATGGATACGGCCCTGGATATGGCCAGGACAGTCTGAATATGGCTGGATATGTCTGCAGACGTATCCGGCTGTATCCACACTGTCCATGGCAGTATCCTGGGTGTATCCAGGGCCAAAACAAGTTTTTAAATATTTTTTTTCTAATTTTTCAACATTAAAACATAAAATGGCTCAGGATTTTTATAAAAAACACCATGAAACTCCTAAACAAGACAGACAGGGTCCGATCTTGGGATCAAATCTGACCAGGATGGAACAAGCACAATAGACCCAAATACTCTTTATCTGATCACTTACAGGCAGATTCGATTCTGGACAAGGAACTGATTGTGACAGTAAATCTAAACCCCACCACAAATCTGATTTTCAGTTTTGTGCTGCAACAAAACCAGAAAATAAGACCAGTAGCCCTTGATATACATTCATCTTCTGTTTTAATGATCACGTGAAGATTCAGTTCCTGCTGCAGTTGTATGTAATAATAAAGTTTAATATTTATTATGACATTTGTGACATATTCATTTGGCATTCAGTTGGCATTATATAGATTATCAGTAGTGTTTTGTGGTTATTTTATTTTTTATATCCATATTATGTGGTTAATTCTTATTTATCAGGCTAAAATTTATATATTTTTATTTTAAATATATATTTTGTACTGCCGTATCCCAAGTGTCTCCAGGGGGGGAAAAACTACCATATCCACATATCGGATTCTTCATATCTGTACTTGTATCCGAAACACATCGGCTACTTAGCCCATAACCTAATCTCGTTTGTGTACATTTTTGTGCATTCTAATCCTTTTACAGTTGTTTACATATTGTGTACTAGTATTCTATTTTCTGAAATTTACATATATTGAAATAAATTTTATTTTTGGAGTCTCTTGGTGCCCTGTATTTTTTATATTTTGGTATGGGGATTGGCACATCAAACCATATCCAAGGTCCCAAAAAACTGTGGTTTCCTACACCTGTACGTACCCATTTCCTGGTAACTTAGTTTCTATGCTTCACAACCCTCTTTCCTTTCTGTGTTGTAACCTGGTATTTGAGCTGTTGGGTTTCATTACTATAGCAGGTGGGGATGGTCCTGGCAGAGCTTCTAGCCCGGTACTAGACAATGTAGAATGTCGAGCAGTTTTCCTCTCATGAGCATCAATGCTGCTACATTAGTACTCAACAAACTTGTTGGAGGGATGAGAAAAAAGTAGAAACTCCTAAGTGGGATCAGAGTATGATGGAGGAGGTTAAAAGTGAAGACTTGAATTGGAGAACTTGGAAGATCTTGGGCAACCCAAGGAAGAAACATAATGTTTGCGACAATTCCCAAGATTAATCTCTCTAGTAAGCATGTTGCTACAATAGCTGAGAATTAACAATTGCTACCAGGACTCAAAGACAATTCTTGCCCACTTAGAGTCATGATTTTTCTCTCGACTTATGGGTGCACCATGCCTTAGCCAATATATAAAAGGCTATATTGGTCGTAGGCTCGTAGCAGATAAATAAGGAAATATTGATCCTTCTGCCATGGAAAAAGCCTGTGTATGTGTGCGTGCGTGTGTGTAAAAATTATGTTTGCATGGTAGTTTTAGTGTTTATGTTCTGATTAGTTTTGTCATATGTAGAATAGTGGTATAGTTAATATTACTCGAACTTTACACAAGCCTGTAATGATGACTTTATCTGTAATGGATTAATGGTGTTCATGGGATATTTTTCATGCCAGTGAACGCATTGGTATCCAATGACTTTTTGTTTATGCCGGTATACATCCAGCAGAATTTGTTCCTTAAAATTATTAATGGGAAGAAACAGTTAATTTTGTCATAATATCTGTCCGAATACTTAAGGATTTTTTCAACACTCAGGTTGTGAACATCTAGCGGAATGTGCTCCTTAAAATTATTAATGGGAAGAAACAGTTAATTTTGTCACAATATCTGTCAGAATACTTAAAAGGATTTTTTCAACACTTAGGTTGTGAACATCCACCAGAATTTGTTCCTTAAAATTATTAATTGGAAGAAACAGTTAATTTTGTCGCAATATCTGTCAGAATACTTCAAGGATTTTTTCAACACTCAGGTTGTGAACATCCAGTAGAATTTGTTCCTTAAAATTATTAATTGGAAGAAACAGTTAATGTTGTCATAATATCTGTCAGAATACTGTAAGGGTATTTTCGACACTCAGGTTGTGAACTCTCCCCTCAAGTTCCTGAGTCATGCACTTTAGAATTTCATAAAATTAGTAATATTATTAAATATTATGTACTTTTTAAAAATTAAATAAACAAAAGTTTACAATTAAAACCAAAAGGTGAGATACTGCAGCAATGGTAAACCTTTGTCCTTATCCACAGCTCAAAATATATTTTTTGAATCAGGAGCGTCTGGATTCAGCACAATCAAAGTTTTGGTTCATAACATTAGAACCTAAAAATTGTATGTGGTGAATCCAGAAGCTCCTGATACAATGAATATGCACAACTGATGCCTCAAACAATTAACATTTTTTTTGTATGTAAGACACCATTTGATAATACCAAGGACATAGGAACTTGGCTGGATTGCAATTCACTAATGGAGGGGGTTCAAGCAGGTCAACCTTCCAAGGGCCAAAGATGCACAAACTGGGCTTTTAGCCAGCGGAGGTTTTAACCCGGGTCTCGAGTTTCAACCACTAGACCACAGCCCAGCAGACAATGATAATATATACTAACAAATAAAATTTAATGCATACCCTTCACTGCACTAAATTTGAATTCAAATGATCAAACCATCACAAACTTAAAGCACTTCAGAGACTAGTTACAACCATATTAAGAAATTGAAAGGGTGAAAAATAAAAACTATGTCAAATTCTTATCTACAAAAATCTTGCATCATCCATAAATTGCAGAAAGATGGAAAAGTAAAGAACCTGAAAAACGCTGCTTGAAGGCTTTCACATAAATCACCCTTTCTATGATTTTCAGCTTTCACAACTTGATGCAGAAACTTGGCACAAAACTTGGACACAACTTTACCTATACAATAACTCATGTCAGAAAAGTTTCTCTTAAACCTTAAACAGTCTAAATGAAGCCCTACCAAGATGCCCCAATATGAAAGTAGAATCTGCAGCAACCAATTTGGATATATAGAAGCAACAAAATTATTTTGATAGGAGAGTCGGCAAGCTAGTTGATATGATGCTACTTAATAAAATCTTTCCTGAAACGTCAGGGGTACTTGATTTTAAAAAGCAAATATGGAATTTATTCATGACATTATAAGACCATAAAACTTCTAATTTAGGGAAAAGACAAGGAAAACACAAGCGGCATTAAATAAGCAGCAAAAAGACACTTATATTTAAGACACAAGAATGGTTAATAGTGTAAATTTTCAAATTTCCTTGGTTTCCATCAACGTCTTCATGAAAAAAACCACCTCTTCCGACTATATCTGCTAAAAAAAATTCAGAATGCATAATTTGGGTTATATTACTAAACTTTTAAAGCGGTCAAAAGATGCTAGCCACCAACAAGGACTGAGGTTTTAATTTGTACATACTTATATATGGAAATTGAACCCAATACACACTAAACCTACTTTGAAGATATATATGCATCACTGGTTTTACGGTTACCCACAAGGCACACCAAGAAACCCGAAGTCGCCCAAAAATAGGTCAAATTTAAGTCTTACACCTCTGATAGAAGGTGGTGTCCCCAGATTTCATCCTGAAATCTGTGACTAACCTATCCGAAAAATTTTCGTACTTTTAAAATAATGGGTCGTTTTGTGTTTTTATTGCCTGAAAGTTCTTGTATTGCGTCAAGATAATCCTAAAGAGCCATACTAGCCTTTTTCGCCAAATACCCAGATTGCCCAAAATTGTTTTATTCTGTCGTCAGGATTTGTCTGCGGGAAATTTGTATTTAATTATTTTGAGCCCCGTATGAGGCTATTTGCGCTCCTATTTTAACTCTATTATAAGCGAATATGTTAGTATTCCTATGTGCCAGAAGGGTTTTAACTTGGAATAATTTTTGGGCTTTATTTGTAACTTTTGGCAATTTTTCGTGTTTTTGTGGTGTCCTGTTTCGTTTTCTGTGAAATTTCTCTGGAACAATTCCTTTACCGGGTAAGCCTGATTTTTGGCCTGGAGCATTCGGAGATCACATATACACACATTATGCCCGGAGGAAGTCGCCATCGGAGGTCTGGATCACTGGGAAAAAGCGAAGTCATGCACTAGAAAAGCCCTTGCGGGGATGGACGCATTTTTGGAAAACAAAGGATTTAAGCTGCGATGGGAAAAATAGAAGCCGCAGACCTGATGGGAATTTTATACCTGCCTAACAGGGGTACTTTTTTCCATGTTATAAAATTCACTTAAGTTGCAGTGGGAAAAATAGAAGCAGCAGGCAGGTGGGAATTTATTGCCTGCCTTGCAGGGTACTTTTTCCCGTGATAGAAAATTCACTTAAGCTGCAGTGGGAAAAATAGAAGCAACAGGCAGGTGGGAATTTTATACCTGCTTAGCAGGGTATTTTTTCCCGTGATATAAAATTCACTTAAGTTGCAGTGGAAAAGTTAGAGGCTGCAGGCAGGCGGGAATTTATTGCCTGCCTTGCAGGTTAAAAATTTCCATGGTGAAATAAAAGAAAAGTGACTTAAGTGAAATCATGGGATTTTATTGCCTGCCTTGCAGGGTAAATAATCCCATTGTCAAAGTCAAATCACTTAAGTGGATCATGGGATTTCCGGGGCTGCCTTGCAGGGTAAAAAATTCCCATTGTCATGAAATTCTTAAAAATAGAATTCTATTATGCAAAAAAGTGCGACCCACCTTGGGTGAGATAATAATGCAGTCTAAATAAATATTTGATTAAATTAATTTATTCTTCTTCAATTTATAGCACCCAGGCTTGTGAGAAAAGTCAACAAAAGCAAAGGGAGAATAAATCAAGGATGGAAATAGAATGGTCCAAAATTAAATAAAGTTAATTTATTTAAATGCAGCCCTCTTCATGCTAAAAAGTGAGCCCCATTTGGGTGATATTTAATACTTTTTAAAGTATTAAATGATTATATTAATTCCTATTTTTAGTGGCTATGGTCAAGGCACACTGTGAAACTTAAGTTGAAGTGAATAGTGTGAATGATTAAATTGGATTAATTTAATTTATTGGATGGCTGTTCTTAAACATGCTATTTTAACACATCAGTTAAAGAGAAGAGCATGATTTTTAATTAATTAATTGCCTTTAATTGTTAGAGGCAATTATTAATTATAGAATTGTGAAGATTATATAAGCATGGGCAGCCATATGGGTGAATTATTTAATTCACAGGTAAAGAATTACAGCCAAGAGGAAAAGTGCGCCCCCATTTGAAGAAGGATTTTGCTCGGAGGCAAGGTGGAAACAAGGCTAAAAGCTTCCAAATTTGGCGCATGCTTTGAAGGAGGTTGATCTTGTGTCTGCATAATTGTTTGCACATGTGTTACAGGAGCTTAGGTGTTGTTGGTAAAGGATTCATGCTCTGCTTTGCATGTGCAAATTAAACACGTCATTTTTTGGGGCAGCAGGCTTGAAATTAGTGCAGATTTTTACAATTAAAATTCACTATTCATGCTCCGGTGGCCATTTTTGTCTGGATAAATTGCACGAATTCAGATACAGGTGCTTTTACAAAGGAAAAGGAGCTTTTTATCAATGTCCAATACATTGCATATATCCTCCAAATCTGAAGAATTGTCCAGATCTGCACCAGTATTGAAGAATTCCAGTCAAATAAGAAGAAAAAGACATTCAGACAAAGATAGACAAAGCTATGGCGAAGAAAGATAAAAAAGAAAGCACAACGGAGTCATGCATCACTTCTAAATTTGCAGATATTGGAACACACGGATCTAGGCTCGGAACCTCTTGCTAAATTGATAGACAGATCCAGAGCAAGAAAGACTTCACTCATGCATACAGAGAGAAACTTCACTCATGCATACAGGAGAAACTTCACTCATGCGTGCAGATTAAAAGCAGTGGAATTATTCGAGCTGCAGCTTTTCCATCCATAGCCCAGTTGCCAGAATTTGTTATGCAGGTGCAGATCCATATCCAGATGCAGATGCAGATGCAAATCCATATGCAGATCCAGATTCAGATCTTATAGTTGCAAAAGCTTCTGGCACAAAGGCTTCATCCTAATGTTTCGAATGCAGCCCACGAAGAAGACAGTGCGTGGGAAATTCCTTCCAAGACCTTGTGCATGTGCTCTCATCTTCCAGTTGAAGCCTTCATTGAATTTTCATTCACCCTGAGTGCTTTCTAGAATTTTTAATTGCTCATATGCAATTAAAAATAAGGATGATGAGTTATCTACGGCCAACCTTGCACTGATGCATGTACAACAGAAGAACTGCAAAAGCTTCAAGGATAAAAGAGAAGACAATGTGCGAAGGCAAAATTCCTAGCTTGCTTCCAATTCCAACTCGCTTGCAATTCCAACTTGTCGCTTCCAGATCCAGCTCGCTTCCAGATTCCAACTTTTTCCAGATCCAGCTGCATCCCAGATCCAGTTTGGTGAGAATCAAATGGATAAAGAATCAGCTTTCCTGCTTCCTTCTTTCCTCCGACAAGAGTGCAGCTTTCCTCTTCCTTCTTCTTTCCTCCGACAAAGTAATTGAGCGATCAATTAAATTATACAACTTACGTGATTGGTTTAAAAGCCATTACTTGAAGAAGTCAATTACTTGGAGATAGGTGGCAGGTGTACAAAATAGAAGGTTCTATTTTCAGTTGCAAATCATACATGTCATGCAAAGAGGAATTCCAGGAAGGAGATTGCCAGCTGTTTCTTTTTCGACTTCCACATGTGCCAGTTCAACTAAAAGCTTCCAGACTTGTAATTGCCCCTCTACATTCTATAAGTAGAGGAAGAACCTTCGGGTTAATGATCAATCAGAATTTGTAAGCAGCAATCTTGTGTTCTAGACTTTGTGCTGAAACCCTTGAGAGCCACTTGTAGCAGAGGGATATACAAAGGAGAAGGTTTCCGGAGAACTTTGTGTCACGGTGTACTTGTGTTTCTTGCTTTGAATCTTAGATCTCTTGATAAACTTTGTGTTATTTTAAATCTGGATCTAGAGTTGTCTTTGCTTTATAATTCTGTGTGTTCATATCTATTAAGTTTCTTCTATGTGCATGCAATTAGCTCTGTTATCTACTAATTGGGATGCACATCTTCCCCCATTTCTTCTCTGTATTTATATAATTCCCTTTCCTTTCTTCTATAAATATTTCCTTTCCTTAAACAGCTGCTTACTTGCTGCAAAACTTCTTCAGTTATGGTTCATGAACTAAGTGGTTAAAGTAAAACCCCCTGATAGATAATAGCACATTTATATTGACAAATCTGACACGGGAGCCTCACCGGTTAAATGAGGGAGATTTATCTCATGACTGCCTAGGTTTTGATGCTATGCAGAAAATCTAGGTTACATGCAACAAAACTTCCAAATACTTGGTATATGCGGTATACTCAAAATGCATATTGGATTACGATCACAACAGAGTTAAACCATGAGCAGACATAATATAGGTGATCTAGGGAAGCCGGTGGCTGGAGGTGGTAGCTTCAAATACAAATTTCCCGCAGGCAGCACCCCAGTTGCCCAGAATAGAGGTTGGGACAATTTTGGTGCATCAAAGGGTATTCCAAGTCGAGAATGGCTTATATGGCTCCTTGGGAATATCTTGACACATTACAGGATTTTTCTGGCAGTTAAATGACATCATCGAAAATACAACCCATTATTTTAGAAGAGTACAGATTTATGTTGACCTTGGAAATAGGGTAGTCCCAGAGTATTCAGAACAGAGAAGCAAGGCATTCTGGGGACATGCCAACATTCCTAAGATTTTCATGAGGAATGTGAAGTGGGAGAACAATGGGATACCTTTATCGTGGAGGAAAACATAACGGGTGCCTCCAAAGAGAGAAATGGGAAGACGTGAGCATTCCTCTAGATGTTGTTTCATGAGGAATGCAAAGTTTGGAGAACAATGGGATACCTTTATACTGCTGAGGAAGAAGAACGAGTGATTTCTGCAAAGAGAGAAATTGTTGGGAAGACATGGGCATTCCTCAAGATGTTTCATGAGAAGATGTGACTTCAATAAGAACAATTGAGGATACCATTACATCGTCCTCAGGAAAATAGAATGGGTGCCTCCAAAGTAGAGAAATGGAAGACATGGGCATTCCTGAGATGTTGTTTCATGAGGAATGCAAAAGAGTGGAGAACAATGGGATACCTTTATACTGGAGGAAGAAGAACGAGTGCCATATTCATTGAGATCAGAAATGGAAGATTTTCATGGCCCCATTCCTGGCAAGATGTTTCATGAGGAATGTGAAGCGGGAGAACAATGGGATACCTTTATCTTGGAAAAAAGAACTGGGATGCCTCAAAAGAGAGAAATAAAAGACATGGGCAATTCCTAAGATTTTCTTTGCCAGTACACTAGCTCCAAGCCAGGGGAACAATGTGATTGATTATGGTCAAATCTGGGTGGAGATGAAACACAATTTTTTTCTAAGGACTTGGAGGATGATTACGTGCAAATCCAAAGGCAGTTGAGGCCCAGTCTATCCTAAGCATGTTCAGATTTCATGAGTAATGTGAAGCAGGCAGGGAATTCTATATGTGCATTCGTAATTATGGTGCAACTGGGTGGAGATGGAAACACAATTTTTTTGCTAAGGACTTCAAAGGATGATTACGTGGAGTCGAAGGCAGCTGTGGGAAGCATTTAACTGTTCAAGAGAGAGGTCGATGGGGGCTTGGGGTATTCTAGCTATGCTTGAGCTCACACTATTAAGTTTGTGTGCTTACCATGGTGATGTACTTTTCTAGATGACACAAGAAGCATATCTACAAACTTGATGCCATAGAGTGACAATGCTTAAGCAAGGAGGGCATTCAATGGCATTGCAAAAGATGCTCCAATGACAACGTCAAGCAGTGGAGAACCCCACGCAGATGATGAACTATAGCAGGTCACTATAAATATGCTATGTCACCAACTTATTCAATTGTGTGAACTCTATGTGGAAGGTTCACAATACATCAGTGTTTAAGCAGGCATCTTACATTCGACAGTTTCATTGGGCAATCAAGTACAAGTCGTCATCAAAAAAGTGGCATATGTTCTTAGCGCAACTACATTGCTAGAGTACTTGGGATCATTGGATATTTCGTGCACAACCTATGATGAGTGGAGAATACCTTTAGATTCAAGGATCGCAAGTTTGGTCTAATATGTTTACTGTGTTGGCAGGTGAAATTCATGAGCGATGCAATCAGAATGCTCGATGACAACGTGGTAGCTGGAGAATACCCTGTGCAGATGGGCTATGAACTGCAACCAACGAGGCAAATATGATATGCCCATTATCTAATGGTCCCATATCCATGGCCTACAATGATCATTGTGCGCTTGGTGAGTATCAAAGCATTGCCACTCAGTAAAATGGGGAGAACGTGAACCAAAAGTTCCTCTATCTGGGGCATATTGATTGCCAACCTACAAGGTTAAGTACAATAGATTGCTAAGTGGGATGGAGTGTGATAGCACACATGTAGAGTGTATGTGGAGAAATGTGTGTGTGAAGTGTATGTCAGAACAATCCTGAATAATGAGGTCGAAGTTCGATGACTATATATGCGATTCATGCAGAAAGATGCTATAACTGACACATGTGGCAGTGAGAACCCTGCGATATTTATATATGAACTACCAACGAGGCAAATATGTTTAGGGACCATTATCGATATCTGTGTTATCTATCCACAAGTGATTGTTATGCGCTTGGTGAGATACCAAATGCATATGCCACCAAAAGTTCTTCTATCTGGGGCATAGACATTCGCCACCCTTAAGGTTAAGAAATAATCTATGCAAAACACATTGCTGATGGAATCATTGACAGGGCACGAAGGGAGAAACCTTTAGATTCGACACTAATCAACTAACGAATGATTGTGTTTGATGAACATTTGGGGTTCCTGATGCCCAAGGGCGGATACCCAGTATTATTTGGAGCAACTCCTAGGCCGAGCGCTTCAATTGAAGTACACTTTCCCGTAGGATGATAGAAAAGGCTAAAATACAACTTGCAGGGTGGAGAAGTGAGGATGACATGCTTCAAAGTCTTTGGGACATGAATGACATAGTCTAAGGTAGTTATCGACCATTCTTTCATGGTGGAAGGGTAAAATTTGGGGTTATGATCGAACTTCAACTTGACTTGCTTTGGCATAGAGTATAAGATGATGAATGACGCAATGGCCAATTTGAGTGGTCTAGGCTACCAATTATGCATTCTATGGGGCACTAGACTCAGATGTGGCCCTTAACAAAATTGAGGAGATGGCCTCGAACATTGAAGGCACAACACAAGGTGGACGATAAGATTGAGAACTGATTAGGTTAACGGTGAAGGTCAAGTGCTCGTGAGGCATTAGGTCAGATGAGGACAAGTTTCGACATACCGAACAACGACTCTCCATGCAGACCCTGAGCCATGGGCATGTTTCGGTACAAGATGAACATGGACCAATTGAGTAAGTAGGTGATTCACTTGATGTGTTAAGATAGGGGATAAGATAAGATAGCGATAATTACTATTAATGTCCAACAAATGACCACAAAAGTGAAAAACCAAAAGGTTTCCGAAAGAAGTACAAAGAAAGAGGAGTTCAAAGACCAAAAGCGAAGCGAAGTCAAAAACCAAAGGGTTTCCAAAGAATTACAAAGCATGAGAAGGGAAGACAAAGAGAAGGAAGAAGACCTAGGCGAAGCAATTGGGGAATGTCTATCCAGGGAGTGGTAAACCCATCTCTCCTGACATCCAAGGCCGATCGGAAGAAACTCACAATAGTGTGATGATCCGAAAAGAGGAGGTGAGATTAAGAGACCTCCCCTTGTGTTGTTGTTTGTTGAAAGTGGTACGTCTCGAGGACCTGGTGGATCTAGTTTGCCCTTTGGAACTGGATTTGGTATAATGGTGCCTAGGAGATATCGAGGTGTTATATATGGACCAAAGGGTTTCCAAAGAAGTATAAAGCATGAGAAGGGAAGAAGAAGAGAAGGAAAAAAAACACAGGTGAAACAATGGGGAATGTCTATCCAAGAATGGTAAACCCATCTCTCCTAACATTTGAAGCCAACCGGAAGAAACTCATAATAGTGTGGTGATTCGAAAAGAGGAGGTGAGATGGACGATACCTCCCCTTATGCTGTTGTCTATTGAAAGTGGTACCTCTTGAGGATCTGGTGGATCTAGTCCGCTCTTTGGAATTGGAGGATCTGGTGGATCTAGTCCGCTCTTTGGAACTGGAACTAGTATAATGGTGCGTGGGGTGTTATATATGGACCCCTTGAACTGTACTGATGTGGAGTGTGGTGTTGTATTGGTATCAATCCGAGGCTTAAGTGCTCTCTCTGAGGGTAGAGCCATAGCCAAAAAGAAGGAAGTTATCCTCTAAGGAGATTCTGCTCTGTTAATTGTGATCCCTGAAGCCTAAGAGCCTCTTGTATGTATAATTCCAGGCAATTCTGATTAGTATAATGGTGCCTGGGAGATATCAAGGTGATATATGGACCAAAGGGTTTCCAAAAAAGTACGAAGCATGAGAAGGGAAGAAGAAGAGAAGGAAGAAGACCCAGGTGAAGCAATGGTAAATGTCTATCCAAGAATGGTAAACCCATCTCTCCTAACATCTAAGGCCAACTAGAAGAAACTCAAAGTAGTGTGATCCTAAGAAGAAGAGAAGGAAGAAGACCCAGGTGAAGCAATGGTGAATGTCTATCCAAGAATGGTAAACCCATCTCTCCTAACAACCGACCAGAAGAAACTCAAAGTAGTGTGATCCTAAGAAGAGGAAGAGGAGGTGAGATGATGAGACCTCCCCCTATGTTGTTGTATGTCAAAAGTGGTATGTCTCGAGGACCCAGTGGATCTAGTCCGCCCTCTGAAAATGGAACTAATATAATGGTGCCTGGGAGATATCGTGGTGTTATATATGGACCCCTTGAACTGTACTGATCTGGACATTGTGTTGGTATGCCGTTCTACTAGTATCAATCTGAGTCTGCTCTGTTAAGTGTTTGAATAGTGTACTCCTGAAGCCTAAGAGCCTCCAGTATGTATAAAGCTAGGCACTTCTGATCGACATATCTGAAAAAGTCAGGAAGTGCATGGGTCCCTCTGAAAAGACAATGGAGCATCCCCCTAATCTCGTAGCGCACATCCAATGATGAAGGGTGTAACGAGGGCGGATAATAAGTTTTTCACTCAACTCCAAGAAGTGCTCAACCTAAAAATCCGTCTTCGGGCGTAACCCACCATGAATTGTTTGTAAATATAATCTTCGATCTTGTTCATCTCCTTTCTAGAAGATAGAAGATGAGCCTGTGCATCTAAGGGGTATTGAAAAGGAAGAAGATGATCCATCCTAATACCCACCAACTCTAAGAGAGCAGAAACCCCAGCGTACCAACAACGACCACGACCACGACCATGACCCAGAGAATCAGAAAGAACAATGCTCTTCAAGGAACTATATTGCAAATACGCATACCTATCTCTCCCCTCCACTGAGTCAACGAAGCTCCGGATATGGTGGAAGAAGGAAACCAGATAAAAAATGGTCTCTAGCCTGAAGGACAAGCCCCAAGCTCCGCAAGAATGATGTGATGGGGAACGAAATGCTTGCTATTGAGATGTGTTTGGACTCTCTTGGTTGAAGCCTCATGTGCATACCTCAAGGAACAATGCTATTCAAGGAACTATATGCCAAATACGCATACCTCTCTCTCCCCTCCACTGAGTCAACGAAGCTCCGGATACGGTGCAAGAAGGAAACCGGATAAAAAATGGTCTCTAGCCTGAAAGGACGAGCCCCAAGCTCCGCAAGAATGATGTGATGGGGAACGGACTGCTTGCACCTGATGAAGCGACGAAGGAGAAGTGTCTGGACTCTCTCAACTGAAGACCAATCCGACTCAAGCAAAGAGGGCCCACACCACAAACCCATAAAGAATAGTGGGTCTGATAAGGAAATCCATGGGGGATATCTTAGAGGAGATGTCCTGAAAATGGTGTCGGAAGCATTATCGCTCGAGCAGAAATGAAAGAAATAGAATAATGTAGAAGAGGAATAGAAGAAAGCAAGGGGAATAATGATAAGGAAGATAGTAGGATTACAAAAGTGGAATATTTAGAGAAAGTAATAGGAAACCAAGGGAGCCAAATTATGGAGGAATAGGAAAATAAAAAGGAGAAATGGAAGAAAGAGAAAAATGTAGAAGATAAGATAAATATATTAAGTCAAAAAAATGACCACAAAAGTAGGTCAAAGGGACTACAAAAAACAGCGAGCACCGAAACAAGGCGGAAAAACCAAAGAGTTCCCGATAAAGAGGAAATACAAAAGCCAGAAAAGGTGGCCAACAGGAAGAAGAAATCACACTCACCCAAAATAGGGGTGAAAAACAAGTGAGAGGAAGAAAGGGGGAAGACAACTAAGGAGAAGAAATGAGGAAAGCCCATCAAGGGATGTAAGATCTAGCTCTCCTAACATCCAAAGCTGACTGGATGAAGCTGAGAATAGAATGTCGATCAGCCGAAGAGAGGTTGCATATTATGTCACTGTCTGGATACAGTTTTATCCCTCTGATGCCTGGTGGATCTTGTCTGTCTTCTGAAGTGGCCTAGTACGGGCATGTCTGTGATGGCTCGGAGAGCCATGGATGGTCTCCCTGGGCCGAACCAATCTAGAGGAAAAGCGGGGACGATCTCACAAAGGTGCTTAATGCCTCTCTCTGTCGGTAAAATTGTGAAGAAGGAAGTGATCCGCTGGGTAGAGTCTGGTCTAGGATGCGGTTGAAGAGTGTGCTCATGAAGCTTCAAAGCCTCCTGTAAATATAAAGCCGACACCTTTGATCCTCAAACCTGAAGAAGTTAGAAAGATCCTGCGTCCTCCTAAATAAACAGTGAAATTTCCCTCTGATCTCGTAGTAAATGGGGCACCAAAAGATGAAGTGTGTTTCTGTCTCGATCTCCTGGAGGCTACACAACTGGCAGATCCTGTCTAAACGATCAAGGTGGTGATCCGTCTCACAACGGAGTCTCTGAGAACCAACCCTAAACCGACCAAGGGAAATGCGAAGGGCATGCATCTAGTGTCGAAGGGTATACTGAGGGCGGATAATGAGACCTTCCCTCAGCTCTAAAAAATGCTCAGCATAAGAGTCCACCTTGGGACGTAATCCCCCCTGAGGGTTTACCCAAGTGGTATGGATGAACTTCCTGTAAATATCCTCTGTGATGATCTTGTTCATCTCCTGTTTCGTGGGCAGAAGGTGGCTTGGTGTGTCCAAGGAGTACCGAAAAGGTGGAATATGGTCCAACTGAATACCAATTTCCCCCAAAAGTTCGAAGATCTCAGCATACCAACCGTGACACTCTTTCAAATGTATACCATCCTTTACAGGTTCATCTGCATTACTTGGGCAATTTGACTCGGCCCTTAACCACTGTTGAAGACAACATGAGAGATTGAAGACGAACTTTTGGATCTATGTGCCACAGTTCATGGATACAGGCTATACTTCTGTCATTTTAAATGTTTTTAGTTTCTGTGTTTTCTCCATCTAATTAAGATTTTTGTGCAATAGATTCAAAGGGCTCAAGGGAGTTTATGTGACTTTGTACTTATTCTAGCTTTTGTCTCTAACAATGTCTGTTCCTTGCAGCAGTGCTGAATGAAAGTCATTGGTTTTTTTTCTGAAACATTAAGTACAGAAAAAAATATAACAGACTAGTGGTTCACAATTGCCTCTTCCTTGTATCAAAAGAGAGTATACTTCACCAAGTTGGGGCTTTTACTCTTTGAAATGATCACAGAAAAATGGTTTTCTAGTCTAATGACTTTGTTTTCCTTGACGACATAGACTTTTGATTCTTCCTCGTATAACAGACAAGTGGTTCACACTTGCCTCTTCCTTGTATCAAAAGAGAGTATACTTCACCAAGTTGGGGCTTTTACTCTTTGAAATAATCACGGAAAAATGGTTTTCTAATCTAATGACTTTGTTTTCGTTGACGACATAGACTTTTGATTCTTGAAGTTGGGAACAAGACCAAAGGAGGGCAATTGAGCAATGAGCATTAAAAATCCATTTTTTCAGTTTCTGATCTTTGCTAAAGAAACTAGAGGTAGGTGAAAAGATTGAAATTTTTGATGAATTTTTTTATGAGAAAGAAATTAGATTTTGCTGTTCTATTTCCTTTCTCAATGAATATGGTCAACAAGGGCCCAAATGATTGCATCCTTAAAAGTCAGTTATATTTTTTGCGTTATATTTTGATGACAATCAACTTCACAGTTAAGTGAATCATGTTCCTCCTGAAACAACCTAGGAGCACTCCATATAAATGAAGCTTACCAAATATTTATCGATAATTTAAGAATCTAATCTCTAGGGATGGTGACAATTATAAAAGACGTCAGCTACTAAAAAATTGGCCCAAAAATCACCTCCTGACATTTTCCATTCTGTGCTTTTTCAACCAATGGTTTACCCCTAAGAAGCATGGGTACGCCCCCCCTCCTGTACCCCCTTGGATACGTACGGATATGTCTCGGGTACATCCTGGGTACGTCACGATGTACCCTCAGGGTTTGGCGGTGGGGGACTAAAAAAAGTTTTTTTAAAAATTTTGACTAGGTTAATGACCAAAAAACGAACCCTAACTCATAAATGAATAAATATTAACTTCATCTCCTAACAATCCTAACCCTATCTATGCTCTCACCTTGAGCCTTTATGGTGATCTTGGTGATCAAAAACATATTAGGATGACATCAAGTTCTACATTAGAAAATTTTAAATTAATAATTAGTAAATATTGTTATTTTATCATTTATGTAAAAGCAAAATGTTTTTAATTTTTTTAACATCCCAACTCTGTATATGCTCTCACCTCACACCTTTATCCACTCAGCTAAACAAAACAAGTTGGCATCGAAAAAGGCTAAGAATTTGGTATATGTGGATTCCAATTTGCGCCTCTTGTCACATAAGTGTGAGGGCTATATTAGAGGTTCTCACAAACTTTGGGACATTCTTCCAAAGACTATGGACTTGAATGCCTCCGCAGCCACTTTTGTGCAGCTTTCAATTTTTGGTAGCGAAGATGACATTCAAGGGAGATCATAAGGAGTGGAGAGCGGAGCTACTGAGAGTGGAGCTAGCAGGAGTGCCATGCAAGAATTTGATTTTGAGGAAAATCTAGATGATATATTCTAGATTGTTTATATTCATGTTAACATGATATTTATATATCATATGTATGGCAGTCACATGATCAATGAAAATGTAAAATCTTAAGTATATTGAATGTTTTTAACATTGATCCTACTATATTTTTCAAGTTATGTATTTCTTATGGACTAAAAAATGAGTATATAATATATATATATATATATATATATATATATAGTTTTTGTAATTTTTAATGTGTATGGACGTACCCAAGACGTATTGTGCCCAAGCGTTTTTTAAAATCAACGTATTTGCATACCGAACCCGTGCCCGAACATGAGCCCGTACCCCTATCCTGGCAATGCAGTTTACCTTGAAACTGACTTAAAGACAATGCTTGTGTTCACATTATGGATTACCCAGCTGACACTCTTATCCTCGGGACATATAAGTGGCATGGACAGACATAGTGACTTTGGCTAATTTGGCTTAAGGTAAGCCTGCATTTGGTGAGCATGAATAAATATTAATAGTAGATCAATGAAAATGTAAAATCTTAAGTATATTGAATGTTTTGAACATTGATCCTACTATATTTTTCAAGTTATGTATTTCTTATGGACTAAAAATGATATATATATATAGACTAAAAATGATATATATATATATATATATATATATTTGTAATTTTTTAATATGTGTATGGACGTACCCAAGACGTATTGTACCCTAGCATTTTTTAAAATCAATGTATCTGCGTACCGAACCCGTACCCGAACCTGAGCCCATACCCCTATCCTAGCAATGTAGGTTTACCTTGAAATTGACTTAAAGACAATGCTTGTGTTCAGATTATGGTTTATCCAGCTGACACTCTTGTTCTCGGGACATATAAGTCAGTAAGAGAAAATGGCATGGACAGACATAGTGACTTTGCCTAATTTGGCTTTAAGGTAAGCCTGCATTTGGTGAGCATGAATAAATATTAATAGTAGATCAGCTACCGGCTTATGTTTCAGGTCAGACAATTGATGGGTTATCCCACTTTTGGCAAAAACCAAATAAATGTTAAATACCCATTGCTAAGTTAAAAAACGGAAGCAATATGCCATGGCAATTAAAAAGTACTAGAGTACATTCTGTTCAACTTGAGGAGCAAAGTAATAGTTCAACAAGATATCAAGGTACAGATTATAAACATATATTTGCAGCTATAAAAATCCTGGCTCATTCTTGATAACCATGACTGTAAACCATGATATCAACTAATAAATTGCATTGACTTATCAAGCTTCCAACAGGTTGTGCTATAATCAAATATTGAATACCTCCATGGCCATCATAAACACCAAAGAATGATGTGCCATTGTCAAAATCTGGGACTGCAGCATGCTGCGCAAAACATCCAAAACAAATTTCAAGTTGAAGAATTCATAAACACGTTAATACTTTACACAGTGCATGGAACAATTTTAAATAAATCTAACAAGAAATTTCTTTTTTAAAGCAAGATCTGGCAGACATCAAGAAAAAAACGAGGAGATTAACCAAACAGAAAACTCATACTGTTATAATGGCTAGTAATTTCACGTTCATTTGAATTTGATCAAAGAAATTGCAAACGATCAACACTCGAGTATTTCCAAAATTCCATCCACTAAGAAAATCTTCCACTAACATGATTAAACCGTAAGCATTCGACTGACAGTGATAACCCTACCTGAGTTTTATCCAGAAAACGCACTCCACTGAGATTTTAGTTCCAACAAACCAACATAATGGCGACTCCCTGATTAGTAGTATCTAGTAAAATTTTGAAAATGGAATAATCCATGCAAGATTAGCACCAGTTATAGAAGGAAAGGAGAGCATGTATATGACCGGACAATAATTTCAAATTTTATAGGTTTTTCTTTTAATGCTTGAATAAAAATCAAACCAAAATGAACTAAATAATTTATAAAAATCAAGTCAAGCAAAGCAGAAAGAAATGGTTATCTAAAGAAACACAAAAAAGCTATGTTGCACAGAAACAGAATTGGAAACGAATACAAAACGCAGAAACAGCAATTTTCAAAAAACCTTGGATATGAAACATTGCCGGAAACGTACATACTATATATATATATATATATATATATATATGCATAATACTCATTTTATAATTGTAAATTTGTAGACATAAAAGATAATTGATAAAGCAGTCAAAATATTTTGTATTCATTGAAATTTGAACTTCTAAAGAGTCATAACTCATCATTCAACATGGTTACAATTTCAATGATTCACATATACATGATAATAATCTAGATGCTCTTTGCCCTTAGCACCACCTCCTACACTCTTCCTTCAAGTGGCTCCTTGATGTCTCTTTGCTCTTCACAATGCTAAATGTTAGTTTAGTGAAAACTGAATTTAGCAAGAGAGAAAATGAGTGTGATATAGCCTTTGAAGATGTGTCTTTAGCAAGTCTAGGTAGGTAGATTAGGGTTAGGTCTATTAAATGCTTTTATTTTTTTATTTTTTAAAAAGTTTTGATGCTTGAAACTTGCAAAAACCGGCAGAAACGTGCCAGACATTTCCGGAAACGTCCCAGACGTTTTAAAATTAAAAAAAAAACGTTTCCAGAAACATTTGGCACGTTTCGCGTTTCTGAAACGTTTCTGCATGGATACGGGACCCCAGGGGCGTTTTGGTGCTTCTGAGCAAAAAAGACATAATTTTACAATGGTCTTGGAATTTCTCCTAGCACCCCTCGAGTTAGTACATTTATGTGCCTTCATTGCTCCTAGCAAACCCTATACCCATATTAATGAGAAAACATTATTTCGGCGCTTTAGCATGCTGCCCTCCAAATGAAACTGGATATTTCATACAAGAAACTCTTGGGGTTCAAGGTACTCTCATTAAACAATCTTGCCTCACTAGCAAATTGCATTCTTGATTTTTTTCAGCTGGACCTGGCATGGTTACCTTGTGTGCTTGGAAAGTACTTGAAGAACAAAGTACCCAACTACCCATACAAAATCACATGAAAATGGCAAGAAAACTTTTTTCAAATGGAGAAAATCAAACTTTTAAAGCAGCTTGTCACTCAAAGCACTGAAAAATTAAAAAAAGTACAAGATAAAAGGCCCAGCGTTGCATGGAAACAGGTACAGTGTTGGATATGGATACAGCAAATTTTCAGTACTGTGTGAT
Source organism: Taxus chinensis (assembly GCA_019776745.2). NCBI lineage: Eukaryota > Viridiplantae > Streptophyta > Pinopsida > Cupressales > Taxaceae > Taxus > Taxus chinensis. The sequence goes on from CM034150.1 coordinate 720,323,947, forward strand.
ACAGATATGGTTGGATATAGCATCTATAAATTCGTATTATTAACCAGAAGGCATATAATATTATATATATGTATATGTAGTTGTTTGTAAATTTGAGTTTGTAAAATGTGTGTGTGGGGTGGGGGGATATGGATACAGATGGATACTGTTTTTTTAAATAACATGTGTTACAGATACAGTTGAATATAGCATCTATACACACACATGTTTTATAAACCTAAAGGCATAGAACATAATGTGTGTGTGTTATTAAATTTTACTTTAAAACATTTAATTTTTTATATTATTTATATTTTCGTGGTGTGTGCATGTGTATTTAAATCTAGACTGTTTCGGTACGGGTACGGGTATGGTATGCTAATACAGAAACTTTTTAAAAGCTTCAGGTACGGTACGCTTTTGGTTACATTTTATATATTTTTATATATATATATATATATAGAGAGAGAGAGAGAGAGAGAGTTCAGTTGTCATGGCCCAATAGGCGCTTGTAGTTGTTACCGAAAATAGATTCCCTCTCCCGAATATATATATATATATGTATATGTATATGTTTATAAAATTATAAATTTAAAGAAACATTTGCATACTTATTAAAATTTAATACCCATACAACTTACAATCATTCATAGAACGTGAAAACAAATTTCCAATGCTTAGAGAATCGAGACTTGAGTTTGTATTGATTCGTAATGTTCAAATGTTTAAAGAAGTAGTTTAAGTCATTTTTGGCAAGAGGGGAGCATTTTCGTGAGAGTTGGCACCCACTTTTATCTCTTCCCAAGATGCGGGGGTGCTGCCTTTTAGCCGACAGCAAAACAATACTCCTCTGGACACTGGATAAATTTGACCTGGATCAAATCTATGCAACCGTTTTCCTTCCTTTAGCTTTCTCACGTTTTAAATCGCAGAGCTTGAGCTTCAGCAGATTAACTGTGAACACGGTTGGTTTTTCTTAATTAAAATCCAGATGAAAATGAGCGATCATTACGTAGAAATGGGGGAGAGATTGGGCTGATTTTAACTTGTACTTTTAAGTTAAAGTGTTTAATTTTTTGAGTTGCATGCAAAAAAATACATATTTACCTGTGGCTACGCTGCAGATACGTACCCACAGGCCCCAGGTACAGTCCGGGTACGGTTTTCCATACCCTGGACCTGTGGGTACGTACCCACAGCATTTCCGTACCCGTACACATATCTGGAACATTTCAGGGCAGGTATGAAAGGGGGGGGGAACGTTTCAGTGCAATCTAGATTTGAATCAAAAAACAAAATTAATGCTTCAGTTTTTTGTAGTTTTTGAATTCAACCAAATACACCTCTGGATTCCCTATTAACATATCTGGAAATATCGGATGTGGCCAAAATATGTGCACGGGCTCATATTTGGATACGTCCCAATACAGTAGCTGGGCCATTCCTAGCCTTATCGAATCCGTATCCAATACACAGATACATATGTCACGAGGCTAGTGCCCGTACCATGCTCATATCTGGATACATCCCGATACAGTATCTGGGCCATATCCTAGCCATATTGAATCTGTATTTGATACACAGATACATGTGCCACGAGGTTAGCACCCGTCCAGCACTGTAGACCGTTACTTAGACTGCCCAAGAGGACCAGATTGCTCAGAGACCCAAACTACTCCAAGCATCAAAACATTTATGCAGCAGAAAAAGGCATACATAACCAGATTTTGGGGAGAACGTGTAACCTTTATTCCAACTTGGGCTCCGCCCGAACCAATTACAACAAAGAAAGCCCCTGGCCAATATATACAATTCACAACGTGCACTTAGTCAGACTCTGCCATTTGTTTACCAGATAATAATCCCCTCTCCAGGCTCACGACTCCGGGTTAGACTTCCCCTTCTAAACTCCGTTGTAACAAACTACCTAGCTCGCCACAAATACCCACTCCACTGTTTACCCCCCAGACAACAAGTCCACTACAAAGACCCAAAGACAGCTGCTCTGACTCCAAGTCCACTTGAACGCACACTTGCTAAATGTTCAACTCACAACAACTATATGCTTCCTAGCTATGATGTCCAACCTTGAACGCCCTTGGTTGAAGCCCTCAGCTCCTCTACAATCCCCAATGACAACTCCCTTTGCCAGGTCCTCTAAGACACCCACTCCCTGAATGTCGAGCTCTCTACAACACTCCCTAGAATACCCACATTTCCAAGAAACGGATTTCCCTTTTCCCTTTGTTTGCTGTTAGAAGGCTTCTCTAGCTCTCAAAATACTTGCCATATGTTTGGCGTCATACTTATATCAGACTTTCCAATCCCTCCGCTTTGGACCCATAAGTCCCTTTGTCCTCCAAGTCCACTAAGGTTCATAGCATTGTTTCACTCTTTTCTCTAGCAAAAATATTCTTCAATGATACCTCGTCGAGTTCTAGCCTCCAAAACCTTGTAAACCCACAACCAATGTGGTTGGGGTACTCTTATTCTGCCAATAACAAGTGAGCAGATGGGTAAGTATCCAACATTGTCACTTGTCTCATCTTCGATGCATATTTTAGATAACTGTCAAACACCCAGTTAAATGTACACCTATGTTGGGGTTTGTAGCCTACCTGTTTCCAGTGGAACCTATACTTGATGGTACATCCAACTACAAGTATGTGTAATATTTGGCTTGTTGCCTACTAGCATTTCCAGAAAGGAGTGACTTTCTATTTCAATTTCAAACTTGCTTTGTAGTGATAATACTGTGATTTGCCATGGAAATTCAGATCCTTGTCTTAAAAGATAATATATCTTATGACACAGGGTAGGCTGAGGATCATCAAAGAACTTAAATATCCTGGGGTCAGTTCTATTGATCAAAAATGCAGTTCGTGGATGTAATATGATTCGTGCCATCTTGGAGCAGTTTCTTAATAAGCTTCAAAATTATCTGAAGTCATGGGAGTGTTGGTTTAAATGATTTGGGTGTCACCAAACAGTGAACACATTGACCACGTCCAAGACCTTAGTAGGCAAACATGATTCCTATTCTTGTAAGTAGTAAATAGTACATGGTGGTGGAGCTTAGCATGGTTTTTCTAGAAGCTAAGGATGATTCTTCACTTGCACTCTAAGGTGCAATTTACCTGTCAATAAGAAATTCCTTTGGCTTCCATCAATAACAATGGCTTATTTTTAAGCCATACCATGCTCCTTCCTATTCATCTGCAGTAGATCCACTTGTCTTTATACACTTATTATACTACCATACTAACAGTTGCCTGTTCACCTCTTTGCTTCTACAACTGACAGGTTGCACACTGTTTAGATTCTCCTCAAGACATCAATTATCAAGCAAGCCAATGCCAAATGCACCTCTATTGACCATCAATGAAATCTATGAATGCACCTCTATTGACCATCAATGAAATCTATGAATCATTTATAAGTTACTGCTACATTCGATAGGGCCAGTATGTAATCAAATGACAGACATAAATAAATTAAAATGAACGGTTTTTTAGCTTTAGGAAATTTGGTAACACGTATCCTTTTGAAATCACAAAAAGACAAAGGAAACTTTTGCCAAACAGTTCACCATGGACCTATTCCCAATTAAAATAGGTGGCATTTCAGTCTGCTGTTTAACAATTTTTTCCTAGGAGACAGAAATGTATTTATTTACAAGATAAACAAGTAAAGAATGTTTCTTGGCATAGGATATGAATTGAATCATGATTATGCACATTCTGAAAGCTATTTGATTTACAAATATTACATTTTAAAGTTTAAAAAATATATGCATTACACATACACAAGAAAGACATCAAATAATTTTCAAATGTTTCGCTACATTGATTTCTAATTTTGTTAAGGCCTAACAAGAGATTACAGATTAAATCGATGCTAACTTACTAACTACAATGCTGAACATATAGGTTCTAATAAAAAACTATACCATCTCGAAAGAGATTTTTCACTTCTACCCAACATGTTCTGCACTTACAAATGATTTCATACACCAAGTAGTTTGTTCAAAAACTGCTTTGTCTAATTTGAATACTTGTGATATTTACAGAAATGCAAAAACCAAAACATACTAGAGGCAGTGTAACAAACATACAAAATACAGAAACCGATGACAACCAGGTATGTATTAATCCTCACCGCATCTTCCATACTGGCACGCCACCCTTGCATATTTGACACACCGTATTTAATCCGATCATTTTCTCCATCTTCTGACACCTTTTCTGTCTTTGGGCTACTAAGATATATCCCCATGGTTGAGTGCCAAAGATGATCTTCCGTATCAAGCACCCAGGACAGAAGATGTTACAAATCAACCTGAACAGTAAAAGTTGAACAATCAACATAAAAGAAACTGGTGCAAGCTCCAACTGTTGGTTTGCCCCTTTTTTTGACTAAGTGAGACTTACTATGATATACTCAGAAATGTTGTTGCACCTGTTATTGAAACTGTATGCTGGCAATTTGACAATTTATTGAGTGAATTTGCTAGAATATTTTCAAAGCAATTATGAACTTGTAATATAGTTTGGGCTAATAGTCTGAGTGACAGATTAAAAAAAGCTAGATGAGAAACCAAATTTAACATACATTCACATGCTCGTAATTTTATGAAAATGTAACTGAAAGAGAAGAATATGTCCAATAATCACAAGGAGAAGGTGTACCATATGCCAATCCTGAATTTGAAAGAAAGAATACTTGTACCATTTTTGCTATATAATAATCAAAGGCATTGCAAGGCTACCATTGATGGTTCCTAACTTCCTCCAACCTGTATCTGCCAGAGGTTGAGATTTTAAAGCAGACTTGGTTGCTTAAATTGTTTCCAGAATGTGTGTATTTAGAAAGATAGAACTCGCTGGATGTTGGAGCTATACTTGAAACATTAGGTCTCGTTGGCTATGTCAAAAGGGTGCCTGGTAATGAACTGTTAAACTGCTAGCCATCAAACTCCATGTAGTTTGATTGATTCAGAATGTAAAATAAGAGTTATGCCTCAAAGTAAAATCATAGGCATACTAATTTATTAGAATGGCCATTCACTTGCAATCAGCAAAGCTAAGGTTTTTGAATTGTGAAGTACTGGATTAAAAAATTAAACCTCATGGTGCAAGCCCATATTTGAGTGTCTCGCAATTCTCAACAGTTAGATAAAGAATACAAATTCAACGAATGGAAGATATAAGACCTCAAAGGCATATAATAATCAAAGGCATTGCAAGGCTACCATTGATGGTTCCTCCAACCTGTATCTGCCAGAGGTTGAGATTTTAAAGCAGACTTGGATGCTTAAATTGTTTCCAGAATGTGTGTATTTAGAAAGATAGAACCCGCTGGATGTTGGAGCTATAGTTGAAACATTAGGTCTCGTTGGCTATGTCAAAAAGGTGCCTGGTAATGAATTGCTAAGCTGCTAGCCATCATACTCCATGTAGTTTGATTGATTCATAATGTAAAATAAGAGTTATGCCTCAAAGTAAAATCATAGGCATACTAACCTATTAGTATGGCCATTTACTTGCAATCAGCAAAGCTACGCTTTTTGAATTGTGCAGTACTGGAATAAAAAATTAAACCTCATGGTGCAAGCCCATATTTATGTGTCTCGCAATTCTCAACAGTTAGATAAAGAATACAAATTCAATGGATGGAGGATATAAGACCTCAAAGCTACAGTGTTTGAATTGTGAAGTACTGGAATAAAAAATTAAGCCTCATGGTGCACTCCCATATTTATGTGTCTTGCAATTCTCGACAGTTAGATAAAGAATACAAATTCAATGGATGGAAGATATAAGACCTCCGCTAGCTCATATAAAAGAAATAAGCAATTCAAAAAAACATGGTAACAAGCAAATTTCTAACCAAAACTACCCACCATGCTCTCTAGGTCCTTTGATCAAATGGTTTATGATTCTGAAGTTCTTTTAGATATTTTTACAATTATTCTGTCAATGTTCTTTCTCTAAAGACAGATCATGAGTTAGGGAATTAGAAACGACAACAACATGCAAAGACCCCAGAAGATTTAGTTCATTTTATGAAAATTTGGACAAAGAATACAAATCCAACAAATATTGGATATGAGATATAAGACCTCCGCTAGGTTGTTAAAAAAAAGATAAGCAGTTTGACAATTATAGAAGCGGGAAAAATTTCCAATAAAATATGTCCAGCATGACCTCAAGGTCTTTTACAAGAAGGATTACAAGGTTAGGATTTTTTCAGTTCCTGGATATATATTTGCAATTATTCATTCCATCAATAGTATTTCTTTAGAGACAGATCATCAAATGGAGAAATAGAAAGGTTAACAGCTTGGAAAGACCTCCCAGAAGACTTAGTTCATTTTTTCTGACATACTGACACTGGACATTCTATATGACAAGCACAAACCCACTTAATCTCTTATGGCTGGCGATCAACAGAGGAATGTCCAACAGCTTATTTTATTAATATGAATAACAGGAATCAGATCTTTTTTTACCAGGCTTCTGGGTTTTGAGAAGGCAACACTCCCAGACTCTAATCTCAGGACTCCCCTGTTCGAAGGGGGTAACTAGAATCAACCTATCACAAAAGGTGCATCACAAGTCAAAAAGTGGATTGTCCTGCTTGAAAGGTAGATGGCTCTCCTCAGACAGAAGAGTTGTGCTGCTGAAATCAGTACTTCAGTCTATCTCAGTTTATTGGTTCTCAATTCTCCAGGCCCTCAAAAAGACTGAAGGAGATGGGGAAAAATATGAGTACCTTCATTCGGCAAGGGGTAAATAAGCAAAAGAACTTCCCTTTGGTAGCCAATGTCACAGCGTCAGAAAAATGAACTGAATCTTCTAGGGGGTCTTTCCTTGCTGTTTCAGGCCATTCTATCTGACAACAAACACAAAACCACATAATCTCTTACAGCTGACGATCAACAGAGTAAAGTCCAAAGCTTATTTTATTAATGTGAATAACAGGAATCACATTTTTTCCCAGGCTTCTGGATTTTGAGAAGGGCAACACTACCAGACTCTCATCTCAGGACTTCCCTGTTCGAAGGGGTGACTAGAGTCAGCCTATCGCAAAAGGTGGATGACAAGTCAACTAATAAACTGTCCAACTTGAAAGGTAGATGGCTATCCTCAGGCCGAATCATTGTGCTCCTGAAAATCACTACTTCAATCTATCCCATTTTATTGATTATCAATTCTCCTGGCCCCCAAAAAGACTGAAGGAGATGGAGAAAATAATATGGACTTTCATTTGGCAACGGATATAAACGAGCCAAATAACTTCCCTATAGCGGCCTGGAATGGGGTTTGCCTCCCTACTAATCTGGGAAGAACTGATATTAAAAATATAGAATTAACAAACTAGGCTCTTAGTGCAAAACTTCTATGTTGCATCTACAAGGAATGAGAAAGGGAACAGAATCAGATTTACCGCAGGACATATTTAGATCACCATGTCCCAGAAAATATCTTTACCTCAAAAAACCATCCAAAAGGTTCTGCCATCTGGAATGGCTAGATCCCTTCTCCAAAAAGGCATTATTTTGGAAAAGTGGAAGTAGAGAAAAACTGATTATTGGGAAGACTTGTGAATCAAATACTGCCTGCTTCACTATCATGTGGAGTTACGTCAGCTCCACGAGAGTATGGAATAATAAACACGATACCTTCTAGTAAGCTTTAAAGTCCCTTGGAATAATAAAGACGATGCCTTCCAGTGGCACCAAAAAGGATCAGGAGAGCATTCGGTAATCCACTAGTTATAAAAAACAATTGCAAAGCTTCTCAATTTTGCCATCACTCGGAACTGTGGAGCAAGACAAATAAAGCCTTTCCTAAAGCCAAGGTCCTCCTTTGGGTTGTGGCACAATAGAAGATACTAACTGCAGAAACCTCAAAAGAAAAAAGGTTCCAAGAACCCTCCAGATGCGCTCCATACTTGGGAGTGAAGGAGGAAATTAATCATCTTCTGATTTTGCTTAAAGCATCTGGAATCACTTTGTAGGATGTTTTAAGTTCGCCTCGTATTTTCAAGAAAGTTTTATGGACCATCTTGAGAGTTTGAATATTTTTGACCCATTGGCTTAGGCCATGAGTTGCTGGTGCCTACAGTTGGAGTGAAATGGTCATATTTTCCAAGCAATATCAAAGACCGTGGAGGAGGTTTGAAAAGGACTCTCAACAAAATTCTCCAAGTTAGACATCAAAAAAAACAAAAACGAAGTGGCCTTCGTGGATTATGGATAAGACTTCATCTTGCAAAAAAGCAGAAAGAAGAGAAAAGAGAAATGGGTTTCCACCTATACTTGGGTGGGGTCAAACTTAATTTGACGGGGCTTCTAAAGGTAACCTAGGGACTACAGGAGCAGGGAGTATTATTAAGTCTAAAGATGGGATAGCATTGGCATTTGAGGCTATCTTCATAGGAAAAGAACTCCAATAAGATTGTTGAAGGTGAGGCCCTGGTTTTTAAGGTTAAGTCTGACTAGAGAGTTAGATGTTGATAATTTTTCTTGTGAAGGAAGATTCCGAAATCCTCATCAAATCCATAAATAAGGAGCAATGTATCAACTGGAGGCTTGAGGGTTTGGTAAGAGAAGCTTTAAGCATGAAGGCAATGCTGAAGGAAAACAATTTACCCACTACCACCGCAAGAAAATAGAGCAGCTGACACATTACTCAACCAAGAAATCCAAGCCAATGAGCCAAGAATTAAAGGAAACCAGCAAAATATTCTGGAACTTGCAGAGCTGGCACAAATTCTAGAAGACGGAAGAGGGAAGAGGACCAGAATTAGGACTCGTGAAAAAGACTTTTGAGGGAAAAAAAAATTTGAGGACAACAATAAAAAAGGTTAAAAAGAAGACAAAAAGAGGATGCAACTTGGTCTGGCTTCAGCCATATAGGAGGAGCGAAAGATCTTGCTTTCAAAATATATATTGGTTTTGAATGTTCAAAGATGCTAAGCTTTCTCTTCCTTTACACTTCTATGCAAAGTACATACTCTACTTGGCATGACACAGTTCTCTCGTTCCATTTTTGCCATAAACCCAAGGCTGCAAAGAAATAAACAAAAAGGTGGAAAGCCCCATCATTTTTAAAGATCTAAACTTGCAAAACATCACAACAACAATTATTTTTTTTTTAATTTATTGTTCAAAAAGGGCATGGGCAATTTCATCTCTCGAGTTCATTTTTCTTTCTTTCGTTGCCCAATAGAGTAGACAACCTGTTTATATACAATTCAGACCCAGAAGGCTTGGAAATAGAGGGCCAGGGAAGAAAAAGGGACTCATAAGGATGATAAAATTATGGCTGGAAATCCTTTTTTGATATATTCTGAGTTTCGTTGAGAGGCATCTGTGTGAATGGGACAGTGACAAAGGGCAGTAATGGATTGCCTTTGTGAGAATGAGATGGATTCAGGCCAGAATGATTTACTGTGACAGCATGATAAGAAGAGAAGGCAAGGAAAAATACAGTCAGATTCTTTATGTAAATAAAATGAGCACAGCTGGAAGACAGATCAGTAAAAAAATTGGCTATACTTGAGACAAGTTTCTATCATTGCATTACGACTGAGATGGAATGGAAATGCTGTACAAATCAGAAAAGAATAATTAGATGGAAGTGTGGATCTAAAAAGGTTAGGGTCATCTCTTTTTTCCTATAACTTTATTTTCTTCCCTAAATACCTGGAAGAAACAGCCAGCTCGTTTGGAAGGCAGGATAACTAGTAAATGGATTTTTTGATTTTTGGAATGTTAGCATCTTTCCTTTGCTGGCTGTTGTGATTTGTTCAGTCCCTCCCATATGTGTTGGGGATGTCCTTTAGCATAGTTAGTCACAGTGTCTTTTGTATAAATATTGGTGGCAAGAGTGTTAACTTTACTTTCCCCTTTGGAAAGTAGCGTACTTTGTATCATTGTATGGTTAATGTTTGTTTTTGTTATCGAGTGTATTCTCGAACTAATGTCATAAGCACAGAAATGACATCTGAAATCAATTCTCCTGGCAGTAGGTCATGGCATTCATTCTTTTGAAAAAAACAGATAGGATGGCCTAAAGCAGATGTTAAATGCATAATCAATAGAAAAATAAATCCGAAAGCCCATTTTCTTCAATGAACCCTGCAGACATTTCCTGACACTATTACATGCAGCGTTCTCCATTTTTAAGAATCCATACACTTCTTTGAAACACTACTATCGTTATCCCAGAAGGCATGACTCAGTGGTAAGGCAGAGCAATTACCATTATGAACACACAAGTTCAAATCCCACCCAGAGACTACTGGGCCAAATCCCCATGATAAAGTGGGGCTTCTTAAGCTTGTTTTCCAACACTCCCGGGGACGGGGGCCTCCGTTTGATCCCCAAGGTTGAGGGGATCTGTGGAAAGCCCTTATTAACCAAGTAAATAGACACTGCCATTTTCAAATTCTGTATTTTTGCAGGTTCTCTATTGAAACAATTACATAGATGGTCAAACGACATTTCTCCACTGAAAGTTGAAAACAATTACATAAGCACAGAAATGACATCTGAAATCAATTCTCCTGGCAGCAAGTCACGGCATTCATTCTTTTGAAAAAAAACAGAAAAGGATGGCCTAAAGCAGAGGTTTAATGCATAATCAATAGAAAAATAAATCCGAAAACTCATTTTTCAATGAACGCAGACCATTTCCTGACACTACTACATGCAGCGTTCTCGATTTTTTGAGAATCCATACACTTCTTTGAACATATCACTACTATCATTATCCCAGAAGGCATGACTAAGTGGTAAGGCAGAGCAATTACCATTATGAACACACAGGTTCAAATCCCACCCAGAGACTACTGAGCCAAATCCCCGTGATAAAAGTGGGGCCTTGGTTTGGTCCCCTGGAAAAACCCCTTATTACCAAGAAAAAAAACCCGACCATCATTTTCTAATTCTGTGTTGTGCAGATTTCTCTGCAGACATAATGACGTAGATGCTGAAATGACATTTCTCCACTGAAAACAATCACATAAATGACATCTGAGATCAACTAGTTCCTGGAAACAGGTCACGGCATTCATTCTTTTGACAAATTCAGAGAAGGATGGCCTAAAGCGGAGGCTAAAATGCATAATCAAAAGAACAATAAATGCGAAAGTCCATCCTTCAATGAAGCCATGCTCAGACATTTCCTGCCACTGCACCAAAGAGGGAACGAATTTCACTAGGCTAACAAAAAAATCCAAATCCCAGTGAAGCACCATATCACTCTCAAAGTTCACTTGGCCAACGATCAAATGAGGAGCTGTGGTCTGATGGTAATGGGGTGCACTCGTAACAGTGGGACCCATGTTCAATTGCCACTCACCACAGTAATATAAGATATGTGGCAAGATTGTGGTTTAACAACTATGCGGTATACATTCAAGCACGACGCAGGTTTAACAAATCTTAAGTATGTGGTCCAAGCCTACCCCAGACTAAGTCAAAAGCCGGCCACAACCTCACAGGATTTATCAAGCCAAAGAAACAACAATTTAGTTGCAAAAAACAAAAACAGGATCCTGAATCATAACACATAAAGATAGCATAGGCATACAAACCCTCTGCAAGCAAAACTTACCTTCCTGAATCATGCATATTATCAAAATTCCACAAAAATATCAAACACAAATACCCAACTGTAAAGCTGAAACGAGAATCCCCACTGCAACTACTTCCCTTCCCCAAATAAAACCATTATTCTCCACAATAACCGGCTCCATAAAACAACTACTGCCTTAAACTTTAAAATTAAAAATAATCTACAACAACTGCCTTAAACTTTAAAATTAAAACTAATCTCCAACAACTATTCGATAAAACCTGTAAAGATCCATTTTATTTCACATCAAAGCAACCGCAGATGCACGCAACTCAAAATAGGCCTTAAAATATACTAAACTTTACATCTGGGAAATACTTCTATACAACAAAAGACTTCATATAAGCTATTATTTACAGAAATCCGTGTAGAAAAAAACATTGAGGCATAACTAAGCCAAAAAAATAAGCACAGAAGAAAAAAAAAACTTACAGGCGATTAGTCTGAGCAATCAAAACACATTTCTGGCTCGTCGCAAAAACAAAGAAGATTTCTGCGTGAGGATTAAATGCAACAATGATAACAAGACAACAGAAAGGTATCTATCTTCATAATATACGTATGAAAAACGTAAGGAATAATCAAGAAGCAGTTTTCTTTCAGAAAATTTGTTTTCCAGTCGCGGTAGCCGTTACTAGTAACATTTCCTGCATTTAATTCCAGATATGTCTGAAATCTTTGGTGTCGGTTACCAGTAATACGCGGTTGGTCACATTGGAGAGAGGGAATAATATGCCCGTTACGCTTAATTATATCTTGATTGCGAGGCTAAGACCAAGCAAAGTGATTACAAGGCAAAGGGACCCACACAGCGAAATATATCTCTAAACAATGTTATTGTGGAGGAGCAGTACTAACATATCAATCTAGGGACTTGAGCTCGAATCCTCTATTTATTAAATTAGTCTTAGATCCAACACATCATTTAAAAAAAAAAAATTAAATATGTTTTTTAACACTCCATTACACTCTTAAAAAGGTTTTACACATGGGTTCTAGTCTAACGGTGCTTAAGATGGTATAAAAGGTGTTGTCGAGTAATCTACTAAAGTATAAAGTCTAAGAGATACCAAGTAATAAAGAATGAGGTAAAAAAACTCTAAGCTTGGATTCAATCAAAATAATGTATAATTTTAATGTGTTTATGTAATTATCAATTATTGTTCCATATTTAGATATTAGTATCATTTTGTGGATTGTTATCTTTTTTGTCTCGTCATTTTTCATTTTGTAGTTGTTAATTGTTTTAGTGCATTAATAAGGATCACAACCTAAGTTTCAATTGTCTATAAATATGCAAGCATCGTAGGACATTTGCAATTGAGAATTTTAGATGATTCAGTATTCATATGAATTGATTTGAGCAATTGCACGCATTCTCGATTAACTCAAACAATCATTAGAGCATATCAGGTTAGAACAATCATACGAAGAACGAAGGTTCATATATTGCATAACATTAGTTCTCTTTGTAGACAAATTATTTTAATTACTTGTGTGCTTTTTGATATTATTATTGTCCAAGGAACTAAAAAATTATTAAGATGGTTATGTTATTCTGTAGTTTACTACATTGCTTAAAAAACAAAGTTTGTTTTCCTTACAATTTATAGATATTGTTGCCACAATTAGGACAAGAAGGACGTTATTTTTGCTTTTAGATGATAAAAAACGAAAGTGTAGAAATCTTAGTGAGGGTTTTTGGAGATCAGAAACTAACAAACCTAATTTTCAAAAAAGTTTCGACATTTTGCAATTTTTTTGCGAAGTGTCTAGGTGATCTACTCATAGCTAAGGGAAGACAAATGCTCTAGACAAAGTTATGTTTTGCATGAATTTTTTAAGTTGCCTTTTTCTTGCATCCAGATGTTTATTTCCAGTACCATATCGTAAAGACATGATATTCACAAATACACCTAGAAACCTTGCATGTTGAACCTCTTTTTTGTTTTTTTTTTTTAATTTATTAGATTTGATTTATTATTTTGCATATTGTTAGGCCTAAATAGATGTTATAAGTATTTGTATTATAATCTAATTGAAATCTATCTACTTATGATATATATTGGTAAACCACTTGTGTTCTCCGTCGTGCCCCTTTTAGGGTCACATCTTGTTTCATCTTGTGATGGATTAGCTTTTATTCTTTTAATTTGTGTGATCCTGATACTTAAGACAATAATATTTTAAATTTTTAAAAAATATTCCAAACATTGATGTGTTTTTTAATGGCTTGCCCTTTAGATGGGTTTTTTCAAGATGTTGCAAATTCTATCTAGCGAATATCATGTGTTTTTAAAATGATAAGAAGATTGTGATTATGATCTTATTATTACAGGGAGGATAATATTGATACAAATTGTTGGGAAAAATACAGCTTAATTCAACAGATGCAGTTGAGTATACAAATAAAATAGGTGTGTTTAGTGTTGGCTCCCATTACATAAGCCTTGTTGATTACAGAATGACAAATTTTAATATGAGACGTACAACTTGTAAGGTAAAAAATGTTTAGTCTCGCGCAAAGAATGATTGAAAAATATGGATATGGATTCAGATGTGAACAATAAACTATCTTTGTTCACTAATTGGTTTTCTTAATTGTCCCATTATAATGTGAAGAAGAATATGAGGCTTTGTATTTTGGTTTTCATTTGATTGTACGATGTTATAAAGGCTCAATTAGTTGTTATGTGAGCATAAGAATAGTGGTATGATATGTCTGCTTGTATGTTCAAGTTGTTGTCATTCCTTTTTAAACTACTCTCAAAGTGTTTGCTTATATTCACAGGTCACATCTTTTCTTTTTCTTAAGAATTAATATGAATGTGTTATGGCTCAATCAAGCAATGACATTTGTGTAGAAATCATATGAATATTTTTAATGCATCTTCTCAATGTATAGGTTTTGAGTTATTTATCTACAAAGATAAAAAGTGCATGCCTCTTACATGGAGCTTAAACCATTGAAGATATTTCTCTTAAAATGGGGATTTGTTTCAAATGAAAGAAAACAACAATTAGGACCCTGCATTAGGGTTTGGATGGATAAAGTGAACTAACTTTCCCTCCAATAGTTATACCTCTTAGATTGGAACAATAATATTGATATACAAATAGTGTATATCATAAATAACTCCAACTTGTACACCACATTGCTTCACAGTAGATTGTTAGCTTTAAAAATGATAAGTTCTCTAATGATTTCTTGATTAACTGAACGATAGCACTTTGTCTATTTATAGGTACCATTGAATTTAAATTCAACAAAATCATCACACCCACACTAACTTCCAATGACTAGGTACCCTAAAGGTGGGGAAGTGGATGATAAACACACGCCTAAATTAAAGGGTACCTAAGGAATATGATAAGCTCATAATTATAGAGGGGACGAGAGATGGAACTTGAAAATCATACAAATAGTTCCTAGTTTGGACTATATTGCCCATACATAGACATGTGTGTTAACATTCATACAAAATATATTAAAGGCCTAAGGGGCACTTTTAGATGTCCATAGAATGCTCCAACTTGAGGTGTGTTCTTAGCCATAAAGTAGATGTAGTAAGTACACACTTCACAATAAAAGACATAAAAAGGATACCGCATGTCTCTGTCTTTGGGCGCTAAGTCTTAGAGTCTTGGAACATGCAAAACCACTTGTCTTTCCTATCCAAACATATGTAAGCATGAAAAAAAAAAGAAAAATTGAACACATAATTAATTAATTTCAAAAAAATATCCTTTGTCCTTGGGTATGAAGCAAAAGTCCCACGGGTCCATCATATCATTGAAGGAGATGGGAAAATGGGAGTAGCATTGGAACCTTGTACGATGTCAAGTGAGGGGCCTCCATATCCAAAAGCAAAGATGAATGGTGAATCACTAGGTCATTGAACATTGAGGATTGAAGTTAAAACCCCAAAGTTGTTTGGTGATATGCCTTCAGTCCAATATCATCACGAATGATTCGGGTACAATGATACGAGGGAAACATTATCCCAATGATAATGGTATCTATAGAATATGGTTCTCCTTCTTTGGATATGACTAGAGTGCATAAAACATAGTAGGAATTGTATCCAGAAAAAAATAAAAGAATCCCTTACAAGACTATGTTGCGATCAGCATCATTAATATATTTTTTTCTTGTAAGGGCTCAAGACAGAGGATGAGTAAATTTGTTTGTAACATTATCATTAAATAATATAGTATACACACGTGTAGCAACATGTGCTAAGCTATTTTGCTTCATGTGGGCTCAATATATAACAGTTATAACACATAAATAATTGTATTTGCTATAATACCAAGACATTAGTTCATAAATATATAATAATGAGGACTATGAGCAAGAGAAAGGATTTTTCCCCAATAACTACAAATGATAAGGAACATGTTAGCATAACAAAGTATTAAAGACAAAATTGACACAGATAAGTAATATCGTAATCACGTCATGAACAAAAAACACATTAGAAATACATAAGCACATCATGCAAATAAACGTGCACCAAGCACATAATCACATAATCACATTGGGCACATAAGTACATCAGTCATATTAACACATCAACTGCATACTTGCACTTTGGGCACATCAAGCACATAAGTATAATAGATGTAAGAAATATAGACATAATAAAGATGATAATAATAAGAAGAATAAACATGTTAAACACCATATTGACAAGTAAGACATTTAAAACGTATTAGACATGATAAACAACATGGTAACAAGAATTACTTTCGAGCACAACAGACACATCATAAATAACATGACAACCACTTAAGTACAATAGACATGATAAAGATAGTAGCTAACATATAAATATAGAGAATAATCACAATTGTATATCATAAAAATCCTCAAGATGGTCATGGATCATATGTAATTACAAATAATATTACCAAAACACATTTATTTTATGGCAATCTTATATCATACACAACATATTAATCATTATATCATTAAAATATGGTTCAAAAGATTAAAAAAAGAGAATAACTTTAAAACAAAAATATGTAGTTATCGAATAATCTCAAATGTGATGAGGATGATTCATAAAAACATAACATATACGAGCTCATAAATAATAATTATAGTTAATGTGTTCTACTTAATTTAATATTTAATATTGTACAAAGAAATTAGTTATTAGTTATATATATATATATATATATATATATATATATATATATATATATATATATATATATATATATACGTATATATATATATATATATATTTATTATTAAGATTTTTTATTTTTTATTTTTTATTTTAATTTGAGATATCATTATGTTAGGGTTTTATAATGGTAGTAAGGGATGGGATGTAATGGAGTGAGTAGGATCAATTATATTTTTAAACATTAAATTTGACTTTTATTTGATTGTTATATCGAGAGGCATTCCTACAACGATAGCCAAGAGTTGTAATGATGTGAGTTTACTTTTATTCGTGATATTAAATTTGACATCCATTTGACTATCACTCGAATATTTTTTTCTTTTTCTTAAAAAATTCCATCGACAAACAATAATATATTTGTCAAATGGTAATCTTTGGGCCTCTTCTTTATTAATATTTTTATTTTTTATTTTTTATTTTAATTTGAGATATCATTATGTTAGGGTTTTATAATGGTAGTAAGGGATGGGATGTAATGGAGTGCGTAGGATCAATTATATATTTAACATTAAATTTGACTTTTATTTGATTGTTATATCGAGAGGCATTCCTACAACGATAGCCAAGAGTTGTAATGATGTGAGTTTACTTTTATTCGTGATATTAAATTTGACATCCATTTGACTATCACTTGAATATTTTTGTCTTTTTCTTAAAAAAATTCCATCGACAAACAATAATATATTTGTCAAATGGTAATCTTTGGGCCTCTTCTTTATTAATATTTTTTTTTGAGAGTGACATGTTGGTGTAGCCAAATTAATATCATTTATCACAAATCAATGGGAAATTGAGAGAGAAAATAATGAAGTTACTAAACATTGTGGTATGTGAAAAAATCTAATCTAACAAAATCTTGAAATTAATTCCTATCAACGTATTTCATATAAACATATTTATTATAGTAGATTTTTTTTTGGCATACTTATAATATATTAGCATATATATATCTTAAATAAAACTATTTAAAATGCACCGAGAGATGTCAATCTTGAACCACCTATATTGTATTTTCAAAAAGTTAGATAAACTCTTCAAGATCAATAGCTCTCAGCGTAGCGGAGATAGTTATATTTAAGATATCTATACTATGAGATGAAGTTTTTTTTGGATAAAATTGTGTCTGAGCTTTTTCTTATCGACTTTTCAAATCATTGTCCACGATCCATCATCAGGATGTTACTTATCGTGTGTCTAGATACTAGTTACTAGGCAATTCCATCCTTAAAGTTGATGACCATCACATACTTTTTTGGCTCGAAAAAGTCAATCGAAAAATAGTAATATTTTGACCATAGAATAGATTTTTGGGCCCCTTTTCACATTTTTTTTCAAGACTGACGCAATGGTGTAGCTAGATTGATGCCTTTTGTGACCAGTCAATGGGAAATTGGCAAATAATATAATAGAGCTAAATTAATAAATGTGATATGCGAAAAATCCAAGATAAGAACCTTCAAATTGATCTCTTAGCATATTTTAGATACATGTATTGAATATATTTTTATTGTTGTTATTTATTATGTTGATGGGCATTTTATCATGGTAGTTTGGCGTAGTGGGGGATTATAATGTCAGTGCATAAACAATTTCTCACAACTTTAAATTTGATGTCCATTTGATCGTCATTTAGAAGATTTTTCTTTTTGCTTTGAGAAGACAATTGAAAAATTGTAATATCTTGTCCATATGGTAGAGATTAGAGCTCAGTTTTTTCCGACAATATTTTTTGACCCTGACACGTTTGTGTAACTAGATTGATATCATTTGTTACCAGTCATTGAGATTTTTTGGAGAAAAAAATGGAATTAATAATCAACGTGGTATATGTAAAATCAAACACAACGTCCTTGAGATCAATATCTATAAGCATTTTTCAAATAATAAAACCCTTGAGATTGATATCTATCTGTATTTTTCACATAAATATATTTAAGATATATGTATTAGTTTATATAAAGAGCCCCATTGTATTATAATCAGGATGATTTTTTATGTTTCATAATTTTAAATGTCCATTTTATATATTTATTTGAAATATTTTCTTAAAATATTTTTAAATAAACATATAGTAAAATATAATTTTATGAAAATTTTATTTTTGTATGTTAAATCATTACAAAATGACCTCATAAACAGTCATTTATATCATAATATCATTTTTCCTCATATAATAATAATAATAATTTTGAGGCAAATATACCCATTTAATTAGTATTTAACCTACAAATCCACCACTTTATACTTCTTACCCTCTCAACTTGTGAACCTTTTCTCACAATTCTCACCAATGTTGTAAACTGATTGTTTGTGGATCCTCCCCTGCATTAACTTTTTTTAAATATTTAAAAATATCTCACAGATCACTTTTGGTTGTGTTACTCTTTTTCCTTTCCCTAGCAAATCTTAGAAGATATCTCTATGTGGAAATGTGTACTTTTAAAATTGCAAGTATTTATTAAATAAGTTAGAGGTTTTAAGGATGATTGTGAGCATGAAAACTTATTTTAACCAATGCATGTAGAGAAATAAAAACAAGACTTAAATTGCAGACATGGTTATTCTTTATTCTTTATTAACAAGACTTTTGTCATATTTCTATTCCTTAGTGTTTTTCAAGCATTTTGTTGTGAGGTGTTCACATTTTATTATTTATATAATCATATTCTCTTTCATCCAAGAGAGATTATTTTACCGAACAAAAGAGACAAAGTCAGAAAGCCTTCGTAATCTATTTAGTTAAGATAATAAAATGGCTGCCATGACTGAGCTATCAAGATTTCATAGATCTTCACCGACACATTATATGCCAGTCAAATCATTTGGGTTTGAGCTCATCTTAAAAAGTTATAGATTTAATAATGAATTATTTATTAAATACTTTTTAAAAAGCATTGAAACTGATATGGTTGAATATATTTTGACATAGCTGTTCCCTAGTTTTGTATCTTTACCTTTATTTGTAAAAAGGAGGTCACAATCCTTAGGTGACGAGAATATTTCCATCTTTTGGTTATTTGTCCCAATATGAAAATAGACAAGGAATGATGGTGTGGATGAAAAGTAGATAGAGATCATATTGTGGAAAACTCTCAAGACTTTAAGGGCGAGATATTTATTTATAAGTCACCTCCGAATAGAGATTATTTTAGTTATATCATTATAAATATCTTAATACATATAAGAAATATTAATTTTGAGGGATTTATAAATTGGATTTTATCTTATATCATTGGTTAATGACTCTATTATTTGTTTCACAGTTTTTTTTTTCAATTTATTTGTATTTTTCTATCGAGTTTGTAAACAAAAATTAGGGGAAAAAGGCTCGAAACTTCACCATGTCTCTAAGTTCACAATTTTTTTATTGTCTCTCTAAGTAAGAAGAAAAACTCAAGTGCGATGATTTCATAAACGCCAAATTTAAGGGTGACCATTTTTCAGGCTTTTCACTCTATTACAATGACTCCTCCCACCCACTTATCTATTAATACAATTTTTAAAAAAATTAAAAATGCACTTTTATATTGATAAAATCATGGAAAAGTACATTGAGGTTTCAAATCAAAAAAATTGGGCGGAGAAGTCACACCCCATGGAAGCATCAAATCTGGCAACACATGTCACGTGAAACAAGACCGAACATGAAGCAATTACAAAAAGCCACAAGGGCAACTAGCTAAGCAACGGAAGCAAACATTGCAGCCGGAGGAGGGGGAGGAGTAGGTGGCCTGCACGGAACATCTCCCCAACCCGAAGGTAGGGGGGTCATGAGAGGTTGGCACAGAGTTCCAAGCCATTGCCTTGCTCGAGGGCCACAAAGTCCTTTTGATTGGGAGAGATAGCTAACGTCAAGTGCAAGAATTTGTTTGTGGAAGAGCACCTTGTCTGGAAACAAAAGTTGAAGAGGAAGAAGGCTAGCAGGGCCAACACCACCATCGAGGGGAGGAGCCCTTCAGCCAGAGCCGCTCGCCATCTTGGGAGGGGGGAGGAGCCCCCCACCCTGTCCCTACTACCGAGATGCTGAAAAACACCTCCATCTTGCTGCTAAGGGAGAGAGATGCTCTGTCGAGCTCGAGAGCGACGCCGCTGCCGGGCGCCTTGAGCTGCGGGATTGAGAATTAGAATGAGGCGAAGAATGACACTGAGGTTGGGAGATGATGGCGTGGTGGAGGAGAAATTTGACTAACCGAGCAAGGGGCACTTCCCCAGTGGAAGAAAAGATTCTGCAAGTGCTCCACTTCCAAGCGGACTTTCTCTCACCTGGACCTGGATTTGAAACAACACATGAGAAATAATACCCGTTTTAGCAGATCATAGAAAAGCTCCATGCTAAGAATAGTGTGATTAAAAATAACATCATTTCTAATCTTTCAAATTTGAAATAGAATTTTTACATGAAAAATTTGTCCAAAATTTGTTGTATTTTGCAGGAAGCAAGGCCAAGTGCCCCAGCAAGACAATTTTCCAGGTGAAGGGTTCAAAAGGGTTGAAAGGGAATGGATCCACTTCTAGGCCAAGTGCACAAGAGGACAATACCAAAACAAATGTAAAAGAGATTCAGGCTGGTGGCAAGCAGGGCATAAGGGGTTAACAACTCTTAAATGCTGAAGATGTTTGCCAACCGATAAACCCTGGTATAGAATAAAGAATATGAGCCTTTTTGGGTTCAATGTGGGCCTTCTAAATGAGATTGAACCTGTACATTTCCAAACCCTGTGGGGGGATTTAATCTTCCAGTAGTTATTCAACTTTTCATAAGGAATGTGAGCAGGAGCCAAAAGCTGATAACCAAGTCGAGGTTTGTACCGACTGAAGGGAGTCATCGTAGGCCAGTGCCAGTCGCGCCACCAATGAGCAGGAGGAGAGACTCCCACCTTATGAAGCACTTCAACAGGTTATGACATTCTGAACTTCCTGAATAGACTCTTTATCACCATTGTTGAGATTGAATTGAGCTTTAATGAGCACCCAGGGTTTCCAAGAATGGGAGGCTTTGCAAAATAAATCACCTATCAACTTGATGCCATGCTTGAAAAGTTGAAGACTTTGTTAATCCATGGCACCATGGCAAAGGGAACATTATTAAAATTAAGAACAAAAGACCACCATAGGGAATGAGAGATGATGGAAAGCCCCGTTCTGAAGCCATCCCCGACCCATATAAGTGGGGTTTGACCGCCTCCCACGCCTTCCAAATACTTTGTATAACAAAAGTTCCCCAATTTTAACAGGTACACCGAGAGAGCAGTAAGCTTTGAAACCCCAAATTTTTCCAGGGTTGTTTGCCAAAAGGAGTGCCTTGACAAATACAGTGGCGAAGCAAGATTTTCCAAGCCCTAGACCCTTCTAAACCCGAATGATCCATTTGACACTAAGGGCAATACCTTGGAGCCGAATATCAATTAGCCCTAAACCCCCAACATCTTTGGGAGAGCAACAAATATCCCAAGCCACTATGTGAAAACCTTTATGACCATTGGTGTTTACCCACAAGAAATCTCTAAGTAATTTCTCTAGCTTGGCATAAGAAGCCTTAGAGGGAGCCCAACATGAGCAATAATAAATGTGTAGCAGCTAACACCTTTGAACAAATGTGAAATTTTCCAGTAAGAGAGAGGGGTTTGGTGATCCAATAGGCAATTTTTTGCTCAACCCTGTTGAACAACATAGGACCATAGAGTAGCAGGAGTAACTTAAAAAACAAAGGGGATGTTGAGGAATTTAAATTGCACCCCAGGTTGAATCCACTCCCAAGAAAATCCTTCCAACCATGGAGGTCTTGGATCTAGAGATTGTCTGTAACATTGAGTCTTCTTCCATTGATTGGAAGATCCTGAATGCTAAACAAAAAATGTCTAGACAATGAAAGACATTCGTGACAGATTCTATTCGTTTTCTTCCAAAGTTAAAAAGGAATCGTTAGTAAAATGCCCATTAATGAGTTGTTCAGAATTGGGGAGAGAGATACCCTTGACTAACCCTTGAGCATTAGACTTGGCAAGAAGCGCTGAATTCCTCCACAACAAGCACATAGAGACCCAGTGCTAAGGTTCAACCTTGCTGGATAGACCTACGAAGCGCAAACATATTAGACTGCACTCCATTGATGGTAAGCCTAGCAGTAACATCTTGGAAAAGCATGTTAACAGAGCGAATGAATCTGGGGCCAAACCCAAGAGCTTGAAGCATGGCAGTGATAAAAGGCCATTCGATTATGTCATAGGCTTTTTCAAAATCAATCTTGATGAAGAGGGCCTTTTGCTTGGAGATTCTGGCCCACTCCATGCCTTCCCAAACAACAATAATATTATCCAAGATGAATATGCTCTTAATAAAGCCAGTTTGCTCACTACGCACGATAAGAGGCAGGAGTTTGCGGATCCTTGGAGCCAGGGCTTTAGCAATGATCTTGTATGACACATTCAAAAGCGTAATCGGTCTCCAACTGGTGATGAGCTCAGGATCTCCAGACTTAGGAATGAATTTAATATTGCCTCTGATTGATTAGAGCACCAAGAGAATTGGTCTCCATTGCTTCACAATAGACATGATGGAGGTCTGGACCAACAATATCCCATAAGCACCTGGTAGAACTCACACGGGAATCCATCAATGTCAAGAGCTTTGTCGGCCTTCATTTGCATGATTGCTTCCTTAAGATCATCAACAAAAAGGGCATGATCGTAGGCAACCCTTTGGGCTTCAGAAAGTTTGTCAGGGAATTGCCTCGAGGCACTGCAACAAGGAAACATTTCTTTCTGGAGTGTAAGGTTGAGCAACAAAAACACCATGGTAATGGTGCACAAAATCCCTGCAGGACATCCGGAAGGTCGGTAAGCTGTCCTGAAGCACCTTGGATAGCCCAGATCGAACTGAGGCGTGATGAGGCCGAAGGAAGACAAAAAACTCTTTGGTCACTATGTCACCAATTTTGAGCCAATGCAGACGAGCTCTTATTTGAGCCCCATGGGTTTGGTAGACCTCTTCCATCATGAGTTTGTGATGCCAGAGTGCCACCTCGGTTTGAATATTAGTGCTAAAAGGTGAGCGATGGAGAGCCCTCAAGCTTCTGGTATATTCCTTAGTGGAAGCTTTGTGAGCACGCTATCAGAATAAAGTAGCTTGCCATCCATACATGTGAAGGAAAGTTGTAGTTCTAACAATGGCCTCTTGCCACCAATGAATCCACCCATACATACCAGAGGGGTGATCCACCAAGTTCCAGATACGTAGGATGTGTTCCACAATTCTCGGATGGTGAAGATGGGCCGTGTTAAGATAGAACTGAGAATTTTGAGGCCTGATGGGAGCCGAGAGCCATTCGATTTCAAAAAAAATGGGAGAATGATCAGAAAGTAGAGCTCCTTCCCAAACAAAAACTGGTTGACCAAAATTGGTGGTGAAAGAAAACAACTGCTGCTCCGGAAGGAAAGCTTGATCAAGCCATTTGACAACCCTATCCTGACCCTGTCTGAAGTTGGTCCAGGTAAACCAAGTTGCATCAGAGGCATGTCTATAGTGGTGATTAGGGTAAAAAATTCCAAGCTTATTGCGCATGTAGAACCACACTTCACGATCTCCAACACACCACCACATAGGAAGGCGGCCCACTTTATCCTCCGTAGACTCCACCATGTTAAAATCGCCACACAAGATCCAATGAGCATCGGGTAATTCGTCAGCCAACCACCGCTAAAGAAGAGCTCATTCAACAACATCATTGGAAGCATAAATATTAGCAATACCAATAATCTGATTATGTAAATAAAAAAGGGACCACACAACTTGATGAGATGGGTCAGAGCCCCAAGAAATAATAGATTGCTGCAAGGAAGGAGAAAGCAGAGTAAGAGCACCCCCTTTCCTAGGCTCATGATTGGAATGATGACAAATGGCACCCTGAGCAGATAGTACAGGCTGCTGACTTGGAGAAGAAACCTAGTAAGCTTAACCTCCTTACAGACACAGAACATGCATGTGACCAAACTTTTGACAACTGTCCCGAACCGTGTATCTACGGGTCGGTTCAGTAAGCCCACATACATTCCAAGAGAAAACAATAATTGAGAACCATCAAGATTCATGAACTGTTCATCCTCGAGGCCCCCTAACACTACAAATTGATTTACAGAGATGGAAGAGCCAACGATTTTGGAGAAAGGAACATAATTACTCATCTTGAAAGGGTGGCATTGTGGTGGATCATACTCATCATCCTCTGAAGGAGAGGGGCTGCGAGAACACGTGCGCACGGACTTGGTGCTTGCAAAGCGAATAATCACCTCAAAATGAGGTTGTGAGCTCACTGGAGTCGGACGAATTGAGGACATGCGAGTAGGGAACGATGCACAGGAGGAGAAACCACAAGCTACTTGTTAGCTGAAGGGTTAGGAGCCGAGGAAGGATCCCCCAATAGGTCTGTAACATGAGTCTGGGGTTTGGGTTTTTCTTATTTTTGACCTCTGTCCAACCCTCTTCAGAAGAAGAGGCAGGTTTGGGATTAAATTTTTTTTCTCCAGAATAGCCGGGGCTAAGGAATCCATTAACGAGGCATTCCAAAATCATGTGATCGGAAGAATTGACAATGAAAACAGGTATTGGGCAAGTTAATATAAAGGACATGTTGAGAAAAACGATGTGTCACCCACCTGAATATCAATCGTCTCCTTAAGGTCCTTGGCTAAGTCCACTTCAACACAGACTATGATGTTGCGGGTGGGCAACATAAAACTTGTTTGCCTCATGGAAAACAAAATGCGCCAATGGGTTTGACTAGCTCTTCCTTAAAACTCCAAAGGGGCATAGGGAGACCAGGGAACTCAACCCAGATGAGAACTTTAAGTTTGGATTGCTCAGAGACTTGAAAATCATGCGTCCATAGGGTGAAAATATAACCAAAGTGTTCTGAATAAACCAAGGACTGTGGTTCACAATGGCTTTGCAGTGTTCAGGGTTATTAAACCGAAACAAAAAAAAAGCCCTGGAAAGGTTTTGGACACCCTCAAGTTTGACACCATGGCCTTGCCAGTGATTGTGAACCCACTGTTTGAGAATACTCTCCAAGGGGACACAACCAACAAAATAAACAACCAAAGTAAATGATTCAAGCCATGAACAAGCCTTATCAAACTGAGGAGCATCTAAAACAACATCAGGATCAGGCAGAGGAGGGTCATTACCTCGTCGTAGACCTTTGGGATGAATTTCCTCTGCTCGCTTCTTTATTGGAGGCATGGTTAACAGAGCTCCCGTCACTTAAACCTACATCAAGAGATGCAGGAATACTGGCTGCCGCCATTAAAATAGGCAACTGCCACCGCCCAAAGGGCATAAAAAAGGAAATAAATGCAAAATTTCGTGAAATAAATGTCCTGCCTTGAAAGAAAGGTGGTGTGACAGGTATTACTGTGCAACATAATGGAGCATAGAACTCAAACCCTAGCAGAGCACCCAAAAAACTCAAACCCATTCACCAAGTCTCCTTCTAATCACGTCATCAATACAATTACACCTCTTGGTATAGTACAATTTTATTGGGTATGAGCCCGAAATTTAACCTAATTAATTTTTTTATTTCAATTAAAATAATAGATGTAAAACCTTAAAGAGCGACTAAATGGTTAAGATTGAATTATCATCTTAGATAATGAATAAATTTAATATAAAACAAAGTGTAAACACCTAATTTGGGTATGAGAGTAGTTATTTGATATTGCTACACCTTTAACCCTAGTTCATATATCAGGATATGGATAGCCCACTTGTGGCTAACATAATCTCTTATCATGTCATATCGTAATTATTTATGCTTTCATATGCTTAGTGGGTCGGCCTTTGGGCTTTGGATAGTATAATAGGGTATATATAGGATTTAGAGAGTAGATATGATCATCATATTGAGCACTTGAGTATTCTTGTATGGTTTAGAGGGTAACCCCTCGAAGTGGTTAGGTTAAGTCATTCTACTTGGATATTGTGATTATTTTTCTATATTTTGGTGTTTTTTGGTGTTCTATTTATGATTATATTCAAATCTATTTAAGTAATTTCATTACAAGTGGTATCAAAGCTTGATCTTGGCCAAAACTATGTCAAAACCTGAATTGTGGAGATTCGACTATATATAAAAATGGTAGTGAATTTTTCTCCAATTTTATTCCTATTGTTGCAAAATGAGTTGAATAAGATCCTCTCCAAATTTCAATATTTTTTGACTTATTTTTCAAAAGTTATATCGGTTTTAGGGTTTTTCATAAATTCGATTTTGAGGCTGCAATTTTGGAAAAAATTCCAAGTTTTTAATATTTTCAAAAATCTTGCCAAAAATTAGCTAGCATTTGTTCTCTATGTTTCCCTTTATTCGACCAATAAATTAATGAAACCCCAAACCCTAAATTTCTACCCTAATCCTTGTATCACGAGACCCAAACCCTACATCATGATTGGAAGATCAATTTGAGGCCAAGGGAAGGGTGAAGCAACTCCAGGAATGACTCCAAATACATAATATATGGATTTGGAATCTTCAAGTTCTGGAGTATCATATGTAGTCAGTCAACTTCAAGAAAGGATTTAAAATATGGTGAGTAAGGTTGACCTCAACAATGAGCTTCTTCTACTGGAAGGTAACCTTAAGGGTGAAATGAAGATGGGGTTTGAATCAATGAGGAAGGAAATGTTGCTCACTCTTTCAAGCATGAATAATAGTGTGATTTCCCATTCCAGCCACATGGGTTCCTCCAACAATGCACACATAGATCCAAATCACACCAACCAAGGAGGATCCTCTACACAAACTAGTTGATCTTCTAACCAATGACATGACATTATTCCTAAAGTGGATATGCACAAGTTTAATGGGAATGATCTGATCACCTGGATCAACCAAATGGAGAATTTATTTGATTTGGATCAAGTCCCAAATGGACATAAGGTGGTAATGACATCCTTGTACTTGGAACCAAATCAATTCATTTGGTATATATGGATGTGTAAGAAAAAGAAAATTAAGGGTCTCTTTGTTACATGGTCTATGTTCACTGATGAGCTTCAAACACATTATAGTAGTAGTGTTACTAAAAACTATTTTAGCCAAATATCCAAGCAATGATAGACAATTTTAGTCTAGTATTATATCCAACAAATCCAAAATCTATCTAAAATGAGTGAGTGAAATCTCGTAGGATCATCTAAATGATCTCTTCTTAGGTGGAATTAAAGATAACATCCAACATGATGTTTTCCTTCTTAATCCAGGTTCGATATCAGAATCCATGATCATTTCTCGGCATATGGAGGAAAGAGATATGGTAAAACAAAGGAGCCCCACTAATCACAAGGAACACACGAATCTAGCACTATATTTTCCCACTGACATGATTGAATCCTCAACAAATTGAAGAGAAACAAGTAAAATGCATATGTTATAATTTTGATAGCAAGTGGAACAAAGGAAATAAATTTCCTAAGACGAGTTTATTATATATTGAGAGTCTTAATGAGGAGGAAGCAGATGATGTAGAGGAAGAGGTTCTTGAGATCAAGGTTGAAGAATCTCAACCAACTGTCTCTTGCCATTCCATTTCAAGAATTAGCACCCCAAAAAACACTTAAGGTCGTTGGGTTCATGAAGAATCAAAGGGTGAAAATATTAATTGACTCAGGAAATACTCATAAATTTATCAATCATAAGTTGGTCATGCGCTTAAATTGTTTCGTTTATCTAGCCCAAGAATTTCAGGTCATTGTTACAGAGGGAAGTGAAGTTAATTGTTCAATAAAATGCCATAAGATTAAGATATATGTGGGAGATTACCTACTAGATGGCCCCATGTATGCCATTTCAATGGGATGAGAATGCATTTTGTTGGTGGTCTAATGGTTTACTACTTTGGGAACTGTGGAGATGAAATTATAGGAATTGTTCATGTGGTTCCATTCTAAAGGAAGGAATTTTGATTTGCATGGGATGAAGGCTAAATATCCATTGTTGATAAGTTCTCATTAAATGCTTAGGAATGGTATAGATGGGTTTGTGGCACAATTATTCCCAATAGAAGCTCAACCATCAAAAGGCCCTATGTCATTAGATCTACATACCATTATTAATGAGCACTCAGGTTTGTTTGGGGTATGCTGAAAGGGTTGCCACGTAAAAGATACCATGATCATGTTATTAAGCTAGTACTAGGAAGCCAACCACCCAACATTCAACATTATATGTACCCTTATCTCCAAAAGAGTGAGATTGAGAAGATGATACAAGAGATGTTGGAAGCGAGTATTATTCACCATAATCAAAGTGCTTACTCTTCTCCAGTGGTGATGGTCAGAAAGAAGAATGAAGGCTAACACATGTGTCTAGACTATAGGGAGCTCAAAAAATACACAGTGAAATATAAGTATCATATTCATGTCATTGAAGATGTGTTAGATGAATTACATGGTGTTGTTTATTTTACAAAATTAGATCTTGGATAAAGATACTGTCAAATAAGAATTCATGATGAAGATATTGACAAAAAAACATTTAGTTCACACGAGGGCCACTATGAATTTCTTGTAATACCATTTATCCTTACAAATGCACCATCTAATTTCCAGAGTTTGATGAATTCAATCTTCTAACCATTTTTGGGGAAGTTTGTCTTGGTATTCTTTGATGATATGTTAATTTACAAGAAGTCTTGGGATGAACATTTACAACATGTCAATAAAGTATTAGACACTCTTTAACAACGCCACCTTTATGTCAATCCCTCCAAATGTTCTTTTGGTGTAAGATAGGTAGAATACTTGGGTCATATCGTATCTTCTGAAGGTGTAAAAGTGGATCCTCATAAGAACCAAGCTATGGTGAATTGGCCAGTTCCTAAAACCTCAGGGGATACTTAGGGCTTATGGGTTATCATAGGTTTGCAAATAATTATGGTAGAATTACATCACCACTCACATCATTATTGAAGAAAGACTCTTTTCATTGGAATGAGTTAGTAACTAGGGCATTTGAATCACTGAAGAAGGCCATGTGTACCACTCCAATTCTAGATACCCCAAACTTTTCCAAAACCTTCATTGTTGAATGTGATGCTTCAAGGTGTGGTATAGGCACAATACCTATGCAAGAGGGCCACCCAATTGTATTTGATAGTCAACTCAAAGGTAAGAACCTCTTAAAACCAACTTATGAGAAGGAAATGATGGTTATTATTCATGCAGTCAAATAGTAGAAACTATGTCTCATGGGTTGCCACTTCAAGGTGAAGATAGATCACGACAACTTAGAGCAAAGAATCTCATATAAAGAACAACAAAAATGGATCACTAAGATGTTGGGATATGAATTTGAGATCATTTACAAAAAAAGAAAAGAAAATGTGGTAGTTGATGCACTATCCAGAAGAAATGAGTCCACATAGGCATTATTAAATGTCATGTCTATACTACAGGAAGATTAGGTAGATCAAGTAAGATATGAGTGGAAGAATGGCACAAAGATCCAAACTCTTATTCAAAATATCCAACATGATCTGAGCACTTCACAAAAAAATATATGGAAGTGGGATGCATTGTGGTATAAGGATCGGTTTTACTTATGCAAAAACTCTACCCTTAAAATTTGGGTTCTCTCAGAGCTCCATGATTCTCCAATGGGTGGCCATTTAGGATTCCAAAAAACTTATCATAGAATTAAAAAAGATTTCTTTGGGAAAGGTTGAAATTTGATGTTTAGAATTTTTTGGCTGAATGTTTGGTGTGTCAGTGTAACAATGTTGAAACTATCAAGTCTCTAGGACTTTTTCAACCTCTATCTATTCCTAGTGAACAATGGGAAAAGTCCACAGATTTTATCACATGAATGCCAAAGCATGAAGGTAAAAGTGTAATTATGGTGGTTTTGGATAGAATCACCGAGTATGCTCATTTTTTATGCTTTGCCACATCTATTTACAATGAATACAATTGCCATATATTTTATGGATACGGTTCAAAAGCTACGTGGAACACCTAAGATTATAGTAAGTGATCATGATCCTATCTTTACTAGCAATTTTTGGACTGATTTATTCTCATGTTTGGGTACTCAATTAGCTTGTAGTTCATCATATCATCCCCAAACTAATGGATAGAATGAGGTAGTAAACATTTTTTTGGAGGGGTATCTACAATGCTTTACTTTAGATAAGCAAGAAAGATGAGTTAAGTGGCCACCACTTGCATAATGGTGGTATAACACTTCATTTCATACTTCATCCAAAATTTCCCCGTTATTGGCATTATAAAGTTATCCTCCACCATCCCTCACTTCCAATTTAAGGGTCCAATCTAAAGTAAGAATAGTTAAACATCACATTCAACACCAACATGAGGTTCTATCTACCCTAAAAGAGAACTTAGTCATGGCACAAAACTACATGATATAACAAGCTGATCAACATCGTAGAGAATGAAGATTTGAAGTTGGAGACTGGGTTTTTGTGTGATTGCAGCCATATCGGCAAATATATTTGAAACAACAGAACAACGATAATAAGCTCTCACCCAAATACTATGAGACTTATCAAGTGTTGCAAAAAACTAACAGTGTGGCATATAAACTAGAGCTTCCTCAGTTAAGTAAAATACATCCAATTTTCCATGTTTCTTTCCTTAAGAAGGTCACTGGGCAGAAGATGTATTCTCAATCAATATTGCCAGATCTTGATGAAGAGGTACGCATCATCTTGGAATCCTATAGACACGCACTAGATAGTTGAGGACAAGGGTCATCACTGAGTATCTGATCAAATGGAATAATTTGGACATTGAAGATGCAACATGGGAAGATGAATCATTTTAGGAGAAGCGTCTAGAGATTACCAACATTGGGGGCAATGTTTCTTTTAAGGGGAGGGGTATGTTATATATCGAGATATGGATAACCGATTTGTGGCTAATATAATCCCTTATCATGTCATATCATAATTATTTATGCTTTCATATGCTTGGTGGTCTGACCTTAGGGATTTGGATAATATAGTAGGACATATATATGAGTTAGAGAGTAGGATATGATCATCATATTAAGCACTTGAATCTTCTTATATGGTTTGGAGGTTTCCACCTTAAAGTGGCTAAGTCATTCTACTTGAATATTGTGATTAATCCTGTATATTTTGGTGTTCTATTTCTATTCATATTCATATCTATCTAAGTAATTTTATTAAAAATACATTATTATTGTACTTGGTCTTGTGTGTTTACCATAACAACCCAGTCTTGGTCAAACACTACAAAATGTCATAAATGTTTTGTCACATAATCACAATAACACCAATTAATTTCAAAAATCAACTCCCCACATTAATTCATTGGTCCCCATTATTAACATCCTTAACCAACAAGATCTAAAGAAACTAAAAGATTAAACATTATCAAGTATAAAATTATTATTAAATCTAAAAGTACTTCAAAACATCATATTAGTCTTTTTATTTCCACTCAATAATTTCAATAAAAACATGTAGCAAGAAGAATATATTCATGTCTATATGTTTAACAAATAATCATGGTGGGAACATGGATCTGTGGATATACTCGTATTATAACATCCTCGGTTCAAATATCACCTATGATCAGATGAGTTATAATGACATACGTTATACAATGACAATATTAACTGTAATGGAATTCGGGGACTGACACCCCATTTATTATGTCTAAGATGGGTGTAGGCGCAATCAAACGTCTCATGAATAATCAATTAAAAAACAATCATGGAGGTAAAATAAATGCATCTAGTTATCCCTCGAAGTCATAAGTATAACTATATAACCATGAACAACCTATCAGAAATGAGGAAGAACCAAAGAAACTTCGCAATGAAAAATAATCATCTACAAATATGCTCTCAAAATAGAGATGTCACTAATAACATGAATGTATTATAGGAAAAATATTCTATAATGAAGAGATGTGCAACCAACAAAGGTATTTGAATAATCAATCCCAGTTACATGGCAGAAACCCTTAGCTACGCTTTGTGCTTTATAACTTTTGTCATTCCCATCAGCACCATACTTTTTTCAGTACACCCACTTACACCGAACCATTTTTCCTTTCAGAAGAGGGGTGAGATCCCAAGTATTATTCTTCATGAGTGAGAAATACTCCTCATCCATGACAAAATCCCACTAAGGATTCCCAGAAGCCTCCCGGAAAGACTTAGGGTCATAAGTGGAGGTGAAGAATGAGTGGGATCCAAAAAAATCTGAGCGAGTCTATCTCTCATCCAAAGGATCCCCTATCTAATCTCTAGTACTCTACAAGTTCTGTCTATCCCAACAAGGACCAGGAGGAGAGTGAGCATCAAAATTTATAGATTCTTCACTCGAGTGAGAGGGGACATAGTCCTCATCATCACTACTGTCAGAATGGGAAGATTCTGAAGCATAAGAAGTGGGAGGAATAGGAGGGTCAGGAGGATGAGGCTCACAAGATATTCATCGAAAGAATAATAATTAGAATTAGAGAGGGGCGAAAGGACCTCAGCAGGCGGAGAAATGGAATTAGAAGATGACCCATCAAACTTCACAATTATCTCAATATAAAATTGATGAGTGATATGGTTTAATAATCTATAGCCCTTCACGCCATCGGGATACCCTATAAAGATACGAGGTCTGGACTGTGGTTTCAAGGCCTTGCATTTTTTTGGGAATCTGAGCCATAACAGTTCATCTGAAGCCACGAAAGGTCTCGACATCAGGTTTGTGTCCATACCAAGCCTCAAAGGATGTCAACCCTTTTACTAATTTTGTGGAATGTGGTTCTGAATGTAATAATAATAGTTCACAGCTTCAGTCCAATACTATGGAGGAAGGGATTTAGAACGAACCATACAAGTGGCCATATCCTTAAGAGCTCAGTTGTTTCTTTTCACAACTTTATTTTATGAAGCGATGTAAGCAACTGTACACTAAAAGCAATCC
Source organism: Taxus chinensis (assembly GCA_019776745.2). Classification (NCBI taxonomy): domain Eukaryota; kingdom Viridiplantae; phylum Streptophyta; class Pinopsida; order Cupressales; family Taxaceae; genus Taxus; species Taxus chinensis. The sequence continues at coordinate 720,357,745 of CM034150.1, forward strand.
CTTTAGAGGTGTAGAAATCATCAAACCTATTACTCACATACTCACCTCCATTGTCAGTTTGAAGAACCTTGATAGACCTTTTAGCTTATTTCTCAGCGATATCCTTGAAGTCTTGAAAGTGATTTAAAAATTTAAATTTCTGTTTGAGAAAATACACCCAAGTGTAACCTGAAAAGTCATCAATGAAGGTAAGTATATAAATATCTTTAGTGAATGAAGGGGATGGAAAGGGTCCAAAAATTTTAGTATGAACAATATCCAAGAGATTAGAAGCTCTCAAGGATTTTCTATTGCCAAAAATTTCTTCCGGGTGCTTCCCAAGGGCACAACCCTCATAAAAACCCTTAGAAAATTTGAATCAAGGTAATCCGTTGACCACCTCATGTTGGCTCAATTGTTCAAGGTAAAGATAGTTTAGATGACCAAAACGCTCATGCCATATCTTAATAACCTCATCTGCATGAGTGAGTAAGGTAGTGGGTGAATAATTAGAAGTAAAGTGGGAGAATGTGTACAACTTTGAATGATGATCCACCTTTCCCTCAGCCACTGTAGTATCACTGTGAAGCTCACGAATAATCACCGAGTTAGGGTTAAATTCCACTCGTGTTCCTTCACTTATATGAGTGATTTGGTAAACTGATAGGATATTGGTAGAGAGATCGGGAACACTTAGAACATTGTTAAAGGTTCCACCATCTACTTCTACCGATCCACTACCAAAAACCAACACTGAAGTATCATCACCCAAAGTGATTTGGGACATACCACACAGTTCAATGTCAGAAAACTCAACATGTGAATAACTCGTGTAGTGTGAGGCACCAAAATCTGTGACTCACATCGATGAAGGAACAAATCTAGTTGCAAGGGAATTTCCTTTCTTCTTCTTAGATTTAGACTCCTTTTTTATCAAAGATCAGATTTTGGAGCATTTTGCTTGATAGACTCAAGAAAACCTATATTATTCTTCTCAATTAAATCAGTTAAGTGATCTATTTGTTTTCTCATGCATTGATTCTCTTCATGTCCTAACTTCTTGCAATAGGAACACTTACACTTTTTCTTCTTATGTTTTACCTAAGAAGTAGAAGTGTTTGTGTTGGGTTTGGTTTGGGTGGTCTTGGTTTATTTCTTAGGTTGGTCCTTTTTCTCTTTCTTATTTTCACTGTTTATTTTCCTTTCCTTTACTAGTACTTGCTACAAGGGCATGTGACTTGGACTTGATTGCTCCCATTTGAATCAACTTTTCATGTTCTCAAATGAGTTGGGATGAAAAATTTGTCAAATGAGGGCATCTTCCAAGAAATCCCTAAATATTCTTTCATGGAGTGAAAGGTAGAAACAAAGATCAAAGTATTCGGGGCCAAATCTTAGAGAGAATGGATAAGATCATTGGGCATCCTTTTTGTCAACTCCACATTCTTTCAACAGTAATCTAGTGTGACATTTTTTTGAGAAGAAGGCATTATAGGTTATTAAAGTTACTAGGAGTTAATCATAAAAGTTTGTTCTCCAACTCATGGGCTCTCATGTCATCTTGTTTTCCAAACATATCGTCAAGATTTTTCCAGATCTCCATCAGGTGTTGTGGAAGAATCAAATGTGAAAGAGACAAGTTAGGAGAGATGATACATACAAAGAAAACCTAAGGTTTCGTCACATCGGTTGAACCACCTAGATTTCTCAGGTTTGGTTGTTGGTTCTTTTTCCACTCCCATAGTGATGCGGTATAACCCTTTACCCCGTAGTGTTATAATCATCTTAGATTTACATTCAAAGAAGTTAAACAATGTGAGCAAAGGAATCAAAACTAACATCCATCATGAGGAGAGAGAAAGTAAGAATGCATAAAGAAAGGAAACACACACACACACCCTAGAATAATATTTTACACCCCTTTTTGTGGAACTTTATAGTTTAGTTTGTTGATTACAATCAGATGTGATCATGTGCATCATGAAACGATTGGTCCACTCACCTTGCAATTAGTGTAAAAATGTGCAAGTGTGGAGACCACAATAAGTTTCAAGTGATCACAATGAATCGACACCGTAATAAGGACAAACAAGGAAAAAAAAGAAAGGGAAGGGAAAAAACTAAGTCATGTGTGAGAAATAACATCTCACGTTTCTTTGGAACTCCCTTACCTCCCAAGGATGTGGTTAACGCGTCTCACTAGACCCTTCTCAAACAATAATAAGAGATCGATTACACAAAAAATGACTGGCCAAGTTTGGAGCTCAAAAATCCCGACATCCCAAAACACAAAAGTTGGCCTTGTCAAAATGTTCTAAAACACCCCTTCACAAGCCACACGTTAGAAATGTCATCCAATAACGATAATATTGTTAAAATATTTTCCCCAATTTAATTTAATTCTCTAATTGAGAATGATAAAAAATTAAAAAGGGTTTAATTCAAAAAAGTTCTAAGAACGATAGGGGGGCCCTTGAGAAGGGTGGATTGAATGACCTAATTAATTATGGAGGATTTCCTTCCTTTAAAGTTGTTTAAAGACCATAACTTTATTGATTAAACATTAGGTGCATTAAGTGCGAATGAAACAATTATCAACTCACTTAAGTTTAAAACTGTATGTGTATACCAAAGTTTCAAGATTTCACAGTGAAAAATAATTGGCACAAAATAAGAAAGGAGGGAAATGGGAAAGTTTTTTTGAAAAGGGTCAAATCTTACGGAGAGGAGCCACTTACCTACCAAAATATGGGGATTGGTTTGGGGTAACCCTGCCCATGGGCATCTTGATCTCATTTTCAAGTTTCTCCTGGCTGAGTCTGAGTATGTTATACTTCGACACGAGACTTTTTCCTTGCCTATCAAATGCGTCACAATCTAAGGCCAAGAGGCACCTTGATCCCTATAAGGCTTAGAACCTTGTTTCCCAAATTGAGTCCCATGCCGAGATTTTTTCTCGTTTCCTTGTGAATGATAGAGGTGAGTGGGAAAGGATGAACTAGGGTTGAGTGACACATGGAGGGGAAACTTTGAGACATCCAAGCATACATAATAAATGGAGTTCAATCAGTTAACACAAGCTCAACAACAAGGTTAAGGAGGGGAGTCTTTGTGATAAGTAGTTTGCGAAAGTTGGAGAACAAAAATAGTTTTTTGAGCTCAGCTCAACAAGGCCGAGCATACCACAACAAGTAGGGAAGCCTAACAGGTGACATTGCAGGAGGTGATCTCAAAGGTTAGATCAAGACAAAAAACTCCAAGAAGGACAATAGGTGCAAGGGTAATGACCGAGCCCTATGGTAAGGGAACAGAGCTTGATAGAAGATAAACAGAAGATCTGAGTAGACCAAGAATGATTTAAGTCATACGAGAGAAAATGACATGGTTGAGCTCAAGTTTGGATTGAACTTGAAAACAATAAAACCCAGAGGGAAAAATGGCTTGGGTTTCACCAAGAACTACGACTGAGGGAAGGGAAGCTAAGGAGAAAATGATTAGTAGGAGATAAGGAGAGCTCGGGCTACCCTGAATTGCACAACTAGAGCCAACGGGATGGCTCGATAAGAGCTTGGTGAAGAGGGGCTAAGGCTGAGAAGGGCTCGGTCGAGCTAGTCAAGCTTGTCCCAGAAGAGCTCGAGGAGCTGAAACAGAGCTTGATGGAGCAAGGCCAAGGAGTAGGAGACATAGGAAGGAGGAAGCAAGGAGGATTTGAGGAGGAATAGAACCAAAAAAACTCAGAACATATCCAAATGGAATAACCAAAACCAAAACCAAAAAATGCATAAATAGCACTCCAAATTTAATTTTCTAACAAATTTAGCTTGTGGATAGCCAATTTTAGCTGGAAAACACCTATCTATGTAAACACCAAAGAAAATACCAAAAACCAACAAACTCCAAAAACGAGATTAACCCAAATTAATACCAAAATGCACAAAACAATAATGGATTAATAAAACTTGCACAAGAAGATAAATGGATCACAAACCAATGGAAGTAATTAGCAATAACCAATATGAGTAACATGTTTACCGAAACAACGCAACTCTGATACCATTATGAGAGTGAACCATAAAGGATCTAATGGAACCCGTGCACATCAAGGTTATTACACTCCAACAAAAATGAGAATGTTGTTCCAAGTAATCAATAAGAAAATTAACCAAAAGCAAGTGTTCATGCATAAATAATAGGTCTACTCATACTCATAGATCAAAAAGAAGAGTACATATGGGGAGCATTGTGTAACTCCCATTCTTGGACATGTCATACTTCCATGATGGAGTGAAGAGTTACAATACTAGGAATATCATGTAACTCTCATATAACAATGACACATATGACATATTCTATGATGGAATATCTTCGTATGTCCTATAACTCCCTAATCAACCCATGACTCACCTAAGTGAGATGACTAACCACGTGTGAGGTGTAAAAACACATAATAAATAAAATGTGGAAAAATATATGCCTCACACCAATAGATTATAATCTCCTCTTAGTTTGACTTTGGATTCATGTTATGGGATCCATACCATTTATTCTTCCCAGTGTATCACCTTAACACATGATTGCTATGCATACACACTTATTACAAATAATTATACTTACAAATATTACACTATTTCAAATATTACCTCTAATGAGCTCCTACTCACCCCTTTGGCACAACCTATTCCTATTAATTTGTGCCTCATATATGTGGTTATTATGTTTACATAAAATCATAATACTACAATTATTGTCACTATTTGGGTAAAATTAGTACCTTAAGATACATCATGTCCACATAGTACTAGAGAATCAATCACTATTAATAACAATGAATTGATTATGCTACCGTAATATGAGCCTTTGCAAGAACATATCATTGTGAATAGAGTACATACGACAAATAATCCACTTTCACATGAAGCTATCAAGGAATTTCCTTTATTAGTGCAATGCAATGGCCTAGCTACAACTTACAATCATGGTGTTAGCAATACTATGCTAATTTATGATACCATTTATTTTGTACTTTATATCCATGCTTTGATCACTCAATAATATATCCATAATGGCATTGTTGATCATACTTATAGATATATGCATTCACACAATAGTTAATCTTTTTAGCTATATTGAGCAGTCTATCAGACACATAACACACACACACCATCATCCTACTTGACACATTATCATTTGTATTATAGTGGAATGCCATACCATTGCTACAATTTTATTGATCACTTATATTCTTCAAATATGTGACTCGTTTCCTTGGTACCTGTTATCCATATTTTGCCCCCATGCCAAATATTGAATTAGTCATGACCCCGCATAGAAGGAACCTGAGAAAATCTCATTCAGATCTTGCAAATTGGTCATAGAAGGACTCAACCCTAGGAGTAGTGAGAAGGCCGAAAGAGAGACTAAAGGACCTTGTGTAAAAGAAACAAATCTATCGGGCTATTTCCACGTCTTAAATCCGTTCTTTGAGTCTACAAGTTAACTCAACTATGGGACAGGAAGGTCAGACAAAAAGGGGCAATGCCACAGAGGAACCCGAAACAAGAAGGGGGAGAAACGGCAAAGATCTAAAGTCCTCGAGCTCGAAACAGTTTGGGAAAAGGTCCAAAAAATGACTAAGTATAAAGGAGGCAGTGGAAGAGAGCCACATGTCCTAACGACGCTTCCCCAAAAGTGATTTCAAAAAGGAGAATTCCAAACTTAGCACCAATCTTCCACACATCTAAAGCCCCAAAGAGAGTTGTGGGGCGTTGAAAAATATTCAACTAAGAGAAGGAATGTGCCAGGTGTCAGCTTGGCGCATAAAACAAGAAAGGAAGCCTAGGGCGAAGACTCCAACTTGTGCCTGCCCTCCACATAGAAAATGGTCAGACAGAGTCAAAAGGTGGGCTTCAAAATTGGCTACATATAAAAGTGTAAGCAGAGAATGCCAAGTGTTGTTGTAGCACATCTCCAAGAGTTGGTCGCAAGGTGGAGACCCCAATGAGCGCGAGCTTGCCACGTAACCCGAAGTCTAAAAAGTAAGAAGGGCCGTTGAAAAGTCCATAGATCAGCAGAGGTCGAAAAGTGTCAACCCGACGCTTCTCCAAAGGCAAAATTTGGGCCGGGTTTTCAAGCAAGCGCGGTGCCTCCACATGTTATATCAAGAGTGACAGAGTTAATTGAATAGTCAATGCATAAACAGGCCGGCGGAGACTACCAAGTGTCTTAATGGTGTTGATTCAAAGGTTGAATATGGGAAAATCTTTCTAAACGAGTGCCAGACCGCCGCGTGTCACCGAGGAAAAGTAGGACCGTTGGGAGGAAAGAGTCGGTTCTTTGCCCCTTGTTATCTCAAAAAGGGATAAAAGTTACAAAATGGCCCGCAACTCCACCCAGGGAAAAAGTCAACATGTTAGAACTCTAGTTAAAACCAAGGCAGGGACTTTGAAGGAAAAGGTGAAAATTTGCCTTTCGTTCAAAAGGGACAAAATATAAATTGTGGAAGTGCAGTCCCCATCCAACCAAAAGGAGCCATGTGTCCATGCGGAGCTTCGAGGTTGCAAGAGCTTTTTGAGTTTTTTGTTTTCTACGCAAAAGGGCAAAAGATAAATTGCGGACCCATAGGCTCAATTTTTGTTCCGATCTGGCTGTCACGTGTCCCAAACCAAAAGGGGGGACCCATTTTTCAAATTGTTTTCTCACCCATTCGTACGCAGACTCGATACAAAATTTGAAGGGGCATATCTTTTGACTCAAGGATCGAAATATCGCAAGTATGACACCATTGGAAAGATCTCAACTTCACCTGTACGCCATTGAGACCTGAAAATTTAGATTTTGAGGAGGTTATATAAAGGAAAATGGAGGAAATGTATATTCAAGCCTTTCACTGATAGAATCCATCTATGCCTCAACAACTAGATCAAATTTCATATATTTCACCATTGTTTCCTTTTATTTCTAAGCGCACTAAATCGAGGATTCATGCAGTAAAGACAGATATGGGGGTAAATTTTCATCAGAAGGCATTAACAACGGTGGTTGAGCTGCAACCTATTTTTCCCAGTTCTCTCTCTCTTTCTTCTCTCAAGTTGAATATATAAAGTCAAAGGTAGGATTCATTCTAAAGGGTTGGAAATTCTTTGTTTTGTAGGCTCCCTTCTCCTTCTAGTAAAGGGATCTTGTGGGGTTTAGGCCATCCATAAAAATTGTAATTCGTTCTCTACCTTTTGGCTACTTTGTAATGAATTATATCAATCCACAGAGCAATAAAACATGTCTATGATTGATCTTAGATCCTTTCTTCTCTCTTTTGCTTCTTATTTGGTCTTCCATTACAGATATGGCTATGTGCCCTTGTTTATTGTATACATTTTGTTGGTTTGTGTCTACTGGAAAAAAAACTGTTCATCATTCCTATGGTGCATCACCTGGTACTTTAGTTATTTCTTATTTCTTATACTCTTTTATCCATGTCTCCTTGGCAAGTTATAGATTAGGTGTAGAAATAGATCCTCTGCAAATCCTTACGTATGCACTTAAACAGAGGAATAAGGAACCAATCTTTAATCTGGAGGGCAATTCCATTTTTGCAAGGTCCCACACCTTAGGAAAAGTTTAATGTTATTCAATAACACCAAATGACCCTACCTTAGAAAAATAGATCCATAAATCATTTAGGGGTGTTGTGATTTTGCACTAACAGTTTTGGCACACTCGATGGGAGCTAAGAAGTATCCATCTTATTACATTAGGAATTGATGTACACTTGCTATGATTCTAGCTTTTAAGAAGCCTTAAAATTATACATTTGGTGACTCCAAAAGAAACAAATCTACTGGTTTTCAGTAGCCCAAGCTTGAGTAGATTCATGAGAAAAAACCCATTCTAGAGCAAGGAAAGAAGGTATATTTGAATACTTGACGTCTATCCCTAGGAAGAGAAAGGAGAGGAAGAAGAGTTCAGAGGTATCCATCTCCACCAAGTAGAACCTTGTCAACACCTCCACCTGTAAGGCCTTTCTTTTGGTCTACAAGGATTCTTAGGCCAATCAGAATGGCACAACCAAATCCATATGTTAACTTCACTGGCAGTAGTCCACTTGCCTTGAATTCACAAAACCCAATTTTGATTGCAGCATTAAAGAGCATCCCATATTTCACTGGGGAAAATCAAACTTCTCCTAGTGACCATGTCCAAGATATCACAAATGTCTGTACAATCCATGAGATCCATGAGATGGACATTGCAGTCAAGCTACTCACCTCTTCACTCAAAGGGAAAGCTTCAAAATGGTTCAGGAGTTTTGAGGCAGGCTCTATCCAGAATTGGAATCAGCTATGCATGGCTCTTCACAACTAGTTTAGAGAGAAAGGTGATAACTTGTCCTTGTTAGAGCAACTAAAAATGATCAAGAGGGCCCCAAACAAACAACTGACAGACTTCAACCTCAGATTCCAAAGGACCTGTGATAGAATTCCAACAACAGTAAAGCCCACTAATGAAGGTGCCTTATTATACTTTCTTAGGGCTTTAAATTATGATATTTCTCTGATGATTCAATCAATGGGGGGCACTACATTACCTACAGCCTATAGCCTTTCCATAGGGGTTGAGAACCGTTTGATTCAGGCTGGTAAAATCACTCCTAGGCCATCCATGCCTCTATAACCTGAGTTAGGAAACCCAGATGCTAGCCAAACGCCTACATTAGCTCCTATACCCACCCCCAGGAATCAAAGCTCAGCTGAAGCTTTCACTTCATCATCTAACACCACTAAGGATCTTCAGGAAGTGATGAAGAAACTGTAAAACCTGGTAAACGAGCTAGTAACCATAAAAAGACAACAAGCTTAGAGTTCCAGGCCATATCATCCCCAAGCTCAATATCAAGCTAGACCCCAGTATCAGCACAATAGGCCACCACCTCATACTGTAAATCAGAGCCAGAACTAAGGATAGCCCCAAGCTGCTAGACATTTCAGGTCATATGATCCAAACACATCTTCAACATCAAGGGCATTGGTCCCAGCACAAAACAATATAGCACAAGAATATGATTGGTGTTTTCCATGTGATCAGCCACATAACCAATCAATGTGCTTTAATGGTGCTCTAAATCAGGCCTTGATGGTGCAAACCAGTATGGTGCCACAAGAACCTGTCTAAGAGGGAGATCAACAAAAAGGAGCTCAACAAGGTGGAACCCCAAACAAAACTATTCTAATAAATTGCTAGGTTGAAGACTTCTGTGGGATGAATCGATTCCCTTCTCAAAGTGTGGCTGCTAATACACGGTCCAAAAATAGAAGTATTGGAGAGGGCCAACCACTGGACTTGGGTGACCATCAACCTTCCATCACTCCACAAGGTCATGGTGCTAAAAGTACAACTCCCAACAAGCTGAACCAATCCAAGCCACTTCCAAACCCAGTCATGCACCAGTTGTAACAACTCATGTGCAAGAAAGAAATGAGTCTAGGAAGGGGCAACAAAAGGATAGCTCATTCAATATTATTGAGCAGATGAAAAAGAAAAGTGTGAACATTTCACTATGGGAGTCATTGACCATTCTAGGGTAGAGGGATCTGTTACAGACTGCCATGCAAAATTGGTCAAGTTCTAATTAACCCCCTAACCAGCAAGAAAGGGTGCTTGCCAATGTTGTTTAGCCTGAGAGGAACCATGAAGAATAACCAGGAAAAAACTTGAGGCCTCCTCCATTTTATGTCTCATTAATTATTGGAGACAAATTAGTGCACAATTGTATGATTGATTTTGGGGCTAGTAGTTCTGTGATGCCCAAACAAATAGCTAATCAGTTGGGTGTCCAATATGAAATCATCTCTAGAGGAGTAGTCCAATTAGATGGGACAATAGTGACCACTGTGGGAATCATCAAGGATCTGAGTCTCACTCTACACGCTTACCCTAATGTGATTGTTTTGTAAAACATGTCAATCATAGACTTGCCACCACATTTTTTTTGTGTCTGTCTAGGGACTTTACTACCAAAATTGGAGGCTACCTATCTATTGATTGGTCACATATGCTCTTTAGGACAAGGTATGGAGTGAAGGCCACAATCAGATCTAAACCTATTGCTAATTATCATATTGAATCCTATGTGCCTAGCCCAATCAATGCCAATTGCTCAACTTTTGATCAAGAGGACCTCCTAAGCACTTCTAAAGCAAATACCAAGGTGGGATGTATCCCAGACCTGACTCTTGATGATTGGGCCAACAAAAGTCATGCTTTTGACCCCTATAGGGAGATGGAAGAATCCAAGCTAGGTGTATACTGCCTACGTGAAGAGAACCACCCTCTTCCTGACCTGATTAAGCCAGAATGCAAGGATGATAATGAAGTATGGCAATTGTTCTTTGATGGCTCAAGGAGTAGATAGGGAGCTGGAGGAGGAGCCATGATTGTGCTCCCCAGAGGTATGAGATATTATACAACCTTCAGATTCCAGTTTGCTTACTCAAATAACACTACTGAATATGAGGCTTTAGTCCAAGGTCTTCATTGGGAAAGGAAGCTTGGAATCAAGAACTTGCAAGTATTTGGTGACAGTGAGTTGGTTGTCAATCAAGTCAGAGGACTTAATGCTATCAAAAATGCCCTGCTTAAGAACTACAAGAGTAGGGTATGGGATCTCATGGAGGATTTCGAGGCCTTCAACATTGTGTGCATACCTAGAAAGGAGAATGAAGCTATTGATAGACTTGCAGTAGTTGGAGCAATGTTTGATGTGGTTGACAACATCAAAAGAGGCAAAGAAAAACCATATATCCATGTAGTTATGAGGCCAGTGGTGCCAGATAACAACACATGCTGGCAGGTGTTTTAGAATGATCAACAGATCATTAACCTTTTACAAGAAGAACTTGAATTCTTAGCTAGAAACTAGAGTAGACTAGAGCAGCAGTACGGAAACCAAATAGTACAGCTGTATATAAACAAGCTTCCAAAAGGCTTAGTGACACTGGAATCCATTTTCAATATTAATGATCAGTTCAGAAAGGAGAAGGCTAACATGCAGATCAAAGGAGAAGATTCAGAGTCAATCCCAGTTGGAGAAGACAAAACACTTCAAATTGGAAAAGTGGCCACCAAGCAAGAAAGGTATGAATACATATAACTTTGCTAAGAATTTCCTGATATGTTTCATTGGAGTTATGAAGACATAAGAGGGTTCAATCCAAAACTAGCACAACACACAATCGAACTGGATCCAGCTGCTCAAGCCATTAGGTAGAAGCAGAGACCAATCAACCCACATATTGATCATCTGATAAAGAAAGAACTGAAGACGCTGATAGAGGCAAGCATCATATTTCCAATCAACACTCAAGTTGGGTTGCAAATCTAGTCCCATTCAAAAAGAAAAATGGAGAAATTAGGCTGTGTGTTGACTTCAGAGATTTGAACAGAGCCTTCCTAAAAGATCACTACCCACTCCTTTCAATGTAGCAGATCTTGCAAGTAATGTCTGGGTCATAAAGGTTCTCCCTCCTAGATGGCTACTTAGGGTACAACCAAATCATGATGAAAGAAGATCAATTCAAAACAACTTTCACCACCAAATGGGGAACCTATGCCTACAGGAAAATGCCATTTGGATTATCCAACGTCGGGCCACTTTTCAAAGGGAAATGGATATGGCATTTAAGGGGCTGATCAACAAAATAGTGTTGATCTATCTGGATGACATTACAATGTTTTCCAAGAATGCGTTAGACCACCTTTCCCATCTAAGGCAGGTGTTCCAAAGATGCAGGAGTTTTGGGGTGTCACTGAACCCCAAATAATGCATATTCTTGGCCCATGAAGGTAAGCTCCTAGGCCATATTGTATTAAAAGAAGGATTGGAAATTGACATGGAGAGAGTTCAAGAAATAAGAGCATTTTCATTGCTAAGTCTCAAGAAGGCTCTTCAAAGCTTCTTGGGAAAAATCAATTTTGTCCGCAGGTTTGTTCCATACTTTGCTACCCTTGTTAAGCCAATAACATTTGTAACATCCCCAATTTAAAACACCAGAACAAGGGAAATTTTTTTTTTTTTTTAAAAAAAAAAAAAAATAACGTTCTCTGTTATGAATTATAAAATTCAAACACACGTTCAAGATTTAGTAATTGTTCTCTGCCCAAACCACATAGTTTGGATCATACAATTTCTTTCAAAAACGAATGTTCCCTGTTCACATATTTACAATATGGAACACACATTCAATGCCATTCAATCTCATAACAGATTCTATATGCTGCTGTAAATGACTCGATGAACTACCGATCTTCCATTTTCATGGCTCGGAGTTTCAACGATCCTTCATTTCATGACTCGGCAACAACCGATCCTTCATGTACATGACTCGGCAACAACTGATCCTTCATGTCTATTTATGCATAGTATATTTTATATACTTGATCTCATAACCTTCCCCGGTTATCGAAGTGATCCATTTAAGAAGCCTATATGAATATCTGTTACTGATATTCATCTGACATCCTGCATCTTAAATTAAGTGATAAGGACAACGCAACCAGCAATTGCGATACTTTGGCCAAAGATTTTCACATGCTTTGCATGATCATATTCCTGAATGTGATACACATCTACGGAATACGTCCTTCACTTCACTTCACCTGTTATCTAGAATGGTCTTTCCTGGTTCCTACCAGTCCTCATTGTTTAAGTTCCGTTTTAAACTTTCGATTCCAGCAAGTAATATGAGCGGGTATAGGAAGGCACTCCAGGTAACTAAAGATACGCAGACATACGGTGTCGTTACCCCACGACTCCGTGTGTCTGATTATCTTTAGTAATCCGGAGTCACTCCATATACCAAATCATACCCTATCTCCACCCCAGCTAAGATCTACACTTTCAGCCTATGTATTCTCAATGTTTTAATTCGGGAGGGCATTGCTATATGTCAGCCGCAACATTGTGTCGTCATGAAGACCCCGTCTTCATGAAGACACCTTGCTGTAGCTGGCGTATGTCGATGTCCTGCAGAATCCAACCATCGAGAATACACATCCTGCTCAAATGACTTAGCCACGAGTTATCAGTTAAAGCAATTTTCAGCATCCACGCTGATCCCTTGATCCTCGTTGCCGTTGCAGTTGTCTATAACTAAGAGGGACTAAACCGTCCGTTAGTTTTCTATGTATCGTCCCCTTCATATCGAAGGGCTACATTCCCTTACTTGGTTAATTTCTTAATCATTAGATTAAGCAGTCTGTACCGACGGACATAATAAGTTTAACCTATTAAACTTAACCAAGATGTTTCCAACTGCAACTAATTTCATAATGTTAAATTATTAGACGTCATTCAAACGAGGTCTATTTCTTGAGAAATGAATTCATTTATTTCCCCTCGACGTTATATAGTTAAGGATCATTAGTTATGGATATATGTATCCAATAACCTTTATTCTGAATTTTATCAAACGGGATCATTAATGGAGTTCGAAAACGAAGTTCGAATACTCCCAGTTTAAATTGATATTCCTTAGCTCCTAAGCTAATCCTGAATACCTTCTGATTATAAAATCATATCCTTCTTAATCCTTTTTAATGTCAATTCAAAATTCATCTTTACCCCAAGTATGAATTAATTGCATTGTTCAACTTAAAGGTTGTAATTAAGTAAGAATAAACATCCGTTTCAATTCAACATCCATCCAAGGATAATGAAACAATTCCAAATCAGGAAATAACACCATATTTCCAATTTAAACAGCAATATCAAACTGATATAATTATTGAAAATATCACACTTGTAACTGTATTCAATATTTCAAGTCATAATTTGTACATTTGCCAATCCAGCTGATTGGGTATAATTTATACAAAGCATCCATACAACTCATGGACAGAAGAATGTATTTTCTTCTTTTACAATTCCTCAAAGAGGAAATAAAAGCAACAGTTACAATTTAATTTACATCTAATCAAGAGGCATCAGAAAACAGCCAAGTCTTCATTCTAATCAAATTCCATCTGCAAAATGAATTGCACGGGTCAGTTCAATGAACTGAGCACATTAAGCACTTATCCTTAAAATAAGATGCTTCAACTAACTGTTTCAATAAAAGAACCCTGCTTTTATGAAACGACAGCAAAACATCAATCTCGAAAGCACAAAAGAGAAATCAGCATAACCACTGAACTATCAAAAACATCATCGCCACCAGTCAAGGGACTGCTGTCCCGTTTTGACATAATCATTGCAAGTATCTATTTACAAAATTTGTAAAGTTAAAAATACAAGTAGTTTGCTGCCTATAAAGCATACAGTTATCCTTTCCACACCTTTCATTAATAACAAATGCAAAGGATGAAACTAACTGAGTATAAATCCATTACTTTCCTTTCCGTTCATGAAGCATGTTAAATTTAAAGCATTCAAGTACAAACAAGAAAGCGAACAGCAATGCATATAGTGGCTCCCATCTAAGCACTATAAAATTCTTCATTCACGAATTCCAGATTTCTAACTGAATGAAAGAAGAAAGATCATTTTTCTAAAACATTAATTCATATCTCTATCTCTTTCCACATGACTGTCCTAACAGTGGGATCCAGACGAAAGATAAATCAAATAACAGTTCAGAGTGAAACTTACAAAATCCACTCGTAATTCACTTTCTGGCAGCAAGAATGATTTCATTTATTTCCAGTTCGTATGAATGCCAAACAGGTTAGTAAGACATTATATTTATCGTTGAGCAAACCATATCAGTATGTATACTAGGTATTTACTATACTAGAAGGTTCCATACTTCTTTCACTGTATAGTTAACCCAACAACCAGTTATACATCCTGCAGTCAATAAACCACATAAATTTATAATCCTATGAACTTATCCCGTTCAAATAACATATTATTCATTGCTATTACCTACAGCAATTCCAAGATTAAGACACAATCACCAAAACAATTCGATCTTAAAGGACCGATCAGCATTAATAAACACAGCCAATCATCATACTTTCCTAGCAAGAAACATTATATTTCTCTATGAGTTCAAAAGGAGAAACTATTCCTTTTTTTTTCCAACTCTCACGAACATTCATATAAAATTTTAATGTCCATTCCTTTAAAATATAAGATACCATTTCTTCATAATCCGAAATAGCAAAGGGAGAGAGAAGTCTTATCCCTTTTAAGCAAGAAAAGAAATGAACAGCCAAAACATGTTGTCTTTTCTTTCCCCAAGGCCATTCGTATGCTTATAAAGAAAACAATGTTGTATTCATAATAATCAACACAGCAGAGAGAGAGGAAGAAATTATTTCCTTTTTAAAAGAAGTTTCAGTATAGAGCGACCTTAACTTCTCATACCTCCTGTACCACCATATCACGAAAGACCATATGACAAGAGCATTATCATAGTGGTGAAAACAACCATACAGTCTACCAGTTCAGGATACAAAACTCTTAAACAGTGAATACCCATTCCATGAAGCTCAAAAGAAATGATATTCCCTTTTAATTCCGAACAGCATATAGCAAACAAAAGATCTCATTTCCTTCAATGAAACTTCAGTACAGAAACAACGCCAAGCCGCTCACACAGCCTTCACCATTTTATCTCAAAAGTTCATGTGACAAAAGACAATCACACAACAATAAAACAATTCACAATGCCTGTACTGTTCCTAATAACATCTTACGGAAAAGAATCCGTTTCAACTTCCATTCAACATCAACCACCAGCACGACAGGAGGGTAATTCATTGAGAATTACGAAGACAGACAACTCAATAATCAAGACAGTGTTCATACTATTTCCATTTCCTTTTTCTTTGAAAGGACAGTTCTCCATACACAGTAAAGAAACGATTACACTAAATGAAAAACCTTTACACCATAAGGAACGATTACACACCTGTTCCTCTTTCAAACAACACGAATCAGTGAAAGAATTATATCTATTTCAAACACCATACTGTCAGCAAACCAGCACGTCGTGGGAGTGTTTCAAACCAATCAAATGCAAGGACGGATTAACCACAACAGCAAGGGGACGACTGTACCCCATTATTTCCAAAAATGACAGCAAGAAAGGAAGGAAACCCAAATCGAAGCAACATAACTCGACTGTATTTCCATTTCCATTTTACATGGAAGTGCAGTTCCAAATACAACAGCAAGAAACGATTGCATTTAAAGAAACAAATACACCATAAGGGCGATTGCACAGTCCTTTCCATTTTCGAACAATACGAACAGTGAAAGGAATACCCACATTTCAACCCTTTATACAGTCTACAATCAATACTAAAATCTTATTTCCAACACGATTCGGGCAAGAACAATCAAGGCAGAGCAATCAAAATCAACTTCCTTATCATTTTTCAAGAAAAAGAAGGCATGAATCAACAAATCCATTTCCAAATCAATCTCAAAAACAATCAAGCAATCCAAACCCAAGAGCAGGGTTGTTTTAATGAAACACTTAAATCAAAGCAAGGGTTTTTAAAGAGAAGGGCTTAACATGCCTGAAATCTCTTTTCCAGAGCTCGAAGAAAACTTCGTTATTCGCCGCGTTTTCCTTCCACAACGACAACACAAACTTCCCAGCACTCCTTTCTTCTTCGGGCTTAGCAACAGCCTCGAAACTTCCAAGAAAATGTCAAATGCCAAGAGCTGGTTCGACTGAACCAGACCAGAAGAAACCAAATGCAGAGCAACTTTTCAAAAGGCTCGAACCAACAAAAATGACAACCCAATTTTTCTTCATGCTGTTTCCAAGGCAAGCTGGTCGCGAGGACCAAAAACATTTAATGCATTAAAGGCTTGCCTTTCTCCTTATTTTCCACGCCCCCCTCCACTTGGGTTGGCAAGTCTCCAACCTTCAAATTTCCCAAGCAAACTGAGTTTAGCCAAGCTTCCAAATAGACACCTCTATCTCCCATCTGTCCCGCCAAAACTGGCGCCGTCCCCTAAGGGACAGTTCATAAATGCCCAAGAATGCCACCTACCCATCCTTATCCTCTCCTTCCAAGGGTCTGCGTACCCCTTTAGCTTAGGATTAGTTTAGGTTACATAGTTCATTCGACCTAGGTCTTAGTTAGACCTTAGGTTTTAGGATTTAGATTTATTTTTCCCCCTTTTTTTTTTTATATAATTTAAAAATCCACTTTGGGTAATAGTGTAGAATGTATGTTAGGTGTTTAGGGTTAGTTTAGGTTTAATTCCCACTAACCACTAACACTAACAATTTCCATCCCGTCCCTTACTAACATCCATGCTATCACAGAACAGGACGTTCCGTCCTTCCGGTTCAAGTGTGAATTAGCATAGAAAACACAAGAGGATCTCAGCATACCTGGGTCAATGGAA
The DNA here is from genome assembly GCA_019776745.2 of Taxus chinensis. NCBI lineage: Eukaryota > Viridiplantae > Streptophyta > Pinopsida > Cupressales > Taxaceae > Taxus > Taxus chinensis. The sequence continues at coordinate 720,375,086 of CM034150.1, forward strand.
TTGATTCAGGATATGCTGTCAATCAGCACAAGAGCAAGCAATTATACGACAACCTGTCGTCACATCAGCAAACACACAAGTACAGTGTTCGCTGTCCCATACAATAATTCATAGTATGCAAGAATCCGAATTAGCAACACATTCTCTTAAAATCAAAACATATCCTAACATGTTTGCTTTCATTCCAAGAGCTATAACAGTATGTAAAACATTCATCAAGTTAACATACAAAAATCAGAGTGTTACAACTATTGATGCTGGAAAAAGAGCTTAGCATTCAGATGGAACACTAAAGGAAAAGCGATTTTTGAGGCTATCAAAGAAGCCATATCACAAGCCCCAACTCTTGTGAACCCAAATTTTTCCAAAGTACTTCATATTGTATGCCTTTAGTGGCAATGACACAATTTCTAAACAATCTTGGTTCAACAAAACAAGGAAAGTACAAAACAGATCAATTGCTTTCTTCAACCATATTCTGGAAGACTATGAGGTGAGGTATTCCTTCATTGAGAAGTAGGTCCTGGTGGTGATAAGAGGATTGAAGAAGTTTAAGCATTTGGTTTCAAACAAGAAAGATCCAACTATTGGTCTCCCATGCAGGAGTTAAAGAATTCCTTCTCAGCAAGGATCTGAATGAGAAGCATGTAGGATGGATCACTCGTGTCATGGAATATGACATTGAGATCAAGGTCACCAAGCTGGTCCGATAGGAAGGGGTTGTGTGAACAACTAGCCTCAGGTCAACAAGATGAAATAGAAGTGAAAAGGAGGTTGTTCTTGTTCTACAAGATGATCAAGAAGAAGGGAGAGATGATGTACCTGCTCCTTGTTGGACCCAAGACATGGTGCACTTCCTTCAAATAGGCATGTGTCCTCATGGGATGAATAAAGCAAAGAGGATACATTTCAGGTTACAAGCCATCCCATATGTTCGTTATTGATGGTGTCTTGTTCAAAAGAGACATCAATGGCATTCTACTGAGATGCATTGAGACAGATCAGGTGGAGAGAGTGCTACAAGAATTCCATGTTGAAGCAGCCTGGAGGCCATTTTGCTCCAAGAGTGACAACACTCAAAATCATGAAAGCAGGATATTATTGGCCCATAGTGTTTAGTGACTGCTACACATGGATCAAAAGATGTAAGAATTGTGCATTCTTTAAAGGCAAGGAAAGGCTAGTAACACTTCCATTACACCCAATCTCAGTCGACCAACCTTTCATGCAATGGGGATTAGACTTCATTGGAGTCATCAATCCAAACTCAAGCCAAGGTCACAAATGGATCCTAACAGCGACAGATTATTTCACCAAGTGGACCGAGGTAGTGGCACTCAAAGAAGCCAATGAGTCTAGTATCCTCAGATTTCTATGAAGGGATAGTGACCAGATTTGGAGTGCTAGCCACCATCATATCAGACAATGCATTAGAATGCATAGGTTCCAAGATCATAGGATGGGTCTGTTAAGAATGGGACTTATTTGAGTACTTCATCAAACTATTACCCTCAAGGTAATTGTCAGGCTGAGTCCACAAACAAAAACCTGCTAAAGATCATCAAAAGAACTCTTGATGAGAATCAAAGGACCTGGCACACAAAGCTCAAAACAACCTTATGGGCTGATAGAATAACACCCTAGAGATCTACAGGTAAGCTCTCCATTCAAGCTTGTTTATGGGAAAGAGGCAGTGTTGCCTATATCACTTGAGTTGCCAACATTGGAGCTCGTGAAACAACTAGAGATGTCTAAATTTGGACCAATGGAGGCTAGGTATGTAGAGCTGATAGGAATTAGAAGAAACCTAGAGAGCATGCTCTCCAAGCAATAGAGAAGAATCAGGCTTCAATCAAGAAATGCTTTGACAAGAAGGTTAAAATTATCAAGGACCTTCCAGGAAGGAGACCTGGTTTTGAAATGGGATGCAGTGATCGAGCAAAACCAGGAAGGCATTCCAAATTTGACACCATAATTGGAGTGGCCCCTATATGATAACAAGATGCAAAAGTAGCAATGCTTTCCAATTTTCTACATTGGAGGGTGAAGAGTTAAAGATTCCAGTAAATGGGATCTATCTTAAGCACTGCTACTAAAAGGGGATTTCCCACCCTATACATATTAGTTTATGGTTTCCAAAAATTCCTCTCAAGGTGCTTATGCCACATGCGATCAGATTGTTGTAGTGTAGATTGATTTTATGCTCCTAAGTGCTTTGCATCGCTCTAAGCATGTCCCATTCATGAAAAATCCCAACAAGTTATGTATGATTTCAAAAATTTTTGTATAGTGTGGTGTTGTTTTGTGGCTCTTATGCAGTCCATTCAGAGAGATGGATCAAGCCCTAAGTTAAAAGCCAATTTGCTACTCTACATGAGGAAAACTTCATTACATCAGACTTCTTATGAAAATTGAGAGTGCAAGCAGCCAGGCTCAGTTGAAGGAAGTCAGAATTGGTATTAGACCATCTTTCTCAACTCCATGCCCAATTGGATACGACAAGGTAATTGGTCTTTTCATCTAGCTGGCATCTGATATCCCCTGTGAGTCAATGTTCCAGGAATTGTTATCCATATTTCGCCATAGTGCCAAGTATTGAATCAGTCACCCGTCATAGAAGTAACCTGAGAAAAATGAGTTCAGATCTTGCAAATTGATCAAGAGGGACTCAACGAATTGCAGAAGTAGTTTGGGAGGCTAAGAGAGGCTAAAAGACCTTGCTGCAAAAAAATGACTTCAAATGAGTCGGAGTCGTTTCCACGAATCTTAGAATCAGTTCTTCGAGCTACAAGTTGACTCAAAAATGGGATAACAGGGTTCTGACAAGAAGAGGACGATGTCCCTGCCTCCAGAGGAACCATGCCCAGCAAGAAGGGGAAGAAACACCTGAAGATCCAAAAAGTCCTCGAGCTCAAAATGGTTTAGAAAAAGGCCCAAAAATGCACTGAGTAAATGGAGGATATGGAAGGAGCCACGTGTCCTAGCGATGCTTCTCCAAATTGAGTCCAAAAAGGGGAACTTCAATTACTTGCAACCATCTGGCTAGTTCGTACACGCTTCCAAAACCCCAAAGCCAATTGTGGGGCGTTGAAAAGTCTTCAGCTGAGAGATCTAGCATGTCAAGTCTTTAACTTGGTGCAAATTTGGAAAGGAAGCACCAAGGTGGAGACTGCAAACTTGCTGTGTTTTCAGCATTCATTCTTCCACGTAGCAAGTGTATTTAAACAAAGTCAAAGGGAAGGCTTCAAAATTGGCTAAGTATAAAAGTGTAAGCGGAGAATGCCAAGTGTCAGTGTGGCGCATCTCCAAGAGTTGGTCCCAAGGCGGAGACCCAAATGAGTGTGAGCTTGCCATGTAACCCAAAGTCTAAAAAGTAAGAAGGGCCATTGAAAAGTTCACAGATCAGTGGAGGCCTACAAGTGTCAACCTGACACTTCTCCAAAGGTAAACTTTGGGCTGGGTTTTCAAGCAAGTGTGGTGCCTCCACGTGTTATATCAAGAGTGACATAGTTAAAATAGTCAATGCGTAAATAGGTCGGTAGAGGCTGCCAAGCATCTTAATGGTGCACATTGACTTGTTCAAAGATTGAATATGGGAAAGGTTCACAAACAAGTGCCAGACCATCGTGTGTCCTAGGGAAGAGTAGGGCGTCAGGGGGAAAATTGAGTTTTTGCCCCTTGCTATCTCAAAAGGATAAAAGTTGCAAAATGGCCCGCAACTCCGCCTAAGGAAAAAGTCAACATTCGGGCCCGAGTCAAATCCAAAGCAAGGAGTCGAAGGAAAAGGTGGAAATTTGCCTTTTATCCAAAAGGCACAAAAATAAAGGTGGAAGCGCAGTCCCCGGCCAACCAAAAGGAGCCACGTGTCTAGGCGGAGCTTCGGGGTTGTGGGAGCTTTTTGAGTTTTACGTTTTCTACGTAAAAGGGAAAAAGATAAATTGCGGACCCGTAGGCCCCGATTTTTGTTCCGATCTGGCTACCAAGTGTCCCATACCAAAAGGGGGACCCATTTTTCAAAAAAAATTCCCACCCATTCGTACGGACTCGATACAAAACTTTGAAGGGGCATATCTTTCGACTCAGGGCTCAAAATATTACGAATCTGACACCATTGGAAAGATCTCGGCCTCGCCCACACCATGGAGGCCTGAAACTTTAATTTTGAGGAGGTTAGGTGAAGAAAATGGGGGAAACATCTTCGAGATTTCAATGAAGGACCTTCTTGCCTCAACAACCAGATCAAATTTGATCTGTTTCGTCATTTCCTTTTATTTCAAAGTGTCGAACCGAGAATTGATGCGGTAAAGACAGTTTTGGGGGCATATTTCATTAGAGGCATTAACAATGGTGGTTGAGCTACAACCTATTTTTCCCGTTCTCTCTCTCTTTCTTCTCTCAGGTTAAATCTATAAAGTCGGGGGTAGGATTCATTGTAAAGGGTTGGACATTCTTTGTTTTACAAGCTCCCCTCTCATTCTAGCAAATGTATCTTTGGGGTTCAGGCCTTCTATTAAAATTGCAATACGTCTCTACCTCTTGACTACTTTGTAATGGACTTTATCAATCTACAAAGTAATAAAACACGTCTGTGATCGATTTTAGATCATTTCTTGTCTCTCTTGCTTTTATCTGGTCTTCCATTACATATCTGGCTATATGTGCTTATTTATTGTATACATTTTGTTGGTTTGTGTCTAATAGCAAAATAAGTGTTCATCATTCCTTTGGTGCATCACCTGGTAGTTTAGTTATTTCTTATTTCTTATACTCTTTTATCCATGTCTCCTTGGCAAGTTTTAGATTAGGTATAAAAATAGATCCTCTACGAATCCTTACGTATGCTCCTAAATAGAGGGATAAGGAACCAACCTTTAATTTGGAGAGCTTTTACATTTTTGCAAGGTCCCACACCTTAGGAAAAGTTCAATGTTATGTAATCACACCAAATGACCCTGCCTTGGAAAAGCAGATCCATAACTCATTTGGGGGTGCTGTGATTTCGCACTAACAGTACCCATGGATGTATGAGCTTAAGACTATTATCTCCACTATTTTTCAAAATACTAAGGACACATTTTCAATCAAGTTGTTCCAATTGAGAACATCCCTTATGAGGCCCCTTTTCTTATTTCTCTTGATGATACCATACTAGTATTTACACTTATAATTCACGAGGCTATTCATGCCACATTTACAAGCCCTATCTCCCAAAAATATCCTCCTCCGGCCCCTTACATAGGAAATACATCTCCTCTACATGTTCTATAACATTGGATTTAAGTACTACCTCCTAACCCTATCCTCTGTGATGAAATATTGATACCAATGTCTCCTACACTTACAATATTCCCTCCTTGCCCTCCTAACCCTACCATAAGGTAGCTCTTACTTTTATACAAATATTCCAAAAACACAAAAATATTCAAATTACCCAATAAACATACAAACATTCACATATTATCAAAACATAAAATTAGAACTTACATATGATTTAAGTTGCTAGTTCTTTACTTTGTACATGTTATTTTTCACACGGTTTAATAGATATCATATTTTATACTTTGTACACACATGCATTCACAAGGTATTTTAGTATGATGCCATAGACAAAGAGGAATATACAATGCCTAGATGTTGGATCTTTCCTCTTACCCAATGGTGAATCAACAACAAGAGGTGTCTCTTATAATATTAGTTGTCATTAATTTATTACATAGTGTTATTTCACATTCCCATCATAATCATTTTATATACTATGTTATATGTTATTTACATAGACTAATACGGCCAATACATGCAATTTTTGCAGTTCTAACATGTATTACTTTTTGTGCCTTTGGGCTAATTATTACTATTGTATCCACTTGCTTGCTTGCATGCTTGTTTTCATGTATGTGTCCTATAGACTTTGTTATGCTTATCTATGTGACACTTTGGTGTCCCTTATTTGTAACTTTTATGGTGTTTTCTCATGAGTATTTTTGTGTGTGAAACTCATGTGTCTCATGTAAGAAAATATTTTCCTTTGCTATGCCTAAAATATGTGACTTTCTTGTGTACTTGTTTTTTGCCATGTTTCTATACTCATATGCATATTTACCTTTTTTTCTTGTTTGTTTATATGCTTGTTTTTCTTTGTGCTTGTTTGCTAGTATGCCTTGTTTTCTATCTCTTCATGCCATGGTTTCTACCATGCTGTCTTTTGTAAGAACATACTCGTCTACAATGGCCACCTAAAAAAAATCCCTCAATGTGATCCAATGTTGACTATCGGCTACATCCCAAATGGAAAAACCTCATTTCTTTTAAGCCAAGTGATTTATTTGCACAACTTGTTCAATTCAAAAGAGGGACATTCAATGGGGTTATCACATGGAAATATAGGAAATTAGGAATCATACATAATACATAACTAAAAATAGAATGGAATATAATAGAGATACATAAGGAAAAAGAACAAATACAAAATAGGTTTATAATTTACATAGATACAAAACCATCATCTAACAGATGGAAATGAAATACATTGTTGTTTTGGATGGATAATTTTATCATGGGCACTTTTTTAGTGATAGAATAATTATTTTCTAGAACATATAAACATTTTTATAGGTTTTTGATATAGATGTAGGGACAATTGACATAGTATAGGGTAGATTTTTACTACATTTTAGTATAGAATGTGGGGGGCATGACTATACTTCATTCCCTTTTGACTTTGAACATCTTGAGCCCCTTTACACTATACAGTGTGGGGGCATGGGCCTCTACCTTCTATATTTCAAAATTCAATAGTTGATATATATGAGACATCACATGGTGGGGGCATGTAAATACTTCATTCCCTTTAAACTTTACACTACATACACACTTGCGCCTAGATCTGTATGCAATGGTGTGGTATGTGGGAAGAATCTTTTGGGGCCTCCTGAATGGCCTTTGATACCATTCTTCTCACTCTTTCACATAGGTTTTTAGGGAAAGTAGAAATCCTTGTGACACCCCTCCTTGTTTTAAAAGTTTGTTGGAGTGATTAAAAAATCCCTATGTCACCTTTCTTTTGGTATGGGGTCAAGTGACACCAAAATCCATTATAGATCCGACATCTCCATCAAAAAATCAGGGAACGATCACCCCCAATCCTCTAACAACTTATATCCACTCCATATCTCTAAGAACATCATCAAGAAGATTCTCCCTTGGCAAGACAAATAAATGTACTCCTTCCTTGATTTGTTTACTTTACAAATTTACAAAAAATATTTTTTAAATTGTAAGTCTCAATTACATATGAGTTGAATTTAAAATTCGTTCTATGGACATTGAATACAATCTGTGTTGCAGGTTTCACTTTAGATATCATGTCAACACTCAAACACATCAAGCACCTCAAGTGAAGATAAGTGTGTTTATAAACTTCGGTATCTTTTCCTTTAATCACGCAGTTTCATTTCATATTTAAAGGGGGGAAATTTAGAGATCTACATTTGGCAATTTATCATTTAGAAGTGACAATATTGGATTTATCCCTAAATCATGACTTGTGCGCACATCTTAAGCTTAATTTCATATCTATGGTCCCATGCATGACATTCTCTCCTCAATAACACTACCTAGTCTATCATAGTATTGCTTTCATTAGTTCACAATAGTCTACCACCTCCAAGTGTCATGCCCAAAAATTTCCAGCACATCACTTCATGTCTATACGAGACGACCAAATAGGGACAAAACCACCAAATGGTTTGGTCTAAAACTAACATTTCATCCCCAACCACCCAACAATAAATTTCTCAATTTGATATATTTTTGTGGGTTATTAATTTCCTAATTTATTGGCCTTAATTCAAAATTATACCAATAAACCCCTATAGAAGCAATTCAAATGCACTCATTTACTCACTTGACACTTTCAAGAGAACCTATTACAAATATCATTCATAAATCACTACAAGCTCTCCTAAATTATTAAAAAGTAGCAACACACTCTATTAGCAACCCCTACACAATTCTAAAGTACATTTAACTATGTTATAGAGTCATACTTCCCAAGCTAGATACCATCCAAGCTAAGTCAAGATAAGTACACCAAACCATTATTGTATTATCAAGTGATCAAATTGGAAAAGATAGTGCATATGTTAAGTGGAGAAATACATGTTTGAGGCCTCATCATTGTATTTCCAACATAGGTTTTGTACGAATTGCACTTCAACCCAACCACGAACTTTTTTGCAAGGTCTCATACCCATGGTTAGGGCTTGAAGCTATTTCAAATTGTACAAATGGTTTTGCACGTGTGCGACACCCGGGGTTTCAAATTGAAGCATATTTTTAAGTTTTCATGCCACAATAAGCTATAACATGTCATCTCATTGCCTTACAAAATTGTTTACCAGATACAAAATTGTCTAATATTCCATACAACTCCATTGGTTTTGTCCTTGCTCGGTTTACACTCCAAAATTTAGAGATGAAGCACTTACAAATCATTTTCAGCCTACACCATCATATAACACTTCCATATCAACTTCCTATGTCTATAATAAGCTAAGTGCACCCTATTTATTATACTTTTCCCTTTTTAGCAACTATTTCCATTATTTTATCTTGTAAATTGCCAATAATAATTTGTTGTGATTAATGTATTAATGTTGATAAATTAATATGAATAAATTACCTTTGGCTAACCCTTAATCCTATGAATAAATAAGATCCACATCCTAACCCAACACCATTTTTTAGGGTGTAATAATTATGTATACAATAGTATATTTTGATGATTTAGTGTTAATATTAGTGTCATAATCACATCATTTTTTTTTTAACCTTTTTTTCACCTTTGACACACTTTATGTCAATGTCAATGATTCTAAATGATATATTTTAACATAAAGATAAACTAGAAAACAATTAGTGCAAGTGGGACCTGTTTTGGTTAACACGTAATTTGTGTTAGTCGAAGATTGTATTAGAAGACATGAATAAATGTGTGCTTAAAAATTAAATTGTTTTCGGTGATTTTATTTTTTTTGGCGATGAATATTTGCATGAGTGATGGGTATATGCAGTTTGATGCCAATAATGTCAACATTTTAAAAGTTTGAAAAAATATAATGGCGTCTATTGACACATGTTGCACAAAAAATATATGTATTGTTATTGTTTCTATTGTTATTTGTAGACGAAAAATGATGGCAGTGATGATAATGATAACAATTGAAATAAATTGCTAACAATTATTAATTAATGTAATATTCGTTAAAGGATTACATTTAAGAAAATTAAAAAATAATACATGAAATGACATTTAAAACCAACAAACAACAATATTGTAATAACAATCATAATATAAGTGATATGAATCAACCAATGCTAATTAAACATCAACATTAATTAAAGTTTTAGCTACTATGAAATATTTCTTGTTATAAAATCCATCCAAATCATTGTTTAAAATTATATTATGAATTATTTTCATCCTCCACATTATCATGATAATAGTTGTTGACATTTTCATCATCTTTGTCATTACCATTATTAGAATTGTCAAGATATAAAAAATTGTCTTCTTTCTAACTGAAATTTTTGATGCAACTCGTTGCCTGCAACATATCAATTTGATAAAATGCCAAGATTTTGTAAACATTTATATTTAAGTTTTATCTATATATTTTTTGAAATATGAAATATATAACAAAATTTTCAATGAAGAAAACAACAATTATTTGTAGGCCTTTAGTTGTATTAATGAGCTACATGCGAGAATCCAAACCTCCTCTCATTTCCATCTCAATGCGGTCTTTCAGTTACACCGTACATTGGAAATTTGTTTTCTACAAATAGGAAAATTAAACTTTTATAAACAATTATTAATAAACTAAGAAATAAAAGTTGAGTATATATTTAAATAGAAAAAATAACATATCTTTTTATTAAAAATTGAAGCAAAGCATTCCTCTTGATGAAAATGTTGTTGGTTTTACCCCATATCCGGAAGAGAATAAGCTTAATAATAATCAATTCAACATATATTCAATAGTTCATAGTACAATTATATAGGCCATGCATTTCCTATAGAATAAGAGGCCTACTCTAACTCATAAAACCACTCTCACTAATCTAGCATGGTAGTTCTAACAACCTAGATTCTCTCCTCCCTATTATTGTTATCTGAAACCTCTACGTGACTTGTTGTGCAACTCACTCAACACATGATTACATTATCTCTGACATATTCCTACATTACTAAATTGACTACTATTGGCTAGATTTTTTGCATAGTTGAAAACCTAGGCAGTCATGAGATAAATCTCTCTCATTTACCGGTGAGACTCCTGTGTAAGATTTGTCAATAAAATATGGTAGTATCTATTTAGGGGTTTTACTTTAACCATGTAGCTCATGAACCATAGCTGTACATTTTTTCAGCAAGTAAGCAATTGTTAAAGAAAGGAAATATCTAAAGAAGAAGGAAATAATAAAACACAGGGAAGAAATAGAGAAGATGTGCAACCCAATCAATAGATTACAGAGTTGATTGCATGCTCATAGACAATACCAATAGATATTAAGACACACAAAATTATACGCAAAGGCAGCTTTCAGATCTAGATCTAAAATAACCCAAAGTTTATAAGTACATTTGAGATAAAAAGTTAGAGACAAAATGCACCGTGACACAAAGTTCTCTAGAAATCTGCTCCTTTCTATTCCTTTGTTTCAAATAGCTATTAGGGATTTCAGCACAAAGTTTGGAACACAAGAATGTTGCTTACAAATTATGATTATTTAACCTGTAGGTTCTTCCTCTACTTAGAGAATGTAGAGGGGCAATTACAAGTCGGAAGTTTTTAGTGAACTAGCACATGTGGAAGTCGGAAAGGAAACAATTGGCAATCTCCCTCCTGGAATTCCTCTTTGCATGACATGCATGATTTGCAACTGAAGATAGAACCTTCTATTTCGCATGTCTGCCACCTATCTCTAAGTAATTGACTTCTTCAAGAAATGGCTTTTAAACCAATCACTTAAGTTTTATAATTTAATTGATCGCTCAATTACTTTGTCAGAGGAAATAAGAGAAAGAAGAGGAAAGAGGAAAGCAACAGTCTTGTCCTTTTTTATATTCTGCATGCAGCTGATTCGTTTGCCTTTGATTCTCACCAAACTGGATCTGGAAGTGACGGTTGGATCTGGAAGCGGCTAGATCTAGAAGCGAGTGACAGTGATTTGCTTGCGGGTATTGCCTTTGACTTGTCTTCCTTCTCATCCTTGAAGCTTTTGCAATTCTTCTCCAATACATGCATCAATGCAATGCTCGCCGTAAATAACTCATCTTTTTTATTTTTAATTGCATATGAGCAATTAAAAATTCTGGAAAGCATTTCGGGTGAATTCAACTTCAATGAAGGCTTCAACTTGAAGATTGGAAGCACCTGCACAAGATCTTGAAAGGAATTTTTCATGCACCGACTTCTACATGAGCTGCATCAGAAACAAGAGGATGGATTTCTGCCGAAAGCCTTTGCAGTTATGAGATCTGGATCTGGATCTGAGTCTGGATCTAGGCCTATTGACTTCAGCAAATCTGAAAGCTATACATGACTCTATTGAGCTTTCTTTTTCATCCCGCTTTGTCATGGCTGTATGTATCTTTGTCTGAGCAATTCTCTTTTTCTTTATTCGGCCTGAATTCTTCACAACCGGTGCAGATCTGGATATTTCTTCAGATTCGGAGGATATATTCAATGTATTAGACATTGATTTAAACTCCCTTTCTCTTATAAAAACACCTGTGATGAATTCCTGCAATTAATTCAAACAAAGATGGCAACCGGAACATGAACACTGGATTTTAATTATAAAAATCTGCATATATCAAGCTTGCTGCCCCAAAAATTGATGTTTTATTTGCATGCAAAACAAGCATGAATTTTACCAACTTCACCTGAGCACCTGTACCGCTACGCAGATAATTATTCAGACACAAATCAAGCTTCCTTCAACCTAGGCGCCAAAATTTGAAGCTTCCAGCAGCAATTAAACCTTCCTTTGAGCAAAATTCCTCTTCAAATGGGGCGCACTTTTTGTTTGGGCTGCACTTCTTTGCTTTTGAATTGATTAATTCATCCTTATGGCAGCCCTTGCTTATATAACCCTCATAATTCTATAATTAATTAATGCCTCTCCTATTCCTGACAATTAATTAATTAATTAATTAATTAATAAGCTCTTCTCTTCAAATGGGGCGCCTATTTTGTGCATGCTCATGGCTGCCATTAAATAAATTAAATTTATTTAATTTTAGCTCTCTGCTTCCAGTTCACTTAAGCTTCACAGTGTGCTTTGACCTCATCCACTGAAAATAGGAATTAACTATATCAATTAATACTTTAAAAAGCATTATTCTTCTTCCAAATGGGGCGCACTTTTTGACATGAAGGGGCTGCATTAAATAAATAATATTTATTTAAATTTAGAATTTCTAATTCTAAATTCCTTTATCCTCTTCTTCATTGTTGACTTTTCCTCATGTTTGGGCACCAAAATTTGGTGAATAAACATTAATAAATTATTATTAAATGCATTATTATGCATCCAAGGTGGGTCGCACTTTTTGGCAAGAGTGAATTCTATTTTTAAGAAGTCAACTTCTGATGGGAATTTTCACCCTACACCGCAGCTCTAAAAATCCCTTCTTCCCCTTAAGTGATTTGACTTTCATCATGGAAATTTTTACCCTGTAAGGTAGGTAATAAATTTCCACCTGTCTGCTGCTTCAAATTTTCCCATCATAACTTAAGTGACTTTGCCTTCATGGGAAAAAGTACCCTGCAAGGCAGGTACAAAAATCCTACCTGCCTGTTGCGACCAAAAATCCCATGATCCAGTTAAGCTGATTGACTTTCATAATGGGATTTTTTACCCTGCAAGGCAAGTAAGAAATTCCCATCAATGCCTTAAGTGATTTTGTTTTATTTCACAATGGGAATTTTCACCCTGCAAGGCAGGTAAGAAATTCCCGCCTACCCGTTGCCTTTAATTTTCCCATTGTGACTTAAGTGGCGTTGATTCCATGGGAAAAAGTACCCTGCCAGGTAGATACAAAATTCCGATGATTCACTTCAAACCCTCTTTTCCAAAAATGTGGCCTGCCCAGAAGAATTTTTTTTTGTGCAGGACTTCGTCTTTTCCAAGAGAACCAGACTTCCAGTGGCGAATTCCTTCTGGCACAACATGCATAGGTGATCTCCAGATACTCCAGGCAAAGAATCAGGCCAAATCGGTAACGGAATTGATCCAGAGAAATTTCACAGAAAACGAAATGGGAAAACACAAAAAATACAAAACATTGCCAAAAGTCACAAATAAAGCCCAGGATTCATTCCTGGGTAAAACCCTACTGGTATATGGGAAAATTGACATGTACGATCACAACAAGGTTAAACCGGAGCACAATTTGCCTCAAACGGGGCTCAAAATAATTAAATACAAATTTCCCGTAGGCAAACCCCAGCGACAGAATATAACAATTTTGGGCATCTAGGTATTTGACGAAAATGGCTAATATGGCTCCTTGGGAATATCTTGCCACATTACAGAAACTTTCTGGCAATAAAAATATGAAACGACCCGATATTTTAAAAGTACGAATTTTTTTAAATAGTGTAATCCCAGATTTCACGATGAAATATGGGGACACCACCACTAACAGGGCCACAGCCTCCACTAGTTTTCGGTTGTGATCCTCAGGTCCCAAAACCCAACGGGCCTCCTAAACCAATTAGATATCGACACTCGGTTTGTGTAGCATCAGTATTTAAATCATCACCACTTCCACCCGATCTCACTGCACAACTTTCATTATTGAATATTGGAGCTGATCAGGCTAAAACTTTCTGGACTAGACCAGAAAATCGCCCATAGTCCCTGTGGCTTCATTACGCCTCTCATTCTTACTTCCATGACCTTGTCTGGAAATCTATACGAGGCGCCCACAAGTCACTTTCCGCGTGTTCAACAACCAATGAATAGAATCTCGGCAGAGTTCGTATTGACTGGAGTCTCCGAGCAGCTATCATATCAGATCGATCAACCACACCACTTCAAGTTAGAAGAGCATTCTTTGCCTTAGATTCGCAAATCCTATTATTGCGTGTAGAAGATATAAGGTTACCTCATTAGCTTATCCACCATCACAACACATACACATCCATTCCTATGTCTACACCGGTTGTCTCGGCACGACCTCAGGAAGTCGGGTGCAAAGAAGGTCACATGTTGATTTTCTTTCGTACAGTTCCCCTTATGGCCGCCCTACGTGGAAAGGATTGGGGTTTGTCAATTTGCTCATTACCCTAGCACCTGTCAAAATTGTTGGCACCTTTGTGCTTAAGAGCATTTGGAAAGCTTGCCAATGTATTAAGCCATGGCTTTTGTGAAGGGGGATGGCTTTCGAAATGGCCTTTCTATCAACCAGCAATCTCTCTGGTGGTCGCCGATTTTTCAATCTCAAGATAAGTGTTTAGCAGAGGTCTCGGTAATCTCCACACTCATATTCTTCAAACGCGGAATTTGCACAAATCGAGGAATTTTTCTGCAAAACTGCTCAATCTTGGTTCTCTTGGTCGGATTTCAAAACTATATTTCGGCTTTCCAACCGGGACCAGGATACTTTTACTATTGTGATCAATTTGGTTCCTGACCACATGTTGCATAAGATTGTTGTGCATTCCTCTCGCCCATGGTGGACGGACTAGAAGCAGTATGAAGATACCCCATTCTATAATTACAAAGCCAGCAAAGGCTATTGTTGCTTCTCTCCTCATTTGCTCATGGTGGATAAACTTAATACACATTGGGGAATTCATTCCACACTATATACTTGGAACAAGCGATTTGAAATTGTTTGGACTTTGTGTGGAGCCCAAGATTGCTCATTACCTTTGGTGTATTCTTCACCAAGGCCTTCCTATCAGGGCTCGTCTTATTCAAATTGGGATCCCAGCTCCCAAATATTCTTTCTGTGGTCATCTCGAAACAATCTTGCATGTTTTCTGGTTTTGTCCCAAAGCTCAAAATGCCTAGAACTGGATACATTCATTTTTCTTTCCTTTACGGCCCCATTGCTTCACTTGGCAGCATATCCTTTTGGGAGATAATCCCAAGCTTCTGCCTATGTTCACCCAAATTTGGCATGTTTTCAGAGGGGAGATTCTATTTTGGATATGGAAAGAAGGAAATTCTTTTTTCTTTGTTAATTTTGCAATTGATCAATATTTCTCCGTTCATAATAAATCTATGGTGATCTCCAATGTGCTTCTGCAGATACAAATTCAGGCCAACAAGGTTACGTTGGAGGTGGACCACCTCCAGACCCTCCTGCACCACTGGGGGGAAGCCCCATGTAATGTTGCTTGAGTGCCTCTGTCTCCTACCAGGTGACCCCTCGCCTTCCGCCCGTGGTGGCCAGCGCAACCGGTCTCAGCGTTGTGCTTTCAGTCATGCTCGCCGCTCCCCGAGCCCGTTGCATCAACGCAGTTACTCACCAGCTCGCTGCTGTGGTCAGGGCTCACCACCGCCTTCATCAGCTCGCCATCTCGTCAGCAATGGGCTGGGGCTCTCCTCTTGCCGCTATTACACATCATGATGCTTGGCACCTGCCGCCTCAACCGCCGCCACTAAACAAATTCCCCCGCCTCAACCTTGCCATTCCTACTTGCGGGGAAGCAGACCCGAAGGAAGAAGTTGCTGCTAGTTGGAAACTTCCAGATGCTAGCAAGCACTTACTTGGTTCGGGGTGGCCGGATGATCATGATCCGCCCGCCTCGGGCATGTTTGTTGTTGCTGCTTGATTGTGTTTTTTGTTTGCTTTTAGGTTATGTCTATATTTTGCACTCTCCTAGGCTCAACCTAGTTTGACTCGCGTTGCTTAAGGCTCGACCGAGCTTTGTTTGTGGTTTTGGGGCATGCTCTCATACCGCCCGCTTTTTTGTTGAAATTTATCTTGTATCACATTGAATTTATATAATATAAGAGCCTTTTCATAAATAATATATATATATACCTTCCCCCCTTTTCGAAAAAAATAATTTTTTAAATTTATTACAAAGGCTTCAAAAAATTAAAAAGGGCCCCAATTATACAAATCCCCTTTTTGAATAATCTTCCCCTTGAAAAAATATTATTGAAAAAATATTATTGAAAAAATTCTTTATTTTTAAGAAATAAAATTTTATTAGAGAGAAAACAAAAAATAGGTATAATATGAAATCAGATGGCTGTGAGCGGAGAAGATAATCGAAACCCTAACCCTAGATGGCAAGCAGCAGGTGTGCACGAGCTCGGGTAGAGGATTTCAGTCACAAGGAACCAGGCCAGGGCTCTGCGAAGGATGAATTTGGAAGCCGCAGCAAGAGGTGGTGCCCCTTCCACAAAGCAGAAACCAAATTTCCCTCATTCAAGGAGGACATTACAGCAGAAAGAACGAAAGGCCGACCGAGAACGGAGGCGTATATTGTGGATCTGGTAGAAGAAATGCCAAATGCTTAGTCTGAACAAGCCGGAGGTTTGCGCCCATCTCCTCTCACTGGCCCAGTTAGCGGTGATAGGAAGATTTAACAGAATGTGGACCTGCTTCTTCAGCCCTCACACAGTGGGTTTCCGATAATTGATCAAACAATATGCACTATTTCTTTTTGCTTAAAGGGATTCTTTGTGGTTCATTTCGAGGAGGAAGAGGATTATAGAAAATGTATGTCGGATGGTCCCTGGTTTTGGGGAAACGCCGGTTTATTCCTCACGCCGTGGTTTCCGTTGTTAAACCCAAATACTCATATTGTCACTACGATGCCAGTGTGGGTGCGTCTCCCGAACCTCCCTCTGCATTTTTGGAGTGTGGAAGATATAGGGAATGCTCTAGAAGATGTAGGGAATGCTCTGGGAAGATTCCTAAAGGCGGATATATCCAGGGATGAGGCAGGCCTTAGAACATATGCCAGATTCTGTGCTGAAATCAATCTAAGCAAAGGGCTACCTGATAAGATCCTCCTGAGCACAGGGAACCATCAGCATGTCCAGATTTTGGATTACAAAAATACAACATTCAGATGCCGGGCAAGTCGAATTCCAGGACACTTACAGGCAGATCACCCTCAAGGGAAGAAGAGTATCCGTAAAAGGAATTCATCACATAAGGGAGGATGGAGCAGCCCTTTTCCGAATATGAGAGTAATAAGGAATATTCTAAGGAACAAGAAGAGCTATCTTCTGAGGAATTAGGGAAAGGATTCACAAGTACAGACCCCCACAGTTCATTATGAACGGGGGAGAAATTCAAAAGTCAGTGATTCCCCCCGAACATTCTGAAAATATGAGTGTTGAGATTTCCCCGGCTGGCAGTGGTACCAAGCGGTCGCATGTCTCCGAGTCTTCTAGTTCTGACCCGAGTCTAGATAGCCCTCACCCAATCCCTCCGCTTGCATTGGCTCCTTTGCAGGCTCTGTGGACTGTTGCCACGAAATATAAGGAGAAGAAGGGACGCTTTGTTGCCCCTGCCTCTCAGGGGTCCTTCGGTCCTCCTGGTGCTTATGTTCCTTCAAATGGTTTTGTTTTTAATTGTTTGTTATTTTTTGTTGCTCTCCTAGGCTTGGCCTAGTGTGTTCGTGGCTTTGGGTCGTGCTCTCATACTGCCCGCATTTTTTGTTGAGAGAATCTTGTATCATGTTTCATTTAATATCATATAAGATCCTTTTCATCAAAAAAAAAATATCAGATAAATTTCCTTCGGACCCATTGACTTCCACCAAGTCTCATAGAATTTCCTATCAAACATCTCAATCACTTCTACAAAGAAGCTTTATTTCAAAGTTTAAAAATAATATTCCTTACTCACATTAATGATTTTATCATTAGGGATAAGTTTTGATGTCGAATAGAGCGACGAGTTGACCAGCAAGCATGAGTAATGAAAAAACTCACTGAGCTTTGATGTGAGTAGGAGACGAGATGAATGATTCTTGTCAATATCAAACGTGAGGGGATAATCACTCATCCAAAGGGATCAAAACAAAGTTGTCAATGAATTGAGAGAGTAATGCACAAATGTCTTGACAGATGTCATGGTGCGGGCCAAATCTGAAAGAAGACAAGAATTTCCTCCAAAGTAAATCTGCAATGTCAAAATTCCAATGTAGGACTGTAATTTTTTTTTTATTTTTTCAAACCCTCATGCAATAATTTTATGGCCTTGAGTAATAATTTCATATTTATGCCCTAGACCTGTAGAAAATAACATATATATATATATTACTTTTCACTTTTAAAAATAGACTAAACAAAAAAATTTAATTATGTACACAATGAAAAAAATGGAAGAAATATTGCAGATATAACGAACACGATGGACAGAGAAAGGTGATGCTTGCACGTTTTAAAACAAAAACTACACATGGATAGTACATAAACAAAGGTAGCGAGTTTGCTGCGAGGTCCGTGGTATCCACTTGTTTGTTCCCTAAGTCTACTTGACTAACTAAAACATGGATGAAGTGAAAACCAAAGAGGCCTCTTTCGAGAACCTGGTATGATATCAAATGTGAGTTTTAACCCATATCCAAAAGAGCATAAGCTCAATGATAACCAATTAAACGTATATTAAATAATTCATAGTACAATTGTATAGGCCATATATTTCATATAGAATAGGAGGTCTACTCTAACTCCTAATACCACTCCCACTAATCTAGGATGGTAGTTCTAAAAACCTAGATTCTCTCCTCCATATTATTGCTCTTCAATACCTCTATGTGACTTGTTGTGTAACTCACTCAACATATTATTATATTATCTCACACATATACCTACATTACTAAATTGACTAATAACACACCTAATCTAATGACACAGTCACAAATGTAAGCACTATATAAATATATTCGTAACAAATATCTTCTTATTTGAGGGCATGCATGCAAATATATTTATTTAAAAAACACTAAAATATATATTAGATTATACAACTATAGTACAAAATCACAAGAACTTGTATCATTGGGCCTCATGAGTATCAACTGATTTTGTAAGTATCCTTAAAAAAGTGCCTCCTCTAGTTTTAAATATCCTACCTTGATAATTTAGATCTGTAGTAATAGGAGCACCTAGTTTTTAATACACAATTCCATCAATTATTTCGTATTAGTAATTATGAAGTAAGGATAACTTAATATAATCATAAATATTAGTACAAAATTATTGCGTATTTGAAGCACAAAGTCACAATATTATGCAACCCCTTAAATGATTTCTCTGCATAGGAAATAAATAAATAATTCTCTTTAATGTATGGTTGTTACAAGATGAAATCCATGATATTTCAAACCATTATTTGAAAGTGTTTCCTCTTGTATAGTTAATACCCATTGCAATAAAAAAGAGAAAAACTTACACCTACGGGACTAATAGTGTAAGAAGGAAATACCCTGAAAATGAGTATGGAGAAAAGAAGTCATGCGGAACAATGTTATATTTCCTATACTGCACTGCATTAAAATATCTGGAAGGTTATCAAGAAGAATACACAAAACAAAGAAAAATTCAATTGGTTTTCCCTATTTTTAGATAATAAATTAAAGTTGATTTGATTTAGCAAATATCTTACAAGTGCACACTAAAGAAAGGATAATAGGGAAATAAGTTTGAAAGAGTAATAAATCACTCAAACTGTTGGGAAATGTTTTTACACATCGAAAAACCCACCAAGAAGGGAAACTAAAACAATATATGTTACTTTGATCAAGAACAAGATTTCTGTAAATCTAATTTTGGGAAGTCCTGAAAATTATTTTTAGCAATTTTCTACAATTTTTAGTATTTTGTGTTTTTAGGGGTCTTCGGAGTATTTATGTGCTGCAGACTATACAAATAATCTAGGTTGAGGTGCAAACCAATGGAAAACACACTAACAATGGGGATTAATGTGTTATAACAATCAATTCACAATGAAAGAGTTGTAAAAACAAACTAATTTTATTGTAATTCCAAATGTGTACAAACGAGCAAACTCCATAAGAGAGATGTATGCACATAGATCTATCTCTATATTCAAACAAGCTACTTTTAAGCTAGGTATATAATGGAGAATATGAAAAACTGCTAAAAATAAAATATAAAGGGTTTTAGAGGGGAATCTAAAGGTCATCCTACATGGAGACCATTTGTATCTACCTTAGGGATGGATTCAAAAAGGTAAAAGTCAAAAAATCTAAAATCTATCCTATTATTATTATTTTATTTAGTACTATTTGTAGGGGTCATATCTCTTATCCTGTTGACCCAATTTCTGAATCGCAGGATCTTTTGGAAAGATGACAAAATGAACTTGAAAAAAATCTCTGTGATGATAATAATTTGGCTATTGCCATATAATTTGAAGCCCAAAAATGCTCCAAAGACCCCCAAAATGCAAAATACTAAAAGTTGTTGAAAACCACTAAAAATAGATTCTCAAGACTTCTAAAACTAGATTTTCCAAAATCTTGTTCTAGATAATTCATCTCTCCTTAAGAAGCAATGGGCTCCATTGCTTTTATATTTTTGGTCAGGTGTGAGAATTCTTTCTCTATCAGAATCTTATTTAACTATTTCCCTTGGTGTGCCATATTCCCTACCTTCACTATACGGTAGAGTGTCATTTGATGCTTTATTTCCTTGACCACTTTGTCAATGATTTGATCAAAGTCCACTAGTGTCACATAGTTTGGGTTCAACTCTATACTCAGCAACTGTTCGCCAATGTATAATGTACCCAAGAGTGGAGGAAAGTATGAGTAGAGTAGCTCAACATTGAAAATGGGATGCAACCTTCTCTAAGGAAGAGTGGAAGATTGATCTCAAATACATTTTCACCAATTTTTTAGTTATTGTGTATGGCCCATATCACAGAGTTCTAAGTTTCTTGTATGTACCTTAGAGTCACTCTTTCTGGAGAAGTAGCTAGACCTTATCTCCCACTTGGAATTGACGAGGAACCCAATGGGCATTATATGCATCTAAAATGTTGACACGGTTAATTACGATTAACCTATCCCACAAATATCCCAGCATCACCCATATAATAATTAATTGTAAAATTCATTAATTATTATATAATCCATACTATCATATTTACCCTTTTATCATTTTATTCATCATTTATCATTTATTCCAAATCCCATTACATTCTTTCCATTATCCCATTTTAATCTTTAATCTTTTTAATGTTTTATTATGCCACACTATCATCATAATCCCTCATTAACATTTTATAGGAATTTAATAGTCCTACATCCACCTACCCACCTACCCTTATTTGATCACTTGTAGGGCTCTGCACTATGGTTGAAATCCTATCGTTGTCAAATACCTCTAATCTAAACATATACATGAATCTAACCTAACTCAAACCATTCGCTAAGGATGATTTTTTCTAAATCTAGAGGCTTGAAATTTCTAGAAGCCTATCTAAGTTCTTCCCTCCCATTTTCAAAAATTGGCTAATAAAAAATACGGCTGCCTTCCATTGAATTTTTAATTCAATGGAGAATTCTCATGAAATCTATAATTTTCTACATCTAGAAATTCCTCCCCTCTCATCCATTCTCAACCATTGATCTAATCCATCATGACAAGATATCAACCATTTATTTTTGCCTCCTCTAGCATAAATAGCAAGGTGCCACCCTCCATGGCAAGACTCTTAGAACTTGAGAAGTTTTTGCTACAAATTCTCAACAAACCTCTTTATGTGCATAGACCATCTATCGAGCTTAATTCAAATTTGATCAAGCATTCTTAGACTACTAACATTGTCTATCAAGGATCAAGGGGATGTGCAGCTGAAATTGGTCCAAATATCTGAAGTATTCTCATACTGTTTAACAAGTAACATCAAGGAAACAAAACAAAGCCATCAAAGGAGGAGGATTTCACTTGTGAGGTAAGTACATGTATATCAGAAACTTTAACCCCCCTTTTTATCTCTTCTTACAGGAAATCTACTAGGTAGATGAACTATTGTGTTAGGTTCTTGTTTTGAATTGGTTTCATAAGTCATTTCATGTTAAAATAATGCTAACACAATTTTTCCTCTACCTTTTGGCAACCCACCATGGGGCTTACCCCCTTAAATTTTTCAGATTGAAATCTAGTAGCATTTGGCACTAAAAGTGAACTGTCAAAAGTTCAGACATTGGAAATAAATTTGAGATTTAAACTCAAAATTTTGAATTTTACACGTGACTTTGTGCCATTTTTCAGCCACCTACGTCCTGAAACAACACGTTCGATCCCTTTATTATACCCTGCACCCACCAACAAGTACTAATCTCTGTGGTTACATGGCACCTTTCAGAACGTGTTGGGAAACCCATGACGTGTTTGATTACCTCTGAAGCCTGAAACATGTGTTTGTAGGGTAACCATGTTGTTACAGTGGCACCTTTCGTTTGGGAAAATACTGTGAGTATCCTTTCAGCAGATTTGTCAACATATCAACAAATTTAAATACTGGGCTCGGTTCTCTGAACAATATCAACGCATTTATTAGACTTTTAATGCATTTAATATTTATACTGACATTCTATTTGTGATCATGGTTCAACGCATTTTCTAAAGAATCTGACGCATTTGATCACTTTTAGCTCGATTTGACTCATAGGAAATAGTGCGTTTGTGAGTCTTTATTGACATCAATTTTGTGGGCCTATTATGCCACGTCATAACATACTATTTTGGCGATGCTTGTGTATAACAAGTGAACGTTTGTTTATTTGGAAACAACACTTTATACTGTAATAATGTGTATATAATGTTAACTATTTTGGTTTTGTTTTCATCAATGCACACATTTTGGTACATTGGCAGCTACATCTCAAATCTATTGCTTACTATTCACAAAGTGCAACACGCACAAGAAAACCTATTTGGCACAATTCCTCACATACACATACCCTGATGAACTAACATTGGGTTGTGAAATGTAGTGCAGCGCTAAGTGATAAAGTTCCACCATTTGGCAGCTAAGGACAGTCTTAGGCCCCTTCATATGCATCATTCTTAGGGTTTGATTTTTGTCTGAGGTTCAATGTATTGAGTGATTTGTCTTGGGGTTTTGCAGGTGATTACTTCATGAAGTTCGTTTACAGACGACATCAGCGAACTAATGCGACATACACTTGTTTGACAAGTCCACTTGTTGAAGGCTTCGCTTATCATCTGGCAATACTATAAAGTTGGTTTCAGAACCTCCCACTCAGACCAGATGTGGCGCCCAGATGTTTGAAACCAGGGCACCCCAAGTGCCCTAATCTCTTTTCCAGGCGCCCCAGTCACAGCCAGATCTTCCCCCGCATTTGCATTTTCTCAGGCTCATGTGCGACGGTTTTCCTCCACTTCCTGTTCAGCTGAGGTCTTCCATGCGACACAGTCCCGCGACATTTGCGAATCAACCATAAACTCTTCCAACCCTCTTTCCACATTAGGGTTTCATA
This sequence comes from Taxus chinensis, assembly GCA_019776745.2. NCBI lineage: Eukaryota > Viridiplantae > Streptophyta > Pinopsida > Cupressales > Taxaceae > Taxus > Taxus chinensis. The sequence continues at coordinate 720,398,614 of CM034150.1, forward strand.
TTCTTGGATTTGCTTAGTTGTTTGGGTGTATTTCAGTTATTTTAGTACTCATTTTTTTTACTACAAACTTGCATTAAGATTAGGCTAGGATATTCCATTTTAGTTTAATCACCTAACTTGGGAAGTCGTTGATCCTATTCAATGACCGAAGAGCAGTGTGGATTGTGTTCCCGCCGCTCATAGTGCATGATAAGATGCAACCTTCTATTCTTTACTGCAGTTGATCACACAGGACATTTATATGTGAGCTGATACTCATCACGCTAAGTTTTTGTCTAAATCTATAACTCCCACAATAGTCACAAGTAGTTAGCAATCCATTACATGACCTCTACATATATTAGTTGGCAAGTTTTCTGATTTTGAGAAATTTTTCATGAGGTTTTATAAAATATTTTGTCTCCATTTTCCTAGAATTCATAGTATTACTTCCAACAACCTAAAATGGTGTCCCTCCATTCATCATCTCCGACAAAAGAGGACTCAATTTATAGCATAACACTGGTTTCATGAGCATATATAACCTATTTGTCAAGAAATCAATTGGCATAACGATTACTTCTTGAAAGTTCCATGGAATCCAGAATTTCCTTCATCTTCAAATACAATCAATTCACCATGAAAACAGTAAATTGATTAACATAAGCATCAGATAGAAAAAGTAACCAACCAATAATTTTGAATCATATTGTGAAACTTAATTTGCATTTTTGCATTCTCAGTTTGTATATCTATTTAAATCTCTCTTTGTCATATGTCCCAATAATCAATTCATCTGCTACGCCCTTAACCTATTGCTTGTATTAGGATATGAGTAGCCGACTTGTGGCTTACCATATCATTTTATTATATCATTTATACTTTCTCATGCTTAATAGGTTGGCCTTGGTGATGGCCATAGCATATGAATAGTATATATAGGGGATTGTAGGTAGTATTTCATTATCATTTGAGCATTTGAGTCTTATTATATGGTTTGGAGGTTGCCCCCTCGAAGTGGCGAAGCTATTATAATTGCATATTGAGATCATTATTCTGAAATATTGTGTTATTTGGTGTTCTATTGTTGCTCATAATCTGAATTATACTAGTAATTTCATTACAAGTGGTATCAGAGCTGCGATCTGGGCCAAAATTAGGGCAAAAACCCTAATTTTTTGTTTCCACATATATTGCCGAACCAAAGAGCGAATTGGTGGGAGATATTATTTTACCAGAGTTGTGAAACATTTCAAGTAAGGTTCCCTGAAAATTTCAGACTTTTTTGATTTATTTTGCACAAGTTATTACAAATTTAGGGTTTTTCATAAAATCACTCCCTAGGGTGCAAATTGTGGAATTTTTTCAAGTTCTTTACATTTTCTGGAAAGCTCTCAAAAAAATAGTATTAGTATCTTCTCTGTGTTTTTTCCTGTTCATCCGAATTTGTATCAAAACCCTAAACCCTAAGGTTTGATATCATGGCGGGGCCTTCCACAAGAGCAAAAAAGAATCCGGTTACTCCGGGTAAAACCCCAGATAAAGATGGGATAGTGATTGAAGAGATGGAGTCAGAAGGGGTAAATACAGATTCCTCAGCACTAGGGTTTACCTCAGTTGATCATAAGGTGAGCCAACTTGAGTATGAGCTGCGAAATGTACAATCTGAGATGGCCTCTAAAGGAGACATAGCCCAAATCAATCATCGGTTGGATGATATCATGCAACATGTAAAGGGTAAATAGTATGGCCCAAATCCAGCCCATATCAACCAAGGAGGATCTTCAGTTCAAAATCATGGACAAAATAACCATGTTGGATCACTTTTCCAGCCCAATCAGAATCCAACTTATTCACAACCACGGAACATGATGCCGAAAGTGGATATGCACAAATTTGATGGTAAGGATCCCCTGAATTGGATAAATCAAATGGAGCAAACTTCTTTGAGTTACATCAAACACCATCAGGAAAAAAGGTGACATTGGCATCCCTGTATCTTGAACCAGACCAATTCGTTTGGTATCGATGGTTATGTGCTCAGAGGCAGAAGAATGGTCTCGGTGTCACTTGGACAGTTTTTACCGAGGAGTTGCAATTGCACTATAGTTCCAGTGTTTCAGAGAACTACTTTAGTCAATTAGCAAAGTTACGACAAATAGGATCAGTCAAATATTATGTGCATCAATTCCAGAACCTATCCTTAAGGGTGGAGAATATTCCAGAAGAGAATCTGAATGACCTGTTTCTTGGGGGTCTTAAGGACCACATCGAGCATGAGGTACGTATGTTTAATCCACTCAAGCTTTCTGATTCTATTATCATGGCACGTCGAGCAGAGGAAAAAGTTCTTTGTAGTAGGAGGCCACCTTTCATTAACACCAGAGACCATAGTATCTCTTCCCCTTCATTTTCTAGGCCAATTAGACTGACTCCTCAACAAATGGAAGAAAAGAGAGCAAAAGGATTATGTTTTAACTGTGATAGAAAATATGGACTAGGACACAAATGTGCTGAGAAGAAGTTGTTCTATATTGACGGAGGTAATGAGGATGATGAGGATGCTGAAATTATAGGAGAGGCTGAGGAACCAGTAGAAGATGAAGTAGAGGATCACCAACCTACAATTTCTTGCCATGCATTGTCAGGTATTAGTACTCCTCAAACACTCAAGGTTATTGGCTATCTCAAAAAATAGAAGGTGACGGTGTTGATTGACTCGGGGAGTACTCATAACTTCATAAATAGTAAGTTAGTTGCCCGCCTCAATTGTTTTATTTACCCAGCTCCAGAAATGCAAGTTATGATTGTGGATGGTGGGATAGTCAAGTGCACAGGAAAGTGCCATAGTATCAAGCTTTCCATGGGAGACTACATGTTAGACTCACCTATGTTTGTTATTTCTATGGGAGGGGCAGATATTGTTTTGGGTGTCCAATGGCTCACAACCTTAGGTACTATAGAGATGAATTTCCAAGAATTGTTCATGCGATTTCATTCAGATGGAAGGAAAATACAATTGAATGGGATGGTAGCTAAGTCTCCACAGATTATTAGCTCTCATCAGATGCAGAAGGTTCTCAGAAAAGGAGTAGATGGATTTATAGCAAAGTTATTTTCCATAGAAGTACAAAATACAGAGTCTTCAATGCCACCCGATCTTCAGAAGATTGTTGATGCTCACTCATCTATTTTTGATGCAATTCCAAAGGGACTACCACCAGTTAGGGATCATGATCATGCCATTCAGTTGATTCCAGGGAGCCAAACACCTAACATCAGACCATACAGATACCCATATTCCCAGAAAAGTGAGATCGAGAAAATGGTTCAGGAAATGTTGAAGGCAGGTATCATCAGGCCTAGCCAGAGTGCATATTCTTCACCAGTGGTCATGGTATGTAAGAAGGATGAAACATGGAGGATGTGTCCAGATTACCGAGAACTCAACAAGTACACCATCAAAGATAAGTTTCCTATTCCAGTAATTGATGATTTACTTGATGAATTGCATGGTGCTATTTATTTCACAAAATTAGATCTTCGTTCGGGGTACCATCAAATTAGAATAAAAGAGGAAGATGTTCATAAAATGGCTTTCAGGACTCATGAGGGCCATTATGAGTTTTTGGTAATGCCTTTTGGTCTTACAAATGCACCTTCAACCTTTCAAAGCTTGATGAACACTGTTTTTAGGCCATTTTAAAGGAAATTTGTATTAGTTTTCTTTGATGACATATTGATTTACAGTAAGACATGGGAAGAACACTTACAACATGTAAATAAAGTGTTGGAAGTTTTGGAGAAACATACTCTCTATGCAAATCCATCCAAATGTTCTTTTGGTGTACAAGAGGTAGAGTACTTGGGTCACATTGTATCCCATGAAGGTGTCAAAGTTGATCCTCAGAAGATCAAAGCTATGGTGGAATGGCCAAGGCCCAAAACTCTCAAAAATATTCGTGGGTTCCTAGGACTAACAGGGTACTACAGAAGATTTTGTGCGGGGATATGGTAGAATAGCAACCCCACTCACTACATTGCTAAAGAAGGATGCCTTCCATTGGACAGACGTAGCCACTAAATCCTTTGAGCAGCTGAAGGAAGCCTTGTGCAGCACCCCAGTTTTGGCTACTCCCAACTTCTCAAAAACCTTCATTGTTGAATGTGACGCTTCAGGATCAGGATTGGGAGCAGTTCTAATGCAAGAAGGAAGACCAATTGCATTTGAGAGTCGCCAATTCAAAGGAAAATATCTGCTCAAACCTGTCTATGAGAAAGAAATGATGGCTATTCTTCATGCGGTCAAGCAATGGAGGCCCTATCTCATGGGTAGACACTTCAAGGTAAAAATTGATCATGATAGTCTCAAATACTTTTTGGAGCAAAGGTTATCATCTGAGGAACAAAAAAGTGGGTAACAAAAATGTTGGGTTATGATTTTGAAATCATATACAAAAAGGGTAAAGAAAATGTAGTAGTTGATGCGTTGTCTAGAAGGGATACATCCGCAGATGCCTTACTATGTGGAATGTCCATGTTGATGGCCGATTGGGTGGATGAAGCAAGATTGGAATGGGATCAAGACAAGGATACACAATCTCTAATATAGAATATCAAGCAAGGATCTATGACATCTAACAAATTTGAGTGGAAAGGTAATGCCCTATGGTACAAGGATAGGTTATACTTGAGTAAAGATTCTAAGTTGAAGCATAAGATTCTTGCAGAGCTACATGCCTCACCTGTTGGAGGACACTCCCTTTGCTTGCATTAGATCCTCCAAAGCTAATAGACTGTTGTCACAAAATATAAGGAGAAGAAAGTGCGATTTGTAGTTCCCCTACTCTCAGGGGTCCTTCGGTTCTCCTAGTCCTTATGTTCCTTCGGATGGTTTTGGTTTTAATTGTTGGTCATTTTTTGTTGTTACTTTTCCTAGGCTTTGGGGCTGCTCTCATATCACCGCATTTTTTTGTTGATAGAATCCTTGTATCATGTTTCTTTTATTTTATTAAGATCCTTTCATCAAAAAAAAACAATTAGTAACTTTCTTCGGACCCATTGACTTCCCCAAGTCTCATAGAATTTCTTATCAAACTCTCAATCACTTCTACAAAGAAGCTTTATTTCAAAGTTTAAAAATAATATTCCTTCTCTCACATTAATGATTTTCATAGGGATAAAGTTTTGATGTCGAATAGAGCTACGCGTTTACCAGCAAGCAAGAGTACTGAAAAAACTCACTGAGCTTTGATGTGAGGTAGGAGACGAATTGAATGATTCTTGTAATATCAAACGTTAGGTGTAATCAACCTCCAAGGGATCAACACAAAGTTTGTCAGAATTGAGAGAGAATGCACAATTCTTTGACAGATGTCCATTTGCGGGCCAATCTGAAAAGAATACAAGACTTTCCTCCAAAGTAAATCTGCAATTTCCAAATTCCAATGTAGGACTGTAATTTTTTTTTATTTTTCAAACCCTCATGCAATATTTATTAGGGCCTTGAGTATAATTTCATATTTATGCCTAGACCTGTAGAAAATAACATAAATATATATATATTACTTTTCACTTTTAAAAATAGACGAACCAAAACAGATTAATTATGTACAACAATGAAAAAATGGAAGAATATTGGCAGATATCACTAACAGATGTACCGATAACGGTTCTGCTTGCAACGTTGGTAAAACAAAAACTACACATGGATAGTACATAAACAAAAGGGTAGCGAGTTTGCTGCGAGGTCCGTGGTATCCACTTGTATGTTCCCTAAGTCTACTTGACTAACTAAAACATGGATGAAGTGAAAACCAAGAGGCCTCTTCGAGAACCTGGTAGATATCAAATGTGAGTTTTAACCCATATCCAAAAGAGCATAAGCTCAATGAAACCAATTAAACGTATATTAAATATATCATAGTACAATTGTATAGGCCATATATTTCATATAGAATAGGACGGTCTACTCTAACTCCTAATACCACTCCCACTAATCTAGGATGGTAGTTCTAAAAACCTAGATTCTCTCCTCCATATTATTGCTCTTCAATACCTCTATGTGACTTGTTGTGTAACTCACTCAACATATATTATATTATCTCACACATATACCTACATTACTAAATTGACTAATAACACACCTAATCTAATGACACAGTCACAAATGTAAGCACTATATAAATATATTCGTAACAAATATCGTCTTATTTGAGGGCATGCATGCAATATATTTATTTAAAAAACACTAAAATATATATTAGATTATACAACTATAGTACAAATCACAAGAACTTGTATCATTGGGCCTCATGAGTATCAACTGATTTGTAAGTATCCTTAAAAAAGTGCCTCCTCTAGTTTTAAATATCCCTACCTTGATAATTTAGATCTGGTAGTAATAGGAGCACCTAGTTTTAATACACAATTCCATCAATTATTTCGTATTAGTAATTATGAAGTAAGGATAACTTAATATAATCATAAATATTAGTACAAAATTATTGCGTAGTTGAAGCACAAAGTCACAATTTATGCAACCCCTTAAATGATTTCTCGCCATAGGAAATAAATAAATAATTCTCTTAATGTATGGTTGTTACAAGATGAAATCCCATGATATTTCAAACCATTATTGAAAGTGTTTCCTCTTGTATAGTTAATACCCATTGCCAATAAAAAAGACGAAAAACTTACACCTACGGGACTAATAGTGTAAGAAGGAAATCCCCTGAAAATGAGTATGGAGGAAAAGCATGTCATGCGGAACAATGTATATTTCCTATACTGCACTGCATTAACATATCTGGAAGGTTATCAAGAAGAATACACAAAACAAAGAAAATTCAATTGGTTTTCCTATTTTTAGATAATAAATTACAAGTTGATTTGATTTAGCAATATCTTACAAGTGCACACTAAGAAAGGATAATAGGAAATAAGTTTGAAAGAGTAATAAATCACTCAAAACTGTTGGAAATGTTTTTACACATCGAAAAAACCCACCAAGAAGGGAAAACTAAAACATATAGTTACTTTGATCAAGAACCAAGGATTTCTGTAAATCCTAATTTGGGAAGTCATGAAAATTAGTTTTAGCAATTTTCTACAATTTTTAGTATTTTGTGTTTTTAGGGGTCCTTCGGAGTAGTATTATGTGCTGCAGACTATACAAATAATCTAGGTTGAGGTGCAAACCAATGGAAAAAACACACTAACAATTGGGGATAATGTGTGTATAACATCAATTCACAAATGAAAGAGTTGTAAAAACCTAACTATTTATTTGTAATCCAATGTGGTACAAACTGAGCAAACTCCATAAGAGAGATGTATGCACATAGATCATTCTCTATATTCAACCAAGCTACTTTTAAGCTAGGTATATATGGAGAATATGAAAAACTGGCCTAAAAATAAAATCGAAAGGGTTTTAGAGGGGAATCTAAAGGTCATCCTACATGGAGACCATTGTATCTACCTAGGGAGTATTCCCCCCCCCCAAAAGGTTAAAAGTCAAAAAATCTAAATCTATCCTATTATTATTATTTATTTAGTACTATTTGTAGGGGTCATATCTCTTATCCTGTTGACCCAATTTCTGAATCGCAGGATCTTTTGGAAAGATGACAAATGAACTTGAAAAAATCTCTGTGATGATAATAATTTGGCTATTGCCATATAATTTGAAGCCCAAAAATGCTCCAAAGGACCCCCAAAATGCAAAATACTAAAAGTTGTTGAAAACCACTAAAAATAGATTCTCAAGACTTCTAAAACTAGATTTCCAAATCTTGTTCTAGATAATTCATCTCTCCTTAAGAAGCAATGGGGCTCCATTGCTTTTATATTTTTGGTCAGGTGTGAGAATCTTTCTCTATCAGAATCTTATTTAACTATTTCCCTTGGTGTGCCATATTCCCTACCTTCACTATACGGTAGAGTGTCATTTGATGCTTTATTTCCTTGACCACTTTGTCAATGATTTGATCAAAGTCCACTAGTGTCACATAGTTTGGGTTCAACTCTATACTCAGCAACTGTTCGCAATGTATAATGTACCCAAGAGTGGAGGAAAGTATGAGTAGAGTAGCTCAACATTGAAAATGGGATGCAACCTTCTCTAAGGAAGAGTGGAAGATTGATCTCAAATACATTTTCACCAATTTTTAGTTATTGTGTATGGCCCATATCACAGAGTTCTAAGTTTCTTGTATGTACCTTAGAGTCACTCTTTCTGGAGAAGTAGCTAGACCTTCCCATCTCCCACTTGGAATTGACGAGGAACCCATGGGCATTATATGCATCTAAAATGTTGACACGGTTAATTACGATTAACCTATCCCACAAATATCCCAGCATCACCAATATAATAAATTAATTGCAAGATTAAATATTATTATTTAATCCATTTTATCATATTTACCCTTAATCATTATTTATCCTAACATTCATCATTAATCTTTTTTTACTCATACAATATCCCATTTCATAATGTAATCTTTTTAATCTATTATTATATCATATTATCATCTATAATTCTTCATTAATATTTTCTAGGAATTTAATATTCCTACGTCTACCTACCCACCCTACCCTACACATCCATATACCTAGCATTTCCATGTAACCTCACCCCTAATCATCTTTATTAACCTAATCTAATTCTAATCCTAATCACATCCTCCACCTCTAAATCTAGAGGCTTCTATTTCTAGAAGCCTCTCTAAATTTCCTTCTTTCATATTTAAAAATTCAAATATATCTCCCTCCCTCCATTGAATTTTTAATTCAATGGAGACTTCTCTAAAATTCTAGAATCCTCCAACTATAGAATCCTCCTTCCTCACATGAATCTCCACACTTGATCTCAATCCAACATGGCTTCATCTTAGCCATTGAATCCTCCACCCACAAACTATAAATTGAGATCTCCTCCTCCATGAGAGTTAGCTTGGAATAACATGGAAATCCATATCAAACCTTTTATGTTCTGTTCATCAAATCCATCCACTCTATCAAATCCATCTACAGTCTATCATCACACAATCAATCCATCTTCAAAAATCAAGTGATCATCTAATGTAAGCAGAGAGGAAGGTGTTGCTCAAGTGTCTCCAAAATTTGAAGCAAGAACATCCAATCAATCAAAACTTCCATCCAAGAGAAAATCCAACACATTAAAGGAGGAGTTGTCTAATCTTGTAGGTAAGTGCAGGTATAAGTCTCTCCTCTCTTTCCATCCACTGTGTAGACACAAAATCACGCACTTTGGGTAATTATCTAGTCTCAATCACATACTATTATTTGCATGGTTCCTAAGCATGAAAAGTAATAATTAACCTGTCTTTGGCCATATTTTGTTGAATTTTATTGCTACTTTCGGTCTTGCACATTTATTAGCCCGATATGTCTTTTCATACTTCAATTTTACCTTTTTTGGACTAGAGCACCCAACCAGACACCAGCGTCATGTGCCCTCATCACCTTTGGGCACCCATGTCCTCCTTACACTTTAATCTCACTTTTTTGGGTCCTATTTAGCCATTTGAGCATCTTATCTTTTTGGTAGTCCGCATTTTTGGGGTTAATTGCAAAATTCAAGAGAAAGAATCATATAAATATAAATTTTTGTGATCATAATAAGGGACCAAGCACTAAGCACTTGTTATCACCACCTAAGGTTTCATCCATCAAAGGAATTTATAGCTCCATTTGCATCCATCTAGCTCCATCACAAGGCACACAAGGTTGGTTCATCTGCAATCACACTTCATAGGAGGGGAGTCTATTGTTTCCCATGCACACATTATTTACATTATATATCTAGTTACTCGTTCATTATTCACAAAGTATGACTAGCAACAAGAACAACCTAGGGCACAATTCCGCACACATATACACACCTAGAACTACATTGGGTTTGAGATGTAGTGCAATGTTCAGTGATAACTCCATCAATTTTTTAGCTGTGGACAGTCTAAGCCCTTATATGGATCTTTATTTTTTAGGGTTCAGATGTTTTGCTTGGGGGTTTTCCATGTGATTCATTTATTACATGTTTACGACAACATCAACGGGCCAAGTGCAACATACACACGACAAACAGTGAAGGCTTCACATCAACTGATAACTTTGTGAAATTGGCTTTCAAACTTCCCGCACAAACCAAGGGGCCCATATTGTAGATTAGGGCACCCTAGGTGACCAAATCCCTTTTCCAGGCACCCTAGTTCAGCCAAATCACTTGGATTTGTATTTTCTCAAGATCATGTGTGACGGTCTCCCATTCTTGTTTAGTCGGTATTCACTGTGACACAGTCCAACGAAATCTTTTAATCAGCTAAAGCTCTTCCAACCCTCTTTACACATTAGGGTTTATACATTTCATTGCTTAGTTTGTTTGGGTGTATTTTCTACATTTTATTGGCATTTATTTATTGCTCCAATAACATCTAGATTACACTAGAATATTCACATTTTAGTTAATCACATAAATCTCTATCTGAGGTTTTGGTTGAGAAGATTAGATTGGGGAAGCAATTTAAGTACATTGACTTTGACCACCTCAATAACTTTGACCTAGAGCAAGAGGACCTCCTTTATGTCACTACTAATCTAGCCGCCAATCCCAAACCCACACAACCACCCCAAAACCCAACCCCCAAATCCCCTATCAATCATCATGACCCACACCTTCCTCCCATCAAAACTCATACACCACCATCAAAAATATAAACTCCTAAATCTAATCATCATCAAACCTATAATAAATTTCCATTCACATACCCACAACAATCCCAATCACTTACCCCAAAATCATTATCTCCCACATCCCATCTTATTCCTCCATCCTCGTCATCTTCATCATCCCAATCCAATTCTACGGACTTTCTCCTAGATTATCCCACAATCCCTACTCCACCATAAAATTTAGCCCCTAAGCCTATTTCATCCCCTCCATCACCTACGCCCAATCCTATCCAAACTATATCATCAATTGTGACTCCTGAGTCACCCTCATCCCCTTCTACCCTCAATCCTAAACCATCCAATGTGGCTCCTATGCCACCCTCATCATCTTCATCCACATATGATCTTAATCCACCCCTGCTACACCCTTAACCTATTACTTGTATTAGGATATGAGTATCTGAATTGTGGCTTACCATATCATTTTATTATATCATTTATACTTTCTCATGCTTAATAGGTCGGCCTTGTTGATGGCAATAGCATATGAATATTATATATAGGGGATTGTAGGTAGTATTTCATTATCATTTGAGCATTTGAGTCTTATTATATGGTTTGGAGGTTGCCCTATCGAAGTGGCGAAGCTATTCTAATTTCATATTGAGATCATTATTCTTAAATATTGTGTTATTTGGTGTTCTATTATTGCTCATAATCTGAATTATACAAGAAATTTCATTACAAGTGGTATTAAAGCTGTGATCTAGGCCAAAATTAGGGCAAAAACCCTAATTTTTTGTTTCCGCCATATATTGCGAACAGGATCGAATTGGTGGAAGATATTTTTACCAGAGTTGAAAAACATTTCAAGTAAGGTTCCCTAAACATTTCATACTTTTTTAATTTATTTTGCAAAAGTTATTACAGATTTAGGGTTTTTCATGAAATCACTCCCTAGGTTGCAAATTGTGGAATATTTTCAAGTTCTTTACATTTTCGGAAATCTCTCAAAAAAATAGTATCAGTATCTTCTCTGTGTTTTTTCTTATTCGGCCCGAATTTGTATCTAAACCCTAAACCCTAAGGTTTGACATCATGATGGGGCCTTCCACAAGAGCAAAAAAGAATCCGGTTACTCCGGGTAAAACCCCAGATAAATATGGGGTAGTGATTGAAGAGATGGAGTCATAACGGGTAAATACATATTCCTCAGCACTAGGGTTTACCTCGGTTGATCATAAGGTGAGCCAACTTGAGTATGAGCTGTGAAATGTACAATCTGAGATGGCCTCTAATGGAGACATAGACCAAATCAATCATCAGTTGGATGATATCATGCAACATGTAAAGGGTAAACAATATGGCCCAAATACATCCCATATCAACCAAGAAGGATCTTTAGTTCAAAATCATGGATAAAATAACCATGTTGGATCACTTTTCCAACCCAATCAGAATCCAACTTATTCGCAACCATAGAACATGATGCCAAAAGTGGATATGTGCAAATTTGATGGTAAGGATCCCCTAAATTGGATAAATCAAATGGATAAATTCTTTGAGTTACATCAAACACTATCAGGACAAAAGGTGACAATGGCATCCCTATATCTTGAACCTGACCAATTCATTTGGTATTGATGGTTATGTGCTCAGAGGCAGAAGAATGGTTTCGGTGTCACTTGGACAATTTTTACTGAGGAGTTGCAATTGCACTATAGTTCTAGTGTTTCAGAGAACTAATTTAGTCAATTAGAAAATTTACAGAAAATAGGATCAGTCAAATATTATGTGCATCAATTCCAGAACCTATCCTTAAGGGTGGAGAATATTCCAGAAGAGAATCTGAATGACCTATTTCTTGGGGGTCTTAAGGACCACATCGAGCATGAGGTACGTATGTTTAATCCACTCAAGCTTTTTGATTCTATTATCATGGTATGTCATGTAGAGGAAAAATTTTCTTTGTAGTAGGAGGCCACCTTTCATTAACACCAGAGACCGTAATATCTCTTCCCCTTCATTTGCTAGGCCAATTAGACTGACTCCTCAACAAATGGAAGAAAAGAGAGAAAAAGGATTATGTTTTAACCATGATAGCAAAATATGGACCGGGATATAAATGTGCTGAGAAGAAGTTGTTCTATATTGACGGAGGTAATGAGGATGATGAGGAAGTTGAAATTATAGGAGAGGTTGAGGAACCGGTAGAAGATGAAGTAGAGGGTCACCAACCTACAATTTCTTGCCATGCATTGTCAGGTATTAGTACTCCTCAAACACTCAAGGTTATTAGCTATCTCAAAAAATGAAAGGTGATGGTGTTGATTGACTCGGGGAGTACTCATAACTTCATAAATAGTAAGTTAACTGCCCACCTCAATTGTTTTATTTACCCAGCTCTAGAAATGCAAGTTATGATTGTGGATGGTGGGACAGTCAACTGCACAGGAAAGTGCCATAGTATCAAGCTTTCCATGGGAGACTACATGTTAGACATCACCTATGTTTTCTATTTCTATGGGAGGCACAGATATTGTTTTGGGTGTCTAATGGCTCACAACCTTAGGTACTATAGAGATGAATTTCCAAGAATTGTTCATGCGATTTCATTCAGATGGAAGGAAAATACAATTAAATGGGATGGTAGCTAAGTCTCCACAAATTATTAGCTCTCATCAAATGTAAAAGGTTCTCATAAAAGGAGTAGATGGATTTATAGCAAATTTATTTTCCATAGAAGTACAAAATACAGAGTCTTCAATGCCACCCGATCGTCAGAAGATTGTTTATGCTCACTCATTTGTTTTTGATGCAATTCCAAAGGGACTACCACCAGTTAGGGATCATGATCATGCCATTCAGTTGATTCCAGGGAGCCAAACACCTAACATCAGACCATACAGATACCCATATTCCCAGAAAAGTGAGATCGAGAAAATGGTTGAGGAAATGTTGAAGGCAGGTATCATCAGGCATAGCCAGAGTACATATTCTTCACTAGTGGTCATGGTATGTAAGAAGGATGAAACATGGAGGATGTGTCCAGATTACCAAGAACTCAACAAGTACACCATCAAAGATAAGTTTCATATTCTAGTAATTGATGATTTACTTGATGAATTGCATGGTGCTGTTTATTTCACAAAATTAGATCTTCGTTCGGGGTACCATCAAATTAGAATAAAAGAGGAAGATGTTCATAAAACAAATTTCAGGACTCATGAGGGCCATTATGAGTTTTTGGTAATGCCTTTTGGTCTTACAAATGTGCCCTCAACCTTTCAAAGCTTGATGAACACTATTTTTAGGCCATTTTTAAGGAAATTTGTATTAGTTTTCTTTGATGACATATTGATTTACAGTAAGACATGGGAAGAACACTTACAACATGTAAATAAAGTGTTGGAAGTTTTGGAGAAACATACTCTGTATGCAAAGCCATCCAAATGTTCTTTTGGTGTACAAGAGGTAGAGTACTTGGGTCATATTATATCCCATGAAGGCTTCAAAGTTGATCCTCAGAAGATCAAAGCTATGGTGGAATGGCCAAGGCCCAAAAATCTCAAAAATCTTCATGGGTTCCTAGGACTAACAGGGTACTACAGAAGATTTGTGCGGGGATATGGTAGAATAACAACCCCACTCACTGCATTGCTAAAGAAGGATGCCTTCCATTGGACAAACGTAGCCACTAAATCCTTTGAGCAATTAAAGGAAGCCATGTACAGCACCCCAGTTTTGGCTACTCCCAACTTCTCAAAAACCTTCATTGTTGAATGTGACACTTCAGGATCAGGATTGGGAGTAGTTCTAATGCAGGAAGGAAGACCAATTACATTTGAGAGTCACCAATTCAAAGGAAAAGATCTGCTCAAACCTGTCTATGAGAAAGAAATGATGGCTATTCTTCATGCGGTCAAGCAATGGAGGCCCTATCTCATGGGTAGACACTTCAAGGTAAAAACTGATCATGATAGTCTCAAATACTTTTTGGAGCAAAGGTTATCATCTGAGGAACAACAAAAGTGGGTAACAAAAATTTTGGGTTATGATTTTGAAATCATATACAAAAATGGTAAAGAAAATGTAGTAGCTGATGCGTTGTCCAGAAGGGATACATCCGCAGATGCCTTACTATGTGGAATGTCCATGTTGACGGCCGATTGGGTGGATAAAGCAAGATTGGAATGGGATCAAGACAAGGATACACAATCTCTAATACAAAATATCAAGCAAGGATCTATGACATCTAACAAATTTGAGTGGAAAGGTAATGCCCTATGGTACAAGGACAAGTTATACTTGAGTAAAGATTCTGAGTTGAAGCATAAGATTCTTGCAGAGCTACATGCCTCACCTGTTGGAGGACACTATGGGTTTTTGAAGACATATCATAGAATAAAAAGAGAATTATTTTGGGAAGGACTCAAGGGGGATGTACAAAAGTTTGTATCAGAGTGTTTAGTGTGCCAACAGAACAAAGGGGAAACAATTAAGACACCAGGTTTGTTGCAACCCTTACCAATTCCTAGCCAGAGATGGGAGGAGGTCTCCATGGATTTCATCACCGGATTGCCTTGTTCAGAGGGTAAGAATGTTATTTTTGTGATTGTGGATAGGCTCACAAAATATGCCCATTTTTGTGCCCTATCACATCCATTTACAGCCAGTACAGTCGCAGCTATTTTTTTGGAGACAATTCAAAGGCTACATGGAACCCCAAAGATAATTGTAAGTGATCGTGATCCTATTTTCACAAGTAATTTTTGGATGGAATTATTTTCATGTTTGGGTACTCAGCTAGCTCACAGTTCATCTTATCATCCTCAAACTGATGGGCAAACAGAAGTGGTCAACAAATACTTAGAGGGGTATCTACGTTGTTTTGTATCAGATAAGTAGGAAAGGTGGATTAAATGGCTACCACTGGCAGAATGGTGGTATAACACATCTTTTCATACCTCTTCTCAAATGACCCCATTTTTAGCATTATATGGTTACCATCCACCTTCTATCACTTCCTCCTTGAGGGTGCAAACTAAGGTCAGAGATGTTGAGGAACACATTCAACATCAACAACAGGTTTTGGCTAGTTTGAAGGAGAATTTAGCATTAGCACAAAACATGATGAAACAACAAGCAGATCAACACCGTAGTGAAAGACATTTTGAAATTGGTGACTGGGTTTTTGTACATCTCCAGCCTTACAAACAGATGTCCCTAAAGCAACAGAAAAAGGAAAACAAACTTGCTCCTAAATATTATGGCCCTTATCAGGTTCTACAGAAAATTGGTAGTGTTGCTTATAAACTAGAGTTGCCTCCATCTTCACACATACACCCAATATTCCATGTTTCATGCCTGAAGAAGGTTATTGGATAGAAATTTGAAGCCCAGAACAGAGTTACCAGAACTTGATGAGGAAGGAAGAATCATTTTGGAGCCAGAGAAGATTCTGCAAACATGTACTAAGAGGCTGAGAACCAGAGACATTAAGGAATATCTGATCAAGTGGAAGAATCTGAGCATAGAAGATGCCACCTGGGAGGATGAAGGTTTTCTGCAGCAACATCCAGGATTATTCAACGTTGAGGACAATGTTGGTTTGAAGGGGAAGGGCATGCTACGCCCTTAACCTATTGCTTGTATTAGGATATGAGTAGCTGACTTGTGGCTTACCATATCATTTTATTATATCATTTATACTTTCTCATGCTTAATAGGTCGGCCTTGGTGATGGCCATAGCATATGAATAGTATATATAGGGGATTATAGGTAGTATTTCATTATCATTTGAGCATTTGAGTCTTATTATATGGTTTGGAGGTTGCCCCCTCGAAGTGGCGAAGCTATTCTAATTGCATATTGAGATCATTATTCTGAAATATTGTGTTATTTGGTGTTCTATTGTTGCTAATTAATCTGAATTATACACTGAGTAACTTTTCAGATACACATACCCTAATCCACCTCAGTCTCTAAGCCTATTTCAACACCTCCATCATCTCTTGTCAAAAACTATCTCCAACTCCTAAGTCACCCTCCCCCTTCTCATAATCCTAAACCATCTAATATGGATCCTAACATCCTATTTATCCACACCTAATCCTATCTTACCCACTTCTCTAAACCCCTATCTTTTCAAATCCACCATCCCCCAATCCTAAAACATCTAACGTGACTCCTAAGTCACCAACTCCCAAACCTAAAAAATCCAATCTCAATCCTCTCCCCACCCCATCTCCTACCCAATCTAATGAGGCTCCTATGTCACCTTCATCTACTTCATCCCCTAAATTAACCAAATCTAATGTGGTTCCTACACCACACCCATCTTCTAAATCCCATCCATCCCCAACATCACCCAAATCTAATGTGACCCCCATATCACACCCATCCCCTTCATCTAAATCTACACCATCTCCTTCATCTACGTCTACTAATCCTAAACCAAAATCATTCTACCTCAAAAACACATACTCAAACCAAATCCAAAATCAACTAAATCTACTTGGACCTCCAAGCCCAAACCATCCACTTCGCCCCCAGGCCTAATCCATCCCCTTCATCTTCTAAGCCACAACAATCCAATCCAACTCCTAAATCCAAATCAACCAAACCATCTCATAATCCACCCAATCCCACACCTTTACTTCCTACTCCTACAAAACCATTTAACCCAAACCACTTCACTCCTTTAGGAGAATCCTTGACCACCATCTTCCATCGTCTAAAAACCTTCAACATGATCATCCATCCCCCAATCAAATCACACAATCAAAACCTTCCCAAACCATCTTGGTATGGAACATTATTATTGTGACTTTCCATCGCACCCATGGACATTCAACCAATCGTTGCATGCAATTTAGGTCTTATGTCCAAAACCTCATTAACCAAGGAATTCTTATCCTTGTACCTCTCTATCCACCACCTTTCCATCCCAATCTTATCCCTAACCATCTTCCACCATCCAAATCCCACTCGACATCCAAACATCGTCATCCATCCAAATCTCATCATACATCCAAACATCCCTCACCGAACAAAAACCAAAACAATCTCACCTCCCATCCTTTGTTAAGTCCGACCTCTTAGCGGATGAAAAAACTACAACCCCCAGTCTCATGATGACCACATGGAATCATTTCCCCATCCAATTCATATCCTATAGCCAAAAATATGTTTCACTAATATGAAACATCGAGGAAAAGGCTTAGGCATCCATGAACAAGGCATTTGCAAACCCATCTCCCTTCATCAAAATCTAGGTCATTTAGGCTTAGGATATAAACCTAACACTAATAACTCCCCTCCCACTACTCCATCAAAACCCATTTCTACCACTCCTCTTGTTGATCCTACCATCCCAACCACTCAACCCAATCACAAATCATTTAATCCCCCTATAAATACCAAACACCTAAAAATGGATTGAGCACATAATTCATTGCCTGCGCATGGATGTTCTTTCCTTCCCACCCATCCTCCTTCCATCCAACATCCAAATCCCTTTGCATCTAATCCATTCATTAGCATCACATCCATTAATATCCTCATCACCCCATTCATTTGAACACTTGATCAACTTCTCACACATGTTGTAAGAAAATAGTACCTACTACAACCGTGTGACCTTTGGTCTATCATTACCTCCAACATTCAAGCACCAATTGTCCTCCTAGAGATCCACACACTTTAACAAACTTAATCAACTTGTGGTGAAGATTTAGGCATATCTTTTGACACTCTAGCTAATGTCATATCCACACTCATTTCCATCCCCCCATCAAGCCACTAGTGATTCTTAACCCCTTGAGATTTCTCAAGAGAGTGGAACCGATTTATGCAAAAAAAAATCCAAATATCAAAAAGAAAAAAAATCATATCAAAATAAAAATAAAAAATCCACCTCAAGACTCTCTCTAGGGGTGTTTCCAACAACTCTACTAGGGCTATGGATGTCTAGCTAGCAATAGAGAAATGTTGTGACAAGAATCATATGCATCTCCATGGGGCTATGGATGCCTAGCTGACAGCAGAGTCAATGCACAACTTATCCTTCCATTCACCCTTCCATCAACCTATTTGACTTAATCACTCCCTATACATTGGCTAGTTTTTCTTCACATACTACCCATTAAGTCTTCACTTCAAGTGGTAATTAACCATCACAATCACACACACTTTGATCTCGTAGAGACATAGGGCTCACATGTTGCCAATATTGTTTAGACCTTGGTCACACTTCTATTTTAGTCCAACTCTTACCTTACAACATGTGTCATTAGGCTCATATTTTGTTCATCACTGATGTTATTTTCCATTCCATCCATCACATCCACATCATTTTCCCCTTGGATCGAACATCCATGGGCAAGACGATGATCCTTTCCTTTTCATCCAATCCTCCTCATGTCCCTTTTCAACTGGCATCATCATGACTGGGGGAAGACTTACTATCATCTGTTGGGGGCATCATCCATTTTAGATACCCCTCACTTCCCATCCTACCCTACACCTAGGGGAAATACCCATATCCATTCACACTCCCCCCACTGGGGGCACACCACGTCTTATCCATTGGAGCTTCCTTTACTTGGCATCATATCTGTATCATCGTTCCATATCCCCACATCTCAAATATCCTATCCACATCCCTCAATCTCTGCCCCTACATCTCTATTCTATCAACCACTTCCTTGGGATCTCCCATCACAATCTTAATCCTTGACAACCTAAACCAATTTATCCTATCCAAAATCCAATTTCCCTCCATATGTATCCTTCCCTTTCATCCTACCCCACTGTAATCCAACATCCAAAAAATTCGATATCCCACATTACAAGCCATCATACCCATAATCTAACCAATCAACAATCCCAAAAATCCAAAATCCAATCCAATCTGTTACGTAAAACATCTTGCTGTCTTTGGAACTTTGAAATTGTTTCCACTTTACATTTTCCATCCAATTTTACATCATACATCCACTTCAACTCCTAATCAAAACATCCATTCCTCTAAACATCCAAAATCAAAATCTCTTTCTTTATTCAAATAATCCATCCAAAATCTCGATCATCCAATGGATTACAATTCTTGTGTTCTCTTCTGTTTGCATTTAAATTTTGAGCCAATGATATGGATCGGCAAAAATTACAATGTGTTTTTCTATTAATTTTCCACTTGCACGTGAACCATTTATTGTGATGCATGCCACTTTTTTCTTTTTATTATGAAGTCTTTGATATGAGTGTTCTCATATTTTGAACTGCTAATGGATGAAATCGAAGGGAACTTTGGCAAATTTAGATCATCCTTTATCATCTATACTTTTGGTGCATTGCACATCCGTTAATCTAAATCAATGATGATAACATGGGAAATTTATGGTATCCCCCCTTATATCATCATATTTTAGTACTTATCATCCCACATCCAAATCATAACATAATCATAACTCAATGCCTAATCTAAATCACCACCAATTATCCTAAACGTAATTCACTATCAATCTGAATACCCAACAAAATTACAACATCTAACCACTTGATTGGGTCAATACAAATCTATATTCTTCCTTAGAACTCATCCATTTGCATACAAAAGCCATCCTTAAATTTCCCTCAATGTCTAGGCAATCTCATCTAACAATCCAACAATTTCATACTAACAAAATCCTCTAAATCTGAATCATTAAATAAATCCTTTTCTTCATATCCATCTTCATACCATCTCCATGACTCGGGATTCAACAATCCCATGCCATCTCTTAAATCTTAAAATACTTGGTTATGAACATGATTGTACGCCATTTTACTGGAAAAAAATAATACTTTTTCCTCTAATATCTAACATATTCAACAAAATCCATATCCAAAACCCCACATTTAGACTTTGCACCTCAACAATCTCAAATCTTCTCCAATCCCATATCTCATCTAATCCTAACCATGGTACAAATTCCCAAATCCTCATTTTCAACCAGCTAATCCAATTACCCATCAAGGTCATTCCTGCCTTTTCATAACCCAAATATCGAGTAAACAACTATAACAAAATCTCCTCCCACCTTTTTCTTTGCAATCCCCATTCATTTTAAAAAAATCCCATAATCCAAACATCTCAAAATCCAACATCCAACATCACTGGGGAAAAAATGTAAATCATCCAAAAATGTCCTGAACTAATTACTTCTAAAATCCAACAACCCAAAATCTAAAAATCCTAAACATCCAAAAATATCAACATCAACAATCAAATAATCTAAACATCCAACATCCAAAATCTAAAAATCAAAACATTCAAAAAATATAAAAATATCGCAAAATTATACCACAAAACACAAAAATGCAATGTGTGTGTCCACCTTTCTTGTTGTTTGCTTTCTTGTATGTATTTACATTTGAGGGCTGATGATATGAGGCCACTTTTGTTTCTTTTTCATTTCACAGATGATTGGCATGGTCCAATGATATGAGGACCATATTTTTATAATCTAATATGTCCAATGATATGAGGACATGGGAATTTGGAAATTCAATCATCATGGTCTTTATACCTTGGTGCATATTGCTTTATGCCACATCAATCACAATATGATAATGATGATAACAGTGTGGGAACTTTATGGTAGCACACCCCCTTATATCATCATATTTCCACCTTATCATCATCCACACTTAATCCTAATCATCATCCAAATAATATCTAATATAGTTTCCCCCATCCTCCTATTTGATCAATCAATCAATATCCACATCCAAATTTTATCATCTTGCATCCAACATCCAAAATCTTCACCCTTGGCTGGGGAATCTTTCATCAGTCAAACTCAATCCTTAATATTTCATCCAAACATCCTCAATCTTGGGCTAATCCTTTAAAATCCTCAAATGTCACATCATCAAATCCAACATCCTCCAATCTTCAAATCCTACCCCCATGATAGGGCATTCAAAAGTGGTTAACCTCTTCATATCCAGCATCCTCAAATCTAAAATCTTCAAATCCTACCCCCTTGAGTGGGGAATATCATAATCTAACATGTTGAAAATCCATAATCCTCTAATCCAACATCCTAAATCTTCACCCTTGTCATACATCATTGATTGAGTGGCATCCTCCACTACTCCAAAATCGAAAATAAATGGCATTAAAAATGATTTCCTCAAATATCTCTCCTACTCCTAGGAAGTGTCATACATAGGTCATCTAGGCTAAGTCCTAAAATCTTCTCATCAAAGTCTAATCCTCATCTTTTTATGACCTCTAGGTCCTATAAATCTATCTTCTTCCTCTGATCCTCAGTCCTCTAAGAATCCTCATAGATAGTCTAATCCTCTAATCCTCATCCTTCTAATGATGTTTCCTATCCTCTAAATCCTCTAATCCTCTAATCCTCATTCAGGTTAAATCCTCAAATATTCTCAATCCCGACCTCGATCCTCTCTCATCTACTAACTTAGGCCTCTCCTCTTTTCGAGTGGCTACCCAATCATCATTCCTTCCATTGCATAACCCCTCAAGGGGGCATCATATCACCATCAATAACATATTTTCTTGATTTTTCTTTAAAATCATTATTTACACAATAACACATTCAAAGAGGGGAAAAATGTAGACATCTAAAATGTCGACATGGACATTAATTACGATTAATCTGTCCCACAAATATCCCAACATCACTAACCATATAATAATTAATCACAAGATTAATTATTATTATTTAATCCATTTTATCATATTTCGTCCTTTATCTGAATATTTATCATTCATTTACCATCATTTATCCCTTTTTATTCATCCTTTATCCTTTCATCATTTATCCATTATTAACTTTTATTAATCACATTATTATATCATATTATCCTATTTTAATCCCTTCATTAACATTTTCTAGGAATTTAATATTCCTACATCTACCTACCCACCTACCCTACACATCCCTACACCTAGCCTTTCCATGTAACCTCACCCCTAATCATATTTATTAACCTAATCTAATTCTAATCCTAATCACATCCTCACACCTCTAAATCTAGAAGCCTCTCTAAATTTCCCTCTTTCATGATTTAAAAATTCAAATATATCTTCTCCCTCCATTGAATTTTTAATTCAATGAACTTCTCTCAAATTCTAGAATCCTCCAATTCTAGAATTCTCCGTTCCTCTCATTACACTCCTCTACCCTTGATCTCAAATCCAACAAGGTTTCACCTTATCCATTGAATCCTCCACCCATAAAGCTATAAATTAAGCTCTCCTCCTTAATGAGAGCCAAACATTGGAATAGCTTAGAAACCCATATCAAACCTCTGCTATTTTGTTCATCCAATCCATCCACTCTATCAAATCCATCTACAATTTATAAGCACACATTCAATCCATCTTCATCCTTCAAGTGATTATCCAATGCAATCAAAGGGGAGGTGTTGCCCAAGTGACTCCAAAATCTGAAGTGCAAGCACATCCAATCATTCAACACTTCCATCCAAGAGAAAATCCAACATATCAAAGGGAGTTGTGAAATCTTATAGGTAAGTGAAAGTATAAGTCATTTGATTCCCTTTCCATCCATAGCTCAATATGAGGTTTTTTTGGAGAAAATTAGATTAGGAGAAGCAAGTTTAGTTTGTTTTCTCATACATTTACAAACTAATATTTTCTTACATTACAAGCATTGTGGTGTTTTTTGTACTTCTAGTTGGTTTATTCTAGGATCTCATGAACTTGTCATTGAATGTGTTGAAATCATTCTACAAATTTGGTTTCCTTATCCACTTCTTTTTCCATATGGGAAGATTCTTCTTCCCACATGAAGGAAAATGCTACATCAATGAGAGCCAATGGCTATAATCTAACACATACTTGAAATGGGCTATGTCTCGTGGAGCTTTGAAGAGCTTAGTTGTAGTTATGTTGGACATACACAAGACTTTCATCCCATATGCATGGAGATTTGGAGTGATTTATCTAAAGAATATGCACAATCATATGGTTGACATCCTCTATTTTCCCATCAGTCTGAGGGTGGAATGCAGTGGAATTATTTAGTTTTGTGTCCATCATGGACCATAATTCCCCCACAAATGTAGAATCCTTCTCCGAAAAAATGATTTTTGGAAGGCCAAAATGAACCTAAACGTGTTCAAAGAATAGCTTTGTAGTCTCCTCTATTGATATTGTCTTCATTCATGGTGCCAACATTGCCTTTTTTGAGAACCTATCAATCATCATAAAAAGACATTCATGTTCATGAATATTGAATGGAATACTTGACATAAAATCCATTGAGACAGATTCCCATGTTGTTCTTGGAATTGACATAGGGGTATAAAACCCCTACTTTTGATTGGGTGGCTTGGCAATCACATAGGATTTGTAGGACCTGATGTATCTGATAACATCATGATGGAGTTTTGGCTAGTAGAAATACTTTTGCAAGACTGCCACTATTTTCTCTCTCCAAAGTGACCTACAACTCAACTGTAGTGAGCCTCCTAGATCAATTTGTGATTCTCCCATGCAAGAAAAAAGAGGTGTCCCAAGTGGCATAGAACCCCTTCCTTTAAGTGATACTTTGGAAAAAAAATCCATTCTTTAGCCTTTGATAGATGTTAGAAAACTTAGGTTCATGTTCCTACATTTGAGGCCACTCTAATGTCATATGCCCACATAAGTAAAGGATTTTTGTAAGAGAAGTGATTAGGGGCGAATCAAAGACTAGAAACTTGATTGGAACTTCCCTTTTTGTACAGGATGTTGAGATGGCATTATTGCAGATAGGTGCACCACCTCAGAGGACAATCATTCTTTAAAGTTCCTTAGGTCTACATGAATTGAAAATGCTTATGATTTTGGTGTATGATAGTTTATTTTTCAATAATTTATTGCTTCCACTATTTTTAGGCTTACACAATGACATATAACTCCTTGTCATATGTCAGGTACCTATGCACTGTGTTAGAGAAGGTCTCACTGTGTTATGCCATTGGATGCCCATGTTGGTTGAGGAATGCACCAAATATGTATTATGAAGTATTTGTCTCTATCTCAAATGACTATTGTACATCTGACAATACTAAAATTAGTGTTAAGTAGAGTCTCTTATTCATTTGTGAAAGTGCCTTATGTTGTGCATTTTTCCATATAAACTTTTCTTTCGCTCCTCCATGTGTCACCTAATTCAAAGGCCATGCAATGTGAGAAAAACAAAGTACAAACTTGTAATATAAGTTAGCTAGTCCTAAGAAACTTTGGAGTTCATGATAGTATTTGATGTTGACCAGTCTTAGATGATGTAGATCGTTTCTGGGTCCACATGTATACCATCATTGGCGATGAAGATCCCAAGTACTAGATACTCTCCATGTTAAGGGAACCCATATCTATGTTTTTGTAGAGTGTGTGCTGATGCATGGTATGAAGACCATGCTGGACATGTTGAACACACTCCTCCCATGTCTTACTAAAGATAAGAATGTCATCCAAGTATGAAACCAAAAATGAATCAATGAATGGTCACATGATATCGTCCATCATCCTCATGAATGTTGCAAGTGCATTTGTGAGCACAAAAGACATGACCAACTATTCAAATAAGCCCTCTTTGGATTCGAATGTAGTATTCCAAACATCTGTGGGGTCTATGAGAATTTGGTGGTACCCTGACTTGAAATCAATCTTCAAGAAGAACTTAGCTCCCCTAAGGTGGTCCAAGAGGTCATCAATCCATAGAAGAGGGTATAGGTTTTTTACTGTGATTTTTTTCAAGGCTCGATAGTCAATGCAAATACATTGTATTCCGTATTTATTTTTATCAAGAATAATTGGGTTCCCACAAGGTGATTTACTTGGTTGAATGTGCCCCTTATAAATCAGCTCTTCAATCTGGCACTTGATCTTTTTATTCTCAAGTACTGATCACTTTTACAGGGTCCCATTTTATAGTGGTGTTCCAAGGACCAAGTCAATTGTATGCTTCACCTAAAAATGCAAAGTTGCATTGATTGGTAGTATGAATACACTTGCATATTTAGAAATCATATTATCCATATGCTTCTGGTGTAAAATTTGTCCTGGTGGGATCGTTCTTATGGTCGCTACAACCTTTTGCTTATCCTCAGGATGAATCATGAGTATGGAAAAGGTCTTAGTTTGAGAAATAAATTTTTGACACACTGCTTTACACTAATCAGGGCCACTAATTTAATAGGGGCTACCTTTGGGATGCAGTAGCGCTTATAACATGGAGTATAATGGCACTTCATAGGCCTCACCTCGTAAACACCATGTTGATCCTACATGTATGGTTGTCCAAGAAGTACATCACAAATATCCAGTGGTGCGACATCACATACCGCCACATCTTTAAATGGCTTGATTGAACAAGGAAGGTGACACTATAAATTCACATAGACGTTTCTTCCTTGACTGACCCAACTAACAGAGTATGGTTACGGGTAAGGAGTTATTACCAAATTCATCCTCTTTACTATTTTCTGCAGATATCAAATTATTTTGATTACCACTATCTAGAATAAAGTGAATATCCATGTCATTTACCCACATCTGCGAGTGGAATATATATTCTAGATTCTCTTTTGGTGGGAAAACTACTCATGTGGTGGAAATGGTGGTATATGGATCAAAATCTATAGTTGAATCCTCTTGTTCATGTGTACCTTGGTTCTATGTGGAGACTTCTCCTGCATTTGGATCCCATAAGTTTGTTAGCAAAAATTTTGACAGCTTGACAATCCTTCATGTCATGATACCTATGTTTGTGATTTTCACACCACATCCATGTATTTTTTGGATTTTATTTCCATGACTGATTTTTGTCCTATTATGTGGAGTTGCATCCCTTCCTTATTGCTTGGTGTCAGCTTTCCCTTTCTTAGAATATGAAGTATCTTTATTTTCCCTATGTTTGGACCTTTCTTCAATCTTGAATATATATCAATAGGTTTTTCTAAGAGTCTTGATGTCTACAAAATTGATCTCTTCCTTAATGTAACATCACAACCCATTATAGTAGTTGAGAATCTGATTCTTCTTGGTATATCGTGCACCAAATTTTGACGATGGGGTATGAAACTCATTGATGTAGTCCTGCAATGTCTGATCACGACCATGACACAATTGGTGTAATTTTTTGAACTGGTCCTCACAAGTCTTCCATGGATAATATTCTTCACTAATGGCATCTACGAAACTGCCCCCATGTTTCTAGAGGTTTCATATCAACTGTATCATAATCATCATCAGCATATTGTAAGGATTATGATTCCTACCATTTTTTGACATGAAGAGATGCTTCAAAGTGCAAACGTTATCTTTTTAGCATTAGAAAAATTATTAATAGAGAAATATTTTGGTTACAAGTTTGTAAGATAAAGATAACTATCGTGCACACATGTTTAGGAAAATTCATTAATTGATAAACTAGTACAACTCTTTGATCTACATTTGACTAAAAAATAATAATGTTATAACCAAATGATAATTCCCTGAACAATTAGAAGTAATCAAACTAAAATTATGATAAACCACTAGATATTGGACATCATGGGACTTAGAAAAACCTGTACCAGTATTAGAGGCACACGAGAATTAGAGAACATGCAAGAGAATAAAAGTGTAGAAAGGAGACACACGATACAAGTTTACAAGAAACTACTGAGATGAAAAGAGGAAGGTCACACAAGAGCGTAGCAATAGGAAGAGATCCCAAAGACTGGTAGATTGCTGACCATGAGGAAACTAGTCAGAAGGAGAAGGAGTTTTTTGAAGATAACAAAGAGGAGAAGGAAAAGAGTGACCTAAAGCCACAAATGAAGGGGCATGCATAAGAGGAATGCACATAAAATAGAGGATGGCGCCTAAGGGAGATTATGTCAGCGAAAAGGAAGAAGACAATAAGAAGTAGGCCGAAGCAACAAGATGAAGGGTGTGAAGGAAGAACAATGCACATGAGGAGAAGTAACAGAGGATGCATGGAAGGAAGGTATGGCGCACATGAAGAGGAAAGCCCGCATCTAGAAGAAGTAGGGACGAGCAAGAGAGCATAAAAGAGAATGAGGAACATAAGAAAGAACAAAGGTGGAAGAGAGATGTGTAGAAAAATGGAGCACAACTGATAGCGGAAGCGGAAGCGAGAGACCCAAAAACACAACATAAGATAAAGTGGTGATAAAACCACACAAGGAACACATGTTAGAAGAAAAGCACAAAATACAGGAAGTGGGCAAAAAAATAGAGGGGCGTGGGAGAGAGAGATAAAGCTTCAAGGAGCAAGAGAACAACTACAAAGGAAACGAAAAAAAAAACAAAGAGCATAGATAAGAGAAGGAAAAAATAATATAAAAGAAGTGTGCATAAGTGTTGGGAGATAAAAAGTGGTAAGACGTAAAGAATGAGGCCCAAGTAGATAAGAATGTAGTGATCAATGGAAAAGGGAAGGACAAACATAACAAATCTGCATAGTCATGTGGTTGATGGTGCCGGATGATACAAAGGTCAGTAAAATGGAACCAACCATTGGATGACGTGGCACGAGGGGATTGGTCAAAGGTAGATTGCGCAGATAAGGGTAATAAAGGTGTTAGATTCAAATTCAAAGTCTGAGTTGGAATTTTGGAAGATCCAGCACAGAGGAGAGAGAAGTGGGGAGATCAGGTGTGCAAATATAAATAAGAGGAAGGCCACCAACGAGAGGAAATTGGTTGTGGATTAGTTGTAATTGTTTGTGGTTGTTGAAGAGAAGCAAAATTATTAGCCACATGTGCCGAGAGAAAAAAAAATGGGATCAACTGTAGAGCTAAAGTAAGAGCTAAGTTTGGTTAGCCCAAGGAGGTGAAAATAATTGTATATCCCTTAGAGGGAATAATTGTAGATGTTGTACGACCATTCAAGATAATAGATGAAACATAAATAGTTTCATCCTCCTATTTTGAACTCTGAAAAATGGTAGGATCGAGGAGTACCTGATGGAGCAATTAGATGTTGTCAAAGTGGTATCAGAGCAGGCTACCTTCCTGCTTATGAGGCTAACAAACCAATGAATGTGAGGTAGATAGTAGAGGATCATGTTCTCCAAGTGTGAAGGTGGGTAGAGGACACACAAAAATGTCGAGGAATGCAACAGTGACAAAAAAGCAAGGTGGAGGGTTAGTAGATTGCCAAACTTGAGGTAGTTGGCGCAGGAAGTTTTTGTTCTCCAATGTGTGAAGGTGGGTAGAGAACACATGATAAAACTCAGATGACACCAAATAAAGAAGAAGTTTCATATGTGGTAGTTATGAATAAGCTTGAGGAAATTATGAGAGAGTTTTAAGGACTCCAAAAGGTGCAGACCCAACTGGAACACGTCAAAGAAGATCACCTAAGAAAAAGAGGTCTCATGACCAAGAGTGTCTAAAATTGAAATCAAACATGAAATCTTATGGTGCTCTCTTGATGGTAGTCAATTGTTCCACTAATGAAAGATAATTTGACTTTCCTTTAAATTGTTTACAAAAAAAATCTCCTAGCTGATCCCATGTACTGATGGAATTTACTGCCAATCCCCTATACCAATGCAATGCTTTTCCTTAGAAATAGACTCCTAATAACTTGACTGCAAAATTATCTTGAGTAATATGATAAATAGAGCATATATTGGCCACGTATTTAACATGTTCTATATGTGTAACTTGATTTTATCTATGAAAAATGGAATGCTCTAAAGGGAAGACACAATGAAATCATCATGTTGTGAAAGTTGTAGTGGGCTGCCATCATATTCCTTGGGATGGCCATATTGAGATTCATATTGGATAAGGGGAAATTGGGAAGTAAACAATGATTTTATGGGATGGAGGGAAATTTAGTATATGGTTTGGAACTCAGAAAGTTATTTCTCTTTGTTGAATTCAAAGGTAACTCGATGAGATTAAATGGAATACATTTTGAAGATGGTCTAGTTCTAACTTTTGGCATGAAATATGCAATGATCTACCACCAAGATGATATTTTAACTTATGGAGCCCCCAGATGTTGGATGAATGTGTCTGAAACACCAATACTTGCCAAGAACAACATCAAATATTTATCAAATTATTTTTTCAATCCCACCGGGCATGCCAGAAATTGTTGTCATAGAGGAATGCACCCTTTGGTGAGTGGTGTGATGTCTCCCTTGCCAATTGATAAAATGGAAACACTCCTAGGTTTTGGATGATTTGTATGTTGGAGTGAGTCTCCAGAGAGGGTTGGTTCCCCTAGTATAACACCTAAGACTAACTCTACTCCTAATATAACACGCATGTTATGATTCATCCAAATTAAGGGAATTTTTTTATTTAAACAAATCCCTTGAGTTCCTTTCATGTTGTAATGAATATAATTATTACTTAGCTCACTACTAAGTAATCCATCATTATTAGTATTCCAAAATGCATCTTGACAACATAGAATACCCATGTGCGATTATAAGGGTCCTAGATCTTTCCCGATCTTCCTTGATCACTCTTACATGGGTGTGTATACATTGTATACATTTTGTTAAACCTTTCTATAGGTTAAGAGGACTTGTGCATTCGCTTAGTGTCATCCAGTAAAGTATTCAAGTACTTCCCTCCAGTTCAAGACACCGTTGATTAGAAGAAATTGTAAATGAACAATGCACTCAGTCATTTGCACTACTTTGACCATAGTTGTTTGGCATTGCGCTAACAAGCCAGTTTTGAGGTTGTACACTAGCCTACAAAACATGTCTTCCATTCACCACACAATGGTCTCAATATAGTTATCAAGATTCTTTTTTATTAAGAAATTAAGTTTCAGTTACCTGTTTATTATAAGTAAAATAATTTAACTCTATGATATATTCTCTCGTATCGATAAACCTCATTTATATCGTGTTAATAACCCATAGTATCATTATGATATACCATTATCTATGAACATGTTATATTGTAAAGGACCAAGCAAGGGAGTCATATAAATATAAAGTTATGTGATCATAATAAAGGACAAAGCACTAAGTATTAGTTATCACCACCTAAGGTTGCATCCAAAGGCTATTCAAGAGCATTCAAGAGTTCATTCTAGCATCCATTCAAGGGTAAGGGACTACATTATTCTGCATACACTTCATAGGAGGGGAAGTTCATTATATTTCATGCACACATCTGCTTACATCTCGTATATCTAGATATTTTCTCACTATCAAGTGTGACACACACAAGAGCCACCTAGGGAACAATTCCGCACACATACACCTAGAATTACATTGGGTCTGAAATGTAGTGCAACACTTAGTCGTAAGTTCATTCGTTTCACAGCTGAGGACAGTCTAACCCCTAATTTGTATTCATTTCTTTGTGGGATTTGATGCACTCTTGAGGGTTTTACAGGTCAATCTTTCATTACATGTTATCAACGACATCGATGATCATTGTGTGACATACTAGCGACCAAATGTGAAAGACAATGAACATCTCGCGACCTTGCAAAGAAGGTTTTATGAGGGTTTCAGCAGTCATTAGAGCCCAGAGCAGGTCTAGGGAGCCTGCAGGTGCCCCTGGCCCTTTCCATGTGCCCTAGTCTAGGAAAATTGTCAGCTCACACATTTTTCTGAGGCTTTGTGTGACACTTATCCCTCTCTTTTCACCTAGTCATCACTTCGGCATAGGCCATGATATATTGCAAAACAACTAAGTCATCTTATCTCCACTTTGCAACTAGGGTTTCAATACTTAATTGCTTAATTTGTTTGGGTCTATTTTTTACTTAATTGTTTATTCATTTATTGCTACATAGCAATCAGATTTAGGCATTTGTTTCCATATTTGCTTAATCATCATCACATACTTAGGGGGCATCATACTTATTT
Organism: Taxus chinensis; assembly: GCA_019776745.2. Classification (NCBI taxonomy): domain Eukaryota; kingdom Viridiplantae; phylum Streptophyta; class Pinopsida; order Cupressales; family Taxaceae; genus Taxus; species Taxus chinensis. The sequence continues at coordinate 720,430,180 of CM034150.1, forward strand.
CCCCCCACCTTCTAATTGTCTCAGTTGTCCTACATATTACACACAACACATACATACACATCTTGATACATTTATATCGTCATTCCCCGATGACGCACTCTTGTGATATGGGTTACACTTTCATGTTGAGGGCATCCTATATACATGAGCCTCACACACTACACACTATACACATTATGCATCCTCACACATTTGACCATATCACACATTTTACATTTGACACATTTACAACACATATCTCTAGCAATTCTTAGTCAGTCTACACACTACACATTGCACTCTTCACGCATCATGCGTTATTTACACCTCTTTATCTCGCACAATCTACTACACACTTTACGTCTTATTCACTCTATACATTCACACTACATATTCCTCACATCTACTTTAATGCATTACACTCATTACCCTATGACACACTCTAATTCTGTGGTCCATACTCAACTAATAAGGGTCTATAACTCAAATGGACCTTATTACACTCGTTCTTCTCGCTCACACTCTCTACGCTTTATGCTTTATCGATAACATCTTTCTAGAGCACACAATTCAAACCATTTCCTGATGATACACTCTTGTTCTATGGTTCATTATTCACTGCTAAGGGGGCATATACCAATGAACCTCATCACATGCATACAAATCCAATGAGGGGGCACATGGCTCCTATCACACTCACTCTGCCTTCCATTACATCTACACTTCACCACATACTGCATATCTTGGCTGCACTTGCTCTTATTCACTTATGCTTTTACATGAACACTTTATTACATATGCTAGATATACATCTTGCATGTCATTATCTTTATCATATACACTTGCCCGTTCACTTGCTTTCTAGTTGCGATCACAGATTCTACAAATCCACACACGCAACATGCGCAATACCTGTTACCAGTCCCACAACGGCTCCTAGGGGCATCCACCTTCGTACACTACAAGTGTTATTGTTTCATTTTTCATAGAACATTACTTTATCGTATTATACATGCTTTGACATACATTTTTTATCTTTCTAACATGCTAATAGGTGCTTCATGTGCAACATTTGCTCTTGCAGGTCTATTTGCCACCATGGTTGTCTGTTACATTGCTTTCTATTGTTTGCCTTTTCTTGTCCATTGTTTGCAGGATTTTCCCTTTGTCTTGTGTGCACACTTGTCTGATTTTGGCCTATCGGCCTTGATTGTCTTGCGACATCGTGAGTGATGTCCCATGTTTATAACCTGCTTTTCGTGGTCTACATTGTCTTCTTGTGTACATTGTCTTCTTGGATCTTATTGCTTACACTTGTTTATTTTGTTAGCTTACTTCTACATGTGTGTTTGTCTTTGCTTGTACTAACACTTGTTTCCAAGCCACTTTGTTTGCATGTGTTCCTTGGTTTCTACCAAGCAAACTCCCTCCCCCCTGCAGGGCATAGTTTCAGCACCGTGGTCAGTCCTCCTTTGGGCTGCATACTCCTCAACGATGTTGCATACACCCCAAACGAGGGGGGCATCATTTGGGTGAATCAGTCACCCCATACAACAGTTTACAGTCACATAGTTCATCACAACACAGTATTGGTACAACACAGTTATCAGTCTCAGACAGGGATCAAAATCATGACTTGGGTCCTTAGCACAACACAAGACACCGACGCCCAGACCAAGAATAGTAGTGCTTGGGCTGCCCCTGACCCTTCTTGGATGCATGTGACCAGGGGGTAGTTACACAACATTATTCATTGCATCACAGTCTACAACACTTCACAATGGCTTTTATAGGGCATACGTAGTCCTTAACATCAACATACATACAATATACAACATTTTCTTCTTTTGCATTGGATCAGAATTGGTCGAACCGGATCATATTTTTACACACCATCTACAGTGGTGTTCTACATTTCAGGAAGTAATTAAAGGTTGGAGGATGACACTAAATTTTCTCCCTACACTTCTTCCATGTCTTGGCGTGAGATCACCCAAAAAACTCGCAGTCGGTGACACAAGTGGCATGAGATTGCCCAAAAAACTCATTCTTCTACATCATCTTCAGGATCCTTTCTACACTCTTTTCTCATCATGGATCAGGTGCACATGTTCCTTTTTTCACATTTTTCATTTTACACACTTTTTGACATACTTTTTTACACATTTTGACTCATATACACGCATATTTGACTACTTGTTCGTTCTTCTCTTTTGCAGGTCTGTCCTTATGGGAAGCAGTGGTAATCAACATCATCCTACATCAACAACATAAATTACATCAGCATAACATCAACAACAGGTACAATGGCAACATCTACACATGCATTCCCGCCCTAGGGTCATCATCATCATCACTTTTTGCACTTTCTCCTCTCTAGTTTCCATGCTTCACATTTTTATCAGTCCACGCTTTTCCTTATCTTTCAGCACATGCTTTCACCATCTATCTACATGGTTATCAGGTACGCATATCTTATCTAATTTATGTTATCGAGCATTCACTCAACAAATAAAGTGGGGGAAAATGTAGACACAAAATCATGCACTTTGGGTAATTATCTAGTCCCAATTGCATACTACTATTCATATGATTCCTAAGTAAGAAAAGTACTAATTAACCCATGTCTTTGGCCATCTTTCTTTGCTTTATGTTTCCACTTTTGGTCTTACACTCTTACTTTCGATTAGTATGTCTTTTCATACCTTGACATTTCTCATCTTGGACACCAACACCTAGCCAGGACACCAACACCAGGTGCCCCCATCCCCTCTGGGTGCCCCTGACCTCTTTATACTTTGTTCACATCTTTTGGGTCCTTTCTAGTCATTTGAGCATCTTATCTTTTTGGTAGTCGGCATTTTCAGGGTTAATTATGAAATTCAAGAAAAGGAATCATATAAATATAAAGTTATGTGATCATAATAAAGGACCAAGCACTAAGCATTAGCTATCACCACCCAAGGTTACATCCAAAGGCTATTCAAGAGCATATAATCATAGCATCCATTCGAAGGGCAAGGGACTGCATTATTCTACATACACTTCATAGGAGGGGAAGTTCATTCTATTCCATGCACACATCTACTTACATATTCTTACATCTAACTATTTTCACTATCAAGTGTGACATGCACAAGAGCCACCTAGGGCACAATTCCACACACACACACACACCTAGAACTACATTGGGTCTGAAATGTAGTGCAATCACTCAGTTGTAATTTCACTCATTTGATAGTTGAGGATAGTCTGACCCCTCATTTACATTATTTTCTTTTTGGGATTTGATGCACTCTTGAGGGTTTTGCAGGTCATTCTTTCATTGCAGGTTATCAATGACATCGGTCGATCATTGTGTGACATACTAACGACAAAAACAAAGGATAATGAACATCTCACAACCCTGTGAAGGAGGTTTTCTGAGGGTTTGAGCATTCATAGTGCTCCATAAGCAGGTCCTATGGAGCCCAGCCAGCGGCCCTGCCCCTATTCCAGGTGCCCCATCTCCAGGAAGATCGTCAGCTTGCACATTTTTCTGAGGCTCTGTGTCGACACTTATCCCTTCTGTTCATTTGGTCATCACTTCGGCACAAACTAGGATTAATTGTGAAACAACTAAGTCATCTCTATCTCTCACTTTACAACTAGGGTTTCAATATTTAATTGCTTATTTTCTTGAGTCTATTTTATACTTAATTGTTTATTTATTTACTACTATATTGCAATTAGAATTTAGGCATTTATTAATTCAATATTCTCTTAATTAGTGTGCAATATGTCAATTCGTATCCATCAACTTCAATCCTACATGTATAATATCATATCCAAAGTCGTATACATAGTCATCACGACTAATTGACATGATTTCTTGCCACTTGGGTAGTGTTTTCATCTACCTCTTACAAACTAAATGAATATGATAACCTCTTGTCTTTATGATATTTCACATCGTGTCTTCACAAAACATTATAATAAGGTATGCACATCCTTAATCAGATGAAGTGGTCCCAATTGGTCAGTGTCACCTTTCAAGTTCCTTTAAATCCTTGACATCCTTTCTAGGATTCATGTGTTATCAACTTAAAATCCTTGATAACAATTTCTTTGACCTCGAGTGGTTGCATTATCACAATAAAGCATGATCATAATCTTCCTAAATGGAGGTTAGCATTTCTATAAAGCTCACCTAAATCGTAATGTTCATGTAACAATCTTCTTTACCATTGACCTGGCTTCCTCTAATAACTTTTCTTATATCTTCAAAGGATAATTGGTCAGGAGATATTCTTGTCAATTTCCTCACTTTCAAAGATTATCATTCTCTATTGGACAATTTGACTAATTTGGGTCTCAGGGAGAATACAACAACATCTCATTATTTTGGACTACCTGAAGGAATCCCTCTACTAGTCATTATCTGTATATGTAACCTTTTAGTGCATAGTTTTCAGTCTCTAAGTACACTGTCAATTTTACAATTTTCCCCAATGTAGAGAACAAATTATAAAATTAACTTTCTCACAGTTCCATCTTTGTTACGCCTTGACCACCTCCTGCTTCCACTTTTCTTAATTATGTAGACTTATCAATTTCTCCAACTTATCTATACTTGTCCCTTACCGACATAAATGGAGATTCATTTTAGTCTTCGATTGGGTAGAGACAATATTTGTATGGATTCAGACTCTTTCATAAGAGTCTAATTTTTGCTCACCCTCCTTACTCACAATATGACCAAACGATTTTTCATAATCAATTACAGACAAAGAAGGACTTAGAATAATCGAGCCCGTAATGAGCTGTATCTATAAGTTTTATGCAGTAAATCGAATACCTGGACTCTAGTAAGACATTCACAATAATGAATTCCTCTCTCTTCATCACTCAATGACACCATAAAATCAATTACGTAAATCAAACCACCATGCATTTCCCTCTTAAGATATTTGAAAACTAAATCCATATCCCTCTAGAAAGTGGCACCCATATTGATCAAACAAATTTGCAAGGCAAAGTAACAATGATATGCATAAATGTTTAAAGGGGAGAGCGAAAGTAGTCTTGATATTTTTTCTTTTCCATGGCTGATTAAAACTTTATTTGTATCTCGAGAATCCATCTAATATGGACTTTTCATATTCCAGGAACTATTGACGACTTGGAATATATGATCCATGACTGGTAGGGGTTAAGTAAAAATCAAATACATAGGAAGACTGATTTAAATAAACTTCATATCCAAACAAATGGGTATTTCACCACTCTTCTTTTGGATTGGTAAATCATGTTTGTATATCCATCATGACTAATGTATAGGGAAACACTCGAATGTAAACAGAATTGAGTAACTTTTGCAAACGAAAACTCATTATTCTGATGGGTCCAAATGACCTATTTTAGGATTGTATTGTCTATCCAAGTTTTCCCATGAAAGGCCTTCTCATCAGGATTCAAGGGACATAGATTTATATAGTATGAAGAAATCCCCAACATATTGGTTGATAGGATTTAATATCATTATATGAATATTCCAATACATCATAATACCTCTTCAATAGAGTTGATAAGTTTATGTTTTACTTAGGTGAAAACAAAATTCTAATGTTCACCATTCTTGGTTGTTCACTTGTCCCAATATTTATTTTCTCATAGTCAACAAAATATATAGGTTGATCCTTGGCATTGTCATGGATAAACCTGTCATGTTTTTTGAATAATTCCTCTAATGACACTAGCCATTGTAGAATTTTTTTACCTTTCAGTTGAATCACTTTGTCTTCTACTCAATCACCTTTGGCACTATCATTATCATTAGTAGTAAAATCCCACGGGAGTGTGTCAATTCTATCAAAATATACATTTTGGGGTGTTAATGTCAAGTGGGGATACCATTTGGTGGACCACCACTTAGACAACCCCTTGTCTTAAAGATTATTTTAATAATTTTAGTTGGTCTTTCACAGCTTTGAAAAAAGTGAAGCGGTATAACCGCTCACCCATCCTATATAAATAGGATGATTCCTCATGGGATTGGGTTTCTTGGTGATATTAATTTTTCTAATGAGCATATAGACCAATTGATCTAAGATCAAGCTACTTATGTGAGATGTTACATAATGAGATAGAATTATGCTACTGTTTACTGTGAGATCAAGGAGTGAAGTGGAAGTGCTGGGTGAAAGTCTCATAAATTCTTAATATAAGACAATGCTTTTTCAGTGGGGTTTTTTCCTTCGGGTTTCTCCACTTAAATTTGGTGTCTCTTTTCTCATTTACTTTCAGCTATTGTTATTTGCTTTCATTTATGATATGTTAACTGTTATATGCATATTTAAACATTTGTTTAATGTCTGCACATTATAATCTATAATCCTCAACTATTTATTTATGGATATATAATTGTTCAATTATATCTTCCCACATTTTTCTAACATGGTATATGCGGTGGTGGTTATATGTGTGCAGAGCTAGATCTAGATGTTTTTTGGCTTATAAGAGTGAAGAAGCTTGAAGATTGTTTGATCTACGAAACCCTAAAAATTTATCTAACAACTTCACGCTAACTTCAGGTTTAAATTTCAAATTCCCACCTAAATATTTTTTGAAATATTGGCTATATGGTTGTTTAGATCATGTTTGAGCTTTTGTATGCTTTAAAATTAGATCTTCGACTAAAAACATGAAGCAAAAATTGGATCTTTGGTCATCTTGTGTCGTGCAGATTTTCCCGTGTTACATGGCTTTACTATACTTTTCTCTCATCCCACAGCGTCTCTAACCACCAGTGGACTTGCTTAGACTAATGTGGCTTTCCTTTGTATTCTACTTCATTATGTGGCTTTTCTTGTGTTATGTGGCTCTTCTAAACCACCGTGACTCTTTTCAGACCTTCGCAAATTTCTTTAGACATCTGCAAACCTTTCTATGTCTTTCCCTATTTTTAGTGGCTTTGTACGGCCTTTACTAGACCTATGTGGATTTCTTTGGACATCAGTGGACCTTGTCGGACTTTCGCGGATTTGACATACCCGCAGAACACTGAAAAATAGTTCCCTTTGTTTCGCGACATATAGTCCTTGTGAAAACTTGTGGAACACTAAAAATCGATTCTTTTGTTTTGCGACCTTGTTAAGAACTTCAAATTATCATAACTCTTTTCCCTTTTCTTCATGGTTTTGCACGACCACTTTTTCTTGCACGGCGACATCTCCTCTTTGCTCTGATGCTTTGTTTCATGGATTTTGTCAACTTTGCAAAATATTCTTCATTCTCCAAGTCCACGGAAGATTGTAATCTATGTTTTTTGATTTGTGGGTCTTCCATCCAAATCCGCCCAAGTCTTGAAGTTGAATAAGTTGTGCAAATAAGCATGGGTGCTTATTTTGATAACATCCATCACAAGTCTAAGAGGGGCTATATGAAATTACATTCACTTTCAATCAAGTGAGCCCTTCTTCGATTTACTACTTGCAACACGCCCAACCTTCACCAATCACCCATGTGCCCTGTGTATGATTCTACATTACATATATATCTATAAAGGCACTCACATTTACATCCAACAAAAAATACTTGCCACTCTTCTAGAATAATAAACACAAACCCACATTTCTTTAATCATTGTACAAGATTAAGGACCCCTCATTAAACTCGGACAACTCCTTTGCCTATAGTCTCGTTGGAGGCAAAATTTAGGCTGAGATGCCAAATCTTTTATGGGTGTAGTGACTAGACATCGTTTTTGTCTATTAACAATTGATAATGCTAATTAGTCTTTGAGTAGCACCCATTGGTGTCCTAGGTGTAGATAAGGAAACTTGCATATGTTTGAAACCCTCGAGCTTTTGTTATTGCCTATCACGCCCACTCCTAAAAATATTCACCAAACATAAAAACAACAGTTCACTATTTCAATTTTGGCAATTAGGTTTTTCCTAGCCATGTGGGCGACCACGAGCATGTCATGCGTTAACGACTTCTTGTAACCAAACACGCCCTTTCGATCCGCGTGGCATGTCAAAGCACATATTTAATAGTCCAACAATGTTTCTCCCACTCCTGCTTGCAATGTTTCTCCTTCTCCGTATCAGTGTATTCATCGCACTACTCCTGAGCAATTGTTAGTTATTCGTGCGACTACGAACAATGCTATTTTCGACAATACCTACTTGTGAAGTAAATGATTATTGAAGGACCTCACATAAGAGCTGGGTTTAATCTTTATTACCAAACTTAGCATTGCAAACAATTATCACGTAAAGAGCCTTTTTTCCCCGTTTGAGAATGGTCCAAACTAAAATTTTATTAGTGTGTTTCCTTATTTTCTGATCATTTTAGGTTGTGTACTTATTCTTCTCTCTTCTCGGTCTAAATTTTTCCTACAAAATGCATAGATATGAACCATAATTATTCTCTAAACCTCGAGTTAAACTACTACTCCTGGAAATCCTCAACCAATGGGATATGCCAATATTTTGTCTTAAAATGAATGAGTGGAAGAGGAAGAGGAAGAGGAAGAGGAAGAGGAAGGGAAGGGAGAATGAGGGGGCATGAGAGTGCCTCCTTATCCAAAAGCTCATCTTATCACACTAGTCCCCCTACATCCTCCTCCCATTCTCCCTCAACGCAGGCCGTTCGATCTGCGCATCCCCACATCCAAGCCGTCCAATTCCCAAATACCAATGCCATACCAACCTCTCACCCCGCTCGCTCAACAGAAAAAGAAAAAGAAAAAGGAAAAGAAGCGCGCGCATTTAACTCCGTCAACATATTTGACGCTTAAAACCGTCACCAAACCTACCGAATAGCATGGCGTGCGCCCAGCTAACTCTCCCCGCCTGGGCCGTCAAAATCGATCTCCTCCACCAGAAACCTACCACGCGGCGCGGTGTCAATAGCGGAGCGGAAACCCAAGCGCGGGCGGCGCTCCGCCCCGCCGGTGGTCTGCGACCTGCGGCAGCTCCGCCAGCGCAATAGACTCCATCAAGAACACAAAGAAAATAACAGACGCCATGAAACTTGTCGCGGCGGGCGAAGGTGCGGCGGGCGCAGGAAGCGGTGGTGAACGGGCGGCCGTTTTCTGAAACCCTAGTCCAAGTCTTATACAACATAAACGAGCAGCTACAGTCGGAAGACATCGACATTCCGCTCACGCAGGTGCGCCCCGTGCGGAAGGTGGCGCTCGTGGTGGTCACAGGCGATCGCGGCCTCTGCGGCGGGTTCAACAACATGGTGTTGAAACGAGCGGAGCAGCGGATGCGCGAGCTGCGTCAAGTCGGCGTCGGTTACACGATCGTCAGCGTGGGGAAAAAAGGCTCCACTTATTTCCAGCGGCGCCCCCAGATTCCAGTCGACAGGTACATCGAGGGTCGGCGGACTCCCCACGACGAAGGAAGCGCAGGCGATTTCCGATGATGTTTTCGCGCTCTTCATCAGCGAGGAAGTCGATAAAGTCGAGCTGCTGTATACGAAATTTGTGTCGCTGATAAAATCGTCTCCGGTTATTCACACTTTGCTGCCGCTTTCCCCCCCGGGGGGAGGTCTGCGACATCAATGGCGTCTGCGTCGACGCGGCAGAGGACGAGATGTTTAGGTTGACTACGAAAGGGGGGAAATTGGCAGGTGGAGATGGAGAGCGTGACAACTCCGACGCCGGAGTTTTCGTCCGTGGCGCAGTTCGAGCAGGATCCCGTGCAGATCCTGGACGCCTTGCTGCCGCTTTACCTCAACAGCCAGGTTCTCCGTGCTCTTCAGGATTCTCTTGCCAGCGAGCTTGCTGCTCGCATGAACGCCATGACCAGCGCCAGCGATAAATGCCGAGGATCTCAAGAAGTCGCTTTCTATTTCTTATAATAGAGCCAGGCAGGCCAAGATCACTGGGGAAATCTTGGAGATTGTTGCGGGTGCCACTTCTCAAACCGCCTGATTGTTTTCTTCTCAATTCCAAGTTTTTGATCTGAGGGACAATTATATATTATTTTCTCTTCTCCGGTCATATTGCTTGTCAATGAAATCTCCAGTTGCGCCCTCCTGTATTCAAGCCTGCTGTAAATTATTCAAGTACCATGTACTTTTTATCAGGTTTGTAGTTTCGCAGTGAGATTCCAAAAGTTCGTAGCTTCTTAACGGAAAAACATCAAAAATTCAGCAATTTTCAAAAATTGTTAGAAAAATACTGAGAATATATACATAACTCTTACGTATTGCTAAGAAAATTTTAATAATGTCCATTGATTGAGAATTTATAAAGCCACCACATATAGCTTTAATACATGGTGGATAGGTGTCCGTCCATGTTGAATTTGTCACATAGTTTCACTTAGGGTTCCACCCTGATTAACAAATCCATCTTCTTTGAATTTGGATTTGTTATATAGTTTTATCTATTCTTTGAATTTGTTACATAGTTTCATTATCAGGGTTTTCCAATAATTAACAAATTCATATTCTTCGGATTTGTTATATATTTTGTCTATTCTTTAGATTTGTTACATAGTTTTATCCATTCTTTGGATTTGTTACAAAGTTTTAGTTATTGAAGAAATTCACATGATTAACAAATTCATTTCATTTTTATAAATTGTTTCCTGATAAAAGACTTGAATCTAACTCCACCCTGTTTCGAAAAGGAAAATAGGGTGCGAAACTCCTCCCTATAATTATGATATTGCTTTTGGGCTCTAAACTCCTCTGCATGCTTAAAATATTGTTTTTTTCCAAAGAACATTAAGTCTAAAATGTCACACTATTACCCTCCACCATCACCTCCACCATCACCTCCTTAGCTATCATTATAGGTTGTCTAAAATGTCACATTATTACCCTCCACCATCACCTCCTTAGCTATCATTGTAGGTTACACTGAACATTTGAGGATATTACTTCATCGTGATTTTCTTTCAACCATAACATTTTAAATGACTCACCCAGATCATCTCTGTACCATTGGGAAGTCACGTGTGTTTTTCAGTTTAAAATAAAAATTTAAAGTTTGTATTTGGGGGTTTTGTCCAGAGTACAGATGGGTCCCTAACCAGAATATTTAATGTTTCAGCCGACCCTCAGTTACATCTTTTACCTATGCCTCTGCCTGGGACTGGTCTCCTCTTTAAATTAACTTTCATTTACATGAGTTGTTGGCAAGGTATTCTTGTTACAATCTCAATATTAATTTTTAGATTCTGCATTGTGGTCATCTTCTTTGCATACAAAACTCTCATTGCCATTCCGGTCTTGGCCGTGTTGATCTTATATATCAATTATTGTTGTTGGAAAACATCCTTTTGGTCTAGAGAGGGACTACACATGTGACACATGTTACACATCCACCATGCCAGTCAAATTTGAATCACTCAAACCAGAGGGAACTCCCTTTACCACTAAAAACCTGGTCTTATGGAGAAGGCAACTGCAACTATTATAGCAATAGGTGTGCAGTCTTCAGGTAATAGCAAAAAACAGAATCTTTTCCTTAAAATGCGCAGGTTGCATGGAACAGCTCTTTTCAGCAAAACCGTTTGTCTTTGGGTTGGAAAACATCCTTTTGGTCTAGAAAGCGAGCCGATGCACAGTCGTGTAGGGAAAAGCCTTGTTGCCAGGCGCGCTGCTTGAAGAGTTTCTCCTCCACTTGACCCCGTTCTCAGGAACAGGGGAACCTGCCGTGAGACTTCCATATGGCTGAGTGGAGAACAACGGCTTTCACTAGGAGTATTCTCTAGAGATTCTACCTTAATTGGCAGGATTGGTATCGCTAGATGTGATCACAAGATGATGTATGTTGCTCGGTATCTTTCGTGTGGAGGAGCTCCAAAGGCCAAGTCCACTAGTGGTTGCTCATTAGACCTGAACCTAGAATCAAGGAATAATTCCCGAAGATTGCGCTTGCCGCTGGCCAGCCTCAACATGAGACTCTTTATAGCAATAGCAAACTTCAAGTTATAGCAAAAATACAGAATTTTTTTCCTTAAAATGCAGAGGCGGCATCAAATGGCCCGTTTCAGCAAAGTCAGGGGGGTTGGGACTCTGCATGGACTTCAATATATTTTTGTGACCATGTGTCAAGCAGCATATGGTTGCTGTATTTTAAATGCACATATTTTAGGAGAAGGTAGACAAAGTTAAGTTGCTGTAGGAAGAGTATGGGACCATAGACGGGGGCAAAATTCTCCAAAAATTTTGCTGCAGCACCAGATGAGAAAATATGCAGTTGCTCCCTCCATGATTCAGGCTGTAAGCCACTTTTGCATCACAATTTACTATATATGTATAGCGTTTCTGATGACTTATACGATTTACACGGTTGTTTAGCTTACCTTTGATCTGGCATTCACCATTTCAAAGCAAATCTTAATTTCAAGTGGATTTATTGCCTGATTCAGACTTGTGTTTTAGTCAAAATTTTACAGATTATGCCATTAATTGATCTGAGCAATTTTCCAGTAATTGATTTTCCGTTAGTGTTAAGAGGACTTTTAGATAGAAGATTCGGCACATGTATTTTTGGGCGACTGCAAAAATTTAGATATCTCTTTGCAAGCTGGTTTGTCCAAAGACACCAAGAATTCTACACCTGATTTCTCTTAATTATATCAATAGGCATTCCCACAATGGCAATAAGGGGTGGGATCAGGATGTAATGGTGTGACCATGTAAATTTTTTCTCTAAATTTGATATCCACTCCACCATCACCAAAAAGTTTTTTGTAACTTTAAGAAGTCGATTAAAATAAAATAATATCTTGATCATATGGTAGAGTTCGGGGCCTTTTTTCCTAAGTTTTTTTTATCACTGTCAAATGAAAAATGTGAAGAAAATATAATAAAAAAATTAATCTGAGGTGATATGCATAAAATTCACAGATAAAAACCTTGAGATATTTGTATTTTCTAAATAAATTTTGACAATAATTGAATTTCTCTTGATTGTTTCAACCTATTTGTAAGGTGATATGCATAAAATTCAAAGATAAAAACCTTGAGATATTTGTATTTTCTAAATAAATTTTGACAATAATTGAATTTCTCTTGATTGTTTCAACCTATTTGTAATTCTTCCTTTACCATTTGTTAAGACTAGCAAGTTTATCGACCGTGTCTTCCAGCACCTTGAAATTCTTCTATCATCCTAAAAAACACAAATTGCATACCAAGAAGAGTACCAATTTTCACAGTCATGCCCATTGTAGACAAAATTTTCCTTTTTTTTGGCCATCAAGTGGTGGTGGTGGGAGCTGCTAGCCAAATATGCCTGCGTAATGGAGCTTTTATCAAAATTGAGAGTATGATGTAGTTTCAAATTGCTCACAATTTGTCTTCTTTTAATCAAACATATGTTTTAACAGGGTCACAATATTTTGATGCAGAGTTGCCTACTATCTTGAAGTCTTTATAGTTTAAATTGTAAACAAACATGGATACGAGTCTGTAGTTCTTAAGGTTGGACATTTTGATTAGGCTATCAAGTTCAAGCCCCTTTGTCCTATCACAATACAATATAATAACTAAGATTCTTGATTATAAATCTTAGAAAGAAGATTTGGCACATTAGTTGTTGAGGATTTCTTTCCACATAATATCTACATATCTTGGGCATTCCATGAGTAGACACTAGATTTTTTTTGGTATAATGGTTATGGAGAGTGGACCAATCTTCAATGTTAGCATTTGTCTCTCAAAATTGTAGATCTCTCTCTGCAAACTACAAGTGCTACCAGTAGATGGTTCATGTTCATCATGGCTCTCCCGCGGATAGATTCTACTTTCTCATAGGAAGGTTTTCGTAGTCATTGTGTAATATTTCAAAGCATCCCTCTACATCCCTACTCTCATTTGGTATCAAAGGTGGTTTATCCATGAGGAACAAATGAGAATGATATTTAGTCTCTCCTATATTGATTAGCAAAGAAAAAAAAGATTGAAGAACCTATTGACTGCCTATAAATGCTATGTTATACCTTCATAGTATCAAAGGTGGTTTATCCATGAGGAACAAATGAGAATGATATTTAGTCTCTCCTATATTGATTAGCAAAGAAAAAAAAGATTGAAGAACCTATTGACTGCCTATAAATTGCTATGTTATACCTTCATAGTGTTTTTATTTCTGCATCAACTTCATGCAACACATCACAGTCATATCCAGGCTCATTGCGAGTAGATAAACCCTTTTTGATTGATTTAGATTGCTCAATAGACTTCTTGATTCTCATAATGTTTGGATTCTCATTTGATTGCCAAATCTTTAAAATGCCGAAGTGCTAAATGGATTATTGATGTTAAATGACTTAGAATGCATGTGTATCTATATACAAGTCAAATTTGAATCAGGGCTCGACTAGTACCTAAATCAACTTCCAATGCTCAAATAAGAAAATAGTCGGGAACAAGGAATGATAATACTTAAAACCACAAGAGGCAACAAAAACACTTGACAAAGGCATTTGTGGATGCTCTAGACAAGATCCAACAGTGCATGAATGCTTAGGATGAAGACCACAAGTGCACGAATGCTCAGGATAGGAAAGACACGACATGAGCGAGGTGTTGGCTCCCAAATTTCCACTAAGGTGGAAAATGATGAATGCAATTGGATTTGTCGTTGTAGTGAGGTGCTTCTTCACCTGGAATGACATATTTAAGATCAACAAATGGGAGGGTGGTTAACCTCCTACTCTTTAGACTTTGTGAGACCTAGGGGAGAGACCTTTGAGCAACCTAAATGATGTCAAATACCAACGATTATATAAGTATATTCTAGTAGACCCAACCAGGGAGCCTAACCACAATGAATTCTTACCCAATTTACTATCACTAGCATGATATTCATAAAGCTACCTAAGAATAGGTAGAGGTTTGCACTTAAACATATGATAATAACAAAGATATCCATATTCTATAAGCTAACTACTGTCAGGACCAACTAAATGTTTCAAATGAAAGTTTATAAACATGGATTTACAGTTACAGTTATAATGGTTGAAATCTTGAAGGCTTTACACAAATGAAATGAGCTTTCAGTATGAGCATGTAATGAAAAGAAAACGTTTAACATAATGAAAGTGATCGGATGAACTATGATCAGTGACTAAATCCATTGGGCAAGGAGTTACCAAACTTCAGATCAAGTGAGCTAGTGATAACCAAAAAGAGCAACAATCTACACAATTAGTGCAAATTCACCCATTAATTCAGACAAATAATGAATGATCCTACACATACTCATTACCAATCAAGACAAAACATCATAGAATGACAATACATTGATATTAAACTTTTTGCAGGAAAACAAGGAAGTGAAAGCATGCAAGGATTTTTTTTAATTCAACATTTATGAATTATAATGCCCATAAATTTTCACCCTAGAATCTCCACTAAAACCATGGTAAAAAAGAATTTTGTTCGTTATTAGTTGTTATCACACTGAACACAACTTTACTATTAGAACCTACCAAATATGCCTGCATAATGGAGCTTTTTTCAAAATTGAGAGTATGATGTAGTTTCAAATTGTGCACAATTTGTCTTCTTTTAATGAAACATATCTTGTAACACAGTCACAATATTTTGAGAACCTATTCACTGCCTAGATGGTTGTACTAATGATTGTGTAATATTTCAGAGCACGACTCTCTAGTAGATGGTTCATGTTTATCATGGCTCTCCTGTGGATAGAGACTACTTTTTCATAAGAAGGTTGTATTAGTGATTGTGTAATATTTTAGAGCATTTCTCTACATCCCTACTCTCCTTTGGTATCAAAGGTGGTTTATCCATGAGGAACAAAGGGGAACAATAATTAGTCTCTCCTATACTGATTAACAAAAAAAATAGATTGGAGAACCTATTGACTGCTATAAATTATGCTACTCTCGTAATATTTTTATTTTTGCATCAGCTTCATGCAACACATCTCAGTCATATCCATGCCCATTGGGAGTAGATAAACCCTTTTTGATTGATTTAGAATGCTTCAACAAAATGCTCAATAGACTTCTTGATTCTCATAATGTTTGGATTCTCCTTTGATTGCCCAATCTTTAAAATGCTAAAGTGCTAAATGGATTATTGATGATAAGGGACTTAGAATGCATGTGTATCTACATACAAGTCAAATTCTAATCAAGGCTTGACTAGTACCTAAATCAACCTCCAATGATCAAAAAAGAAAATAGTTAGGAACAAGGAATGACAACACTTAAAACCACAAGAGACAACAAAAACACCTGACACAGGCATTTGTGAATGCTCTAGACAAGATCCAAGAGTGCATGAATGCTTAGGATGAAGATCACAAGCGCACGAATACTCAGGATAGGGAAGACATGACATGAGGGGGGGGGGGGGGGGGGGTGGGGGGCGGGGAAGGGGGGGGTGGTTGGCTCCTAAATTTCTACCTAGGTGGCAAAGGGTGAATGCAACTGGATTTGTCGTTGTAGTGAGGTGCTTCTTCATCTGGAATGACATATTTGAGATCAACAAATGGGAGGGTGGTTAATCTCCTACTCTTTACACTCTATGAGACCTAGGGGAGAGACCTTGGAGCAACCTAAATAAAGTCAAATAACAACAATTAGATAAGTATAGTCTAGCATACTTGACCAAGGAGCCTAACTACTATGAATTCTCACCCAATTTACTATCACTAGCAACATATTCATAAAACTATCTAAGAATGGGTAGAGGTTACACTCAAACATATAATAATAACAAAGATATCCATAATCTATAAGCTAACTACTCTCACGACCAATTAATTGTTTCAACTGAAAGTTTATAAACATGAATTTACAATTATAACGGTTGAAATCTTGAAGGCTTTAGATAAATGAAATGAGATTTTAGTATGAGCATGTAATGAAAAGAAATTTTTTAACATAATGAAAGTGATTAGATGAACTATGATCAATGACTAAATCCATTGGGCAAGGAGTTACCAAACTTCAAATCAAGTGAGCCAGTGATAACCAAAGAGAACAATCTACACAATTGCTGCAAATTCACCATTAATTCAGACAAATAATGAATGATCCTACACGTACATTTCATTATCAATCAGGACAAGACATCATAAAATGACAATACATTGATATTAAAGTTTTTGCAGGAAAACAAGAAAGTGAAAGCATGCAACGATTTTTGTAATTCAACACTTACGAATGTCTACACAACACTAACAAGCACTAAATGACCGAACAATGATTTACACCTTCAAAGCTTCCTAACAAAAACATAACACTTGCTCAACATTCCACAATGTTTTATCTTTGAACCGGGAAAGATTATCATTATTCAATTGCTTAGAAAACTAGAGAATAAAATGCTCAAATCAAGATAACACAATTTGCTCAATAGCCAAAAGATCCTCATGGAGAGTTTCTTCTCCACTTTATACAATTTTCCTTTGGAGAGGTGCACAACATAGTTACACAAAATATTCCTCCAGAAATCATTAAGAGTTAAGAAATAGACACTTATGTGCATTTGGTGAAAGCAATTGATCAACCAATGGGAGGAGAGATAGCATGTCCAGATCACTTCCACCAAATTCACCTTGAAGAAACAAAAGTTATTTTTTGAAATAATCCAAATTTGGAGAAAATGTGACCAGGAGAAAGCACAAATGGTAATCCACGAGGGGAAACAAATGCACATCCAAAAGATCTGGAGAATTTGATGGAGGGAAAGTTGCTACCTGTGAATTAAACCAAACTTCCACCTTCGGATCAATATGAACGCTTATCTAATTCCCAACTGATCATAAGTCTCTAATGTGTCATGGTGGGCCCTAGAGAGAATATGCCACCAAGAACAAATCTTTGCAAGTGGCAGGGACATACTGGAGGACTCAAAAAATGATTTGGAGCCCAATTGATCAAAAGAACTAGTCAAAACCCCCCAATATTTGTCACTAACTGCTCATCAATTTCTCAATTGTTTCTCCCAAAACTAGAACCATTACAACACTCTCTCCAAGACGTTTCTAATGATACCGATCACAAGTCATTTGGAGCTTCTAGTGAAAAGTTATTATAAAAAACCTAAACTCAATCGTGCTTATGGAGCCTACTAGTTTAGCGCCCCTGAGCTTTATTTTGCACTAAGCTTGGCTGTCAAATTTAACTTAGTCAAAATATCCTATGACCACCCACCTTCCACCACGTAGCCTCTTAGGATTTAGGTATTCTCAGGCTCTTAGGTCACAATCACCTTGATCTAAACTTTCTTATTGTTCCAAGTGACATGTGATTGGTCCACGCGGACCAATAATGTATTTTCAATGTTCACGGGGTCACCTCGGAGTCTCGGAAATTTCCTTGTAGTCTTAACTCACCTCATACACCCAAGATCACAAGATTGTGAGCTTTTTTGCCTTGATTGTTTCCGCTTGAGATCTCGATCCTCCGGGACCATTGATTACCGTAATTGGTCCACGTGCATTAATGATAGCTTTTCGCGATATCGGCCTCTTCCTGCCTCTCTAGCTTAAACCATTCAATCTTGATGAGAAATGACGTGCTTTTGGGATTTCTCGAGGTTTCGGGGATCCATGATCTTTCCTTGGATGATTTGCAACTTCACGGGAAACCCAAGCTACCAAGAATGCACTAGAAATATCCCTTGTGGGATATTACTTGAAATTCACAAAATATGTATAAAATAACAACGAACTAAATTATAATATTTTTTTAATTTTATGACGGCAATATGCATAAATAATTTTTTTGTATTTTGCAAACCAATCACTTCTAGCACTACCTAGAAGCTTCAAACAACTCAAAATATATAGAACAATAAACAAAAGAGAAATACTTTTTCTCTCTCATATTTGATTTGGTTTATTTATTTTAGGGTAGAAAATGAGAGAAAAATACAGTTGACAGTAATTTCCAAAATAACAATGGAAAAATGATGGAAATGAATTCTAGGGCATCTTCATGATGATAACAATCTCCAACTCTGAAATCTTCATAATCGAACCACAAAAACCCCTCCAAAATGCTCCTCAAATCTAGAACTGAGTAGATAAAACCCTAGAAAATAGTTGTTCCAAATCTACACTAAAACCCTTCATGAAAAAGGGTTGTCCTCTTACTCTGAAACTAAATTTCTGATTGCTCTCCAGATCTGATCCAAAAATTTGAATAAAGCTCCAAAATAGCAAACTAGGGAGGATCTTTCACCACCGAAGAGTGCTCTACTAGCTAGTTGTCGATCTTTCACCACCAAAGCTAGCGTTCATGTGGGATCTTACTCCACAAGCAAAGAAAATGCAAACAACAATTGCTCCAATATCAAAATAGGTGAGTGCATGAATGAATGCCCCTTTCTCTCCCCCAAGCACTTCCTATTATAACTTTTCATTACAACAAAGGGCCCAAAAGAACCCTAATCGACCTCCTTGGGAAAAATCCACATAATAATAAAATAACTAAAGTTATTTTATCACCACTATGCCAAAAGTACACTTAAGTTACCCCCAATGCAGAAATAGAAAATAAAGTACCATATATTCACCCATCACTTAAGTCATCGACAAAATTTAACATAAAGTACCTTAGGGGAACATCATGCAACCTTATTTCAATTAAGTCACCTCAAAGTACGCATCCAATGTCAAAACATAATATATAAGTGAAATGAAGGTGCAAACCATACCCAATAACCATCAACGTTACTAGCCCCTTGGGCATGACCAAGGCTAAGATGGATGAAAGGCCTCTTAGGCCACCTGCTCGGAAATGGCAACATTACAACGCTACGTGTCCATCTGTGACCCCCTTCTTAATGCCTTAGGCCAATTTTGGAATTGGAAAAAAGTGTTAAGTGCGAAGCCTTCACTCCACTTAACCGTAAATGTGACTTGATTCTTCCACTTTGCAAATATGGGATTAATACCTAAGTGACCCAAGTGACCAACAATCCCCATGTGTCCCTCCTTATGACCCGATTAAATTTGACAGTTTGGATCGTTAAGAAAATGGGTGATTTGGACGTCACTAACCCGTCTTGATTCCAAAACAAGTGAATTTGATCAAGTTTTTGTTCGTTTCGAACTGTGGAAACCCGAATTTGATTTGTGCAAGCAATTTTGACGAGTCATGAGATGACCAAGTGTCTAAAATGCATAAATGGTCACAATTAAATACCAAATTTCAACTCTAAGCTTCTTATTTTGAGGTGAACCATTTTAGGCACCAACATGGAGATATGGAGGAAATACATATGATAATAAGAGGGGTATGAGAGAAAGGTAGGGGACCATCAAAAGTCAACAAATGTGTCAATAATGGCCAATTTGGACCAATAATGGATAAGAATACAAACATGTTAAAATTGGACAATTTAACAACTAATAAATGTGAAGGGACCATTGTTATATCTACACTAGGAGCTTATTACACCATAAAAAAAAAGTGAGTCCATAGAAATTTTTATTACCAACAATAGTATGTTGGTTATCAAATTTTCAATATATATTCAATATAGAACACAACATTGGTTGCCTAATTATTATGGTTGTTGCCTATCCATGCACGACAACACATTTAACAAAACTATTAAGAAAATACATTTGTCCAAGAAAATTTTGTTTGAGGTGCTAGAAAGGGAGGCCTAATAAATATGTCATGTCAGCATTAATATACTAGTAGCATTTTGAATTGATTTAATATAAGAAGTTTGAAATGAAAAAAGTGTTCTACATTGGGTGTTCATACTTGTAAATCTTACATGTCATGATGTGCTACTTTACATCATTATTGGAATAAAGTTAAACAATATTTAAAAAATAAAAAAACATGTAGTATGACAACCATTGGGTATTGTTAATTGTGTAGTGTCACCTATTCTACAATTTCCCTAGTGAGCTAATTAGCAATTGCAACCCAAGTTGCAATAGAAACACTCATAGGGTGATGCAGGAGCATCGCGAGAAAATAATATATTTTGCATACTTTTGGATTTTTGACTATGTATTGGTGCACATAGGATTGGCAAAGAGGAAACAAGGGAAAGGAGACATGACAAAGTGAAGTGGCGATTCCGCGAGGGAGAGTGAAAGTTTTGTGCAATTGTTTTTTAGTGATAGTGCACGATAGAATGCGGTGTGTGGATTAATTATGAAGTAATAGTGTGTAAGGTTGTGGTGAAGGTATAGGCGTGTAGGAATTTTGAGGAGCCGTGAAGGTGGTGCATAGTGATTGCGTAGTAGAGTAAAAGGCTGTGCGCAAATCCATCAAGTGTCAATACACAAAACTAAGTGTAGAAGGTTTTCACAATAGATGAATGTACTAAGGGACATGTCAAGAAAATGACAAAGAAGTGGATGGAGGACTAACAATCAGAACACATGTCAAACAAGGGAGCAGACAACTGACTAATCAACTGAAAAGGATCTTCTAAATGGATTTTGTCAACTACTAATTGACATGACACATGTAGGTAAGAGTTATGAAATAGGGTAGTTCGACAACATTAATGGACCGAAATAAAATTTAAATCTGAGTAGGCATAAGAGAAGTCTCTAGAAGGAATTTCAAACAAGAAAGAAGCAGGAGAAAGCGAGTATAAAAGTTGAGATAATGTCTAATTTGAGCAGTTAATGTTGAGAGAGTTTCTAAGGAGCGATACAGAGCCAAAGAAGATAGAGTGAGCTTGTGGGGAGTTCAAATTGCACACACCCACCTTGGTATCAACTTGAATTTTTTTTATAAGCTCTGTAGGTAGAATTCAAAAACTAGGGTAGTAAAAACACCATTAATGGACCAAAATCAAATTTGAATCTGAGTAGGCAGAAGAGAAAGTCTCTAGACAAAATTTCAAATGAGAAAAGAGCTGGAGCAAGTGAGTATACAATTTGAGCCAACGTCTAATTTGAGAAATTGATGTTGAGGAAGTTGATAACGAGCGAGACAGAGCTAGAGAAAATAGAGTGAGCTCGTGGGGAGTTCAAAGTGCACACACAACCATAGTCTCATTAAAGGGAGCTATATTATAGATGTCATTAAGGCTTTAAAGCTAATATAGAAGATTGTGTGTTTGGTGTTCCGCTATGAGACTCTACTAATGGTGCCATATTGTCTCGATCTGCCCTACCATCGTCAAGTGGTATTAAAGCTTGCTACAACTCTTAGAGGGACATTAAGGGAGTGTGAATACTAGTAGAACACTTAATGTGAGGCAACTGGTCAAGGAGCAAAACTTTGCTAAGAAGAGATGAAAATGGGGGTGCAACAAATGCATCAATCATGGGTACACTTTAACAAGTCATGAATGAAATTATGGGTGTGAGGACTAGGCTAGATGTTGTCAAAGAATATCGATGAAGAGACTTTGTGGCTCATGATGCTCAAAATAATGATGAAGGAGCAATAGGAGGTGAAGAAAATGAAGAAGAAGTTGGTGAAGTGTGACTCTTGAGAGTTATCTTAAAGATGGGTTGAGTACTAAGAAAGGATGTTCCATATTTCTCTGGAAGATTGGATTCATAAGAATTGGTATACTAGATTATAAGCATGTAAGAATACTTTGAGTTTGAGGAAATCAATGACTGTAGAGGATCAAGGTAGCACAAACCAAGTTGAAAGAACATGCAACCCTATAGTGGAAAGAATCTAGAATGAGCACAAAAGGAGGAAAGGATAAAATTGTGTGCTAGGATAGAATGGTAACAAAGATGAAAGGTAAGTTCCTACCTTCTAATTATTAGATGAGTTTGTTTAGGACGTTGTAAAATCTAAGGCAAAAATAGATGTCAATCAAGGAATATATAGAGGATTTATACCATATCATGATTCATTGTGGACATGTCAAGGTTAACCAAGAGAAGGTTGCAACATATGTCAATGGCTTGAGCTTTGGCATCCAAGAGGAGTTAAGCCTTATGTGCATTTAAAAATTGGAGGAGGCTTATCAATTAGCCTTAAAGGTTGAAGAAAAGTTGGCGCGCAAGGGTCAGAGGGAAACCCGAAGAGGAATCCACAATGTGTGTAGAAGAGGAGGAATAGGTCATGGTTATAGAAAGCCACAAGAGGAAGAGCATAACTATGCACAGATGCATACGTAAGGTAGTGTGCGGGAAGGAGTGTTATACTCCTCAAGGGAGAGAAAAATATTTATTCGAGGCAGAGGAAGACGATTCTCTAAAACTTGTTTCAAATGTAGACAAGTAGGTATCACACATACGAGTTCCCCAATGTGCAAAGTGAAATGAAAAGCAGGAAAATAAAGGGAAGCACACATGTGGTGCATGGCGATGTGGAATCAGTTGGATTCGCCGAGCATTATAAAGGACTAGAGCATGGAAAATCTTTGATGATAAGGAATGTATTGATGAATACCGTGCAAAGGGAGGAAGAGCTGACGTAAAGGAAGAATCTTCTTAGGACCATATAGAAGTCAGGAGGTAAGTGTTATAAGGTGATTGTCGACATTGGTAGCACAAACAAATATAATTTCCTATGAAATGATTGAAAAGTTGGGAACGAAAAGGATTATGTATCCCAATGCTTATAGGGTGTCATGGGTGCAGATAGGCCATCAAGTTTTGGTGAATGAGAAGTCTTGTTAGGTTCAATATTGGGAAACTCTTGCGATGAAGTATTGTGCGATGTGATGCCAATGGATGTCTGCCATCTATTGTTGGGAAGACCGACAATATGACCGGAAGGAAGCTCGTGATGGGATGCAAATATTATTCACATAGAAAAGGATGGAAGGAAGTTTAATTTGTCACCCTTAAAAGACAAGGTTGAAGGTGAAATGTGGAATGGAGTGTGCTCGAGAGTATTAGTTGTATCAAGAAAATATTTCAGACAAGAGGTTAAAGAAGAAAAGGCATGTTATACACTTGTGCCAAAGGAAGTACGTGAATATTGTGCAAAGAGGTAAAGGCATCCCAAAGGAAGGGCATGTATTATTGAATGAGTTTATAGATATAGTGATATAAGAGTTGCTACAAGGATTACCACCAATGCGTAGTATCAGTCATCATATTGACTTGATACCAAGATTGAGTTTTCCAAATAAGACACCATACATGATGAATCCGAAGGAGAATGCGGAGATGAGATGTCAAGTGCAAGAGCTATTGGAAAGAGGATTAGTTAGAGAAATTTTAAGCCCATGTGCGGTGCCCACAATATAACACCAAATAAATGAGGGGAGATGTACATATGCATGAATTTAAGGGTTATCAAAAAGATAAAAATCAAGTATAGATTTTCATTTTCGGGAATGAACGATTTGATGGATTGTCTAAGTGGTGTGCGATACATATCTAACATTGATGTAAAGAGTGAGTATCCTCAGATATGCATCAGAGAAGGAGATGAGTGGAAAATGACATTCAATATGAAGAAAGGTTTGTATAAATGGTTAGTTATGCCATTTGGTTTGAAAAATGCCCCAAATACCTTGATGAGATTGATGAGTGAAGTATTGAAGCCATTCCTTGGAAAATTTGTGATTGTATACTTGAATGATATTTTGGTGTTTTGCATAACGAAGGAGGATCACTAGGATCATTTGCGTAAGGCGATAAAGCACTTACAAAAGGAGAGGTTGTTGGTGAACATAAAGAAGTGCATCTTTATGCGTGAATAATTGATATACCTGAGTTTTGTGAAATCTTAGGAAGACTTGCGAATGAACCCCAAAAAAGGTGTGCACAATTATGGAGATGTTGTTGCTAAGGAATGTAACTAAGGCACGAAGCTTCCATGGGTTAGCAAACTTCGATACAAAGTGTATCCAAAATTTTAGTGGAGTGTGCATGGAAATCATAAAAACTATGAAGGGAGATCAGAAGGAGTTTGTGTGGACAAATGAAATAGTGCACAACTTCTAGGAATTTAAGCAAAAGATTACGGTGCAACCAGTGTTAGCATAGCCAAGTTTTGACAAGGTTTGTCTAGTGGATTGTGATGCAAGTGGCACGTCCATATGTGCAATGTTGAGTCAAGAAGGGAAACACAACCTACTTCAGTGAGAAGTTGAACGATGCCAAGATAAGATATTTGGTCTATGACCAAGACTTCTATGTTATTGTGTAGGTATTGAAAAAGTGGATGCATTACTTTTTGCCACATGAGTTTTTTTTGTAAACAGATCACTAGGTGTTACATTTCATAAATAGCCAAGTGAAGCTAAATGATAGGCAAATGAAATGGGCAGAGTTTCTGTGAAGTTACTCTTTTGTGTTGAGGTATCAAAGTGAGAAGTCAAACAAAATTAGAAATGCCTTGAGCTGAAGAGTTTTTTTGATGAATGAAATGCATAATGAAGTCATGAGGATTTTAGGGAAGCATACACACAACCGACACCTGCAAATTCTACGCAGTGGTTAGATTATATTATACAAAATGGGATGTTGTCAGAGAAGTGCAATTATGTATGCTCAGAGGGTCAATGCATGAGAATTTGATTAGAGAAAAACATAACATAGACTTAGGAGGTCACTTTGGAGGTGAAAAAATATTAGCACAATTATAGGAATATTACTACTAGCTAAGGATGAGCACATATGTGTGTAAGTATGTGAAGAGGTGAAAATTTTACTAGCTAGCCAAAGGACACAAACAAAATACATGATTGCATTAGCCATTACCTGTACCAAGGAGGCCATGGGAGAGCATCAACATGGAGTTGGTGCTTGGATTGTCGAGAACACAAAGAGAGAATGAATCCATATTTGTGGTAGTTAACCATTTTTTAAAGATAACACATTTTATTGGATGCAAAAAGATTAATGAAGCATCATGCATAACAAATTTTTTCAAGGAGATTGTGTGATTACATGAGTTTCCATTGAGAATTGTAGTTGACAGAGATACAAAATTATTAGGTCATTTGGGAGGACCTTATGGAAGAAGATGGGGATAAGACTAAATTACAGTTCAACATATCTCCCAAAAACAAATGGAAAAACCAAAGCAGTGAACCGAAGTTCAGGAAATTTATTGAGTATCTTGGTTGGAGACAAACTAAAGTAATGGGATATGGTGTTAGTACAAACAAAGTTTTCCTACAACAATTCTATCAATAGGAGTACAAGGAAGAATCCATTCTAGATAGTCTATGGAAGAAGTCCAAGAGGGGTTACTGAATTGTGAGAGGAAGTAGATAAATAGAGCGTACAAGTAAAGGACTATGTAGAGTATATGCAAAAGTTGCATGAAGATGTGCACGAGAAGATGGAGTAGAGTAACTCACAATACAAGGAACGTGCATATGAGAGGTGAAAAATCAAATAATTTGAGGTTAGAGATCAAGTGTTGGAACATTTGCGTAAGGAGAGGTTTCCAAGAGGAATGTATAACAAGATTAAGTTGAAAAATATTAGGCCATGTAATTTTTTGCACAAGATGGGACCCAATGCCTATAAGATAGAATTACCAAATGCATTGGATATCTCATTGATATTCAATGTTTTTGATTTGTATGAGAACCATGAAGAGGATAACAATACGTAAGAAAAGAATGAGTGTGTAAAAGAATCAAATAATGGCACGTGCTTCGAAAGACCTAGATACTATAGAAGGGCAATGAAGAAATTGAGGCCATATCAGACTCCAGGGTAGTGAAGAAGATGCGTGGAAAGGAATACATGAAATACTTAGTGAAATGGAAGAATTGCACATCAGAAGTTGCAAAATGGATGAGTTCAAAGGATCTTGGCTCAAATGGGCCATAGTCTTGAGGACTTCAACTCGTGAGACGAAGCTCACTTTTGTTTAAGCCAACGTATTTGATGTAGGAGTATCATGAGAAAAGTTGATATCTTTCATACTTTTAGAATTTTGACTGAGTATTCGTGTGTATAGGATTAATAAAGAGGAAGATAAGGCAAAGAAGACGTCACAAAGTGAATTGACGATTGTGCGGGAGTGTGCAATGATTTGCTAGTGCACATTACACAACAGAATGTGGCGCATAGATGAATTGTGAAGCAAGACGTTTGTAATAGTGCACAAGGTTGTGGCGAAGGTATAAGTGCATAAGAATTTTGAGGATGTACAAAGGGGGTGCTCAATGATTCTGTAGTAGAGCAAAAGGGTTGCACGAATCCATCAAGGGTCAATGTGCAAAACCAAGTGCAGAAGGATTGTACAATGGACGAACGTACTAAGGGACATGTCAAGAAAATGAAAAAGAAGTAGATGGATGAAAAACAATCAGAACACGTGTCAGATAAGGGAACATGCAGTTGACTAATCGACTAACAAGGATTTTCACTTGATGATTTTTCTCAACTACTAGGTTGGCATGGCGCAAGTAGGTAAGAATTCAAAAACAAGGTAGTTCAATGCCATTAATGGATGAAATTCAAATTTGAATATGAATGGGCAAAAGAGAACTCTCTAGATGGAATTTCAAATGAGAAAAGAGTAGTAGGTAAGTATAAAATTTGGGTCAATGTCTAATTTGAGCAGTCAATGTTAAGGAAATTGCTAATGAGCAAGCTAGAGTCGGAGAAGCTAGAGTGAGCTTATTGGAGTCCAAAGTGCACATGCCACCTTGGAATCGGCTTGGATTTTTTTATAAACTTTGTAACGGTCCCATTAGAGGGAGCACTTTGTAGATGTCATTAAGGATTTGAAGTAACTATAAGAGATTGTGTGTTTAGTGTTCTGTTGTGAGACTCTAGAAATGGTGTTGGATCGTCTTTGTGTGCCCTATCTCCGTCATATAAGAAACAACGAATGAAGGAAAACAATTTTTATTAAATAAGGTTTGTTCAATGAGTTTGGAGAAAATAATATACGATCTCCAAAAAACAAAAAAAATGAAACTGGGGGTTATCTCCAATATACCATTCTTGTTAACTATAAAAATGCCCTAAATTAACTTCATGGACATGTCCCTTGATGACCCATATCCCCAATCACAAAAAAAGCAACAACAAATGAAAAAATTGATAAATTATGTCTATCCAATGTCAACTCCAAGCACCAAGACATTAAGCATCCTTCTCATCCAAAAGATAATACAAATGCGGGAGCATATATAGCTAGAGGAGGATTAAAATGTGATGGTGAAATGGTGATTAAGAGACATTTGGGAAAGCAAGTGATCTTATCAGTGGGGTGTGTTTAGGGCAAGTTCTTATAGAAATCAGCACCACCTACTTACAACTTTTCCTGGAAGCTACAAACTACCATTGTCAAGGTGAAGGATGAAATCATTTTGAAAAAAGGTGTCCTTCAAAGGAAAAATGAACAGAAACAGTCACCCGTCACATGAAAAAGATGGTATACCTATATTATTTACTCAAAATAAAATATGACATGTAAAAACAAATATAAGATCCAAAATTTGCATTGTAGGTATGTTGTATATACCTCTAACCACTGCAAGGGGAATGCATGGTCACAACTGCAAGGTCTATGGTTTTAATTTTACATTATTACTGTTCGATAGGGTAATACTTGTTACCATAAATCATGTGAGATATTTTTGTATCTTAAGAAAGACGGTAGATTTTGAAGGTTCCATTCCATCTCCTTTCATTTGACCTGGTCTTTTTAAAGAGGAGGATAACACAAGCCATTCTAGTACAACACAATGGGCAGATTGAGCTATGTTTGGCATTCAAGCTCATAAAATCTATGCCATTTGTAGTGGCATATGACCAAAAAAATCAAAATCAAAATCAAATTCAAAAATTAAAAATTCTGAGTTGTTCCTTATTTTTTGTTATGAGGAAGAAAAAGTAGCAACAACAAATGAAATGATTGAGAAATTCAATCGAATGTGACGCCCAAACGCGAGGACATACAATATCTTGTTCATGAAAAAAATAATACAAATGGGAGAGAAAATACTATTGGAGAATGGAACAGTGTTGGTAAGATGGATGTTAAGAAACATTTGGGAAAGACCACAATCATACCAATTGGGTGTGGTTGAAGGGCATTGACTAGGTTGCTATGGGGACACGGTGTAAAAAGGGGAACAAAATGAGAAGAATATTGTCGATAAAGAGGAAGAAAATATTTCATGTATGTATGTATGTATGTATATTAGAGGAGGAAGTAGAATGCAATGCTATTATTAAAATGAAGGACATGATTGTTTAGAGAAAAAGTCATACTGCAAAGGACAAATTAATAGAAAAAACCACTTGGCTCATCTTCCTTGTCACCATAAATTATTGCCATACATCCATGCTTCAATGAGACTAAACTATTAGCACGTTCACGAATATTTTTGTTGAATGTCCATCATACCTCCACACACGAAAGTGATGAATGTGCCAATGTTTTAACAGCTCACGATGAAATTCAATGAGAACATGCCAACAACATAATGTCTTCCTCCATGTTATACCATAAGGAAAAACAAGGTGTAGAAAAAAAAGAAATATAGTTGAAGTGTTACATAATTACAAGATGAGCTCATTTTCAATAAACATGGTGCTATATTGGATGAGATTGTGTATGTATATCATATATTATTGAAGCATAAAGTGATAATATTTCTCTTCACTAACCATACTTTTTTCATCTCCTTACCTTAATGAATCGGCATGCATCAAATATGTAACACACAATTTTTTGTTCTTAAGATTGAATAAGCCACAATGGAAATCAAATATAAAATACAAACTATGTAAATGAAAATACAAATCATGTCAATGAAAAACAACTACATTTTGTATGCAAGAGGGAATGAATGAAGTGATGGTCTCCCATTTGATGTGTGCACAGAAAGGGAAAATAAACGTTTGACCATCCTTATTCTACTGTCATGTATTTCACAATCCAACCAATGCTAATATTGAAATACTCAATCTACAAAATTTCAACATTAGATTTTGTCTTGAGTGTCGCTATCCATATTTTTTGCTCTATAAATTTGTGAGACAACATCACATTGCTATGACATCAAAAGATTAGCCCATGATGGGAAGAGTTTTCATTGGAGGAATATTTTCTTGGATTAGCTCAAAAGGAGGAGATAATCGACTACCTTAATCCATCCATCATCCAAAAAATATTTCCAAAGAGGAAGAATGTTTTCCCATTGCTTTAAGATGGGACGACCATTCCATGGATCATCCTAGAGATCAATATCTTTCCCATTACCAGCCTCCCAATACATGATTTTTATCAATTTGTTTAAGAACCAAGCGTGGTGCCAATGTCACCCTAAACTAATAGGCTTGAATTGCTTTGCAACACTATTTTACTAAGAACCACATAAACTAATATACTTGAATTGTTTGCAATACATTTTTAATGAGAACCAATATTTTTTCTTTCAAAAGCAATTTATAATACCAATATTGCAACTTCCCTTTGACATGTGCTACCAAATCCATCCAATCATTAGATGTAGGTTTTTAGAGACAGAGTTAAGCCCAAGATACTTGAATGGAAAATGTTGATAAGAATACCCTAAGCTTTATATGGTGTCTACCTAATGAAGATTGTGTATGATTTGGATTAATTCTCAACCCATAAGTAACTGAAAAAATATGAAGAATCTTCTTAAACTGTCGAGTTTCCTACATTGTTGCAAGACTAAGTGACAATGAATCGTCAACAAATCATATATGTGATAATGTCAATTCCCTGTGGATAGCCAAAATACTTTGAAGTGATCCAAGTTCCTTCATTCGATTTATCATACATCCCAAACCATTTGTACTTAATATGAACAAGAATGGGACATCAATTCTCGTTGTCATATATGAACATTTACGAAATTCTCCTTGTTTACAATATTTGAAATGCATAATTTTATCTTCCACTACCAATGGTCGAGAAACATCATCCCATCTTACCATATCCCATCTTACCATTTGCTTTAGTTTGCTTTGTGCAGGACCCCAAAAAAATTACGTTGATTTTTATCAATTTGATTATAAACCAATTGTGACACCAATGTAGCCATAAATTGATAGATTGGAATTGTTTGCAGTACATTTTTTTATGAGAATCAATCTTTTTACTTTCAAAAGCCTATTGCAACTT
Source organism: Taxus chinensis (assembly GCA_019776745.2). NCBI lineage: Eukaryota > Viridiplantae > Streptophyta > Pinopsida > Cupressales > Taxaceae > Taxus > Taxus chinensis. The sequence goes on from CM034150.1 coordinate 720,461,136, forward strand.
CCTTTTGACATGTGCTACTAAATCCATCCAATCAATGGATGTAGAATTTTGGAGAAATAATTTATCCCCAAGATACTTAATGGAAAATGTTTACGAGAGTGCCCCAAAAATTTCCAATCCATGCCTACTGAATAGCACACATAATAGTCATGGATTATTCCTCAGCCCATAAACAATTGAAAAAATATGACGAATCTGTTCAAACTATCGAGCTTCATGTGTTGTCACAAGACTAATTGGAAATGAATCACTAATAAGCTATATATGCGAGATGTCGATTCCCCATGGATAGCAAAAAAAACATGAAGTGATCCAAGTTCCTTCATTCAAATTATCATACATCCCAAACATCTGGTACCTAATATGAACAAGAATGGGGATTGTATATCCCCATGTCATATACCTCAAGAGGTTTTTAACAACTTGGATGAACTTCCATTTATTAGAAGGAAAAATATCGATGTTGAAATATAGTTCATAACCCATCTCACCAAGGATGCATAAAACCCAATTGTAGAAGAATGGTTTTCAAATATGACCAAAACAATGTATCACAAGCTTTAGTGATATCCAATTTAATGCACATACCTTGAATCGTAATTTTCTTAATGGTATGGATAAGCTCATAAGCGAAAACAATTTGATCAAGGATTTGACTAACTTCCAAAAAAACCACCTTTCTCCTTGTAAGTTGAGAAGAGGAACAATGGTGTGAATCGTGATGAAATACATTTTGTGATAATCTTATAAACCACATTGCAAAGAGTATGGTCTAAAGGAATCAAAATTCATCACAAAAACTTTCTTTGGAATTAGGATGAGAAAGGTACTATTGATACTTCCCAACATTTTCTTTCATCCTTTAGATTTCTTGATCACATTCAACTTGATGATGTCCCAAAAATGTTGATAGAAATCCACAAGAAAGCCATCTGGTCTAAGGGTTTTTCCTTGGACATCTTAAAGATAATATTTTCCACATGTAAAAAAGTTATAGGAGCTAAAAGTTTCGCATTATAATTTGTCGTCACAACCTTGGGAATGCAAGTTTTAGCAATTTGTTGTGCATGTGTATTGTCTGGGTTACCTCCCATTGTAACTTTAAAAAGAAGTTAACAACCTCATGTCTCATCCTCGATGCTTGGTTAATTATTCCCCCATTACCGCACATATCATCCTCAATGCTTGGTTAATTTCCCCCCCATTCTGTCATTAAAAATAGTTTATTATTCAAGCAAATTGTTGGGCTATAAGTGGGTTACAAAAGAATTTAGTGTTTTTATATCCTTCTGCAAGCCGAAGTGCTCAATATTTTTGCTTCCAAAATAACTCTTCTTTCTTATCCACTTCCTCCAATGATTATCCACTTGATTGAACTCAGTATAGATGTGATCAAAATGAAACACTCCTGAAATGGATTCCAATAGTTGTTGATATTGTCCTTCAAGCCTCTATTTTTGCACCTTTTTTTCCAAATTGTTGTTTATTCCATCCATTTAACACGGACTTAGCATATTTTAGCTACGCAATAAGTGAATACATCATGGATGTATCTTCCTGCCTACCCTCTGCCCACCACTTCTAAATGAGGGCATGTAAGGCCGAATGTTCAAACCACATCATCAAAAAATGAAATGGTTTCCCACACGGATTACCTTGGCTTGCTATAAGCAATTGAATGGGTAAATAGTCCCAACTTATGATCATGGATAATTTCACAATATGTAGTTAGTCCTAGTTGGGAGAAACTTGAGGCGACTTAGAATTTCCTACAATAAAAGAAGCATCTTTGTGTCTATTTGCTCTCCCATTCCTAGTAGGAATGTGAACAAGTCTCTTTTAGAATAAAATATCTAAAATGCCAACTTTATCAAGCCTGCGCTTTTATTTGATAGAAGTCAAGTAACATTCACATCTCCTCCTAATATTGATTCCTCGACTAATGAATTCATCAATAAAGTATTGAGATGTTGTCAAAGAATCTGTTGTTACGGAGCATGGGAAGCATTATAAATGTTGATACAACCAATTTTCTTACCAAACTTGTAATATGTGTAAATAGTAGTTATTCAATTGTAGGTATCCACAAGAGGGAAGAACTTCATTTGACTCCTATGCCACATAATTATCAACCCCCTTGATTGACCTCGAGGTTCAATACAAGCCCCATTCCAATCAAGAAAACCCTTTCTTACAAGCTCATAAAATATATTCATTGAAATTTTCACTTGAAGGAGGATCATGTCAAGGTTTAGATTCCATGCATCTTTATTCACCCATGCACATTCCATGATAATATTTTGTGATGATGAACCAGTAGGTGTGTGAGCCAACTTCTCTCTATGAGGTCCTTCCAAGGACCCTTGTTTTTTCCTTATGCGTAATCATCTACCCTTAATAGCATATATTACAAATTCTTATGTGTTGAAAGTCTTACTCTAAAACTCGTAAACCGTTGACATAAAATCTCACTAGAAGGTTGTCTTGTGGAAGATTGCATTATTCCCACTCCCTTTGTATCAAGAGTACCCTTTCTGATACCACTACCATATTAGAAGATGCTAAAATTTTGAGTTCCTTTGTGTTTTCCATCACTATTACTAGAGGATTGTTATCAAGAACATATACAAAAATATATTCACTCCACTTGAATGCTTCCCAAGTCCATTATTTGCCTCTTTCATGCTCCTCATTATCACATTGAAGGAGAGAAAATGAGTTTTTTTGCAAGGACTTATACCTCTATCTCTATGGTTCTCATTGGGGTTGAAGTATCACAAGTGACCTTTGAGGCATTGGGACAATTTTGGTAAAGGTGTCCATGTTGATCACATCAGTGGCATCTCAATGAAATATTTTGTTGGCTAGATTTTCTACATCGCTAAAAACCTAGGCAATCATGAGATAAATCTCCTTCATTAACCGATGAGGCTCCCGTGTAAGATTTGTTAGTTAAATATGCTAGTATTTATTTGTGGGTATTACTTTAACCATGTAACTCATGAACTATAACTATACGGTTCTGTAGCAAGTAAGTAGCTGTAAAAGAAAGGACAAATATGTAGAAGGGAAAAATAATAAGAAATGAAAGAAAGTAGAGAGGATGTGCAACCTAAGCAATAGTTTACAGAGTTGATTGCATGCACAGATTAAAACAAATAGATTATTAAGCACATAATTCAAAGCAAATGAAACTTTCAAATCTAGATCTAAAATAACACAAAGTTTATGAGCATATCTAGAAAGAAAGTAAGAAGCAAAATGCACCGTTGACACAAAGTTCTCTGGAAATCTCTTCTATATTCCTTTGCTTGCAGAAATCAGGGGTTTCAACTCAAAGTCTGGAACACAAGAATGTTGATTACAAATTCCCTCATTTTAACCCGTAGGTTCTTCCTCTACTTATAACATGTAGAGGGGAAATTACAAATAGAAAGCTTTTAGTGAATTGACACATGTGAAAGTCGGAAATGAAACAACTGGCAATCTCCCTCCTCGAATTCCTATTTGCATGACATGCATGATTTATAACTGAAAATAAAACATTCTATTTTGCATGTATGCCACCTATTTCCAAGTAATGGATTTTAAACCGATCACTTAAGTTTTATAATTTAATTGATCGCTCAATTACTTTGTCAGAGGAAAGAAGAAAAAGAAGAAGAAAGAGGAAAAGAAATTAAAAGAAAGCTGCAACACTTCCAGTCTTGTTCCTTTTTCCATATTCTGCATGCAGTTGATTTTTTTGTCTTTGATTCTCACCAAGCTGGATTTGGAAGCAGGTGACTATGATTCGCTTGCGGGTATTGTCTTTGCCTTGTCTTCCCTCTTATCTTCGAAGCTTTTGTAATTTTTCTTCAGTACATGCAAAGTAAATTGGATGAAGGCTTCAATTGGAGGACTGAGAGCACATGCACAAGATCCTGGAAGGAATTCTCCATGCAATGACTTCTATACGAGCTATGTCAGAAACAAGAGGATGACTTTTTTGCCGGAAGCCTTTGCAATTATGAGATCTAGATCTGTCAATTAAATTGGTGATAGGTTCGGGGCCTATGTTTGTATCATTGACTTCCAACAAATTTGGAAGTTATGCATGACTTTGTTGAGCCTTTTCGTTCATCACGTTTTGCCATAGTTGGAGCAATCTTTGTCTGAGCAAATATTTTTCTTTTTATTCGGCCGAAATTCTTTACAATTGGTGCAAATCTGGGGATTTCTTCAAATTCGGAAGACATATTCAATGTATCTAACATTGATTTGAGCACCTGTGATGAATACCTGCAATTTATTCAGACAAAGATGGAGTCCATGACATGATTACTTGATTTTTATCACCAAAATCTACATATAAAGATTGCTGCCCTAAAATTTGAGGTTTTGCTTGCATGCAAAGCAAGCAAAAATATTATTTAATTCACCAGAGCACTTATACCAACATGCAGATAATTGTCATAGTAAAAATCAAGCCATTCCAACCCTAGGTGCCAAACTTTGAAGCTTTCCGACAATAAAAAAAATATTTTTTGATGCAAAAATCCTCCTTGTGCGTCAAAACTGTCCGGACTGCAATCATCTGCTAAAAGAATTAATTACATCTTCATTATGGCAGCTCATGCTTATATAACTCTCAGCATTCTATTTTTAATGATTGCCCCTCATATTCCTAGCAATTAATTAATAATCAATGATGTTTATTCACCCAAATTGGGCACCTATTTTTGCATGTTGTTCGTTGCCATTAAATAAATTCAATTTATTTATTTTTAGCATGCTACCTTCAGTTCACTTTGGCTTGTCTTCATACATTGACTTTCGTTCTATTTATGGCGTCAAAATTGAGTGAATAAACATTAATAAATATTATTAAATGCATTGTTATTCACCCAAGGTGGGTCGCACTTTTTGGCAAGGGTGAATTCTAAAAATAAGAAGTCAACTTCTGATGGAAATTTTCACCCTTCACTGCAGCTCTAAAAATCCCTTCTTCCACTTAAGTGATTTGACTTTCATAATAGGAATTTTTACTCTGTCAGGCAAGTAGGAAATTCTCGTCGGTGTTTTAAGTGATTTTTCTTTTATAATGAGAATTTTTAACCTGCAAGGCAGGTAAAAAATCCCCGTTTCCTGCCACCTCTAATATTCTCATTGCGCTTAAGTGACTTTGACTTCATGGGAAAAATTACCCTGCTAACTGCTAAGCAGGTAAGAAATTTCCATCTCCCTGCCACTACCAAAATTCCCACTCGCAGCTTAAAGTCTTCCTTAAAAAAATGTGACTTGCATGAAAGATAGCTCTTTTCCAAAAGTGTGACTTGCCTTGTGACTTCTGCCTTTAAAATTGTGTGAGAATTTGTTACTTAGGGCAGCGTGGAAACTGGACGCGGAAGGCAGCCTTGAAAATTGCAACTGGCATAAAAATAACATTTCTTTCTTTTTTTGGATTTTTGGTGAAGAAAACACAAGAATGGAATAAAATTTGCCATTTTTGGAAAGGGTCTGGGAAGATGTAGCAGCAAAAACTTGCATGTGCCGTAACTTTCATTATGTGGCTTCGTTTTAAGTGTCGTTTTCTCTAAAAGTGCATATCTTCTCGAGCTCTACGCATTGATGGCAATATTTTTCTTATTTTCATAAAGCTCATTTATTCCAAAAAAATGTGACTTGCCTAGGAGAGGCTTTTTGTGCATGACTTCGTTTTTTTTTACCAAAAGTTTGCTTTCTGAGGCCGATTCCTTCTGGTGCGGCGGCCGTAGATGATCTCCAAATACTCCAGGAAAGAAAACAGAGCATACTGGCAAAGGAATTGACCTAGGGGAATTTCATAGAGAAACCAAAGAAAAAACACAAAAGAAATTAAAAACGCAAAAGAAATAAATAAAAGCGAAAAACATTGCCGGAAGTTGCAGACAATGCCTTGAATTCATTCCTGGTGAAAACCCTAACGAGACGAGTAAATACTGGCATGCAAAATCACAACAGGACTCACCCGGAGCACAATTTACTTCAAATGGGGCACTGTTTATTTAATAAATAATTAAATAAAATATTCCCGCAGACAAAATTTGTCGGAGGGATAAAACGAGTTTGGGCATCTAGGTATTTGTTGAAATTGGCTCATATGATACATTGGGAATATCCTAACATAATACAGACATCTTCTAGCAATAAAAACACAAAAAGACTCCTTATTTTAAAAGTATGAAAAAAAAAATTCAAATGGGTAGTCCCAGATTTCATGGTGAAATTTAGGGACACCACATTTTCATATAGTTTGCTCTACCTATAATATTCTCATTTAATAAAATTGGTTTGGGTGAAGGTTGACTCAAATCCATCCTCACACATGTTCATGCGTGCAACTGCAATATAGTATGCATTGTTTGTGTGATATAAATTCATCCCCTGATCGAATTAACTATTTGTTTCAAATACTCTTCATGCCAAAATTTGAAAGGAAGTGCATACACTTGTAACCACACTGGGACATAGTCCATATTTTCAATATTGAGATTACACCCAATTTGAAAGGAAGTGCATATGCTTATAACCACACTGGGACACAATTCATATTTTCAATATCGAGATTACACCCTAGTGTCTATTGTCTCAAGTATAAACCTTACCCCATGTTCTGATAAAAGTAAGGACCGTGTGTAAGTACTCCCGATGATCTGCCACGTTGGAGAAACTTATATAGAAGAATCCCTTTAGATCGATACTAACTACAACACTAGCCCTCGGTTTACATACATGACAGACACAATGCACTTGTTACCACTAAAGAGTAATATTATTAAAATTTCCTATGAGCATATGCATAGGGCAATAAGGCACTTCTATAAATTTGTAATCATTTAGAAAATCAAGAACTATTTGTTTATCTGACTTAAGATGAGAAGACAATTTCAAAATATTGGGTGCAATCACACCCTTAAGTATTTGTTGAATTGATATCTTTTTCCAAGCTTGATTTACAAGAAACAACAATTTCAAATAACAACAATTTCAAATGAAGCCGATCATGAAGAGAAAGGAGAGGAAGAAGATGCCATCTTTAGGAAGAAGCCACTCCTCAGAAGGAAAGATATCAAAAATAGAGAAAATGCTATCAAGAAACAATTTTTTGATGTTTAAAAGGAGAACAAGGAGAAAAGACTAGGAAAAGATGAAATTTGTAGCTACGTAAATGAAAAAGTGACTATCAGTTTTTCATCAAAAGGATAAAGAATTATATGTCGAAGAAAGCACTTACGCAATGGAGGCATGACGACATTAACCTCCTTCCAAGTTTTTATATATTCTCAATCCTATATTTGTTGCACATGAACATTATGTCACTTTATTCTTCATATGATCCACACATTGGTCGATTCTATCCTTTTTATAATAACCTATATTGATTTCCTAAAATGACCTTATTCATTCCATGCAACAGATTGTAGATGGTTCCAAAATTACTTATAAGTTATTTATCAACATGTATCATCGACTTATCTTTGGCTTATCACTCATTATTATGCCTGATCGTGACAAGATTTATCAGTCACTATTTAAAAACGTTTTAGAAGATTTTGGGTTATTAGTTTAAATTTTCTATATCTTTTCATCCACAAACTCTTGGTCAAACTAAGGTAATTAGCCACTCTATGGTTCACGTCCCATGCATCTATCACAAAAAAATAGGAAGTGGGATAATTATATTCATGTAGAGTCATCCACATCTCTATATGACACACAATTTAAGGTTTGATATGGGTAACCCCTTGCTATGTATGAGACATGAATAACTCTCCCCACAATTTCATCTGATGAAAGAGCAAACTAAGATTATTTATTTTTTCGAACGATGGCTAAAGTCCATACACTTATTCATAATACATTATCAAAGACTCAAGCCAAATACAAAGATTCGTAACTGAGATCGAGATCCTCAACATTTCAGGTTTGGTGATAAAGTTTAGATATATTTGCATAAATAAAGATTCAAACCACGAGTCCTTAAGCTCAAAGCTAATTGATATGAGCCTTATCCCATTTTGTAGTAAATTAGTGAAAATGCTTTCAAGTTTGATATATACAATATGGTGAATGTGTAACCTAAGGACACCATTCTAAATTTTAAGCATCCCTCACACAAACAACTAACTAGGCACCACCTCACTTTCATTTACTTGGTTGCAAGGACTTATTTCCAACACAAGCTAAGTAGATGTCCATGACAACATTTAAGAAACACTTTCCCACCTAAAACAAAAATTGAGGATAATTTACTCCAAGTATGAAGGGAATGATGAGACAATCATATGGGCTAGCAAATTGCATTAAATAATGTGATAATCACACGGGCACCCTAGTGCATATTCTTAAATGTTCTGCATATCTGTGTGCATTTTTTTTCTCTTAGAAGCTTCCTTTGTACAATTTTTATGAGGAAAATATTAAGGAATGAAATTCTTTTACAAGCATCAAATGGAAGACAAATTTTTTTATTTCAAAAAATAAAATAAAAAAGTGTATTGTAGACAAATTACAAGGAAAATTTTATAATTTACTACTAATACATGTATATTTTGGCGGATTTAAATACTTAAAGGTGCATTTTATAAAAATATTTGGCAAATATTTTTTCAAAAAATTGATGATTGGTTAGCAGTCCAATTTTCACTATTTCAATGGAATTTTTGCCAATTGGCCAAAAATAACCCGTAAAATCGCCTATTTTGATATATGTCAGGCCACGTAGGTAGTATGTGATTTTTGTGTCTGATTTGGTAATTGCTGCTCACTATGAGTAAACCATGCTGGCTTGTGCTGTGTCATCATCATACTGGTTTTTTTCACAACATGAACGTAAATTTTAAAGTATAACAGCTTATTTGCAAATTTTTAAAAGAAGGCAACTAATTTAAAGGTAAAAAGACTCCTCAAACACAGCTTATTTGCATTGGTTTATAGATGGGAAATAGCAATCATAAATAGTTATTAAAATTCACCAATTGAATGAATTCCTGTAAATAGTCATTAGTTAGCATCCAGTTTGGGCAGTGCTTACATTATCATCGTACCATTTTTGAGAAATAAAATATCTACATGGAGAGGAGATGTTTGATAGCCAAAATCAAGAAGAAAAAAGAAAGAGATGAGAAAGGTACTACTGGTATTTTTTCTGTATTGAAAACAATCTCTCTTCAACTGGTTGCCAAAATAAAGCAAATGAAAAATATCTTACCACTTCCACTGTCATAAAGAGAAATGTGTGGCTATATTTAAACCAAAACAACCAAACATTACCGTTCATGCATTTCTGCTTTCTCAGATTTCAGACACTTGACAATAGGAAATCCCATCTACAAAAAAAGAAGCTACTTACAATTGAACTTTATCAGAGGAGACAATTGATAGCTACAAGATACTAATATATGAAGTCACTTATTAATTAAGGCATGCCAAAGCTCATGGGGAGGTGTTGCAAGCAAAATGTCAGATGCGTTTGGCTCGGTAAGCCAAAACCCTCTCTTTACTTCACTACCCAGCTGACCCACAAACCACTCTGCGTGACCATGAAGTATCTGATGTGTAGTTACAGATGTTTCTTCTTTTGCAAAGTGAAGCACAGGTGAAATATCTCTTCCAAGAAAAACTCCTGGCAATAGTTCTAGTCCCAAGTTCCTTGTAAATGGTTTCTCTTTGCCAAGAGACTGGCTGCACGAGTGTTTTGGTGTCGATGTTATACAACCAGCACATTTATGTAAAACCATCCAGTCATTTGGTGCCACAGGTCCACCAACTCCATGTGCTACGTGCTTAGAAAGTGCACCATTACGCATGCTTCGTAGAGACTTAGCTTCCCAATCAAATATCCTCTCTTCCTAGAATGCCAAATATACACGAGAAGCATTGCACTCATAATGAGATTCTAAAAGTTTCTTAGGATATTGGAGATGCTTATAGCTTGAAAAATATTGGCAGTATTGCTTCAAAGACAAAATCTTGTCCATCATCCCAAGATAAATTTATTTCTATGCAAATAGCAGCAGGGTTTAACAGTAAGAATGGTGCAATAAAAAAAGAAGGTACTAGTCATGAAATACAAGTTGATCTAACCTCAAGTGGCATATTCAAAATAAGTCCTCGAGAGCCACTACATCTTCTATGCTCATAAAGGAGCACCTAAGGCACAAACAAACAGGGTCTTGCATTAAAGAAAAAAAAATTCAAACAATTTTCTAAGTTACAATGCAAATGCCAGCATATGATATTATTCTGAAGACAACATACTCACAACAGAACCAAAGAAAAAAGGTGAAGGCATTGCAGCAGTAGCCACCAGTATAGTGCCTGGGTACAGGCTTGGTCGACCAGATCCTAACCTGCTTTCTAGCATGCTGCATCCATTGCACATACTCTGTCAGAATCATCCTCTGCACATAATATTGTTGAAATATATTTTCAAACCTTCAGAAGAAGGCCAAAGAATCCAGAGGTTGGAAAACATCAGACAAAATGGCAGATGAATCACACAGAGCTCAAAGAGACACGCTTTGTGCACAATGCAGGTAAGTTGAAATGGAACTAGGGTGTTGAAACTTGAAACATTCACGGCTTAAAAAGATCCAACAAATTTAAAGTTATTAAAGAGAAATCACTAATCAGTTAAAGACAAAGGTAGTACAATCCTGTTACGGGAAAAACAATATCTCCAACAAAGCCCTAGCCAACATGGTTCTTGAAATCAATAAGAAGCTCCTCTATAAAGCATTATGTTCATATGGATCTACTGAGGTCAAATTCTTAAAGACACTATCTGAATTGTTAGCAGCAATTGGATTAGAATAACATTCAGGTTGTCAGACATATTACATATTTTTTGTATTACCATTATCTAGAATAAAAAACAACCTCTATGATAGTTTAAACTCAGAAGCAGAGAAAAACATGCTCTGCAACTGGATTATTTGCTTCTGACTTCAATATGGTGCTCTACTGGAGCAAAAGGGAAGGAGGCCATTGGATGCCTTACTTATCAGAGAAAAAATTAAAAACATTTCTCTGTGACAAGAATTACTTCACTATCTATCTCGAGGTTAGTTTACATGGAGCAACACTCACCAATCCAGGTGACAGTCCTGATCAAAATTCCAAGGGGTCCAAAGCTAGGCTTGGACTTTATTTTGCGATTTATAGGCATATGCTGAAGTATTTGGGCATCAAGGAGGTGGTTCAAAAAAATGAAACAGAAAATCAGAGCTGTGATAGCCTATATATCTAGGAGCCCCATATAGAGATAGGCATTAAGTGAGGTCGAAGCCGAGTTTCAATCAACTGGTAATGGCATCCAATAAGAGAGAACGAGTTATTCATATGATTTACATAGAAAAATAGGAGGAAGCTATAGAAGCTCCAAAAGGATGTCAGCACTTCCAAGCTAACTATTTATTGATATTAGCCTTAATAGTTAGAGCTTTGATAGGTGTTTCCACAATCCTAGGAGAAAGAATAGAAGGTACAATTAGCTTTTAAGAAGTACCATTGTGAATTCTATGTAAGGAGAAAAGGCTAGGAGTAAATCTTGGAAATAGTAGTTAAGATGGTTGGGAGTTAGTTATTCTACTGGTAGCCTACGTCAGTCATATTGCTAGTTTAAACATGGGGTCGTATTATACTCTTATCATCCCCTCCAATATAAGATTTTCTTTCTATTTTCAGTTTATTTCTGTCTGGTAAGTTCCAGGTTTGATATGTATCAGAGACAAACCAATGGGTAGAGGAAAAGAGAGAGTTTCTGATACTGGTAGCCTATGTCAGTCATATCGATAGTTTAAACATGGGGTCGTATTATACTCTAATCATCACCTCCAATATAAGATTTTCTTTCTATTTTCAGTTTATTTCTTTGTCTGGTAAGTTCCAGGTTTGATATGTATCAGAGACAAACCAATGGGTAGAGGAAACGAGAGAGTTTCTTCGATTGAGTATGAAGTTAAATGGTAAAGATGAACCTCCATGGCTAAACCATAGATGGAAATGCATAAAACCAAGTGAAAATATCTGTTATTTGGGTATTTTGTTTGGCACATTTGACACTCAGCTTACCATGTCTGAGCAATGGATTTGGATGTTGAATGAATTTGAAAAGAAGTTAATCATGTGGAATAAGCCTAATCTTTCCCTGGTTAGGGAGGTTATTATTGTTGACAACATTTTCGCAGCAAGGCATATCTTCTACTCTTCTTGCAAGCTCAACAACAGTCGAGAGAATTTGGGCTGCTAGGTAAATTCTCTCGGATTCACTCCATTGGAAGTTTGAGGACCCACAGGATACTTAAGATCTAGCTGCGCAACCTATTTGGCCTTTCAATTTGCACCGTGGGAAAATTTGGATTCTGTCATTCTTTTTAGGGAAAGGTGGCAAGGGCGGGCCTGTTTTGTTGGGGAGATCTTTGGAACAATGTTGAGGAGCAATGCCATTCTTGGAGAGGCCTAAAAATGGCTCAAATGTTAATGTCGACAGACAAACCAGCTTTTCAAGAACTCAATAAGATGATTCCTGAAAATTTGCCTTTTCAATTACAGTTATACAGCGCAGGACTGTATTGGAGGAATTGGAAGTGGAGAACTGTAAAATCCTTCTACGACTCTAAGCTTAAGGACATGAACAGTCAAGTGAGATTGTCTAATGCTATTTCTCCCTGATTCAATATATGGGTGGCAAGACAATGCCCCTGAGGTGAGATGGCAACAACGTTGTCAGATTATTTGGAAGGCAAAAACCTCCTCCATGCACGAGGTATAGGGTTAGCTATTAATGCATCAAAGTTTAACCACTAACGCACAGTTGAGTAAGGTAGGTGTTGCAGATGCTTGATGCATTGCGTGGGGAAAGAGGAGATAGCCAAATCTTTTGGAAGCACTCGATGACTAGTTGGTTTGTGGATAGTTACAAGCTGAATTCAACTTACTCTTCTAGTATTTTACCGATCCCTCTCTTGTTGAGGAACTCTTTAAGGAGATTCTTGGATAGTCGGGGGCAGCTGCAAGGGTCAATGACATACAATTCAGTTGGCAGCAATCAATTTCCTTTGGAAGACAAGATCCAAAGCTACTTCTCAGGAATATACCTCCCGCTCAGTATAGGGAAGTTGCAACTTCTAGACAAGGTTTTACCTAAAACTTGAGTGGTTTCAAATGGATGTAAATTCTTTTCCCATTGAAGCGCAGTCCAAGGTGCCTTCTTTCCTTCACTATGCAAGGAGAGATTTTCCTTGCAATCATAATGCTCAGCTGATATAAATCATTTATTCTTTGGAGTAATATAAGAATCTAAGATGCATTTATTAGAAACAAAAGGTGTGTTCACATGTGAAGAGAAAGATGAAGACAGAGAAACGAGAACACTACTGCAGTTGAAAGAATGAATTCAAGAACTTAAAGATATACGGAACCACCATCTTTTTAATAGTACCATGGATTAAGTGCAGATTGAACTCTAGATAGTTGGCAATTGGCGAGATGAACTCAAAGATTAAGCCGTGCAATTGGAAAACAAAAATTCTCAAAGTTTGCATGCCCAAGATGCAGATACATAGAAGAGAAGTTGTTGAAATGTTGGTACGGTTTGACTCAAAAGCTGACACATGAATTGGCTCGGCTCAGACATTCTTGGAACATGCTTTTATCAATAGTTTTGTAAAGCATTTTAAAAGAGAAAGATAAGGGTGTGATGCTGTGAGGTCTTGGCGCACAATAAGCATGGCATTTGATGCAGAACATGGCAGTAAAAGAGATTGATCCTTAGAAAAACCATGTTTGTTGACTGAATGCCGGAAACAAGATGTAACAGGGCTATTGTTAAGGAAATGTGTGTTGGCATTAGCCACACAAGTGCATGGACCTTATTGGAAACACCAAGACTACTGAAGTCTGAGTAAGACTGCTGTAGCTTTGGGTCCACATGAACAATTGAGGACTGTTCAAACTCAAAGAACCATGTGGATGGTGGGATCGTTGAGAAAAGCACACAAGTGCAGAGAGCTTATTGGAACACCAAGACTACTGAAGTCTGAGTAAGACTACTGTAGCTTTGGGTCCACATGAACAATTGAGGACAGTTCAAACTCAAAGAACCATGTGGATGGCGGCATCGTTGAGAACAATTGAACAAGTCAAATGCTGAATATTAAGGTTTTCCAAATGACATGATGAATACTGTAGCATGGACACCGTCCAGCCAACAACTGTGATGAAAAATGCACAAGAACACAAAGGTCAACCGTGCAAAAGTATTGAGTTGAAAGGATGTCAGACCAACTTGGATTTAATCTGATAAGCTGGACGCCCAAACTACAAGTGATTCTGCAATTAGAACCGTAGAAATTAGACAACCTTTTTTTCCAACTGTGGACTATACAAAGGAGAAACAGTGGCTAAAACATATATGATACAAGATAGAATGAAAATTAACCAGAAAAAGCATGCCATGCAGACTGTTGTTATTAAAGGGTGGTATGACAAGCGTATAAGTAGTGAGAAATCCATATGGATGATGCATTTGATGCTAAGCATTGACGAGAGTTTTACTCCTGCATGCTGAAACAGCCTGCCTGCAAAAGTGGAAGATAACTGGTGATATGCATGGATTAGCATGGTTGGCCCGCACCTTTGCAGATTTCAAGTTTTTTACAAAAACATGAAAATTGACAGGAGCAGAATCTAGTAGCATTGTACACCAAGTTAACCATTGCCTCGTGTCTGAAGGAGGTCCGTAGCTACCAAGGTCACTGTGAATAAGATTAATAACTTCCAAGACAATTGCTGAGATAACTGTCAAGACCGCGCTGCTACTAACTGCCTGCTGAAGCCAAGCATAAGTTGCAGTGATGGAGAATAGAAAGCTCAGTGGAAAATAACAAGGATTGAATTTCAAGAATAAATAATAGATGGAGAAGAGTAATCAGATGAATCCAAACAAGGACAATCCGGACCAACACATGAGTGCGGAGTTCTTTGCATGACAATTTTCTTCTCAATTCAAGAATATATTTAAAAGAAATGGGTTGGTTGTGAATATCATTAAAATGACCAACATGGCATGCCAATCCACAAGATCATAATGGGAATCATCCATATCAAGCACAATTCATCTGCAAGGAGGCATGGCTATGTATTTCAGCAGATATCAACACTATTTGCCAAAGGTGAAGTGTTTGGAAGGAAAGATTAAAGGTTTCCCCAATATCTTTCTTGTTTTTAAAAAAAGGAAAATGCAAACCAAAAAATGGAATAAAAGAGATATTTGATATCACATACTGGACATTTGGGGATAGTGTATTTGTGTAATCTGGATTTCTATATGTGAGGTTTGGGGGTAAATTTTATAGTTTTCATGTTTATCTTAAGTCCATATTTAAAAAAAAAAATTCAAGCAATTGTTTTTGTCAAAGCATTTTAAAAGTGGAGAACCTACACAAATTAGAGAATCTGTTGAGTCTATTAATCTATACGAGAAAGTTTTCAATAGTTGCCAATATAGATTTCAGAGACATTATTCATTATTAATATCACTTTTTTGGACTCTCAAAGCCCTAAAAACAAATATCGTGAGAACATCACTTCTATTTTCATGCATAGATCTAGGAGGATTTGAGACTTCAAATGATTCACGGCACCACAGCTTTGCTCCAAGACATGGTCTGATTTTACCAGTGGCTTCAGCATCATACCACACACACGTGTGCCTACCACAGGGTCCTAACTCCTATGCAAAGCCACACCTCAACTCCTGCAATGTCATTATTGTACTGCACAGATCTACAGTAACGTCAACACAAAATGACTGACTGATGATTACTTATGCAACATTTGTTACCAACCATTGTAATAGTCAAACCAATGCTTCATCTTCCTCCTTTGTATATTAATACATTCTTCTATTCTTTGTGGTCAAGTGATAAGCATAAAGAATAAGGAGTATGTAGACATCTGACATCAAACCTTTAGGGTTTGTACAGGAGTTTGCATAATACAACTTTGCAATTACAGTTCTACATCAGATGTCACTTGTCTTCTTTACTTCTTTTTAAAACTTTGATATATCTTCAGCCTTCGTCATTCATTATACATTTTCCACAATACCACATATAAACCCTCATTTAGAGTGTTGTCCACCGGGTCTCCCTTGGGCCTTATAGATCAGTGGTACCAGAGCATGTACACACTTCATATCATACCCAAAGGTATCAAAGTTTAGTCTAGATTCTATCTTTGTTT
This sequence comes from Taxus chinensis, assembly GCA_019776745.2. NCBI lineage: Eukaryota > Viridiplantae > Streptophyta > Pinopsida > Cupressales > Taxaceae > Taxus > Taxus chinensis. Next base: position 720,477,405 of record CM034150.1, read on the forward strand.
GTATGCTCACTCACATGTCTAATTACAGAAAGTTACGACTCAAAACGCATGATCCTTCAGCATACCTACTTCGCGTCCTTAGATGGGAGGCCGTTCAAAATCAGAGACTCCAACTGAAGATATGTTTATGAAAATGATAGAGAATGCTTTGCAAAAGCAACAAAAAGAATTGGAAGAACTCCATGCATGTGAAATAGTAGGTATTGTTAATCACTTTGCTCAACTTCTCAAGAATATCCATACTCCACCCAATACAATTGCACAAGGACCTTTTGGTAGTCACACCCCATACGAGGTACAAGTCAATCTACACAGCACTATGTTTGAAGGCAAAATAGACGCAAATGCCCAGATAACTGGCTTAACCTTGTCTATTCATACTGCACTATGAATCAATTCTTTCTTAGAGAAATTATCACAATTTCTCTTATGAAAGTTTTTTTATCTGTAAAGAAATGGTGGGATGACTACTACACTATGCATGATGATGATGATAACTTATACACCCATGTAGACAACTGGAATGGTTTCCTAAAAGCACTCAAAACACCTATTAGCTAGTAGGAAACTATGATGGCCAGTACATCAAGTTCTTACAATTGTGCTAAGGTTGTGATCGGTCTATTCAAGAATAAACAGACACTTTCCACACTTTGGTAGCAAAATTGAATGTTCAAGAGTCAAAACAAAATCTTGTCTTTAAGTATAGGTCGGGCTTGTGACCACACATCCAATCCGATATGGATTTCCTCTAGATCTCCTCTCTAGGAAAAGCCTACAAATTTGCTTGCAAGTTTTAAGTAAAAGCTAAGAAAAGGTCTAAGAAAGCAGAATCCGTGTCTCAAGACAAACCACGATCTAAACATTCCAAGCTTGGAATAGCTAAGAAAAGGTCTAAAACAGCAGAATCCATGTCTCAAGACAAACTACAATCTAAACATTCCAAGCTTGGAATAAAGTAGAATCCTAAACAAGGGAATGGCCCTTTATGCCATCCTCAAAATAAGGCGACACCATCAAATGATCTGATAAGAAGTCCAAGCAAGTGGTGTACAGTTCAAACTCCAACAGCCATTCTACAGATGAATTGCATGCTTGGAACAATCTTCTTGCACAACTTGAAGCAATGGGTACTAGCACTGCGGCACTTGACAAAGGTAATCAAATCGTGGAATCTGAGCCTAATGTCATGGTAGGTACCACCAACATTGCTCAGCTATGGAAGAGACAAAACGATTGTTCCATTCTCAAACGTAGTTCAATGGAAAACCAGTACATTACATCATTGAAAATGGAAGTCAGAAGAACCTAATTTATCCTGAAGCAATTCACAGATTGAACATGCAACAAACACCTCGCCCACAACCATATTCAACTAGATGATTCAGCTCAGATTCTAAATATGCATTACTCAATAGTGTCACCTAGTGTACAAAATCAAGACTTCTCAAGATGCAGTCCTTTGCAATGTTGCACCATTAGAGGTATATGTGATGTTTTACTTGGCCAACCATATCTTTACCATTGACATGAAATCTGTGAAGCAAATCGAAGAAATGTTGTCATAGATATTGGTGATATAATATAGTGCATACTGGAAGAAGTTTCTAAGCCCTCACTCATTAGTGCCAAGCAGTAAAAGAAGGTAGTCAGCTCTAGCAAGAACTTTGTACATCTAATGGTCAAATCTGAACAAAAGAACATACTTGCAGTAGAAACATGCAACAATTGCACACCGCGTTGACCAAATACAAGGATAATTTTCAGTCACCTAAGGAAGTGCCTACACACTGTATGATAAAGCATACAATTGGTTTGATCCCTAGACCACCTCTTCCTAATGCATCTTTATATCCCAGATCATTTTTTCATAAAGAAAAGATCAAACGGTAGATAGGCCCAGCTCATCACTTTGCAGAAGCTCAATTGTTCTTGGGCCAAAGAAGGATGGCACATGGAGGATGTGCATCAATTACAGAGCTCTCAACAAGATCACAATGAAGAACCAATATCCTTTTCCGAGTATCAAGAAACTTTTGGACCAGCTCCGCAGAGCTAAGTTCTTCGCCAAGATTGATCTTAAGTTTGGGTATCATCAAATTCTTGTTGAACCTATAGACATCTGAAAGACAACCTTAAAACCCAAGGAAGGCTTGGTTGTGGGGTTGGTTATGCCCTTCGACCTGATTAACGCACCCGTGACATTCATGCGAATGACAAATGACTTATTCCGGCCATTTGCAGAATCATTTGCTCCAATTTACTTTGATGACATTTGATCTGCAGCAAAACATGGGATGAATACTTGTGTCATATTCAACAAGCGCTCCACACTTTATAGCAGCAAAAGCTATATGCTAGCATGGAGAAATGTTCCCTTTCTATCTAGGATAAATAATGTACACGCAAGGAGTTCATGTGGATCCAACCAAGATCCGCATCATCCATTTATGGCCTACACCAAAGAATGTCACAAAGCTTTGTAGCTTCTTGGGATTGACAATTCTATAGGAGATTTGTACTTGGTTTTTCTCAAATCACTTGACCTTTGAATTAGGTTACAAAAGGTGGCACCATAGCAACCTTCATCTGGTCATCCACACAATAGAAAGCAAAAAAAGACTTGAAAAGTAGATTGTATTCTAAATCAGTGCTCGGGCTACATGAACTTCAACAATCATTCAAGATAAAGACTAATTCATCCGATCATGCACTCGGAGAAGTCCTCACTCAACATGGTTACCCAGTTGCTTACCACAATGAAACCTTCATTCCGCCAGTAAGGAACTACCCCACATATGATTGCAAGGTTTACACCATTGTTTAGGCATGTAAGCATTGGAAGCATTATATCTTGGGAAAGGAGAGTGTGTGCAATGTCCCCTTTTCCAAACTAGTTCGATTGGAAGACCTTGAGCCCATTCCACTTCCCACGGGCAAGAAGGAAGTGAGCAAGGGAAGTAATGTCATGTTTTTTAGTTATTTTTGTGAGCATTGCATCTTCTTTAGCAGTTTTCCATACAAAGTCGGGGTTGGCTAGGTTAAGAAGATGAAAAGCCAAAGGAAAAATAGAAGAGAATCGTCCTTATGAGGTCAGTCCTAGTTTGGAAGCATTCTAATATTTTTGGCACCACAACAAGGTATAAAGAGGGCTCGCTTGGCTCATTTGTGCATCATCATCATCATCTTGTCTGAAATTAACATTGCAAGGTTTTTGGGTTGATTGCTCAACTACTTCCACTTAAGGGCGAAATTTTTTTGGTGTGGCCAATGAGGACGAAAACCAACCTTATTTGATTGAAGAACGAAAAATCTTCAATTCATCGAGGATTCTCCATCCCAAGGTTTCCAAATATCTTCAAGAAGATTGATTTTGCAGATTTTCAGCTAGGGTTTAATTCTACAGTGATTTTCAGCCCCTCCTAGAGGAGCGACCCACCTTGTGGAGGAGTCAGGGGGTTTCTAGGGTACAACAACATCCAACTCAGCCATCATTGCATTCCTTATATTTTTAGTAGCCACAATCTATATGTAGAGTTCATTTTTGGGCTTGGAATCATCCATTTCCAGCCACTTTTGTAAGGGTGTTCTCTGTTGGTATTTTATTTAATTAAATAATTTCCAGTTGAGGTTTTAAGGTTGATTTCTTGGTTAATATTGGTTCTAAAATATTTCTTAGAGTCCCTACATGTTTTGGATGGTGTGAATGATGCATTTTTGAGGAACTCTTGCATTCTCCTTGCTGCTGCTATAAAATTTCAGTTGGCTGTTATAAAATTCAGTTTACAATATATTGGGGTTTGTGCTATTTTCCTTTGTTTTCAGTTAGAGCCAGAAAGGGGACATTATAGTGTGATCCACACAAATCACAAGCCACTTCAGTTCTTGGCACTTACAGACTTTTAACATGTTGTAGCACGAATGACATAAAAAATGGTCTTCTAATCTTCAACAGTTCCATCTCAACATCAAGCATAATAAGGGAAGTGTGTAATGTCCCTTTTTAGACGGACTCAAGAAATGACCAAAGAGATGGGATGTAAAACTTAAAAATCAGATTAGTGAGCTGCTGTAGATGACTGATATCAGCTCTGCAACCTGCAAATTATGTCCTTCCTATGGCAGCGACCTCCTTGGGAAATTCAAAACCTTCAAAGGTGGGTTAAATCTTGCTAAAACATTTTGATTCTTATGCCAAAAATTATTAAATATTCCTAGCAATCAAAATCAATTGTTAGAAATCAAAATTGAAGCCGGAAATAATTAATTATGGAAACCCTTAACCAATGAAATTCAACAAGCTTGGAAAATTAGTAATTCACCTCCAAATTCATGAAACTTGAGATATTGGCTCTTAAAAATATGGAGAATAACATAATACACTCAAATTAACCAATTTACCACCAACACATACCACTTTTCCCTCCAAGGTGGGTCGCTCCACTCAAAAAGGTAAGATAACCAGCAAACTCAAAGAAATGCCACCAAAGAATGATAAATATATTACTCCTTGAATGCATGTTTGCAAAATACAATCGTGGGAGAGGGTTTTCATCCTTCACACAAGCCCTCGATCAAGGAGTTTCGTCCTTGAGAGAGATAGTAAGAGGGGCTACACTAGCCAACCTTCACCAAGATATGAAATTCATAAAATCAGCATATCCCAAACTAATGCCAACAACCTCTATTTATAATAAAAGGGTGGCGCCAAGTCTTGGGGCTCTCAAATGAGGCCGACCACAATTAGACTTACTTTATTATTATTTTCATTTTATTTTTTGGAGCCTACATGCTCACCAATATCTTTTTATCTTTAATTTTTTGTCGGGCGCTAGGGTCACCAACAAATACAATGCCAATTAAAGAAATAAAAACAAAATTAAGCACATGATGACATTGTTGGCTTCCTCTAGCTTGTTCCCTTGGACCCATGAGGAAGAAAAATGGGTCAAGATCTTCAAACGGAATTATCTTGAAAAAGGGACATGATAAAGTGCCAATCGAGTCGTTGATTTTTTTAGTCGACCTCTTGTTCAAGCTCTCCTCGTTGTGCTTGACACAGGTGGACATGAAGTTAAGACTCGGTCAAAATTGCATCCATCTTATTCAAACTTTCCAGAAATCTATCACAACTTGCTCAACAGCAAGTTAGTTCCATATTTCTACTTGCTGGATGGGCTTTTATATCTTCTTGGTCACTTGTATATACTGCACAAGGCAGAGATAGAAACTAATATGGGAAGTCCACTTAAGCAAGGTTGCAAGTCACTTTGGAATTAAAAAGACCTTTGCGGTGTTACAAAAGTATTTCTTTTGCCACACCTCAAATCAGATGTTTCCAAATACGTCGGGTCTTGTATAGTATGCGCAACTACTAAAACGGTTAGCAAGAAGCAAGGTATGTATACACCTCTGCATGTTTTAATGAGACCGTGGGAATTTGTTTTCCATGGATTACGTCTCAGGATACCTTACTACCAAGCATGACAGTGATTGTGTTTGTGTAGTAGAAGATAAATTCCTAAAGATGACAATCCTTGCACCTTGTAAAAAATCCATCTCAGCTCTAAAGATAACTCAATTGTACTTTGAACATGTTCGGATCCACTTTGGATTGCCGGAAACTATTATCTATGATAGGGACACAAGGTTCTTGGGTAATTTCTAGAAAGCACTTTGGTCTATGATGGACACAAAGTTGAACAAGTATGCCGCATTCCATAATCAGACTAACGAATAGATAGAAGTGGTGAAAAGGACGATCATACATCTCCTCAGAATGTACGATTCAAAGAAGTAACACACATGGGATGAAAGCCTTCCTTTCATTCAACACAACTACAAGAGAGCTTTGCACAACTCTACCATGTTTCTAGGTCTTTATGGGTTTCTAACCTCTGACATTCGTTGACAGCTTATTCTACACCACCATCAATAGTAACAACTCCCTCAGCTCAAAAGGAAATTGACAAAGCTATTAAGTTCATTGAGCACATTCAACACACATTTAGCAACAAGTGCAAACAATTATGCAGTAGGAAAATGCTAAGTACAAGCGATGTCATGACAAACACAGCACACCACACACCTTGTAGGCTGGTGATCGGGTATGGCTTCACCCACAGAAGGAAATATTGATAGGACCTTACCACAAGGTTCATCCACTTCAGTATGGGCCATACACCATCACCAAGCAAGTAGGAGATAATGCTTTCGAGCTTAATCTTCCTTCTTACTTGACTATAGAAACTCTTCAATTAGATATCAATCTTGACTGTAGCGCATCAACTTAAGTAGATCAAGTTATTGACACTAAGGTTAAACAGACAAGACAAGAAGAACCTCTCTCTTTTAGATCATCAAAGTAAGTCAAGTACCTACACAAAGGAAAATGTCTTATAGAAGTGCAAGATGCCAACTGCTCACGTTTTCTTCTGCAACTGCACACAATGGTTCACATACCACGATGTTTCTTTGTAGCATGATCTGATTTTACCAATGTCTTCAAAATCACACCATGCACACATGTGCATACTGCAAGGTCCTAACTCCTCTACAATGTCACATAACTCATGCAGTGTTAGTACTATTGCACAACTCTACAATAACATCAACAAAATATGGACTGATGAATAGTTATGCAACGGTTGTGACCAACCATCATAACGGTCCAACCGATGCTTTAGCCTCCATAGTATATTAATACATTCTTTATAGGCAAGTGATACACATAAAGAATAAGAAGTATGTAGACATCTCGCATCCAGCCTTTCAAATCTTGTATAGAACTTTTCTTAATACAACGTTGCAATTCCGATTCTACATTTGGTGTCAATTGTCTTCTTTGTTCTTCTTCTTGTCTCGTAGCACTTTGATATATCTTTGGCCTCTATCATTCATTATACGTTTTCCACAATAATACATCTATACCCTCGTTTAGAGTGTTGTCCACTAGGTCTCTCATGGGCCTTGGATCACACATCCAAAGGGACACAGTGTTTTCAATAAGTATTGAAATAAATTAAGTCAATATAATATGCCAAGAACTATGTTTTTTTAGTCACTCGAGATGCAAGTGTCAAGTTTAGTCTTAAAATTGAAACTAAACAAATACAATGAGACTAGCCACTCAATATGAATATTGTATTTGTTAAAATTGACATCCCTAACAACAAACAAGAGTAAGATATGAATGGATTAAAGATCAACAAAAAAGATGAAGATAAGTGACGATAAAAACACAATGTTTGAGGAATAGATGGTCAAACAAAGATTTGTTAGAAGAATGCTTGAAAATCCTGTCAAAGAAGGAAGATTATTGATGAGCTAGAGAACAAAGCAAACCAAAAGAAGATATTTTGAATTAAGGGAAGAAAAGAAGCTTGAGATCATCAAGATTGATTCATGTGGCAGCTCTAGTTCTATGATCGACATCAATAATAGAACTAATCTCCTACTTATTCGCGGCATATTTGGTCTTGCATCAGTTGCCACACCAACAATCCCATTTTTGCACGATGGCACAAGTGTTAGATCTTCACCTTCCATGGAACACAATGGTAACTGATCAAAAATGATTTTCACCTCTTAGTGGAATGGAATAGAGCAACCAGCCCTAAAACCAAATAGACTAAATTATAATAGCCCAAAATGAGTCTATGCGACCCCTTATATATCCATATGGTGGCGCCAAAAGTCTCTAAGGAAGAATTCCCCAAGACCGACCTCAATAAGAAGCTTTATTCTAGCTTTTAGCTTGTCTTAAATCTCTTCAACCCAGCCAACCTGCTTCATAAGGAAAATATTAAAGAAAAATGTAAATATTAATAAAAGAAAGACTAAAATATCAACCAAGGACTCCCTTGTTCACCTACTTCTTGCCCACAAGAAGTGGAATGTGCAAGAAGCCTTCAAATGGATTAGTTCGAAAAAGGGGACATTACAATCCTCCCTTCCCGAATTTGCTTGTGTAGACAAAAAATCACGCACTTTGGGTATCTATTTAGTCATGATTATGTACGACTATTCATATGATTCCTAATTAAGAAAAGTACTAATTAACCCATGTCTTTGGCCACCTTTCTTTACTTTTTGTTGCCTTGCACCCTTACTTGCTCAGTCTGCCTTTTATACCTCGGCATTTATCATCCTGGACACCAGCGCCCAACCAAGATGTCAACACTAGGAAACCTCGTCCCCTCTAGGCGCCCCTGACCTCAATATACTTTATTCACACTTTTCAGGTCCTTTCTAGCCGTTTGAGCATCTTATTTTTTTAGTAGTCGACCTTTTTGGGGTTGATTACGAAATTCAAGCAAAGGAATCATATAAATATAAAGTTATGTGATCATAATAAGGGACCAAGCATTAAGCATTAGTTATCACCACCTAAGGTTGCATCCATTAAGCATCTAAGAGCTACATTGCATACATATAGCACTATCCAAGGGACACAAGGGATGGTTATTCTGCATACACTTCATTGGAGGGAAGTTCATTCTATTCCATGCACACATCTATTATATTTCTTTACATCTAGCTACTTGCTCGCTATCAAGTACGACACGCACACGAGCCACCTAGGGCACAATTCTGCACACACACATAGAACTACATTGGGTCTGAGATGTAGTGCAACACTCAGTCGTAAGATCACCATTGTGACAATTGAGGACAATTTGACCCTCATTCTGCATCTTTCTTTTTTAGGATTTGATGTCTCTTTGAGGGTTTTGCAAGTCATTACTTCATTGCAGGTTTCCAACAATTTCAGCGATCATTGTGCGACCTCAAAGCAACCAAAGGCGAACAACGGCAAATACCTCGCGACCACTTAGAGGAAGCTTTTTGAGCATTTCCACAGACAAGCGCTCAGAAACAGGTTTAGGGCGCCTGCGGGCGCCCTTATCCCTATCCAGACGCCCCAGTCCAGGCAAATCGTCAGCTCGCACACTTTTCTGAGGCTTTATGTGACGCTTCTCCCTCTCTGTTCATCTGGTAAACACTTCGGCAAAGCCCAGGAATAATTGCGAAATAACTAAGTCATCTTACCTCTTCTTTGCACTTAGGGTTTCATATATTTTGGCTTAGTTTGCTTGGGTTAATTCATGTACTTAATTGTTTATTCATTTATTGCTGCAATAGCAATCAAATTAGGTATATATTTCCATATTTAGCTTAATCATGTTGGTGAACCTGACCGCTTCGAACACACTTAGGATCTTTCTTTTGTCGCTTCTTACATCTTTCTATGATCCTCTCATCATAAATACTTCTATTCATGATTTCTTACTTCTCCATCCTGAGCTAAGGGCTAAGATCATCACTCTCTTGACTACTACTCGTGTTCCTTCTGACATTCATCCCGACCTAGTCTATAACACATTTGCAGATGCATTTTCTCAGCACATTGCTTTTCGAGCTAATCCTATTGCTGATCTTGTTGCTTTTGACAATGATCCTCCTTTATACATCATGATGTGCATCCATAATATTGGTGTCAAGCGAGTTATAGTCGATAATGGATCAAAACTTAACTTGTGCACTCTAACCTTTCTTAAGGCTTTAGGTCTCTCAACTGCTAATGTCAGTCCTTAATCTCTTTCTCTTCGTGCATATGATGGTTCCATTCATCCATGCATCGGCCATATTACTTTACCCATTACTGTTGTAATGACCCTTTCAAGGGTTTTAACCAAACATACAAAATGCAGATCTGTTTTTAATTTGCAGCAGATTGTAAATACAAAATCAGCAACTTTATCTATTACCAAATATGCCAAAAAATACCACAAAACACCATAAATCAACTCACCCCAATTAAGTATATATTTTATGGAATATTAAGAGCCAAAATCACAAAGAAATGCTGAAGATCTCATTGCCGGAAATTAATTATGAACTAGAAATTGTAGCCACAAGAAAATTATAGAACTAAGGCATAGAAACCCTCAAAATTCACCAAACTCCATATTCCGGCCTTATAAAATATTACAAATCAGATTATCAAACCAAATTTCTCAAATAATCCACCAATTGCTCTTAACCCTACCTAAGGTAGGTCGCTCCACTCTTAATAAATCAAATACAAGTTGGAAATGACAAGTATCTCTCCAAATCAGCCTCTCGAATCGATCCCAAGCCAAGGAGAAGGGTTTTCGTCCTTCTAGGCAAGTTGCATAAGGAGGTTTTCGTCCCCAAAAGCAAGAACAAGCAGCTCCAAGCTTACTTTGCTCCAATAAGATAAATTGCGCCAACTCTAGATAGCAAATGGTGCCTCTAATCTTCTTTTATATCCTCCTTTTGGTGACAAATTAAAAAGGAAAGGCCGACCTATATAAGCAAGGAAAACACTAAAGAAAATATAAAATATTTGATAAAAACATATCATAAAGGTGCTCAAGGTTCTCCTCCTTCATTTTTGCTTCTTTGCCACGGAGAAGGAATGGCAATAAGACCAAATATTAGCTCTTCGGTGGGAAAAGGGGCCATTACAATTGTTGGGCCAAAAACCCTTAATATAGTTTTTTTGTCATGGATTTCCCAGTTTCGTATAATCGCTTGCTTGGTAGACTATGGCTTCATGTCATGCAAGTTGTACCTTCCACAGTGCATCGATGTGTCAAATTCTTATATGAGGGTATTGAATACACCATTGCTATTGATCGTGAACCATTCAAATATTGCAAACACGATCCCACCACTACGATCCGCACTCCACAATCTGTTACTACTGATCAAACACAACTTATGGATCCTCTGCCTAACTTAGAAGCTACTATTTGCATGTTGGACATTGTTCCATCCTCGTCACCGCTCCCTCCCGCCACTACAAATGCTATGGTACTTTATCGGGGGCATATCCACACATTAAACGTCATTCCACCTACTGCATCATCTCATGAGCAGCCATCGTTAGCACAACCTCCTTTCACATGTACACATTTCATGAATGATTCCAATTGGGAGCATATTCCATTTGATCCTACTTGTGATGACACTATATGCACACATGATGGGTTGGCTCGGCTAGGCTTTATAGTTGACATCTTTCCTACACCCTATGATCCGCATCATTATCATGGAGTCATTCACATTACTGCTGCTTATGGCTTCGCGTCTTTCATCTCACAGTGTTTATTGCACAAGCTCCTTGTGTTGCTCCGCTTACACTTGGACACTCTTGGCTTGACTATATTGGGGGCACCTTAGATCCTGATCATATTGACATTTCATTTCCTATGCCTTTAGGTCGTGCCTTCATTTGCAATGATTCCTTTCTTGGCTATTCGCAAAATCTTACACGTTGGTATGCACATGGTTGTCCGCTACCCCCTTTCACTGATGAAGAATACACAATGGCCATGTACAACCTTCACTGTAATGGCTCACTACGTGATCAACCGGACACTATCGTTTATCACGTATCAGATGTTTTACCTTTCGGTTTTGATCATGACAATGAGGACCTCCTAGATGACGTTACTTGATCTTTTTCTCATCACACACTTTGGAGGGCATCACACCTCTTTCTCCCCCATCTAGCATCAACAAGCGTCTTATTTTCTCATCATTTCACATCTAGTCTCTCACTTACAACATACACATCTTGATACACGCGCATATTGTCATTCCCCGATGACGCACTCTTTTGCTAAGGTTCACACTTGACTGTTGAGGGCATACTATACACATGAACCTCACACACTGCACATTTCACATTTACGACACCACCTACACATTGCACATCCTACACATCTTCAACATCTTCTTCCTACACATCGCACATATTGTGTGCTTTCTACATCTTCTATTCAAACCTACTACTACACATCATATGCACTTTGTGCTTTCTATACCTACTCATTCTACACATTTTACATTGTACACATCTTCAACATTATCTCCTTACTCCTATGCATCATACGTGCCTTGTGTTTTCCCATACTTACACATTCTATACATCTTACGCTGCACATTGCACATCATCACACTCGGCCCATTTAACACACATCTTTCTAGTGTCGCAATCTCAAACAACATATTACACACATATAATCTACATCATTCTAGCATACTCTACTTGCGCATCATGCTATTCTATTCTACACTCTATGCATCATGATCGAACCTTTGCAGCACACACTACCCAACAACGCAGTCTAGTCTCAAGGTTCATACTCGACTGTTGAGGGCCTAAATTGGAATTGAACCTCACCTCATCACATTTACATCATTCTATGCTTGGTCTTCACAATCAATCGATTTTTTTAGTTATCACATCATGCGACGCTATTCTACAATTTACGCTCCTTGCTTCACAATCAATACCTCTTACAATCTTATTCACACATTCCATGATCTACCCTTTATGTGAAAGATCCCCAAATGACCTTTTTTCCTAAAGCAGATTTTTATTGACTTGCAAATGATAAAATATAACTGTTTGAAACCCTGGTAAGCAAACTAGGGCAAAACTAGTATTATTCTAGCAAATGCGACTAGGGTATGAGATGGATCTCAATGCAGATATTACTCAAAATTTATACTTTCAATCCCAAATGATTACTAGTATTTTTAGAAGCCAAATCATGCAAAAATCAGAATTAATTGCAGCCAAAACAACCCAGAAATCAGATCTGAAATCTGATTATTAATCTGCCTAAAACCCTCTAAATATCACTTCAGAAAAATATAAAATTACAGCGATTTGGTTGATAATAATATGGAGAATATTTGACAGTTATTTTTGAAGGAAATACCTCTAGAAATGATGCCAAAACAGTCCACAATAAGTCAACCTAACTGCTGCCATAAACCACTGAAAATACCTCCACAAAACACTGTTGAAATTGATCTGGAAATCTGACTATGAACGCTGGAAATTTCTGAATGAGATCCCCTCTCAATCCTTTGGGGTTTTCGTCCGCAGAGATGAAATCCACAAGGGTTTCCGTCCTTGGAATTTCTAATAAACGCTAAGAGCTCTTAACAATGAAAAATCTGATAATAAAATTTTGGGTACTCCTAAGCAAGTCGACTTGCCCATATAAAGGGAAAACAGCCCAAAAAGCACCTCTAACTCAGCTAATAATATTCTTTCTTTCCCCTAGGCTGGTCGCATTTTTCCCTATGGGCCATATGGCACATTTCCCTATTTATGACTCCAAGAGCAAGTCGTATTTTCCCCCATAATACAATTAAATTTAATTGTATTTTGACATTGACCTTTTTATTTTATTAATAAGATTTATTATTTATTATATGTGCAACTTATAATGTTATTTTAAAAATATTTGCACAATATAATAAAATAATAAAAACTTAGTCGCCCTAGATACCTCCTTTGGCCATCGGGTAGACAAAACGGGCCAAAGGTTTTCGTCCTAGCTCATTTGGAAAGAGGGGACATTACAGTCCTCCCTCCCCGGAGTTGCTTGCCCACAAGCAACTATAGTGAAGCTGGATGCTGAAGAATAGACTCACCCTCCCAAGTGGCATCCTCCAGAGGTAAGTCTCTCCAACGAACCAGGTACTCACGAATCACCTTGTTCCGCAACCTCCTCTCTCTCCAATCCAGAAGCTCCTCAAGAACCAAATCCAATCTCCCCTCATCATCCAATGGCGGTAACTCTACCAAAGAAGTCACATGTTGCCCCAATGCCTTCTTTAAGCAAGACACATGAAAAACATTGTGTATCTTACTTTCAGAAGGTAACTCCAACTCATATGCTACATGTCCAACTCTCCTCACTACCCTGTATGGACCATAAAAACGAGGCTTAAGCTTCTCTGCTCCACTCTTCTCAAGAGTGCTCTGTTTGTAAGGCTGAAGTCGCAGAAAAACCGTGTCTCCTACCTCAAATGATCGCTCAATCATGTGCCTGTCTGCATACATCTTCTGCTGATTTTGGGCATGCTGCATATTATCCTTAAGTGTCTTAAGGACATCTTGGTTGTCCTGTAAGCACTCATGAGCCTTAGGAGCTCTACTATCTCCAAACACCATATCCACAAAGGATCTCGTGTCATATCCGTACAAAGCTCGGAAAGGGGTCATACCAATGGACATATGGTATGTAGTATTGTAACAATACTCGCACAAATAAAGCTGCTTAACCCATGCCCTCTGCTGTCCTGAAACATAGTTGCGTAAGTACCCCTAAATCCACTTATTCACAATCTCCATCTGCCCATCTGTCTGCGGATAATAGCTAGTGCTCGGAGTTAACTCAATGCCTACTAATCTAAAGAGCTCCTGCCAAAATGTGCTCATAAACCTGCTATCCCGATCACTGACAATATTCTTCAGAAGCCCATGCAATTTGAATATCTCCCTAAAAAACAAATCAGCCACCCGAGGTGCCTTAAAGCTTGTGGGAATAGCAAAGAAATGCCCGTACTTAGTCAACCTATCAAGTACTACATAAATGCGATCATGTCCCTGCACAACTGGTAGTCCTGTAATGAAATCCATCAATATGCTCTCCCACCTCTGCTCTGGAATAGGTAAGGGCTGCAATAAACCTGCAAGGAAAGTATGCTCAGACTTGTTCTGCTGACAAGTCACGCACTCTCGATTATATTGTAGAACATCCTCCTTGAGACCCTTCCAAGAGAATCTCTCTCTAACCTGCCTGTATGTCTTGAAATAACCTGGATGTCCTGCTAATGGTACATCATGGAATGCATGTAGAATCTTGCCCTTAAGCTTAGATTTAGGTACCAAATAAATTCTACTCTTATAGTAAATCAAATTAGAAATTACCTGGTAACGCTCATCCTGAATTTTGCCATCCATGATCTCACATGCCAATGTGTTCTTTGAATACTCGACCAATAATTGAGACTTCCAGTCTGCAGAAATATCACTCACGAAATATAGGACAGCAATATGTGGCCTCCTCGAAAGTGCATCAAGCACTACATTCTTCTTCCCTTTGACATACTCGATGTCAAAATCATAGGCCCGGTTCTTGCTGACTCACTTCTGTTGCCTCTCATTAAGTTCCTTCTGTTCCAAGAAATATCTCAAGCTGTTGTGGTCAGTCCTTACCACAAACTTCCCACCCACCAAATATTGTCTGAACTTCGCCAATGCATGCATGGTGGCAAGCATCTCCTTATCATAGGTGGAATACCTCTCGTTCTCCCTCAACTTCCTACTCTCGTAGGCAATGGGATGACGATCCCGCATCAAAACTGCACCAATACCTAAGCCCGAAGCATCACACTCTAAAATGAATGGCCTGGAGAAATCCGGAAGAGCTAGGACTGGACATGTGCTCATCACCATCTTGAGCCTCTCAAATATCACTTGTGCTTCATCTCTCCAACTGAATGCCCCCTTCTGTGTGAGAACTGTCAACGGTGTTGCAATGTCTGAATAGCCTCTCACAAATCTACTGTAATATCCGCATAGCCCTAGGAATCCCTGCAACTCTAATATGTTCCTAGGTGGAGGCCAATCCTGCATAGCCTGTATCTTCCCCTGGTGGACCTTGACCCCATTGGCCCCAATGACATGCCCAAGATACAATATCTTAGTAAGTCCAAACTCACATTTGGACATCTTAGCGAATAGAGACTTGAGTCTCCATAATGCCAAGTACCTCATCCAAATGCCTCAAGTGGTCCTCACATGTCCTGTTATATAACAAGATATCATCAAAGAAGACCAACACGAACAATCCTCAACTGCCTGTTGAAGAGATGGTTCATGCATGACTGGAAAGTGGCAGGGGCATTAGTGAGACCAAAAGGCATCACCAAGAACTCATAGTGCCCATAGTGACATCTGAATGTTGTCTTGTGGATGTCCTCCTCACGAACACGAATCTGATGGTACCCTGATCGAAGATCAATCTTCGAAAAGTAAATGGCCCCATGCAACTCATCCAAAAGCTCATCAATACGGGGTATGGGAAACCTATTCTTGATTGTCTTCTTGTTGAGAGCACAGTAGTCAATACACATCCTCATCGTCCTGTCCTTTTTTTTCACCAACACCACCGAAGAAGCAAATGGGCTAGAACTAGGACGGATATGCCCCATATCAAAGAGCTCCCTGATGGTCCTCTTTATCTCATCCTTAAATTTCTTAGGATGACAATAGGGTGTAGTAATCACGGGCTTGGCACCCTCCTCCAACTCTATAACATGCTCAAACCCCCTGTCTGGTGGTCTACCTGGAGGAATGTCACCAAAAACCTGCCCATGCCTATCTATTATGGCCTGAATATCAGTATGTAACTGTTGTCCCTCATCTGAAGAAGACTTGGATGAAATGAAACATTGGGTTGCCCATGCAACCTCTCCATGACTGATGATAGACTCCATCCGATGTGCTGAAACAATCCTAGGCCCACCATCTGAAAGAGCTCGTAGCACAATCTTCTTCCCATCTACCATAAACTCCAACTCCATCTGTCTAAAATCCTGCACATATCTCCCAAGAGACTGAAGCCACTGAATACCCAAAACTGCATCTGTCTCTCCAAGTCCAACTATGTAGAAGTCATCTGTCAATGTATAGTCCCCTAGCTGGATACTAAGTTGTGAAATTCGTCTAGTGCAGCTAAGAGCAAAGCCATTTGCCACTCATACACTGAACCCCTCAAACTCTTCAACCTACAACCCACGCTTCATCACAAATCCCTCATCAAGGAAATTGTGTGTAGCGCCACTATCAATCAAGTAGCCCACTCGCTGGCCATTAAGTACTTCTTTCAAACGAAAAGGATGGCTACCTAGGGACTCCAGAAAGTGAAGCAATAGTACCTGAGCCTGATGCATCTCCTTCACCAAGCTCTACATGTGGTTGCTCCTCATGTGCACCGTGATCATCCATCGCCGCCCTCTGTATCTGCATCTCGTGAAGACTCTACCTCTACATCTGATATCACCTCTATAAGATGCACCTTGCCTTTTCCAAGGCAGTTGTGTCCAAGCTCCCAATGGTCCTTGCAATGAAAACAAAGTTTCTTCCTCCTCAACTCATTTCAAGTCTCTTGATCCATCCTAGGAGGGGGAGTACTCTTCTGCTGATTAGTGGAACGTTGAAACGGTTTGGAGCTCGTGAAAGGCTTCTTAGTAGGATGGTAAGAAGTGGGGGATGTCTCCAAATCTAATGTTGTCTAAATAGCATCGTGTAATGTCCTAGGCCTAAGGGCCTTAACCAATCCTCTTAACCTGTCATGTAGACCCTCAATGAAAAGCATCACCACACGTCTCTCAGGCATCTCTGGCACCATTATTGCAATCCCCTGAAATTCGTTGATGTAAGAATCAACGTGCCCACTCTGTCGAAGCTGTGCCAAATCCTTGTGATAAAGTTCCACATCTTTGCGATCAAATTTGACAATCAACTTCTCACTAAACCCCTTATATGACCGTAGTAGATCATGCCTCTGTGTGATAAGCCCATGGTGCCACCAATCATATGCCACTCCCTCCAGGTTTAGAGTAGCAAACTGAATAGCCTCTTGTTCCTACATAGGTTTGAGAGTGAGGTATGTATCAAGCTTGTGAATCCATGCCCTGGCACTAATCTTTCCACTGCCATCAAAAGTGGAAAGGGTCACCTTGCTGTTAACCTACTTCAATTCTCTATTCTGTTGGGCCCTAGGCCTCTGCACATGTCTAGCTCTCAAGCTCTCTCTCCTCTGAATATAGTACTGGCTAAGGGAAAAGGCACTCCGTACCTCCTCTGGTAATGCTCTCCACTCATCATGAGTTGCCATCACATTATCCTTAAAGATTGTGCCCTCAAGTGGGTCCTCCACTAGTGGTGTCTCCTCCCTCGGTAGGAAACGAGGCTGCATAGGTCTATCCGCAGTCCTCGTGGATCTCCTCTCCTTTGTATGTCTCCAATCACGGTAAGGGGAACCTCTCACACTACCCACCTCTGTAGGTACCCTGTTATGCCTTATGTGGCTGTTGGCTACGAATGCAGATCTTTCCCTTCTGTCATGCATATCTCTTGGCCTATCCATAGTCATACTCTACATCATTTGTCTCATGGTCTGTATCATCTCATGATGGGTCGATCATACCTCTGAAAAGAAAATCTGGGTCAACTCGCTCTTGCCGTGGAGTGTGTGATCCCTCTCTCTTGTCCATGATTTCAGCACTACTCTATGTATCCAATTCTGCTAGAATGCGAGCCTGCCTCCTTGTATGATACTTGTGTGGCCCAACTTCTCTAGGCTGCATCAAACAAACCCTCCAAATGGGAGGATCGCTGCTCTGATACCACTGAAAGATCCCCAAATGACCTTTTTTCCTAACTCAGATTTTTATTGACTTGCAAATGATAAAATATAACTGTTTAAAACCCCGGTAAGCAAACTAGGGCAAAACTAGTATTATTCTAGCAAATGCGACTAGGGTATGAGATGGATCTCAATGCAAATATTACTCAAAATTTATACTTTCAATCCCAAATGATTACTAGTATTTTTAGAAGCCAAATCATGCAAAAATCAGAATTTATTGCAGCCAAAACAACCCAGAAATCAGATCTGAAATCTGATTGTTAATCTGCCTAAAACCCTCTAACTATCACTTCAGAAAAATATAAAATTACAGCGATTTGGTTGATAATAATATGGAGAATATTTGACAGTTATTTTTGAAGGAAATACCTCTAGAAATGATGCCAAAACAGTCCACAATAAGTCGACCCAACTGCTGCCATAAACCACTCAAAATACCTCCACAAAACACTGCTGAAACATATCTGGAAATCTGATTATGAACGCTGGAAATTAATGAATGAAATCCCCTCTCAATCCCTTGGGGTTTTCGTCCGCAAGAGATGAAATCCACAAGGGTTTCCGTCCTTGGAATTTCTGATAAAAACTGGGAGCTCTTAACAATGAAAAATCTGATAATAAAATTCTGGATACTCCTAAGCAAGTCGACTTGCCCATATAAAGGGAAAACAGCCCAAAAAGCACCTCCAACTCAGCCAATAATATTCTTTCTTTCCCTAGGCTGGTCGCATTTTTCCCTATGGGCCATATGGCACATTTCCCTATGTATGACTCCCAAGAGCAAGTCGCATTTTCCCCCATAATGCAATTAAATTTATTTGTATTTTGACATTGACCTTTTTATTTTATTAATAAGATTTATTATTTATTATATGTGCAACTTATAATGTTATTTTAAAAATATTTGCACAATATAATAAAATAATAAAAACTTAGTCACCCTAGATACCTCCTTTGACCGTCGGGTAGACAAAAAGGGCCAAAGGTTTTCGTCCTAACTCATTTGGAAAGAGGGGACATTACATTATGCTACATCATCAATCATTTTTGCATCTCATCCTAAGTTTCTTGATCAATCCTTCTATCATCTAAGCAATATTATTCTACAATTTACGCTCTGCGCTCTCTTGGTCGCATCTTTCTACATACAACATCATTCGAACCATTTATCGATGACGCACTATTGCTACACTGCATTCCATTTCGTCTCATCCACAACATACTACATATCTTGGTCATTTTTACTCTTGCTTGCATTTACTTGTACATGTTCATCTTATTACACATGCTAGATAGATTTCTTGTATGTCATTATATTTACCATATACACATGTACATTCACACCATTTTCTAGTTGCGATCGCAAATATAGAGCTTCTATATGTAGCATGGATTCTTGACATAGTACTACCAGTCACATTGCATCTCCTGGGGGCATTCACTTTCATACATTATAGGTGTTATTACTTAATTTTGTTACTTAGCACATTGTATATTATTATGATTATGACATACATTTTATCTTTCTAACATGTTAATGGATGCTTCATGTGCATTATTTATTTTACAGGATTATCTTTTACCATGGTTATTTGTTTGTTTGTACTTGTTTGTCTCTATTTGTCACTGTATGCAGGCATTGCACTTTGTTTTGTGTGCACACTTGTTTGTTTGTCTGTGGCCACTATGGCATTGAGTGTCTTGCTACATTGTGAGTGGTGTCCCATGTTTGAAACCCAATTTTTGTGGTCTATGTTGGATTCTTGCATGTTTACTTGCATCCTAGCTTACACATTGTCTTTTTGTCTTACACTTTTTTTCTACATGCATGCTTGTTTGTATCTAATAATTGTATCATATCCAGTTGTTTGTATATGCCTTGGTTTCTACCAAACACATCCCCTTCTCCCTATAGGGAACAATATCAACATAATCAGTCCTATTTCTGGCCACATTATCCTATTTTTGACATCTCATGTTCACCCCAAAGAGGGGGGGCATCATTTCGGTGAATCAGTCACCACAGTAAACAACATAGTACTAGTATAATTCAGCATTTTCATACCGGTATGACATAGTGGGTTACATAGCGAGTGGCTCAGAATCAAACTGGGTCCTACAGAACTCCATACACAACGAATTTTACAGGGAAGATTTTCCTTAACACTCTAGACAGAGTAGTTACAGGTTAGAGGATAACCCAGATTGTTGAGCAGTTCAAAATATTTCTCTACAGGAGTAGAAACACAAAGGTTGTGCATGCGGGAACAAGGCACATTTTAAGGCACAGAAGGATACAAGGACTACACAGCATGTTAGAACACTTTCAGCTTGGGACTTAGCCCTTTTTTATGGATAAGGGAATTTTTGGAGACACCATGCAGTGGTGCATACATTAGAAGGTTAAAGGACTTGAGGATCACAAATGACTTTTCTCCCTACACTTCTTCCAGTGCTTGCATGGTGAGATCATAAAAACTGCTTCAGCCAGCACAACTATATGAGATCGCCTATTAAAAACTCATTGTCTACAACATCTATCAGGATCCTTTATACACGCATGGTTTTCTCATCATGGATCAGGTGCACAAGTTCCATTTTCATTTTGAAGGGTACATACTTCACATCTATATATATGTATTTGACTACTGTGTTCATTCTTCTCTTATTGTAGGTTATGTTATGGGAATATGACTGCACGCATCAACTTAACAACAATACTTCAACATCATCAACAAGCTTACATCACAACATTTACACATGTTTAATGCCCTAAGGAGTCATTTTCATCATCAATTTTTGCACTAACTTCTCTGGTTAGCATCCACACTTCACATTTTTTTATCACTCCACGCTTTTGTCTTAATCCCATCAGCATTCTCTAAGATCATCGATCTACATGGTTATGCACTGTGGCATCTTTTATCTACTTTATGTTATCTGAATATTTTCGCTCCCCAACATAAAGTGGGGGCACAATGTAGACACAAAAAGGGCACTTTGGGTATCTATTGTGCACTTCGTTAGCATACTACTATTCATATGTTCTAATTCCTAAGTAAGAAAAGTTCTAATTAACCCATTGGTCCTTTAGCCACCTCTTTTTTAGTTGTTTTTAGGATGTTTCATGATGAACCCTTACTTGCTTAGTCTAACAGTTGACCTTTTTAGGAGTGGATAAAAGATCTAGAAGAATAGTACACTTGGAGTTTCAACACTGGATCTGAGTTCTGATGCACGCACGTTGACCTCAGTATATTTGTATGACATTTTTATGAGAGATTCTTTTCTAGCCATTTTCAGTAGAGCTTTATACGTAGTTGACCTTTTCGGGGTTGCTTATGCGAAATTCTAGCAAAGGAATTGGAGGTATCACACACTTTTCTAGATCAGGAATAATTTCAGGCCCTCTATGATGCTCATCTAATTTGGATTCACACGTTATGAATACTTGGTTTCATAGTCGTTTGAATATCTATATTTTGGAGTACTCAATTTCCCTTACTCTTGCTTAGAGGTAGCTAAGTTCCCATTTTTATGGAATCCCAAGGGAATATTTATTTGCAAAGCATTCCAAAGGATTAAGCATTTTGCATTAACCTATCAACCTGAAAGTTGCATCCAATAAGCTAGCTAAGAGCTCACATTGCACGTACGGGGGTAGCATCAGGTTTGGTGACACAATGGTAGACCTAGCAGCAGACAGGCTTCAGAAGAAATGAATCTTCAGTACAATGAGGCATGCACACAGATATTACAGTAATGTGACATTGCAGAATGGATTTTGTTGAGGATCAAGATGGCGACACGCACAGGATTTAGCCACCTAAGGCACAATTCGTGCAGCCAAACATCAGAAACTACATTGGGTCTAAGATGTAGTGACAGCGAACTCATCCTAAGATCACCATTGGGAGTGACAACTGAGGATATGGTCGCGACCCCTCATTCTGCATCTTTCTTTTTTAGGATTTGATGTCACTTTGAGGGTTTCCAGTATCATTAACTTCAATAGTTTCCAAAAACTAGTTTGGCGATCATTGTAGAAGAACATCATATCAAGTAGAAAGGCGAACAATGGCTGGGAATACCTTATTACCACTTATTTGGAGGTACCCTTTTAGAGTCCATTTAGCACAGATTTCAAGATGCACAAAATTTAGGGACCACTTCAGGAGCCCCTATCCCTATCCACCTCCCCAGTGTAGGTAGTTCAGTTTAATCGCACATTTTTGAGGACACAGTGTAGACATCTACTTGTCCACTTATTGTTCATGTCAGGACTTCAGGCACAGCATAGGTGGCTTGGAAATAACTGAGTGGATCTTACCTCTTCTTTACACTTAGGGTTTCATAGAGGTTTTGGCTTAGTTTGCTTGGTCCTAATTTATGTACTTAGATTATTTACATTTACTATGTCAATATCAATCAGATTAGGCAATATTTCCATAGTTTAATCAGCTTCTAAGCATGTGCACAGCTTAGTGATATATTATGGTGTGCAAAATGAATCATAGCTTCTAAGCACGTAAGGCAAGTTAGTTTTCAACTACATTATAGGGATGCGCTTCACAGTTGGTACATGAAGCATTTACCCTGATCATTACTTACATAGATTATGTAGCTCTAAGGGAAGCTTTCCTTAAGGAGTTTTATATCCCTAATTTAGAGCAGAAGAGTATAAGCGTGCTCATGGATACTAAGCATAGACACTACTAAGAGTGTTCAGGAATATGATGCTCATTTCAAAATGCTCTTGTCTAAAAAATTTTATGATATCCATGCAAGCCAACATGCATAGTGGTTCATTGGGGGCTTGATCACACCATTTGAAGAGGGAGTTAGTCCCATAAGATGTAATACGGATCCATCTTGAAGCACTTAGAAGCAGCGTTGTGCGATGAGGAATTCAAAAGTATAAACACTGTGCAAGTGAGCCCATTCCTAGAAGCACAGATTATAGTTCCTTGGAAATAGCAATTGGAGAAACTATCTGAAACCAATTCAGCACATCGAGACACCCACTAGGATTTTGTGTACAATTATGAAGTAAAAGTTGACATACTAAGGATAGTTGTCTCCGCAGTTCAATACATTCATTTTTAATGGACTACAAGCTCGAAATGTAATTTAGACAATGATGCAAGTTGAAAATTCCATTACTTAATACATGCGATTTAAGAAAAATGCATCAACTTAAAGAATGGAACAGTGGTTACAAGATGGAAGACCTTGAAAGAATAAGAAATGTGAGTCATTGTCCATGACTGTTATAGATATTGGTGTAATGGCTGACAGAATCTTTTGGAAACAATCTACCAGTCGAAAAGTGAGCTCCATGATTGATCTGTAAACTCTTCAACTTTGGAATTATTCACAAAATCACAATTAATCGTTGTTGTTTACTTTCTATTTGAAAATAACAGAGATAGCTAGTGAATGAATTATTATTGTGCTTAGAATCAACAATTGTAGTAAAGGAAAGAATATAAGCTCATAACACCAACAATTTTATCTTGGAAAACCTCCAATGGAGGAAAAACTAGTCGGGAAGGGAAATTTCTCTTTCTTCCCACTTCTATTGGCCAATTCAAATCAACAAGTACAGAATTTACAATAAGTATGAAAGGGAAGTAGATAATATCTCAACACTTCCTTTCAATTACTTGCTTGCTCTGTCTCAACACTCCTTTCTTCTACAAAATACAATTTCCAGCACTAAGACTTCTTTCTCACTTGCTCTCATGCTTTGATGATCTTCTACACTTCTACAATCATGTATTTATAGCCTTTCTCATGTCCTCCCATGCACTGGAGAATGGGAAAGGTCATGAAGGAGAAGAGAAATGAACATCCTTTCAAATTCAGAGGTTGTTCGTTTCGAATTTTGTTTTCTATCTGTAATGGCTAGGACCGCCGCCCTATATAGACCAGAGTGGTCCCAGGACTACCTGCCCTGGCTAGGCAGCGGTTCTGTAACCACCACCCTGCACCGGGTGTGGTCCTGTTACTTACAAGATAGAACCTCCGTTTATTGTTTTTCTTCTTTGTGCTAACTATTTTGATGAAGTAGAGTTATTTTGGATCCCTATGGATCACACCTCCCCTACTTAGGAGGCTTTTGGTCCCACAAAAGCTTAGTGGGGGAGTAGATGAGGAAATAATTCCCTCACTTGCTCCTTCGAGTACCACCGGGCCTGCCTTGGTGTCTTTCCTTTTAGTCCAATCTGCCAAGACTCCTTGGGACCTCTTCTAGTCTCTCTGACCTTCTACTGTAGCACTACATCCTCCTCCAATTCACCTCATGAGTCCAAGACGCAATCCTCAATGGAAGGTAGCAACTGCAGTTCTTCATCTTCATCTAGCATGGATGGCTCATATAGGTGCAAGTTTTCATAGTTTACTACAGAGTACATCCTCATGAATGATGGAAAATCAAGTCGAAAAGCATTTTCTCCAACCTGCTCCAATATGGTGAAGGGTCCATATCGTAGTGGCTTGAGCTTCTGTGCTTGACCTTGTAGTCTCTCCTTGCTCAAGTAAAGCCAAAATTTATCTCCAACATGAAGCTTGTGTTCCCTCCTATGCTGATCATGCCTAGCTTTGTACTTGGCTTGAGATTTCTCTAGTTGTTCTTTGACCTTGAGATGGATTTTTTGGATCCTCTCAATGAATTTGTTAGCTCTAGTCACCTCTGTGTCTCATGTCTCCTTCCTCATCCTGTTGTCCAACTGCTATGTCCAGCGGATTTGTAGGTAGATATCCCAAGCATGCTTCAAATGGTGACTTCATAGTGGATGTGTGTACTGCCCGGTTATATGAATGTTGAATGTAGGCTAAGGACTCATCCCAAGTCCTTGGGTATTTGTTGTTATACCCTCTGATCAATTGTACCAAAGTCCTATTTACCACCTCTATTTGTCCATCTGTCTATGGATGGAAAGCTTGTGCTCCTCTGTAACCTGGTATCCATCTTGTCCCACAAAGTAGTCCAAAACTTCCCCAAGAACCTGGAATCCCTGTCAGAGACAATAGACTTTGGCAAACCAAAATGCACCCATACATTAGCAAAGAAAAGATCTGCCACCTCATGTGCTTTTACTATCTTTTTACATGCCATAAGAATACACATTTTACTGAATCTATCAACAACAACATAGAGATAGTCATGGCCATGTTTAGACATAGGTAATCCTCCTACAAAATCCATAGAAATGTCCTCCCATGGATGAGTAGGTACTGGTAAAGGCATATACAAACCTTCCTTCCTAGTTTTAGGCTTGCTAGTACAACAAAGTTTACATCCACGAATAAATTTTGATACTTCTTCTTGCATGTTGGGCCAATATACATACCTTTGCAAGTGGGCTAGGGTCTTACCAACACCGAAATGTCCCACTACTTTTGAGGTATGTGCTTCCCTCATCAATAGAAGTCTTTCTTCTTTAGGCACACAAAGTTTCCCCCATCGGTAGAGCAGCTTGTCCTTGAGATAACAATCTTCAATCCCCGTCTTTTCAACCCCTTGGGACTGCAACTTCTGAAATGTCACCCCAAAGTCTTTGTCTTGGGCATATGCCTCTCCATAAGCTTCCTTCGTGAAGGGCTCGATCTGAGAGATAGTGGCCAAACAGGTGAACTTTTCCTATGTGGGTGGCCTAGACAACATGTCTGCCACCAAATTTGTACTACCCTTCTTGTATTTGATCACTAGATGGAACTGCTGAAGAAACCCCATCCATTTGTAGTGCCTTGCCTACTGTAATTTAGACTGTGCTTGCAAATACTGGAGAGGTTTGTGGTCAGTGTGCACAATAGTTTCTTTACCCAACAAATAATGTTTCCATTTTTTAATTGCCTGAACTAGTGCATACATTTCTTTATCATATATTGAATATCCTTTAACTGCTGAAGTGAAGGTTTCAGAATGATAACATACGGGTTTACCTCCTTGAAGCAACACTGCACCCATAGCGTAATCACTGGCATTTGTCTCTACTTCAAAAGGTTGTTGCAAACTAGGAAGAGAAAGTACTGGAGCATGACTAATCTTGTATTTCAATAACTCAAAGGATTTGTCTTGTTCCTTACCCCATTCAAAACCCTTACTCTTTACGGCCACTGTGTGTAGAGGTGCTACAATTGCCGAGAAACCCGGAATGAATTTCGCATGTACTGTACTGCTCCCACAAAACTTCTAGTCTATGTGGCTCCTGTTGGTGTTGGCCAATTTGTGATGGCTTCCACCTTCTTTGGATCCACTCGTAGCTCTCCTCCTCCAACCACGTGCCCAAGATAGACAAGTGACTGTTTGGAAAATTCACATTTCTTCATATTACAAAGCAGTTGTTTCTCCCTGAGAACTTGCAAGACTTGTTGCAAATGCGTTAGATGTTCTTCCCATGTGGCACTAAAAATCAAGATATCATCTAGATATACAATGACACATGAATCTATGAAATCCCGCAATACATCATTCATCAATCTCATAAATGTAGCGGGTGCATTGCATAATCCAAAAGGAAGTACTAACCATTCATACAAACCCTGTTTTGTTTTGAAGGCAGTCTTCCATATATCCTCCTCCTTCATCCTGACTTGGTGATAACCTGACTTGAGATCCAACTTCGTGAAAAATTTGGCATGCTGAAGTTGGTCCAAGAGATCATCTATGCAGGGAAGTGGATATCTGTTCTTTATGGTGATCTTGTTCAAAGCGCGGTAGTCGATGCACATTCTCCAAGAACCATCCTTCTTTGGCACCATCACAATAGGTGAACCACACGGTGAGGTGCTCGGAGCATATCACCCCTTGGTCTATTAGTTCCTGGAGTTGTTTCTTTACTTCAGTACTCTCAAGCAAGGATTGCCTATACAACCCGATGTTCGGTAGAGGTGACTCTGGCAATAGCTGAATCTCATGCTCTACTTCCCATTTTGGTGGTACCCCACTAGGAGCCTGAAATACTTCCTGAAAAGACTGAATAATACTATCCAAATCTTGTTTTCCTTGGTTAGAAATCTCTGAAACTTCTACCCCATCTTGTTTATCCTTTAACAAAAGTAAACAAAACTGATTATGATTTTCCTGAATAAGTCATTTTTCTTGGTTAGCACTTACCATAGTAACCTGTGTCTTACGCTGGTGTGCCCGAATGTTGTAGCTGATCCCATCCTTGACCCATCTGTATCGGTTTTCCCTTCTCATAAATATAGCATCCCTAACATACAAGTAAGGACTCCCGAATACAACATCAAAAGCATCAAGTGGAATAATGTCAGCTTCAAAAACATCTATATATTGGGAATTTATCCCAAACTTGACCTTACATCTTCTTGTTACCTGAATTTCAACACCCTTCTTCACCCAACCCAAAGGATAAGGGTGTGGATGCTCGTAAGTCTCAAGACCAAGCTTCTTTACAACTGCCTCAGAAATCAAGTTAGATTGAGAACCGGTATCAACCAAAGCATTTACCTTAGTTCTCTTGATCTGGATTTTGATCTGGAATAGTCTACTCATCTCCTCTTCGCTGTCCATGTTGGTGGCCGTGCATCCGAGCCTTTCATCTACATCAGAGTCATCTTCGATTTCCACCTCCCCTTATGTCTTTACAGCTGTCATGGACTTCTTGGAGTCCTTGGTTCGGTTCTTCGGATGTAACTCCGGATGTAACTTCCAACATGTAGCATCAGTATGACCATTGATATCACAATTCTTGCAAAAATTCTTGGGATCTTTACAAGTATTTAAAGTAGTGGCAGCTTGTTTACCTTTTCCTTTCCACTTACTCTTGTTACTTGTTTTCCCATAATCCTTTTTCTACTGATTTGTCGACTTCTTTTACCCTCGGCTCTGCTTCTCCTTGCTTTTTCTCATCATCTATGTAGTATGTCTGTACACATGCTTCATTGAGATCCTTGGGCTTTGTGGAGATGACTTTTCTTCGAAGGTGAGTGTGAAGTCCTCCCAAGTACTTGGTCAGAATATCCTCATCCTCCAAATCCATGTTTAGCAACATGGCTTGCCTCTGAAACTCTGTAGTATAGTCCTGCACACTTTGACCACTGCCTTGTCTAAAATACTGCCATTTAATCATTTGGTCAGTTTTATGGCCAATAGGATAGAAGTTAGCTCTAAGTAATTCCTTAAATTCTTGCCAAGACTTCACAATAGGACGCTTCTTCTTTTCACAAGTAGTTAGATGAGTTTCCCACCAAACTAGAGCATGTCCCTCCATTTTGAGACATGCAAAGGTGATCCTTTGTGCCTCAGTGACATTATGGATGCTAAAATAGACTTCTAACTATTTCAACCATTTATCAAGTAACTCTGCATCTACTTGTCCTTCAAAGCTTTTGATTTGACTTTAGTCTCAACTTTAAAAGGAGCATGTTCAGATTTTACCTTTTCTCTTGTGTTAGAAGTCTCTTCTTCATGCTCTTCCCCATAATCTTCCTCATGGTGGCCCTTGCCTATACCAAACTTTTTGGCTAAGCCTCGAACCACCGAGTCCATGGAGTCTTGCTTGACGAAAGCTGTCTTCTGCAAATCTGCAAGTTCCTCTTGCCTTCTAAACATCCTATCCATCATGGTCTCCAGCATCTCGATTCTACGGACCAAGTTCTCTTCCTCCATTTCTCCCCGAATTCTCTGTTTCCACTTCTTTGTAGAAATCTCTGGATCACAAGGTAAGGTTTCTTCGCCTTTAGATCTTGTCACTGTCATACAAATTCAAGAACAAAATACCATAGTCCTGGATACTTGTTAGCTCTGATACCAAAATGATCTGTAAACTCTTCAACTTTGGAATTATTCACAAAATCACAATTAATCGTTGTTTACTTTCTATTTGAAAATAACAGAGATAGCTAGTGAATGAATTATTATTGTGCTTAGAATCAACAATTGTAGTAAAGGAAAGAATATAAGCTCATAACACCAACAATTTTATCCTGGAAAACCTCCAATGGAGGAAAAACCAGTCGGGAAGGGCAATCGCTCTTTCTTCCCACTTCTATTGGCCAATTCAAATCAACAAGTATAGAATTTACAATAAGTATGAAAGGGAAGTAGATAATATCTCAACACTTCCTTTCAATTACTTGCTTGCTCTGTCTCAACACTCCTTTCTTCTACAACAATACAATTTCCAGCACTAAGACTTCTTGCTCACTTGCTCTCATGCTTCGATGATCTTCTACACTTCTACAATCATGTATTTAAAGCCTTTCTCATGTCCTCCCGTGCACTGGAGAATGGGAAAGGTCATGAAGGAGAAGAGAAACGAACATCCTTTCAAATTCAGAGGTTGTTCGTTTCGAATTTTGTTTTTTGTCTATAATGGCCAAGATTGCCACCCTATGCAGACCGGCGGTCCCAAGACCGCCGCCCTATCTGGGCGGCAGTTCTATAACCGCCACCCTGCACCGGGCGACGGTCCTGTTACTTACAAGACAGAACCTCCGTTTATTGTTTTTCTTTCTTTGTGCTGACTGATTTTGATGAAGTAGAGTTATTTTGGATCCCTATGGATCATCCATCCCTTAAGTGAAAATACTTGTCTACCCACTTGTATGTATGCAAATGAGATTGTGGTGGCTGATTTGATTGATGACAGCAGCATAAAATCTGAAATTTTGAACTATAGTCCTCCATGATACATTCCTCTCATCACCACTAACCTTCCACATACTTTGTTGGTGATCTCCTGTATGAATACTCAACCATGAAGTAGCTCCACCATGTTTATGTTGCGTTATTTTGATATTATATCTAGATGGAAGTGGACAAAATTGGGCATATTTTGTGAGTCTATCAACCACAACATATAAACAATTCTTACCTTGAACCATGGGCAGCCCGGTGATGAAGTCCATGGAGATACTTTCCCATTTTTTGGGTGGGAATAGGAAGGGGCTGCAATAGTACAGCTGGAAATTCATGCTCCGCCTTGTTTTGTTGGCAAACCAAACATTCTCGTATGTATTGAAACATCTCCTCTTTAAGACATTTCCAAAAGAATTTTTCTCTAACCTGTTTATATGTCTTGCAATAGCCCGGGTGACCAGCCAATGGGGCATCATGAACAACCCTCAATATCTTGTTCTTTACCTTTGATTCGGGAACCGAATAGACTCCATTCTCATAGAGAATAAGCCCATCCATTATCTTATACCTTTCATCCACAATTTCTTCAAAAAAAAACATTAGCAAACTTATTCTTGGCATACTCAATTGTAATTAGAGACTTCCAATTTGTTGTTATCTTGGATAAAGAGCAAAGATATGATCCTTTTGACAAGACATCTTCTACCAAATACTTGACTTGAGTGATTTCTGGAATCATACCTTGTCGTATCAATGAAGCTTAGCTGCAAACTTTGGTAGTTGAGAGTGAGCTCTCCCAAGGAATACAACCATTGGACTCCAAGCACAAGATTTATATCAGCTATGCCAATTGTATAAAAATCATCATATACCTAATGCTCTCCCAATGTGAAAAGGAGTTGGTGACTCCTTGTGCTTGACATGGAATAGCCATCCACTACTTTGATTGTTAAGCCTTTGAGGTCTTTCACCTTCAAATCCATCTTTGCCACCAATCTCTCGTCAACGAAATTGTGAGTAGCTCCACTATCAATCAAAACTATGACTCTTTTCCCTTGTAGGTCCCCTTTCATCCAAAATGGATCGTAGCTAGGAGCACCAGACAAAGTGGCTTTGTCTCATACCTTTTGACTTTTCTTCCGGACCATGATCTTGCTTTGTCTCATTAACACAAGCTACTTCTTCTTTTGCCCCATCTTTGACTGTTGTTTGGGAAATTCCAGCGAATTGAAAACAATCATGAAGAACCAGAAGTGTTCTTCCTTCATGGACGTACCCTTCCATATTCTCATCCTCATATACTTCATGCAAATCTGATTTTTCTTCTCCATTTTTCTGCAACATGCCATCATTAGAAATCAATGAATCATCATTAAATATCAAAAGATTTTTACCTTCCAGCTCGTGCTTCATAATTTCCTTTCTCTTCCCTAGGCTTGTGCTTCAAGACTTCATCAAACCCTTTGCCCTTCATACCATTGTTTTGAAAATCAGTCAATGGAAGCTCGAAGGACGGTGCAAGTTCCTCTAACTTGAACCCTTCGTAAACAAGTGATGTCCCTTTTGCTTCAACTTCATCCACATGTTGATGCATGCATGGAACCTTTCCCTGGTCCTCTCCAAGGCCATAAACATCATCTACTTGCTTAATGTAGATGGTTGTTCTAAAGTTTCCAGCAAGTTGTACTTCCACATTCACATTTGGCAATTGAGCTTCAACCTCTAATTTCTCTTTACCAATTTACAGATCTGATTTTTCTTCCTCCATTGGCTCAAGCTCCATGATTTTTGCCTCTTCAACTTGCATGGTGGGTTCCTCTATGGGTTGTTTCTTCTCCATTACTTGTAGCCCTAAATTTGCTTCTTGTGTAGCTCATGACCTAGGCTTGGGCCTGGATCTTCCCTTACTTACTCCCATGAACTCGTAAAATGACATGGCATCACGAATCTTTTCCAAAAGAGCCCTATATTCCTCATACCATGTAGCAATGTTGTCTCCTTTGGATGGTCAAGTTTTATTGACTTCCTTTGAAGAGCTCCTTCCACCATTCGGATCTTGAATGGTATGGATCAGCTGAGCCATTTTATTGGCTAATCTTTCTTGCCCGATTTGATGGATGTTGTCATCTATCTACACTCTACAAAAGGTTGGGCCAACTAAACTCTATAGAGTCGAGGAAGGGGAGGGCCCCCTATCTGTATATGGGTAAAGGCCCCCTCGACCAACGGCAGAGAATTATAATTCTATACGTCTAGCATTACCAAAAAATTATCCGCCGTTTTAGCTACTATTGGTGATAACAAAAGTATCCTTTATCACCCTCTTGCATAAAACCCTCAAACTGGGAAGACCGAAGCTTTGATACCACTCGAATGTCCCTTTCTAGGGCTGATTCTGAAAATAAGAGTTTTGCCACAAACCCAAATGCAAGAATTCAGATTTTTGGAACAGCAGTGATCAAACCCTAGCAGCCAACTGAAATCACATCTTTAGGGTATCAAAACCCAGCTTCGAAAATTAATAAATAATCCTCTGGGGCAGCGAACTGTACAAACATTTGGAGCAACAATTCTCATGCAAAATCTAACAAAAAATGATATAGAATGATCCCAAATAATTTGATCAACCATGAAGAAATTATTCAAGCCAAAATGCTTCTTAAATTAAGGAGAAATAAGTGCCAACACACATCTAGAATTATTAAAATAATCAGCAGTACAGTCCACAAAATTAGTTGAAAATGAGGTCTTCAAACCCCAACAAATACCAAAGAAGTGGTATATCAGCTTTATAAATTAAGAGAAATCTGAATATCAACTTGAGACACCAAAATGTGCCCTAGAAGACACTGAAATACTCCTCCAACCAAGTCGCCAACCCAGGAGAGGGTGCCAAATTGATGAAGAAACCTTGATAACTCCTCTTCTTCAATGCCCTAGCTACACAACCAACAAGATAGTCTTCTTTGAAGACCTTGGAACCACCAAATTGGAGAGTTTTCGTTCTCCAACCTTCAACAAGGAAGGGTTTCATCTTCCTTGCTTGTCACACCAAAGGATTTTCGCCCCTTAGTGGAATGGAATAGAGCAACCAACCCTAAAACCAAATAGATAAAATTATAATAGCCAAAAACATGCCCAAAATGAGCCTATGTGACCCCTTATATGTCCATATGGTGGTGTCAAAAGTCTCTAAGGAAGAATTCCCCAAGACCGACCTCAATAAGAAGCTTTATTTTATCTTTTAGTTTGTCTTAAAGCTCTCCAATCCAACCGACCTACTTCATAATGAAAATATTAAAGAAAAATGTAAATGTTAAAGAAAGAAATACTAAAATATCAACCAAGGACCTCCCTTATTCACCTACTTCATGTCCACAGGGAGTGGAATGAGCAAGAAGTCTTCAAATGGATTAGTTTGAAAAAGGGGACATTACAGTTTGTCCTAGGGAATGCTGAATTATGAGAAGCTACCAAGATAAATTTGTGTCATAATCAAGGATTTTAGATATATTTTGTGGTCGAGTGTCATCCTCTTTTGTAATCCATTACATGGCATTTATATGCTTTCTATTGAGAATCAACCAGTACAAATATTGTGTGTTGGAGTCACCTTAACTGACCCATTGCTACCTAGAGCGTTGTTGCCAATTTTTTGTATAAGAAATTGTTTCTAAGCTGCCATATGCTGTGAGAAGCCATTTTCTCTTATTGTTTTTTGAAATGCCCTAGTTGATTTTGCAAGTCATACCCATGTTTGAAGATATTGTCAAACCCCATTATATTTCAATGTTTGAGATCTTTCATCATTTCCATGAATCTATACATTTGATGCTCCTATATAGTATCTACTTCTTGCCACCAGATTGCAAGTTCTTATCAATATATGGATGAATTAGCCACACCCGTTCAAATCTACAAGGTGCCTTTTTAAATTTGTGAAGGTGATTGTTACCTGTAGCGTCATAGGGCAAGGATGTCAAAATTCAAGTCACTAACTCTTGGCGTTAATTGTTTCTTTGTTGCAAATCATTGGATATGAAATCATCCGGTAATAAAGTGATCTATTTTGATAGGGTTACTCTCAGTGTAAATTTCTTGAGCATAGTCCACGGAGACTAGGTGAGGCTCCTTTCCTAGATTCAAAAGAGTGTCTGATGTCCCGTGGTTGATTCCTGAATTGCCTTTCTTTAACTCGTGAATTTTGATGGTATTGAATTCCCCCATTACTATAAGGTTGTGTGTGATGGTAATAATCCTACACTACCAAGTATTCTAGTGCAAGTGGGCAGGGTATGGGGTTAGTCAGCCTACAAGTTCGTATAAGGTACAACATATCGTTCCCCGATACGTTCTACCCTACCCTATGTGAAACCGCAGGCAAAAATGTTATTTTTAGTCAAAAAGGTGAAAAACTTTTAAAAGTATAAAAAAAGACAACCTATACCCTAAAAGACACTCCCAAACTCTTTTTCACATTGTTACCTCACACATATGTCTAATTACACATTTGCTCTTCATATTTTCAATTGCTTAGGGTTGATCCTATGCCAGTACACTAGACTGCACTGATACGTCCAATATAGGCCCGTACCAGTCCTGTACGTACCAGGTACGGAAACTGGTACTGGTACTCTATGGGTACTTACCCACAGGCCCAGGGTACGTACCAGGTATGGAAAATCGTACCCGAAACGTACCCAAAGCCTATGGGTACGTATCCACATCATACCCACACGGTTTTTTTAAGTGCAAAAAAATAAATAAAACTTGAGGGCTTTCACTGGAATTGAACCTTGGCAGCTTCGTGTGAGATTTAATATTGCCAATAGGCTTCGAAGGGCCAAGAGAGATGAAAAGGAATTCATTTGGTTGACTTACTATTTGGGGGCTTTCTTGTTGCTCCTCATGGGTCCTTTATTCTTCAGTCAATTTTGGAAAGCGGAACAAGTGAAGCACTCGGTGGTTGGGCAGCCTATTTTCTCTTCCTTTGACACTAGGTGGCAAGCCTACAAATCGATTTCGTCGAATCTGAAATATAATGACAAGATCCTTGCCTTGACAAGACGCTGCTCTGCCCTCCTTTGGTTTGAGAAAGGAATTAAAATATTTCAGGACTTGTACAGATTTGGGAAGTGGATGGAATGGACAGACCCTAAAGTTTTCTATAAGCTTCCTCAATCTCAGTTCAGAATGTATACAATGCTCATAAATGCTTTCACAGCTCCCTCTACTGGACTAATTATGGAGGATGACAATGACTTTTGAGATACTATGAGCTGGCTCAAAGGGCCCCCTCTCCAAGAGGCTACCTCCCAACAACTCTATGAAAAGATTGCCTTCTCCCCAAACCTTTCCTTGGGCCTTAACAATAAGTGGAATGTTTGTGAGCCCGTTAGTAGATGGACTCGTAGATTTAATGTTTTGTGGTCTTCTTGTATTATGTTCTAATTCAAAATAAACTTCTTGTCCAAGTAACATTTTATACGTAGTTGAGACTATAAGCATGTTGTTTTCTTTAAATTTTTATATATATTTAAATTTTTTACTTTTTAAAAATATATTGTACTAACATACCCACAGCGTACTGTATCCGAGGTTTTTTAAAATTTGTCGTTTCAGCCTATGGAATCCGTACCCATACCCATACCGAAACAGTCTAGCCGGTACAAGTGCCGAGGAAGTTAAGGAAGTTTTTTTGTGGTATTTTTTAGTTTTTTAGTTTGTAACTTGTTTTTGATTTTTCGCTATTTTTTAAACATCCTTTCGACATTGAAATCCTTTTCCCCTTGAACCTTAAACTGTAATATGTTTTTTTTTTAAATTGTTAACCCTATAGCTATAGGAATTTGTTAGAATGACTGCAAGTTCTAGTTCTATGGGCCAAGAGACAACAATCAAAGATGATCCATGCTCGGCCCTTTAGAATTTTGTCACATTGATACAACTACTTATGTAAAATTAAATTTTAGAACTTAAAAAATCGAGGGAATTCCATTTATGTGGGGTTGTTAGCCAAGGAATCAGAGTTTGTGGAGGGCTAGGTGGAAAGGGGTTGCCATATGCAAAGACTCTCACATACATCAAAGAGCAAGACGATGTGGATGCGAAAACTGCACTAAAATCAAAACACCCTCTAAAAAAAAAACAATCTAAAGGTAGTATGCCACTTGTTTCTCCATCTATCAATGTCATGACCCATCACACCTATTTTTGTCATCCCCACGATTGCAAAGATATATGATTTGCCTCTTAGTCACAAGAGAACAAAAGTTGTATGCCCATTGGAAAGGGCATTCCAAAATGAAAACATGGACATTGCCGACCAGAAAATTGGGCATTTTATAAAATACATGTGACATCCCTTTTAATGTTGCTAGATCATATTGGCATGATATGGTGAAAGTGATCGATGATGCCCCTAAAAGGTACACTAGCCAAAGGTATGAAAAGATGCATACCACCTTATTAGCAATAGAAAGAAAATATGTTGAACATTCATTGCAGCCCATCAAGATTTCATGGGTCAAACAGGGGTGTCCATTTCTGATGGATGGAAAAATACAGAAAATAGGCCATTGATCAATGTGGTTGCAGTGTGTCCTAATGGGGCGATGTTTTTAGGGTTGTTGATTGTGAGAAAAAGGTAAATAATGCCCAATTCATTGCTAACATCCTCATAGATTCCATTAAGGCAATGGCATTGCAAAAACATTGTATAAGTTATAATAGACAATACAAAAAATTGCAAAGTTGAGGGGATGTTGGTTTAGGAAAGGTATAGGCACATATTATGGCCACCTAGTGTTGTTTATTCCCTCAACCTAATGTTATGAAAAATTGGGCACCAAAACTTCTTGGATCAAACAAGTCTATGAGGAGGCAAATGAGATCCAAATGTTCATCAACAACCGCCGCATGTCTCAAGCCATCTTCAAGAGATTCTCAAAGTTGCACCTATTAAAGATAACTAACTTTTTTATTTTTTAAAATTTAAAATCATTAAATTAATTTTGTAAGTTTATGATTTGTAGAAATTTGTTTTTTGAACGTTTTGCTTTTTTTTTTTAATTTATTTGTTTTAATTTCTTATTAGGTTTCTGTTAGCATATGGATTTGCACGCATGCAAATGTGTTATCAGCTACTTTTGACTTTGCAAAATTATTTTAAAAAAATAAAAGTGAAAATTTTCAAATTTTTCAAAAGTGTTACTTTGCGTGTTTCATTGCCCTCATCGCGATCGTCTCATTTTTGTGATCGTTTCAGTCTTCGTTTCGTCCTTTTCGGGTGAGAACTCTTCCCGCCAGGCTTTAAATCGCATTAAAATACATTAAAATTAATTAATTAATTAATATTTAATTAATTAATCGCTCCTTGATTGATAAAATTAATTTTTAAATAACTTGAGAGTATTTAATTAAATAAATATTAATTAAAAGTTCATTCGACAAATTTTTTATTGCCGGGGAAGTAAGCTTATGCTTCCAACTGTCGGGAATGCCAATTTGGCTTCCCGAACCCGGATTTCCCCTTTCCTGGCAATTTTCTTTAAATTTCCCGCTTGTGGGATTTTCTCCACCAATTGCCAAATCATGGATTGGCTAACGGGCAGGAAATCTCCCAATTTCCCACATGGGGAAATTGAACGGGGATTGCCAGCCCACTTTGCCATTCCCGTTAGCAATTGGCCGTTGCTTTCCCCATTTCCCCCTGGCACTTAAGTCCACTACCCGGGAAGAGAGGAAGTTGGATTAATCCTCATAACTTCCTCCGTCAAACTCATTGGAAAGAGTCGTGCGAAGCTTTCTGATTGCTTCTTATTTCTTCTGAAGGACATAATATTTTGTCACATCCCACAATACTGCGAACGCCAAGTAAGAAATAAAGAAGGAACAGTTTTCCCAACGCCATTGTGAAGGAAGATACATCAGTTATGCATGCAAGGAAGTTTGATCAAATCCAAAACTGAAGACCACGCACAGCTCAAGGGAAAATTGCCAAAGAGAAATCATTCTCCCACGCCTTGAGGGAGAAAAAGGGAATACAAAGACTGTTTATGTGCAGGTTTACAAAAGCCCCAAACTTTCCCACGCAGGAGGTACAAGTGACCACAAATTCCACCAAATCTCTACGCAGCAGGGGGAGGGAAAAAAAATGCAGGTCAAGAAGCAAGAATCCCATGCCAAAAATACAGTTTTCCACGCTAAGGGGGAAGAAGGAGAACTCCACGCATAAATTTTTAAAGCAATTTGTCCACGCAAAAGTCTAAAAAAAAAAAGCAAAGGAGCAGGAGACCACGTGGGGGAGAAAACCAAATCCCACGCACTTGTCCACAGTTCCAAGCCTTGGGGGACGAAAAAGACAGCAGGAGATTTGCGCATAAGACAAAACAAAAAAAAAATATCCACGCAGGTTTCTAAAGGAGAAGGCGCAACTCCCACGCATGGATTGAATTTCATATATTTTTACTCTATTTTTTGTTTGTTTTTGTAGCAAACTCCCACGAAACAGCCAAAAGACAACAAGACCACACGCTCAAGGGAAGTAGAAGGCCACGTGGCCCAGGAGACAGCAAAATATCCATGCGCAGGTTTTAAAGGACAGTCCAAAAAGCAGCTGAAGGAGGACAGTTTTTTCCACGCAAGGAGAGAGAAAAGAGAGGACAGCAAATTTAATTTGAAGCCAAAGAATCTTCACACACCCAGAAGGAGAGTCCACGCATTGACAGGGGAGAAAGTTAAAGAAAAGTCCAGTTTCGCATTGGGCAAAGGGAAAGTTTTAAATCACTTGTTACCAAAAAACATCCTCCACGCACCAAGAGCTTCCACGCAGAAGTAAAGAACAAACTCCCACGCATGCAAGGGTGAAGGAGATATCCACGCGTAGGAGGAAAGATAACAGCAAAGTCTTTTTTCTGTCTTGCGCAAAAGCCACACATTGGGCAAAACACGCATTCATCTAAACAGTACCAAGACCACATGGAAACAGCAAAGAGGAAGTTGCATGCAAAAGGAGGAAGTTTTTTTTCTTTAAATTCCAACGCAGTTTCCAAGGAAGTAGCCACACACCAAGAACAG
Source organism: Taxus chinensis (assembly GCA_019776745.2). NCBI lineage: Eukaryota > Viridiplantae > Streptophyta > Pinopsida > Cupressales > Taxaceae > Taxus > Taxus chinensis. The sequence goes on from CM034150.1 coordinate 720,516,369, forward strand.
AAGATCTCTACGCACAGCCAAAGGAAATAATAAATTTTGCAAAGAAGAACATTAAATATTTCATATTTTCGCCACAAGGAATCATGCGTTCTCAGGAGGATTCAAGCACCGGAGAAGTAAAAATCAAATATCGGGATATTAAAATTAGGTGATTTTGTTTATTTTAAATTAAAAATAAATAAATAATCATCACCGGAATCAGAAATTGTAACCTGATCAAGTTATTGTCATTATTATTATTATTATTTTAAAATAATAATAATAATATTATAATGGAAAATATTTTTCTTGCATCAACGGGGTTTGGAGACTGAGACCCGGCCCCGTTTGCGTTGTCTTGCGTGCCTGAGTCGTTTTTCTGTAAAATTCATAATGGCTGAAAAATCCAAATCTGCAGGGAGATCAAGGAAGCCAGTGGAGAAATCAAACAAATATGCCCTGAAGTATGAATTTCAAGGAATTATCCCTCCCAGTTCCATTAAGTCAGCATATGACAACATCACTGATACAAATCTGGGTCACATCAACGTGCAACAGTTCTGCGAGTGGGTGAAAACTGAAGGCAAAACCATTTTCTCAGATAGACTTTACCATAGTGGTCTACCCCAAGCAGCAGCATTTCCTGTCTCGGTGCAGTGCCCAGAATTGGTTATTGCTTGCGCGGAGCATTATGACCCTGAGAGACGAGGAATTTTTAAAGATAATCGCGAGCCTTTCCTCTTAATCACACCAGAGCACATTGAGGAATTGCTCGGCATACCTGACTTTCCCGAGAATGCGGATATCACTCGCCAGTCAGCACAAGAATTCTGGGATGAAGAACCCCTGAGATGGAGCAAGATGGTTAACAACAACTGGTTAGTAACCAAGAGACCTCGAATTGATAGGCTTCCCAAAGAACTGTACCGCGTTGAGTTCGTGGAAGAAATCGGGGATATGATCACTCTCCTAAGTTCGAGTTTTCAGTCTACCTTCTGCTAGGATTTTCCACCCATGGATGTATCAGTTTATCTGTATCATCCTAGCCAAGAAAGAGTTTGTGGATTGGGCCACCATCATCAGTAACACCCTTCACAAACAATTGATAGAAGTTAAGATGACTGGATGCTTCTACATGACATCGTATCTGACTTATGCGGTAGCAAGAAGAAAGCTATTTTCAGGACTTGAAACAAGAGGAGTCATGGGGCCGTCGAACAGTGTTTTTCATTATTACCCTCAACTCAGTTTCAAAAATAGTTCTCACCATTTTAGAAGAGTCAACGATGCATTCACCTTCCACGTGATCCGGAACCTGAATCAGAATACTGAGGAAAGGTTTTCTAAAGAAGCCATGAGTGTCATTTCCCAATAGGGAACCTGGTTTATTCAATTTTCATCTTTTTCCTACATTCATGTGAGTGGCTTTGCTGGTACCCCGTGGAAACTTCCTAAGTACGTCAGTGACAGATGGGCATTAATGGAGCTGGCACGACAATTATTCCAAGTTCACTGCCTTCTTAAGTGACAAGCACCGTTCAGGAATTCATTTCCCAATCCAAATCAGGGAATACCAATGTCCAAATCTTTTCAGTGCACAACTCATGGAAAAAGAGTTCGCTCTCATAACCATCCATCCATATGTGAAGAGAGCCCAGTTTGATATCAATGGATATATGCAAAAGATTCTGGGAGAAAAGTACCAACATAATCCTACCATGGAAGATTTCTGGGCTACTTGTTCGGATGAACATGAGGTAAGAAGACAGGAGTACTCTCACCTAACACTTTCTCAGATCAAGGCCTTCTGCATCAAGAGTCCTCCCGATTCATTCATAGATGATGATGAGGATGTCGTCAATCCCTCATATGATGCCATTGCCTTTACCCCATTGCCTCGAATCGACTGGACCAAAAGAGATGAATTTTCTCTTGATGGCAAGAACCAACCAATTATTGAAAGAAGCATATCTTGGTATGACAGAGAACTTGCCAAATTGCAATCAATTCCAGATCACGTTTCGGGATCACAAAAATTGCCAATACGAGGGGGTCTCCATTCGACCAAAGTCTCTTCTCGATCAACCTCATTACCATCCAATCATACACAACAAGCAAGAAAAGAGTGGTTGCCAAAATCCACTTCGCCAAGTAACGTGTCACAAGGAGAGAGATCCAAAGATCCTAACCCCGAAGAAGGAAGAGAGCGTGTGTCCAGATTTTCTACCTCGAGTAGAGATTCTTCTACCCACATCGTTAATAGTGCTCAGAAGCTAGTAGCAAATGATCCTCAGCCATGCTTCAAACAAACATCCACTCAGGTACAGGTAATTCAAATATCAAATACTTCGGAGCATGTAGTTCATGAAGGGATTTCCCAAAATCTCCCGAATAATCAGGAAGTGGATATTGAGGTTGTTTCTCCTCAAATCGAAGTCGTTGGTAGGATTCAAGCAGGATCTCATGATGTCGAGAATAATGAGAATATTGATTCGAGCTCCAGGATTTTGTATGTTGAAATAGTGAATGATACTCCTTCCTGGGTTGATTCCGAAGTAAAGAAAAGGAAGAGAGTTGTCAAGCCAATTGACATTGATTTTGATGCCCTTTTCAAACTTTCGAATGACGCCATTCCTAAGAAGCCTAAGGTGCTTTCTCGAATAATGGTGGATAATGATGGAAACAAATTTGTAGACCTTGCCATTCCACAAGTGGTTAAAGAGCGCGATGTTATGACGCCTGCCGACTATGAAGTTTCCAGACTTGGACTTGGAAGATCTACATTAGAAAGTGACATGGCGATGGCTTGAGATTCAATTGATATCGTGCTAAAGAGACTTGAGAAATACAAGTCTCAAAACTCTCAGCTCAAGGCCGAAAAGAATCAATTGGTGGAATATGTTCAACATTTGATAAATCCCATATCATCCACCTTCCCAGTACCTGATGCAGTGGCTGCCCCAGATGAAGATACTCTCAATTTGTCAAAGGAAATAAACACATTGGGCCATGTCACTAAAACTTGGCTTTCAGAGATTCTCGTTTTAGGCCAGGGGACGATCAAAACCGCGGTTAAGCTTCATGAAGATGTCAGTGCATATCTTGATCCAATTCTTTCTTTCAAAGAAACTTTTTTTTCTACTATATCAAATTTGGATGAGATATTGCCCAGTTTATAGGAGATGACAAGTATGGAATCTTCAGTTTTAGCTATTGAAGGAATTCTCGAATTTGAACATCGAGGGACACGTTTTCTTTGGTGTCTGCATCTCAAATCAAAAAAAATGCTTCTCGAGGATTCTATGATCCATTATGAAAGCATGTGCAATGAAGCCTTCACTTCATTCTCCTTGATTTAGGAATTCATGGCTGAGATTCCTTGTAACCTCGTAAACAAACATAATCAAAGGTGTTTATCGGACCAGGTGGAAGAACAATTGTTTAAGGACATGTACACTCCCGCCAACAATTTCTCGTCAGTTTCCATGGAGCGATACATCAAATTAAAGAACTTATTTGAGAATGCTCAATCCAAAATTGTTATTTTAAATGATATGCCAAGTAGAATTCTTGAATTGCAAGTATTTCGTGAGGCTATTTCTTTAACCAAGTGAACTTCCAGAAGAAGAAAAGATGTTTGAAACTTTAGTAAGGTTTAGATCCTTTCAACTGGAAAAAGCGACAGATCCTAATTTCACCGGCGGTTCAGAGAGTTGATTTTCTTGGTATCTAACGAAGTGGGAGAGTCCATTTCTCATACGCTTGAGATAGGCGGAGCCCATTTCAATGGATAAGGCACTGGTTATTATTGTATATTTTAAAAGGTGTTGTTATTTGTTTTCAGGAAACAATGGATATTTTAAGTAATTTCTATTTTTGGGTTGTCTTTAAGAAGGTTGTTGAAAAAGTCAAAGGTCACTTAAGTGTCTTATTTAATGATCATGTAAAACCCGAACTACTTTGTAACCAACTTTTGGGTTATAAAAGGAAGTGAGGGACTCATTTGTAAAGGGGGACTTTGAGAGAGGAGAAGAAAATACTTTTGTGCAAGCTTTGTTTCAGGAAGAAACTTTGTGTTCTTTTGTGAAAAACATTTTGGAGTTAATGAAATACGAACTTTGTGTCTTATCCATTGTCTCTTGTAACATTTGATGTTCTTATGTTCATTAGATGTTAGGTGTTTGAATCTTGCATGCAAATATTATCTTTGATCTTATTGTCAACGTTATTAATCGGTTGTTCTAGTTCACAGTGATCAAGCTCTGATTATCTACTTGCTCATGTGCGTTCTTTTTTACACGTTCTTGTTTGGCTAACTCAAACTCTATTTTATTTGTGTTCGTTATTCGTCTTTCTTCTTCATGCAATATTAGGCTCTGTGTTTACCTAACTCTTGCATGTTCTTTTAGTTCATTCCATTTCACTCCTTTCTTCATTCCATTCGATTTCCTTCATTCACTTTTCTTTCCATTGATGTTCCAAAACACCCCCCAAATACAATTTTGAATGTATAAGATGTAAATACAGTTTTGGTTTTCAATAAAGGCAGCCTCACCTTCATTGAGGAGGGACTTCGTTCCCACGTACAAATCCATATGCTAACAAAATGACATGCAATAGTGTGGGAACGAAGTCCCTCCTCAATGAAGGTGAGGCTGTCTTTATTGAAAACCAAAACTGTATTTATATCTATACATTCAAAATTGTATTTGGGGGGTGTTTTGGAACATCAATGAAAAGAAAAGTGAATGAAGGAAATCGAATGGAATGAAGAAAGGAGTGAAATGGAATGAACTAAAAGAACATGCAAGAGTTAGGTAAACACAGAGTCTAATATTGCATGAAGAAGAAAAACAAATAACGAACACAAATAAAACAGAGTTTGAGTTAGCCAAACAAGAACGTGTAAAAAAGAACGCACATGAGCAAGTAGATAATCAAAGCTTGATCACTGTGAACTAGAACAACCGATTAATAACGTTGACAATAAGATCAAAGATAATATTTGCATGCAAGATTCAAACACCTAACATCTAATAAACATAAGAACATCAAACGTTACAAGAGAATGAATGAGACACAAAGTTCGTATTTCATTAACTTTAAAATGTTTTTCCCAAAAAAACACAAAGTTTCTTCCTGAAACAAAACTTGCACAAAAATATTTTCTTCTCCTCTCTCAAAGTCCCCCTTTACAAATGAGTCCCTCACTTCCTTTTATAACCCAAAAGTTGGTTACAAAGTAGTTAGGGTTTTACATGATCATTAAATAAGACACTTAAGTGACCTTCGACTTTTTCAACAACCCTATTAAAGACAACCCAAAAATAGAAATTACTTAAAATATTCATTGTTTCCCGAAAACAAATAACACCTTTTAAAATATACAATAATAACCAGTGCCTTATCCATTGAAATGGGCTCCGCCTATCTTAAGCGTATGAGAAATGGACTCTCCCACTTCGTTAGATACCAAGAAAATCAACTCCCTGAAACGCTGGTGAAATTAGGATCTGCCGCTTTTGCCAGTTGAAAGGATCTAAACCTTCCTAAATTTTTAACTATCTTTTCTTCTTTTAGAGCTTCACTTGGTTGAAGAATAGCCTCACAAAATACCTACAATTCAAGAATTCTACTTGGCATATCATTGAAATTAACAATCTTGGATTGAACATTCTCAAATAAGTTCTTTAATTTGATGCATCGCTCCATGGAAACTGACAAGAAATTGTTGGCAGGAGTGTACATGTCCTTAAACAATTGTTCTTCCACCTACTCCGATGAACACCTTTGATTATGTTCATTTACGAGGTTACAAGGAATCTCAGCCATGAATTCCTGAATCAAGGAGAGTGAAGTGAAGGCTTCATTGCACATGCTTTCATAATGGATCATACAATCATCAAGAAGCGGTTTTCTTGATTTGAGATGCAGACACTAAAGAAAACGTGTCCCTCGATGTTCAAATTCGAGAATTCCTTCAATAGCTAAAACTGAAGATTCCATACTTGTCATCTCCTATAAACTGGGCAATATCTCATCCAAATTTGATATAGTAGAAACAAAAGTTTCTTTGAAAGAAAGAATTGGATCAAGATATGCACTGACATCTTTATGAAGCTTAACCGCGGTTTTGATCGTCCCCTGGCCTAAAACGAGAATCTCTGAAAGCCAAGTTTTAGTGACATGGCCCAATGTGTTTATTTCCTTTGACAAATTGAGAGTATCTTCATCTGGGGCAGCCACTGCATCAGGTACTGGGAAGGTGGATGATATGGGATTTATCAAATGTTGAACATATTCCACCAATTGATTCTTTTCGGCCTTGAGCTGAGAGTTTTGAGACTTGTATTTCTCAAGTCTCTTTAGCACGATATCAATTGAATCTCGAGCCATCGCCATGTCACTTTCTAATGTAGATCTTCCAAGTCCCAGTCTGGAAACTTCATAGTCGGCAGGCGTCATAGCATCGCGCTCTTTATCCACTTGTGGAATGGCAAGGTCTACAAATTTGTTTCCATCATTATCCACCATTATTCGAGAAAGCACCTTAGGCTTCCTAGGAATGGCATCATTCAAAAGTTTGAAAAGGGTATCAAAATCAATGTCAATTGGCTTGACAACTCTCTTCCTTTTCTTTACTTCGGAATCAACCCAGGAAGGAGTATCATTCACTATTTCAGCATACAAAATCCTAGAGCTCGAATCAATATTCTCATTATTCTCGGCATCATGAGATCCTGCTTGAATCCTACCAACGACCTCGATTTGAGGAGAAACAACCTCAATATCCACTTCCTGATTATTCGGGAGATTTTGGGAAATCCCTTCATGAACTACATACTCCGAAGTATTTGATATTTGAATTACCTGCACCTGAGTGGATGTTCGTTTGAAGCATGGCTGAGGATCATTTGCTACCAGCTTTTGAGCACTATTAACGATGTGGGTAGAAGAATCTCTACTCGAGGTAGAAAATCTGGACACACGCTCTCTTCCTTCTTCGGGGTTAGGATCTTTGGATCTCTCTCCTTGTGACACGTTACTTGGCGAAGTGGATTTTGGCAACCACTCTTTTCTTGCTTGTCGTGTATGATTGGATGGTAATGAGGTTGATCGAGAAGAGACTTTGGTCGAATGGAGACCCCCTCGTATTGGCAATTTTTGTGATCCCGAAACGTGATCTGGAATTGATTGCAATTTGGCAAGTTCTCTGTCATACCAAAATATGCTTCTTTCAATAATTGGTTGGTTCTTGCCATCAAGAGAAAATTCATCTCTTTTGGTCCAGTCGATTCGAGGCAATGGGGTAAAGGCAACGACATCATATGAGGGATCGACGACATCCTCATCATCATCTATGAATGAATCGGGAGGACTCTTGATGTGGAAGGCTTTGATCTGAGCATACTCCTGTCTTCTTACCTCATGTTCATCCGAACAAGCAGCCCAGAAATCTTCCATGGTAGGATTATGTTGGTACTTTGCTCCCTGAATCTTTTGCATATATCCATTGATATCAAACTGGGCTCTCTTCACATATGGATGGATGGTTATGAGAGCGAACTCTTTTTCCATGAGTTGTGCACTGAAAAGATTTGGACATTGGTATTCCCCGATTTGGATCAGGAAATGAATTCCTGAACGGTGCTTGTCACTAAGAAGGCAGTGAACTTGGAATAATTGTCGCGCTAGCTCCATTAATGCCCATCTATCACTGACGTACGTAGGGAGTTTCCACGGGGGGTACCAGCAAAGCCACTCACACAAATGTAGGAAAAAGATGAAAATTGAATAAACCAGGTTCCCCATTGGGAAATGACACTCATGGCTTTTTTAGAAAACCTTTCCTCAGTATTCCGATTCAGGTTCCGGATCACGCGGAAGGTGAATGCATCGTTGACTCTTCCAAAATGATGAGAACTATTTTTGAAACTGAGTTGAGGGTAATAATGAAAAACACTGTTCGACGGCCCCATGACTCCTCTCGTTTCAAGTCCTGAAAATAGCTTTATTCTTGTTACCGCATAAGTCAAATACAATGTCATGTAGAAGCATTCAGTCATCTTAACTTCTATCAATTGTTTGTGAAGGGTGTTACTGATGATGGTGGCCCAATCCACAAACTCTTTCTTGACTAGGATGATACAGATAAACTGATACATCCATGGGTGGAAAATCCTAGCAGAAGGTAGACCGAAAACTCAACTTAGGAGAGTGATCATATCCCCGATTTCTTCCACGAACTCAACGCGGTACAGTTCTTTGGGAAGCCTGTCAATTTGAGGTCTCTTGGTTACTAACCAGTTATTATCCGTCTTGCTTCATCTCAGGGGTTCTCCATCCCAGAATTTTTGTGCTGATTGGTGAGTGATATCCGCATTCTTGGGAAAGTCGGGTATGCCGAGCAATTCCTCAATGTGCTCTGGTGTGATGAAGAGGAAAGGCTCGCGATTATCTTTAAAAATTCCTCATCTCTCAGGATCATAATGCTCTGTGCAAGCAATAACCAATTCCGGGCACTGCACCGAGACAGGAAATGCTGCTGCTTGGGGTAGACCACTATGGTAAAGGCTATCTGGGAAAATGGTTTTGCCTTCAATTTTCACCCGCTCGCAGAACTGTTCCATGTTGATGTGACCCAGATTTGTATCAGTTTTGTTGTCATATGCTGACTTAATGGAACTGGGAGGGATAATTCCTTGAAATTCATACTTCAGGGCTGATTTGTTTGATTTCTCCACTGGCTTCCTCGATTTCCCTGCAGATTTGTTATATTTTTCGGCCATCATGAATTTTACAGAAAAACGACTCAAGCACGCAAGACAACGCAAACAGGGCCGGGTCTCAGTCTCAAAAACCCCATCGATGCAAGATAAATATGTTCCGTTATAATATTATTATTAATATTTTAAAATAATAATAATAATGACAATAACTTGATCAGGTTACAATTTTGGATTCCGGTGACGATTATTTATTTATTTTTAATTTAAAATAAACAAAGTCGTCCGATTTTAATATCCCGATATTTGATTTTTTTACTTCTCCGGTGCGTGAATTCTCCTAAGAACGCATGATTTCTTGAGGCAGAAATAGGAAATATTTAATGTTCTTTGCAAAATTTATTATTTTCTTTGGCTGTGCGTAGAGATCTTCTGTTTTTGGCGTGTGGTTTCTTCCTTGGAAAATGCGTTGGAATTTAAAAACTCTTTTTTTTTTTTAAAAATTCCAACTTCCTTCCTCCTTTCCACGTGGATTCTGGACTGTTCTTGCGTGAGTATTTTGCTGTCAAACTCTTGCATATACTCCTTCAAGTTGTGTGGGCTAGGCGTGATGGAATTTCTCCTGGAGAATGCGTGGGAAATTTTCCTCCTTCTACCTCACGCGTGGATTGACCTGAGAATGCGTGGAGAATGTTTGGAGAGTGCATTGAAAATGATCTTTTTGTATTTCTTTTTACTGTCCTCCCTCATAGGCGCAGACTCTCCCTTCAGCTGCGTGAAGATCTTCTTTCTATGCGTGGTGTAACTGTCCTTTTTGGATGCGTGGACTTCTCCTTGGCTGCGTGGGAAACTGTCTTCTTCTTGTTTTTATTGCTCTTGGACTGTTCTTTCAAAATAGCAAGCTCTCCCTTTGCACAATGCGTGGGCTTTGCTAAAATTTCCTGAACTGTTATTTTTCTCCCCCAAGGCGTGGACTGTGGACAGGTGCGTGGGATTTGGATTTCTCCCCCATGTGGTCTCCTGCTCCTTTGTGTGCGTGAAGATTTTCTTTATATGCGTGGTGGTCTCCTTTCTCTCTCCACACGGCCTGCCTGACTTGGGCATAGAATTTTTAAAACTGTTCTCTCTCTACTTGGCTACGCGGACAGATCTGGTGGGTTTTGGTTGAAACTGCTATCCTTTCTTGAGCCAATGCATGGAAAAATAACTCTTTATTTTACTTTTCCCACGTGGACAGACCTGTTGGGTGCATGGAGATTTCCTGCTCCAAAACAAATTTAAACAGAACAATTCTTTTCCCTTTTTTTTTAGACTGTCCTCCTTGGGTGTATGCGTGGATTTTGATTTGGTTGTTGTTTTGTCGCTTTCCCTAGGGTGGATCTTCTTCAAAAACAGCACGTGGCTTTTGCATTAACTTTCTTCATAAGCATGAAACAATGCGCTAAATCTCCTCATTCGCTGCTTCTTTCTCCTTTGCTTCACAATGGCATTCGCAATATTGTGGGATGTGACAAAATATTATGTCCTTAAGAAGAAATAAGAAGCATTCGAAAAGCTTCGCACGACTCTTTCCAACGAGTTTGACGGAGGAAGCTATGAAGATTAATCCAACTTCCTCTCTTCCTGGGTAGTGGAATTAAGTGCTAGGGGGAAATGGGAAAAGCACCGGCCAATTGCCAACGGGAATGGCAAAGTGGGCTGGCAATCCCCATTCAATTTCCCCATGTGTGAAATTGGGAGATTTCCTGCCCGTTAGCCAATCCATGATTTGGCAATTGGTGGAGAAAATCCCACGAGCGGGAAATTTAAAGAAGATTGCCAGGAAAGGGCAAATCCGGGTTCGGGAAGCCAAATTGGCATTCCTGGCAGTTGGAAGCATGAGCTTACTTCCCCGGAAATAAAAATTTGTTGAATGAACTTTTAATTAATATTTATTTAATTAAATACTCTCAAGTTATTTTTAAAATTAATTTTATCAAACAAGGAGCAATAATTAATTAAATATTAATTAATTAATTTTAATGTATTTTAACGCGATTTAAAGCCTGGCAGGAAGAGTTCTCGCCCGAAAAAGACGAAACGAAGACCGAAACGATCACAAAAATGAGCGCGATGAGGACAATGAACCACGTAAAGTAACACTTTTGAAAAAATTCAAAATTTTCATTTTTATTTTTTATTTTTTAAAAAATTTCCCCAGTCAAAATTAGCTGATAACAGTTTCTAAGATCCAATTTGCCTCACAAATGCTCGTCGTGAGACAATTTGTGAAGTTGCTGTAGGCATTGCTTATCAATAGCATTTGAGGTGTATGGAGGCATGTAAACACTAAAAGGGCCACAAAGGTGAAAGGGTTGATCCTCAATGACGAGTGATGGGATTGTATGTACTTGCTCAATTTTACCAAGCCCATCATGAGTATTGTCAAATTTGTTGATATGGACCTATATTTGGGTAAGATTTATGATGGAATTGACTCAATGTGATATATGAGCAACCGTGTACACTTCACCTTTGCACACTTGCGCAATCTGCACACTCCTCAACCTAGACTCTTTGCATACCGCACACCTCACAATGTGCACACTTGCAAGTCTTGCAACACCTGAGACAACACTCTATCTACTTTACTCATATATCCATATCAGTGGCGTCTAACTCTTTATCTTTACAAGACCATCACCCTTAGGCACATATCCCTACAAGGGGGGTCTAGAGGCTCTAGAACCCCATGTTGATCACCATTTTTTCTAGACCACCTAGGTGACAAGTAACACCAAGTGCCCTTTGGACACCAAAACTTTACATATCAGAGCTGACGGATTAGTTAGGCAATGCTTCTCTCAACACATCATTAATACTCAGATTACTAAGGCCCCCCAACTCACTCTCCCTCAACTTCATGGCTTTGTTCCTTCTTGTCAGCATGATTCAACCCCTTTCCACAGACATGGATCTACTACTCATTGCCCCTAGACTACAGAGGCAAACTCCTATTACAAGATTCTTTTCTACAATGGGATTTTTCAATTAGCTTGGATGTTATGGGAGATTTTAAAGGAAGCACTTTGCTTCCTCCTAAAATTCTCCAGCCTAGCCACTCCAACCTTGGATACTCCCCGAAAAACATACTAGATCTTTCATGATAATCATTGATGGCTCAGGTGACTCCTCCACTTCAGGCACAAATAGAGATATTCGACGAGATTTCCTTCCATTCTTCATCGACACATGTTTTTGGGGCTATTGTTCACCCTTCATTGTTTTTTGTATTGGTTTGATTGCCACCTATGTAGTGGCCCACTACTTTATTGTCTTATGTACTTTTATTCCTTTATTTTGCTTCTAGGATTCTCTCTTCTTGGAACTTTTTATTGTTAATTGTTGTATCCTCGTGTCCCACTGACCTATTTTTGGTCATCAATGGATGTTAATATAATTTCTTCCTTTCTTTCTACACATCGTTGCAGTACTACGCAAAACTCCCCCTTTGCGCAAAGCTTTCTAAGCCTCGAAAAATCACTGAGGCATCTTACACCTCATGCAAAGCTTGCCTCACTTCACAACCACTCATCACCTTTGCAACACGCTCTTACAAAAGACCCACATTGTGCGCAACAACTTTTCATAGCATCCACATGGCAACCCTTTGCTTCCACATGGCTTGCCAAGTGGCACTTTCTAATTTTGTGGCACATAAAAGAATCTCTCTAACTATTCAAAGGAAGATCAACGGCCACACACTTGGAGGAAGTTCAACCATCGCGTAGTTGGAAGAGGAAATGACTTGTAACTGTCGCCAATTATAACTACATTCTTGTATCTATATTACAAATATGTAACATACACGACCATACAAGGGTCGACAGACTTGAGAGCCAAACCAAATAACAGTAGTTATTAGCATACCCTAAGTATCCAATATTTCCTCATACGCATTTGTATATGTACGATCAATCTAGGAAAATCGAAGGAAGTATTTCCCCTTCTAATCACAGGAGCCTACTATCATAGCCTTGCTATGACATTGTACACCTCTATACTTATACCGTTGAATAGAAGGAAGATTTCCACTCACGAATGTTTGTTTAGTTTTACTTCTCCAAGTAACTAGTGTGCACTCTCTATAGCTTCCGTAGTTAATCTCTAAACACAGGGTTGTTCACCTTGCATGGTCCTAGGCTCTATGGTGTGGATTGTTGGTATCTGAGCATATCTCTTTTTTATGCATGTAAACATGTGAACACAACGTGAAAAGGAAGGACAACAAGTCGGTTTTGTTTCTATTTTCTTGGAAGAACGCCAAGCAAGAGCAAAATCACTGGCACCCAAAAGCAACCTAAGGTATCCTCGACGTCCAAAAGCTCATTAAGGACACACTAGAAGCAAAACACACACCAAACTATTTGGACAGTTCCATGAGTTGATATTTCATCTCAACCCAACAAGCACATTATCTTTCTCACAATCCTTTCACACATGTTTTCAGCATCAACTCCATTTCAAGGTCCAAGTGAATCTTCACATTCCAGTGTTTGAAAGCAAGATTGACGCCACAACATTAGATACATGGAATTGCTAGCTTGAGGCTTACTTCGCTGTCAATCACTTCAATGACAAAGAGAAGATCACCTTCGCAATGTTGAACATGTACATTTTAGTGTCCCACTTGTGGGACTAATGCGAAATGTATGTTAGCTAAGATGGTCAATATGATTATCCTCTCGCTCTTCTCAACAATATAGATTAAGATATAAATAGAAGACCATTCTAGGGCCAACATACAAGCCAAGGATAGCACCTAGGAGAGTAATTTTTGTGGATCTAGAAGAGAGAAATCAACACTCGTATGAAGACAAAGGGTTCCAAAGCCTATGTCTAAGATAATGGGGTGGGATCTTGCTATAAACCTAGGGTTGCAAGAGTAATGATAATAAGCAAGACCTAAGTCTAGACTAAGGGTTGTAATGCCATTTGGGGGTTAAAAATGGGTTGGAAGAGATAATACAAAAGACAAAGATATGTTACTCTATCCTGGTATAATACATGATACATCAAACATAATCAATCAATCATAACAACATAAAAAAATAGAAGGGTTATGGATACTTACCATTGTGAAGACAATGTTGGCGCATTAACCCTCTAGGGTTAGTAGCACCTCGTGAGAGATTTATTATGGGTGTATCAGAAGAGGGATAAGTAGAAGACCTAAGTAGACCAAACTTGAGGACTTCAAAGACTTGGTAGACCTTGCTGGTACAACTACTATTCTTGTTGCTCCTAGTAACCCAATGCTCCAACGTTGACCTTCAAGTATATGCTCCATTAAACCCTTGACCTATTAAGCCTTTAATTTCCAAATTTGCGAGCGAATGCAAAACAAACTATGTGATGACAATATAGAGAAATGACAACAATGACGCCTATTAATATAAAAACATAACTTGAAGTCACTATTTCTTTTAGTGACAACATCGGCCATGGTCAATGCAGCTGGCTGAAAAAGGAGTTCTACTAGAATGCATCAATCATGATTGATGTTGTTGGTCACAAATAGTCTCTCTAAAAGGTAATGGGGGAGAGAATAGAGGTGGAGCAACACTTGGAGCAGGTACAAAGGTGATCTGGAAGGGATCTGAAAGTCCCATAGGAAAACAATGTGAAGGCAATAAATACTGAGGATATTAAGTGGTCATAAAGTGGTAGTAAGAAAGTAGTAGGAAGGTAGAAGGCATGCGAGGCAAGTTAGGGCGATGCCATGTGCAACGACTCTCTCACCAGGTACGGCCAACTAGTCCAACCCTGTTCTTGGTACGCCCCTTAAGGCACGCACTCAAGGAGCTTAATGCGCCAACAACTTGAAAATAGATCTTTGGTAAGAGTGAAAAATAAGGTGTATGCATATGCCCCAATCGAAGATCATTGTGTGTCACACTAGTGTAACATGAGATGGTCTTAGGAAAAAAAACATAGAACACTGAAATCAAAGTAAATGACTATAAATTAAATAATAAACGACAACTAATTCAAATGATATATACTTACCTTGACATACCTTTCCACAAAGATGGACGCAGGCTACCTCTTGTCTCTATCGTGTAGGGAGCAAATTTGCTTAGGAACCCTAATGATACAAAACTAAAAGGAGAGGATAATAGTGCAAGCATACGCGAGTCAATAACTAGGTATACAAAAAATATGGTAAGAGAGCTCATAAGAGTGTGCAAGGGCAAGTCTGGAGAAGGCTAAGTCAGGTTTGGAAGGCCTATCGAAGATAAATAGTGAGGGCTAGGATAGGTTCGGAGAAGAAGATCAGGTCAACAGCAATATGAAATAATTCAAACTATAACGCAAAAGCTTGATTCTTGGAAACCCCGACATGAGGAAAAAACCAGTAGGGAAGGGAAATACTCTCTTTCCTAGATTCTTATTGGCCAAAGAATGGAATACAGATACAAAAAAGACCTAGAACAAGACACAACAACGTTGTTCCACTCCTACAACTCCCCTCTTGTTTTGCTCTATACTTTGCTTCTAAAAACAACTACACATAAGATCACTGCTCTGCTCATTGATGCCTCCTACAACCTCTTCTTCCTGCTAATAACATGCTTTGGATGTCCTCCCATGCACTAGAGAATCCAAAGAGTCGTGGCAAATGAAGAGAACGTTTTCTGGTCATTCTGGAATTTTTTAAATTTTTGTTTGTTCCGTGACGGAGCTGCCAATTTTTGCAGACCAGCAGTTCACAACCACCACTCTGCACAAAGTGGTGGTTTTGCAACAGTCCTCAGAATACTCAATTTGAGCTCCTTTTCCTCTTGTTTCTTTCTTCTGGTATGTTTGTTTGATGAAGTAGTGTTTTTTTAAGATCCCTATGGATCACCATCAGTGGATATAGCAACTCAAAGAATCCTAAGCATGGATAAATCTATGAAAGCACCAATAGCATGCTTGGCCAAATGAAGACCCCAGTTTGTGAGAGAGATCCCACCTTGGCATTCTATCATGATCATATTGACCCCTCGCTCAGCGCATGTGGGGTAAGTTGAACACCCCTTTACATGAGGTCCCACGTGTAATTAATCCTAGATGGTTTGTAAAGAGGTCTAGGAGAGTTATTCCTATTATTGATGAGGAAGTGAAGAATGGCTTCATAAAGGCCCTTAAGAAAATGTATACTAGGGAGGAGACTGCAATAATTAGAGGTAAGATGGCCACATATTTTACTCTCGAAGTCTACAAGAGTGCGGCTTGGGAGGATAGACTCTAGTGTAGAAGGGCCCTAGGGGATGGTGGCAGATACATGGGGGTGCAACATTTGCTATGATGACTTATCATTCGCCTCCTTTCACAAGTTTTTGGTGCTTATACTACTGAGAGGAATTGGTTCACATATGGCCTTAAACACTCTATTAAGAGGAACAATCTTACCTCTATAGAGAGTGGAGACACTATTTATTGTACAAAGTTCATTACACCTTGTGGATTGCAATTCAAAGGAGTACAAGGAGAGTCCAGTAGCACGGTGAGTAGTGAAACCTGTGGAGCTAAGGCAGATTGACAAGAACCAGGATGTGCAACTAGGATTGATTGGGATCCCTTCGGAGGTCCCGGATGATGCAGAGTCTCATAGTACCAACGTTTAAGATTTCTTGGCGCTTCGTAGATATTCGTCGTGCCTTCAGACTTATAATTTCCGTGGTTATTTAAAAATATTTTAATTTTCTGATTCCCATTGCCATTTTGATATATGAGATAATAAGAACCTAATTTTTATTTTCAAGGTTAAATGTCATTGATAGTGTTTGAATTTCAATTTTTAATCATTTATAATGTCATGGAATAATGGATGTTATTTCATTTCACCTCTTTTTTTAGAATATATATTTTGTTTGATTTTCTTTTACTTTTTGAATTTATATTTCACTTTTCAGCACTTTATGAATTTAATTAATGGTTATTCTAAGAGCCTACAATATTACCACCAAATTCTCAATCCCTTACTGACCTGCATGTCCGAGACAAACATCCCTCTTCCATATTGATGTTAAAACTGCATGGTATAATCTCTCGAGCCAAGGCCAGGGCAGAATCAAAATCATCCAGAATTGTCTGCAAGTTGAGACCTGCAAGAGCAAAGTAGCAAGCACACTGGCCAATGCATACAGCACACATTTTCATGAGACTTGTTGAATAAATAAGCTCAAAATGGTCCACGCTCGTAAGAAATAAAATTGCAAAATATTTGAAGCCAATGTATTGCTCTAGGAAGAGAGAACTCAGGCAATCTGCCCAATATCCAATAAGTATTTTGTATTTACGTTGCCAATGCAGGGTATAAAACACCTACCATAACACAAATGACACCAGCTAATTCACATGAATAATTGCTGATAGCTTTCAACATGCGAGATGTCAATCCAGTTTGAAGGGGAACAACAGAGAAACTTGCAGTGCAAACTGGGCATCTGAAAACAAAGATAAGTAGTAATTTTCAGACATCAAGCATCACCAAAAGTTTACTCTTTTATATTTTTATTAATAAATATTTTACTTGAACACTATACCGTACAAAATGCTCTCTACTGCAAACCAACAGAAGTCCACTCTCAATATTTTTGCATTTAATATCCACAAATAATCTCCAGTGGAAGCTATACGACTGTCGTTTCATGCAGGCATCAAATCTGAATTCCAATTGATCACATATATAATACAATTATTTGCAAGATAATACTATAAATGACACATACCAAAGGACCATATTTATATGAAGCCTGGACTACTGAAAAACAACCAATGAAACAGAGGATAATCAGCATGCCAGGAATGTTTCCTTGCCAATTAATTGCCATTTAGTTGCCTCATTTCTTTGGCTGACATTTAATTTCTCTTAAAATAAATCAGCTTATATTAATGTCCACAAGTGGTCAAAGAAACTGATGGAACACAGGGATTCATGCATGACTAATATAGAAAATATCCGTTCCATATTTAAAAGCTCAAAACACTAGGAGCAGCTATAGTCTCAAAGTGACATAATTAAGATCCGATAGAAGCTATGTTGCCAAGATACGGGTACGGATACGGGTTTGATACGCGGATATGTCAATTTGGAAAAACCCTTGGGTACGATACGTCTTGGATACGTCCGTACATATATCTTAAAAAATTAAAATATATATATATATATATATATATATATATATATAATTTTATACATATACTCATTTTACTAATTTTTTAGTCCATAAAAAATACAAAACTTGAAAAATATAGTACGATCAATGTTCAAAACATTCAATATACTTAAGATTTTACATTTTCTATGATATACAAATATTGTATTCCTTTGTGTTTCATCCATTTCCTTTGAGATTATTTTTTGTGTTGAGATGGTGGTCGTCAAAGATGTATATAGTGAGCTCCTAAAGGACCTATTTAATGAGATTGACTCTAACCTGCCAATGATAACCAAAGAGGTCAGTCCAATGGTTGGTTCTTGCATTCATATTATCCAAAATCACCTTCTAATCCTCCTTAAGGATGCGGGAAGGAGTCAATGCCATGCCTTGGTAGTTTCTAGGAAAGTATGCTCTTTGAAACTTTAAGCTATGCAATTTGTGGTTCCAAATTTTTCTATTAGTATTAAAGATCACCTGAGATTTGATCTCATAAATAACTTGTACAGAGGCTCAGATATATGTCCAAATTTCTATGAATAGCTTCTTTCCTTGGCCAATTGCGATGATCCCAAATAATTACCTCAAACATTCTTGCTATCCTTTGAAATATTTTCTCTTCAACAAACTAGAGAGATTTTAAACAATCTCCATGTTTCCTTGTGGTTGCCATGCCCTCCTAGTCTAGTCCCGAATAAAACTGAAGTTTGTTTGAATTAAAATAAAATTAAAAAAAACTTTTTTAGAGCCCCCCATTGCCCGACCCTACTGATACATTTTTAGGTTTGGATAAGTGCTAGATACGTACCAGTACATCCCGGGTATGTCCCGGGTATGTCGAAATGTACCCGGGACATACCGGTACATATCCAGCACGTATCCATACCGGATACGTATCAGGCAGGGTACGTGGGGCAGGGGGGCGAACCCTGGTAACAGAGGATAGAAGTTATAGGCTATCCCACTCATCCAGATCAGTTAAGGTTGCCCACAATATATTATGATCAATGGGCATACATCTATGTGTGTATAATGAGGGATTTCTGCATGATCTTGAGAAGCTAGATGTTTTCACCTCTGGTATGGAAGCCAAGGAATCTCTCATGATCTTGAGAAGCTGGATATTTCCACCTTTGGTATGGAAGCCTCATAATGGATTCCAAGATTGAGACTCGCACTACAGTTATAAGGAAGCTTGCAATAAGAACATGCTATAGAGACTTAGATGAAATTCTAGCAACAATCTCTCCTAAACACCTCCTCATAGACAATAACTAATGATTTGTGCCATCAACAATACATAGGTATCTCTCTAAGTAGCATTTAGATCAGTGGGGAAATTTTACCTGTGTCTTTAAAAACAAAGGGGAATCAGGCTCTGTGTAACATTGATGAAATTATGCAGAAACTGATGCGTATTTTCTGAACCACGCAATGAAATAAAAACTGGCATTACAGACATTTATGGAAAGAAAGATAGATAACAGTCAAATCATGCTTCATTTAGACAGGAAACTGCAAAACACAGAAAATGCATAGTGAAAATGAGGGAGCCAGACAGCTATCTTTTATTGATCAATGGTACATGGATTGGGCTTTACACAAATATATTCAGCAATACTCAGTTCTCACTAAAGAGAAAAACCAGCCTAAATAGGGGATTTAATTCTTGTACTTTACAAAATTGAGCATTTTTCTTTCCATTTTCAAACAGCCTAGAAATTTTCTATGATATGTGCTTTTGCATTAATTTGCTTTTTACATACTTCACAAAATAATTTACAAAAACAAACAGAACCATCTTCATTTACGAAATTTATCTCTACCATACAACATTTATGATTTACCTATCCCATCGCATCATCAGGCTATCTCTGTCCACAAAGCAAACATCTCAACATTCACCTGACCCGCTTATGTGTGTCATCTCTCTGTGATGGATGCTAAAACTACTGCGCAAGTTGTTAGATTTATTCAAATCCTGTGAACGACTTGGCAACTGAAAGCTAGCTCTTGGTGACAAAGTTTTCAAGTGTTTACAACTTGTGATGGTGGGTTTGTGTATGCATCTAGGCCTGCGGCCATGACACACAAAATATCTATGCTTGCTATCTGGGCTAACTTGGACCCTTAGCATCTTGGATTTGCAAGATGGTGAGGTGCGGAGCCTGGTTGTCTAGCTTGTCAGAAATGTTCCACAGTTCTTCTTGACATTTATCATGGAGATGCAACCATTCTGTCAAGACTCAAATGCCTTTCCTTAGTTGAAGTTTGAATTTGATGTCATGATCTTACAGTGGCTGAATGTAGAGTTTTTCCTTAAGATCTCGCAATCCAATTCTTGGGAACTCCTCCATACTCTTCTTCAGAGAATATATCCATTATACAGGCTAAAATAGTAGGCAAGCAATTCTGCAGCGGATGATTCAGTATCTTTTGGAAGGTTCTAGCCAAAACTAACTACAGGTTTTTGCTAGATATCATCTAAAGCTTGTTGCGCTTATGCAAGTTCATTCCGATCTTGATGCAGGGCATTATTGATGAGCCTCAACTGTTCTTCAAGAGACTGAATCACAACATCTTTGTTGGCAATCATTTTGTTGGTTGCTTTGAGTTGGGTTGTTGCTCTCAGATTTCTACTGAAGGGAAGTGAACAAGAAGAGAGTAAGATTCTTAGCAAATTCTGCACCACACTTGATTGTATGGATTGTAGCTTACTTTGCTTTTGAATGTGAAAGGCATGTCAAAAGTGAGGAATTGGAGTGCAGTGAGGACACATAGATGAATGGAAAAGGAAACTTTGTCAGGAACACAAAAAAGATAAATAGTTGGAAGGTGCCTCACGGCATAATGCAAAAGGGAGCTCAGAGCAGTAGTGGAGAAGCTATGCCATCCACTTAAAAGGAACATGAAGAAGTGAGAAGGCGAACACTGGTAGTCAAAATTGATTTATCCCAGATGGAGTGATGTTGGACTCACATCAGCTGACTGGGGAGCAGTAGCCATATCAGTGTTTGGTGCAAGTGTGAAAACAACTTATAACGCAAATGTTGACAGATGATGGTAGACTATATGACAGGTTGAGTCGTCATGACAATCACAAGTGCTTAATTGGCCTTTGTGGAAGGTATTCTGGAAGTTTGTGCAAAGACGTCCGGTTGAGCTTCATTTTAATGTTGTGCAGTTGTGAAGTCCAAGGCTGACTAATCCAATTGGCTAGTGGCATCTACAAAAGTGTCTAAATACATGGTTGGAATCGCAACAACTGGAGTACAGCATTGAAAGGAAAAACTGATTATGCGATGCCAGGATGTCCCAAACTATTTGATAGTATGATGCTAGATCGACACTAACAGAACTGATGAGATTTTATTGAAAGCAAAGGGAACTAAGTGGGAGGATGTTGAGGCATCATTGATCAAAGTCGTCATGGTTATCTAAATGATCTAAAAGGAGCGGAGAAACTCCAAATTGTAGAACTTGACAGAAAATAAAGTTGCTTGAACAGACCTCCGGTGGCATCTTTTGTCCATTGTCTGTTGGAAGGCTCCGCAAAAGAATCCTACAACAGCTTAAATCTATAGCATTTCCTTGGAATTAAATTTTCAGGTAATTGGTATCTTCAATCGTGCTACTTTCAGCCAAGTCTCTTTTCTCCTTTGAGACATTCTTGAGGCAGGATCTACAATACAAGGGTCTCTTCTCCTCGATGAGTTTTTAAAACGGTCAATTCATCCTATGATACCAGTTTGCAGGGACTAGCTTTAGCTATAAATTGTATTTCCTGTTGGCCCAAGTCCTTGTCTTACCCTCAGTGTATTACACTTGGTTCTATTCTATTTCATGACTAATGTCAAATGTTTCTAGCGAAAGCACTTGTTCCCAAGTAAATAAAAGTCTTCAAATGACCCGGACAACATTATCAACATAAAAATACACATGCTGTGCTTTCTCTGGCCTTCATGTTTGAATGCGAGTGTTGGCCATCTATCTCATTGCGCACTTTAGGTAGGCACAGTTGTATGTTGAGCTTATCGCATAAAAGGGCATGTGGGCCTATGTGTGGTAACAATATAGCAATCCTCAAGCTGATAGAGGTGGTAAATCCTCTCAATAGACTAAAGGGAATCTGCAGAGATAGCCAAAACAAAATGTTGTACGTAAGAAACATCCCTGTTTTAAGCTTTGATTGAATAAATATATCATGAAATTGTATTGAGAGCATAGAGCTCAAATTGAAAATTTCATTGCTGACAGTCACGTGGTGAACGAATGGCACATAAGTAGGGTGGAGCCTGAGGGGGACAGCATGTAGAGCACGCGTTTAATTGTATGGGCAAATGCAATGAAGGTATCTTAATCTTTTCCGAGCTGATCTTCTAGGGTGAAGGTGAGATGATGCCTTTGATTAGCATGTGGTCCACAAAAACAAGTTAGTAGCATGTGAGTGCAACTTTTCACCTCCCACCAATGTGTCAAAGACTTCTCACATGATGGTTGAGTCTCTTTCTTGGATTATTATCAAATATAAGATTCTTGACTCCAACAATAGAAGACAACAAAAACCCAACCTGGACAAAGATTTCTTCAACCTTGGAAAAGGGCAGGTCGCTCTTGTGAAAATATATTTTCCCCATTTTTAACCTGAAAATGGGAAGGTGACAAAATTTAAAATTGTAGGATATAAAAAACGGTCAACCAAGATTACCACAAGACTGGTCAAAGGCGTTTGAGAAACCCATTTCCCTCTGCCCTTTATAAGATGATTGTGACCAAAACACAAGACAAAATTACATGGTGGTGGAAGATGATTAATAGTAGCTATGGTTGAAAAGGCCTAAATAAACTCAAGTGACACAAAATTCACTTAAGTCCCTGGTTGACTTGGGCAAAGTTAAAACATGTGCCTCGGAAATTTGGATGGCTTGCCACCTCTCCACAATTTCGTGAAGCACAAAGTCATTTAAATTATTTATCAGCTTCAATTCCTCAGACAAAAAGGTTAACCCACAAGGAGACATCTGCAATAAAACTAGATGAAATTCCATTTTCCATTCATCAATAGATGCATGAAGAATTCCCTTAATAGTGAAGCTCATTTACATGCATGCGAAAGTTAATAATTTTGAAAAGAGATAAACATAATCAAATTCTCCACACATACACATATCATCCCAAACTTGAGAATATTGGAGGCACATAAAGATAAAACTGTTAGGAAATTAGTGCTCACATTATTGTTTGTAATAGTTAAATGTAATATTCATATATTACATTAGTAAGTTAGTGTGTTAGTATGATATTAATATTGTTATATTAATATCATATTTGTGTGAGAAAAATAAAAGTTTGTAATATTATTAATATGAATTATTAATCAATTCATTATTAATAATATAGGATAATATGTATTAGTTGTGAGTTTGTTGAATAAACAACTCACATAGCTATTTGGGAGTTGTGTGAGAGATTGTTGGGTTTGGGAGTGATTATAGGAGAGATATGTGAGGATATTATGGGATTAAAGATTGGAGTTGAATCCTTGTTTTAAGGAGTTCATTCTCCTATATATTGTAATCTCTCGCATCACGTAATTGCTCAAGTTTTAATCTATCAATTATTTTCGCTATTTTATTCGTCTCTGGATTTTTCCCTATTTTCATGTGCTAATCTCAAATTGATGTTGCTAAATTTTATCATCAAATCTGGAGTTTTGTTATCAAAAACTCAGAGATATGCCAAGCAAAAAAAATATAAATGGAAGAAGACCATTTTCAATCATCATCAATCTCTTTATAGAAATGGTCATATGTGGACAATTACATAATGGTTTGATTAGTGCAAAACTTATTCCAACTAAGGTGACACTTCCTTTTAGATAACATGTTACAAACTTGCAAGGCTTTTGATCATCATGTTCTATGTGTCATTTACACTTTGCTAGTATATACAAATATGAGATTTTGTTTTTTTTACAAACTAGACTGCACTGATACGTCCAGTACCAGCCTGCACTGATACGTCCAGTACCAGCCCGTACCAGGCCTGAAATGTACCTGGTACGGAAACCGGTACTAGTACTCTCTAGGTACTCTGTGGGTACGTAACCACATGGTTTCTTTTTAAGTGCAAATAAATAAATAAAAACTTGAGGGCTTTGACTGGAATTGAACCTTGGAAAGTTTTTGTGAGATTCAATATTGCCAATAGGCTCCCAAGGGTCAAGAGAGATGAAAAGGACTTCATTTGGTCGACTTAATATTTGGGGGGCTTTCTTGTTGCTCCTCGTGGGTCTTTTATTCTTCAGTCAATTTGGAAGGCATGGGAACAAGTGAAGCACTTAGAGGTTGGGAATCTGAAATATAATGACAAGATCCTTGCCTTGACAAGAGGTTGTTATGCACTCCTTTGGTTTGAGAAAGGAATTAAAATATTTCAAGACTTGTATAGATTTGGGAAGTGGATGGAATGGACGGACCTTAAAGCTTTCCATAAGCTTCCTCAATCTCAGTTCAGAATGTATACAATGCTCCGAAATGCTTTCACAGCTCCCTCTACTGGACTAACTACGGAGGATGAGAATGAATTTTGGGATGCTATGAGGTAGCTCAAAGGGCCCCCTATCCAGGAGGCTACTTCCAAACAACTGTATGAAAAGATTGCCTTCTCCCCAAACCTTTCCCTGGGCCTTAACAATAAGTGGAATATTCGTGAGCCCATTAGTAGATGGACTCGTACAATTTTTTTTTTAAACCCAACAACAGAACTTTATATTATGTAAAACTCAAAATTACATATTTGGTTGCGCCAATCCTAAAAGCTATTGGTCCAAGCTTGAGCATTATACAACAAAAAGCAAAAAAAATAATCATGATAGAGAATCAACATTAAGAATATATTTGCTATCCTCCTGAAGCTTGTTGGACCACCATGGAGGAGGCATGCCATAGCAAAACAGGTCCTTGTTGTCCAGAACCCAGTTAGCTAGTCCATCAGCAACTTTGTTCCTTTCATGAGGAATGTGATTAAATTGGACCTCTTGAAATTTTCCCCTTAGTTGTTTTATCTTCCACACCTCTTTGGCAATATGCCAATTGGGAGGGGAATCCAATCTATTATCAGAAAGCAGGTGGATAATGATTTGGGAATCCAAATCAATCTGGATCTTATGCCATCCAATTTTCAAGGCCTCTTGCATGCCTTTGTAGATAGCTTTCACCTCAACAAGATTGTTGGTAGTAGAGCCAAGGTTCTCAGCAAAAATGAACTGCACCCCACATTCAACATCCCTACCAATGCCTCCCGTAGCAGCTTTCCCTAGATTTCCTCTAAAAGCCCCATCCGTATTCAACTTCCCATATACTGGAGGAGGATTCTTCCAATAGCCGTATCTTAGAGCTTTCTTCTTATTCCACAACCTAAGGCAAGAAACATTTAGGATCAATGTTTAGTTGATTATAAATGTTTTCCCACTCTGGAGAAAGATCTCGAGGCAAAGATATCTTATGGTTCAAGCTTTTTCATATGTTGATTTTGGTCTTCTCCCAAAGAAAAGCGTTGTCTTCACTTATTTGCATGAAGATTTTGTTGTTTCTTTCCCTCCAAATATTCTGAAGGAGAAGAGAGATACCACTCCATAGTAGAGGGTTAAGAGTTTGGCCTTTAAGGAGGGATTCCTGCCGAGCTCTAAAAATCTACTCAAGAGATTCAAAATTTATCCAGTGCACCTAAATAAAGAAGCAAGAAGTTGTCACAATGGGATAACCCAAAGACATGACAAAAAATATGAGTATAAGACTCCTCATCATGAAGGCATAAAGCACGCCGAAACGGGCCATACAAACCTCTCTTTAGAAGACGATTTCCAATTAAGACTCTTCTGTGGATGAGAAGCCAAAGAAAAATATTGACTTTAGGCCACATACCCGAGTGTCAAATTTGCTTGAAGAGAAACTGAAGAGGATGAGGATTTTCAATAACCAAAGAAGCATAGCCAGCAACAACAGAATAAGTACCAGTGGCGTCCCTTCCCCATCCCAGCTTATCAGGATCTGCGGATGATAGAAAAGGGCGAGCTTTCAAGATATTGTTAAGCAACAACTGCACTTGATGTTCCATAACAATTGGCCACTCCACAAGCGGAATCCAGGATTTCCCAATCTCCCATGGTTGAATAGTTGGTTAACAATAATGGGCAATCTTGACCTATCCCAGATCCTGCATTTGTTCCATAATAGGTTTGAACTGAGGGAATTGATGGATGAGAGGGGCCTGCCTATCCCAAGAAACTTTGATGAATGAAACCTCAGAGTCGGAGATCCCTTAATAAGCAGGGTAGATCTGATAATTTTCTCATGAGGAATTATTCTCAGCATACTTGGCTCTGAACATGGCTGCCCATAAATCATTAGGATAAACAAGCATTCTTCAATATAACTTGGCTGCCAATGCCTTATTTTGCTTAGGAGAAGATATGAATCTCAGGCCTCCTACCATTTTTATCCGGCAAAGAACGTCCCATCTAACCAAGGACCACTTTTTCTTATCTTGAGCTCCACTCCACAAGAACTTCTAGCAAATAGTATCCATATGTTTCAAAATAGTTCCAGGGATGTTTAGGACTGAGGCAACATAGATTGGCATAGCTTGAAGGACCGACTTGATCAAAGCCATCCTTCCTCCAGATGAAAGCCATTTATTAGTCCACTTACTTAATTTAAGCTCAAACTTGTTGATTAACCACTACCACTCTCTTAAATTTTTGGAGGCTAAAGGAACCCCCAGATATTGACACGGGAGCCTTCCTTTCTGAAACTGGAAAATTTTCAGAATTTGCTCCTCTTGTCTTTCAAAGCAATGAAAAAAGAAAATGTTACACTTTCCATGATTAATAGTTTGACCTGTAGCAGCTGAAAATGTGTAAAGAACTTTCTGAAACTACTTAGCCTCATATTGGGTGGCCCTTCCCAACATAGTGGAATCATCAACCAATTGAAGATGGAAAAGCAGATGGCTATTTCTAGCTAACTAAATACCGTGGATTTTCTTCTCCTGACAGGCTCTACGAGCAAGTCTCCCCAAACACTCAGCCATAATTATGAATAGGAAGGGAGATAAGGGGTCTCCTTGCCTAATGCCTCTAGAAGCTCCAAAGAAACTTGAGGGAGCCCCATTCACCAACACAGCAAAAGTGACTGAGGAGAAACAAGTCTTCACCCATTGAATCCATCTCATAGAAAACCCAAATCGAGCCAAGATTTTACAAAGGGAGCCCCAATCCACTCTATCATAGGCTTTGGAGAGATCCAATCTAATAAACATATTTGGTGTTTTCTGAACTTCCATAGAATGCACAATTTCCTAAGCTAACACAATCTCATCATGGATATGGTGACCACGGACAGAACCCCCTTGCTTAGGAGATATAATCTTGTGAAGAATGGGTTTAAGTCTTTCTGCTATAACCTTAGTGATGATTTTATACAGAACATTATTCTGGGCAGTTTATCTTCCAAGACTCGTATTGGGCAAATTCCACGGGGTGCAAACTCACTTGTATAGCCAGTTCTGATTTTTTGCAGATTCACCAACTGGAGAACTGCATGTTGCAATTTTTCTGTAGTGGGTGAATTTGGAATCTGCGAAATTCACCTCTTATGACTGATTTTTCAAGATGGAGGTGGAAATGGGGTCCCCAAGGTTCCATACCATCCTCAGAGTCTTCGCATCATGTTTTTCCTCCAACTCAGTTTCTGTCTGCTGCATCCTTTCTTCTTCATTTCTTGGTCATAATTTCTTAGTCTTCTACTTTCAATGGTGAGAATGTGAGTATTTGCTTTGAGTTTGAGTGTCTTTGGTCTTCAAACGTGTCAATTGAATTGTACTGATCCATTTCAGATCACGACCTGTCCAAGAATTTGTGGGAAGGTCAGTTTTAGGTACTACGGAGACTGATTTATCAAAGCACTAGTTTTGACATATTTTTTCCTTACTGCCTCAATAATAAGTTTTGAGTCAACCCAATGTCAAATGTTTCCATGCATTCTTTGAAGCGTTTTGAAGACTGGTGAGAAGGATCTGGGCTTCAGTCATACTGTTGAAACGCTTTCCATACTCTGCATACAATATAATCATAGTGATGTCATAATGGTTCCTAAAACCCCTCCACCTCCTTTCGGATGTGAATTGCATTTCCCCATCTAATGATCAGGTACGTTCAATAGAACACCACTTAAAATTAGTTGTCCACAATTTTGACACAGCCATTAAAACTTAAGAGTGCAAGGTACACAGGTCAAAGGCATCCCTTTCGATATTCACAAATAATTATCAGGATAATTCACTTTCATTACAGACAACAACATACAAATGTTTATAAGAACTTGGTCAGAAATCTGTGAAATGTCTTGTCCTAATGACTCTTAGGGTGTAGATATTCATAGTGTGCCAGATGAGAGACCTTATGCACATCACTTAAATTTACAGTAAACACAACAGTCCTGTTTGTCTCATCTAGAATGAAATCAACCAAGGTACATCTACACGTGCCTGGAGTAAATGGCTGTGTAAAAGAGGTTGACAGAACCAACCGTGGTTCCTATTCATTATAAGCCATTGATTGAAAACATCATGATGATGACTTAAAAGACAGCATTGCCAAATTTCCATGACTGTCAATCAAAAATTACCTTGAAATAAACAGCCACAGCGAGCTAAACCTTGCTCACTTTGGATTTGACTTTTATTTCAGCACAGGGACTACGTTGCCTGGAAGCTAAGAACAAGCTGTTGTCGTGCAGGTGAGGTTCACTTTGAAGAAATTATGACTTTCAAGGCCACTTTGTCTCATCTCAGAAGGGACCAGTTTCTATATGAAAGACAAAGATAATGTTTTTCTTGGATCCCAAGAAGCATGCAATATTTCTACAAGTTCCAACTCTACAGCACGTTTGCATTAGTAAATTGAAGATAGACATGGCTCCCATATATTACAAAATGCAATACAGGACGTTCTCAGATTTTGCAGAAAGACTCTATCATCCATATTCCGTCTGCAATTGTGACTCAATAATGACTACTGATTTACTTTCATAGCCGCGAAGCATTAGGGAAAAAAACACTGACGAAATTGAAAAAAACCTGATATCCCTATGTGAAATCCTTATAACTCCTCCCGTGTCTTCATCTCAGGCCATGACTAATGCTCGTGAAGAGCAATGCATAAGTTCCTTGCAGCATATTACAGGGTAGGGCTAACCTTCTTGGGTACATAAAGTTAAAATCATAAACCTATTGGACTTTTACCATTTGCAGGGCTAGAGTGAACCCTTCTGTGATTAGGTGTATATATCTATGTACATTTAAGTGCAGGGGCATACTTATATCCCTTGCCGGAGAATTTTTCCACAAGCAATCTTTGAACTGGGGAGAGCTAATAAGTATGGGTAAGCAATTGAGCCCAAAGATTCAAGACCTCAAAATCAAACATGTTACAGACAATATTCCTATAGACTCATTCGGCTTACCATGTCAAGAATTTAACTAAACTAAATGTATTACATTATAGCTGCAGTACGACTCGCCCCAGGCCTTGTGGACGTCAAGACGGCATTTTGCCACTTTCTCAAACATTTCAGATGCACATACGCTTGTGTTCCTGCACAAAAACCGAAAACGTTACAATGAGAATACATTAGAACAACTTTGTGAATATAAGGACTCGCCCAATTAGGGCACCCCCCACAAATTCCAATTCCCAATTGATCTATTAAATCCATCATTAAAAGAGATTAAACTCGCATATGATCAGAAAATTACCGCTACAAGCACAGGGTGATATCAAGCGCTCTTCTGCCAATAAACCAGCATCGTCCAAAACAGAAATTGGATTTGATTCCAAGCAAATTCTGCAAATTGGTTCAAACTGCTCCCCCTGTGTCATTTTCTCTTCATACAACTGACCTGAGATAGAACACCAAGATTATGGTGCAGAGATAATTTTAAATATTCATGGCTGCTATTTGCTAATGGTTATTTTTGTGAAATTTTCATCTAAAAAAATTCCCCATTTCAAAATGAAAATTCACCTGATGTCACAGAAGAACATTTATTTTCACCAATTAACCAGCTTTTATATCTATGGTACAAAATACATAAAATGGATTTTATCACATTGATTCCAAGCTTTCTAAATTGTTAAAAATCCATGCTTCCTCATAATATCCCTACAAAAACTGCCATGCAATTCCTCTAAATCAATCATGGTTCCTTCAAAATTTAATACCAGAACCGATATAATTCAGCTGAAAACATCCAAAAAGTGGCTGAACTAGAAAACACCCACCAAAGAAAACATGCCTAGTTGCTAAAATAATGCATGACCCAAATCATATTTGAAATTACCCACCACGAATATGAAATCTCGACGAAGATTTTTAATTATCCTTTCTCCTCCCACTAAAACGCTCGGGAAATGCACACACTTTCTGAACATGCGGTTTTTGGATATTGTTGGACTGTCCCTATCGCATCGAATAATTTACAGTGCAAGGGAGGGCTAAATCCTTTCGTTTGTCGGTGTCAAAATCCTCGTTGTTGTTGTCCCACAAGGAATTGGACACGTGCAAGCTTTGGACGACACATATTTCCCTCAAAATCTTGGAAATTAAGACCCGAAGCTTCGCATTTTATTTTATGGCGGTTAGGCTGAGTCAGACTGAAAAGCAATGGAAAGCCTCGTTCTCAAAGTATCAATCAAAGATCTCAAAGGTTATGGGAATGTTTGATATGAGAATTTACACGGCTAATTTGAAGACGATAATCATGAGTAGCAACCGATCTATTCTCTCTCTCTTTTTTCTTATCTTCTTTCTTCTTTTTTTATTGGGAGAGGAGAGTCTTCATCGTCGAAACAAACTATGCACTTACAAGAAATTATGAATTGGTAAAGTTTTTTTTAATTCTGCCTAGAATAGGAGGTTAGTCCCTAGGAAACAATAGCATATCTCGAAAAGAACCAACTCAAATACACAAATGGTCATAAGGTACCTCAATAGGAACTATTTAATAGAACCTTTTAATAATACAAAGCTAAGAAAAGATACTTTGAAACAACACTATGTATCAACAGCAAAAAAAACCAACAAACTTTCAAGAAAGAAGGAAAGTTAACTGGTAGAAGTTAGCCATAAGTGGCAATCAGACTCCTCTCTCGGAGAGAGGAGAGCCTCCATCCTCCACTTAGATCCATCACTAACTGAGTCTGTTACTTCCATCCTCGATTTTTCAACGTTAGATATGCAACATCTACTTTTAGTTGTTGTGGACACTAAAACTTGCATCAAACTATTATTTGTGTGAATGTGGCCCAAGATCGAGTATTGATAAAATACGAACACACAATTAAAGTAATGTTGCAAGAGAGAGGAACCAGACATGAACCAAAAGATAGCTTGTATTAGAGTGCACCAAAAAGTAGCTTTACAAGAGGTGTATAAATAATAAGTGGGGAAGCGTAACCACCACCTAAAAAGGCGGATAAGTGTAACTCTCATCTATCTTATTGACACCTAAACAAGCTAAATACATGTGTAGGAAAAAATGAGGAAAAACCATGCGATGGAATAAAAAACCTACACTAACATTATTACATCATGCTTTTGACAAACTTTATATATGTGGCTCTTGAACAATGGAATTAAGTCTTAGTAGCACAAGTCCTTGTCGTTTCACTTTTATATTGTTTGATTTGTCTTTCTAAATGTTTGCTTATGTTTATATGTTGTGTCACAAAGATCGCTGGCCTATTTTTATTGTTTATTTTGCTTTTGCTAATGTTGGGTCAAAACCATATAGATCTGTCAAGATCATACTACAATCATGACCGAGATGTACGGTCTAGCTTTTTTTGAGTTTTTGGTCATTTCTGCTCGTTGGATCTTTTGATCATGGTTTTCTCTCTCACACTTTATGTCTATGGTCAGTTTTATGCACAGCTAAGATTCAAATTTCAAAGTGATAAACTCCTATATATAAAATTTCACCTTAGGCATTTGTTATCTAGCAAGCACCTATCTATGTATCACATACAAAGCGAAAAAATCTAGAGTACAATTGACATACCACATATCACGGCATATGAGGGTATAAAATTGTTTTTTACATTTGCACATAAGGGTCTCATGGGACAAAAGTAACATAACCTGTTATCAGTGTGGAAGCACAAGGGTAACACTAGGTCGATGGATTAGATTACATGCACACTTGCACAATGCACTAAGAGAACCACATTAAGTCTGAAATGTAGTGCAGTGCTTGGTGACTCACAAATGGGGTGACCGTCGAGGTAAGTTCGACTCGAGCATTTTCATCTTTTATTTTTAGATCTAATAAATGCTTAAGGTTTTTACAAAAAGTTGGGTTTGTTTTGCATGTACATGTGTGAAATCTAGGTTATAAGCGAATTTGAACATGCAAAAGTGTGATATGTGATAACAACGGAACTCAAAAAAATAAGATCCCAGCAAGCTAACGATTTGAGATAGTAGGAAAGGTAGCTTGTGGGATCCGATCCTGACCTTCTCTATAGTCCTTCCCCTGGGTGCATTTTTTGAAGAACTATTAATCTAAGTTAGCTAAGAATCCTTCGTATATTCTAGATTCTGAAGTGGCACAGGCTGAATATCATGAGGACTCTTTGTCTTTCATACAAACCTTAGTAGAAGTTGCATTACAAATGGTCCAAGGGATGCAAGTGAAAAAATAAACATTGGAAGCATAAGGGAAAGCCATTGTCCTCAACGAACTAGCCAATGAAGTAGAAAAGGCCTTATTCTCCCTTTTTGATATAATGAAAGGAATTATTAAGGAAAAGAAGAAGGGATATGCCTTTTCTAGGAAGGCTCGCACTATCACCAACAAAATACATGTCCTCCAACAAATGCTCAAAGTGGTAGATAGGGCCATTGATGAAGGAGTCTTCAAGGATCCAACGGTACTCATATCAGAGAACATGGACCTATGCCAAACGCATGCCAACTATATGAAGGTTGAATTAGAAGATTGGGATGAACAATTGGATTGGCTACCCCTATAATTAGATGATATCGTTTCAAGGGGTGGCTAAATATTTACAAAATTGGCCATCCTCAAGGTCTTTTGCAGAAAACCAAGAGTTGTTGGCCATGAATGAATTTACAGGGCATCTCAAGCAGTTCATGGTCCATTTTCACATAAATATCATAGAGGAAAATGAGATAGAAGCATCAAAGGTCATTGATTTGGTATCTCAAGCCAAGGAGAATATTCAAAAGATAGATGCCCTCAAGGAGGTATCAAGAACAATTATGGCTTCTCAAAAGGTCCTATTGGACAAAGATCCCAGTCTCTTTAGGAAACACATCATTGACCTCAACAAACTTAATGGGGACTATAAGAGAGCATATAATTTTGTCCCAATTAGT
Source organism: Taxus chinensis (assembly GCA_019776745.2). NCBI lineage: Eukaryota > Viridiplantae > Streptophyta > Pinopsida > Cupressales > Taxaceae > Taxus > Taxus chinensis. The sequence continues at coordinate 720,549,723 of CM034150.1, forward strand.
GGCCAAAAATAATATTCAAATTTGACTAATAAATAAATATTAAAAAATAATATAATTTTTTTAAAAAATTAGGTAAATTGTGAACGCCCTACACCTTGGTATATTTAAGATCTTAAAAATATATTTTTGGTCATTCTATATGTGTTTGGTCATGTTTTTGTTGTGGCAACTATTTTTATGAAGGTACAAAAATTGCCAAAAAGTGGGACACGGTTATATGCTTTGACTAGCCTACACAGTCAGCTCTGACCCAAAATGAGGTAATTTTAAACAAGAGCAATAAATGATTACTTGGAATATTCCAAGGGCACATTGTCTCATGTACTCATTCATAACTAAAATTAATTAGTATATTTTTGTAAGAGGTCAGGTGTCTACTACATTTTTGACCCTAGGTAATTACCACATTACAAAAGCGGTGGAATAAGGCTCCATATTTTGTATAAATAGACATGTACCCCTCCATTTTAAGAGGAGTATAATTCTAGATTATTAATGAAATCTAGTATTGTCATTCCCACAAGTTGAAGTGATTTGTTCTCATTTCCCTCTTCTGCATGTTTCCTTTATGAATTGTTATTGATATTGTGACCATTCTTTATGCTTTTACTTGTGATCTTTAAATTCGGCTTCTACAAGTTTAATGGAAGTGTAATAGTATTTGTAATTTGAAAGATTATAGGGGTAAGTGCACAAATATGGGGGACCAAAAAGCAGACAAAAGTCATTTTTTGGTCATTTTTTGCCATAACGCGCTTGTGTTATGGCTTGGGCACGTTATAACGTGACAAAGAAAAAATTAAGGTCACGTTATAATGCAATTTCGTTATAGCTCAAATTTACCAAGCTGAAACGCGCTCATGTTCCCATTTGCAATGCGGTATGTCTGGTATTTCGTGTTATCCCTCCAAAATGGACATATTCCACATTACAAACAAGAACACAAGCGTGGTATAACACATTGGCATTATAGGGCGCTCACGTTTCATCTTCTTTGGGTTTGAAATTCTCAATCCATAGGTTTAGATTTTCCTTTGATATCCAAACCTAAGATTTGGATTGTGTAATCTATAAATAAATATGTGTTTGACAAAAAATCATCAAAGTCTCACGTGTACACCTCGTTATCTCATACATTATAACATAATATTCAAAAAAAAATTATACAACAATGTCAAGCTCAGTTTTACCTTGGTGACGATTGTTAGTGTAGGTTATTATTTATCCTTTTATTTATTTATTAGGATAATTCTTACACTTGTGTTAGCCCTACACTTGTTGAGTTAGCTTGCTCAGGTGTTCTAGTTGTGTGGAGTTAGCTTACTAGTTGTGTTGAGTTAGATTCTCAGTTATATGGAGTTAGCTTACTAGTCTTTTGGAGTTAACTTAACTACCAGTATCAGTTAGTGGGAGTTCTTCACCACTGATTTAGGTAATAGTTTCACTTCCCTCCTCCTATATGTACATCTTTCTTATTAAGTAATTCAATTCATTGTATTGTAATGTATTGAGCATTATGGGTTATGATAGATTTCCATATATGGTATTTTAGCTCTTTTGTTTTGCAAATCTAATGTGGTGTGATATTATCATTTGAGATCGCGGCTTGGAATAATCTTCTTATCGTTCCTTTCAACGATATAATTCTTTCTAAAATCTGATTAGTTTAAGGCTTTCATCCATAATTTCTTTTACTAATTCCTTTTCTTCTTGCCAAAACCTATGCATACGTTTTGGTGCACAATTTATGATTTTTTTCATCTAATTTTTTTTTAAAAAGTGGTTTTTTCTAAATTCCATTCTACACGCACTAAAAATAAAAAAATAAAAAAATAAGTTTTTTTCTCAAAGTTATGGGGGTGTACACACAAATATTCCATTTTCGGGATGTGTGCACTTTGAAAATTAATAAAAAATTATATATTCATCCAAAAATTATGAAAAAATAGTGGGACCTCGTACATGGTCTTATAAAACTCAAAAAATCGGTCAGGGGGTTGGGGGGCGGGGGGCATACACAATAGGTTCTTATCTTTTTGACACAAAAATAAACATACTTTGTGTGTGCACCACATTTGACCCTCTTAATCTCCACCATTTTCAAAAAAAATAGTAGTTTAGAAACTAGATTCCAATTTCTACAGTACTTAATCTTATCACTTTGTCTAATTTTGAGCATATGCATGCCAAATTATTTGATGAAGTTCAGGTTTCGCTAATTTTCAGGAAAAATGTGTCCACTTTTGACCCCCTTTTGGCACCCCATTTCCATGCACTTACCCATAATAGATGTGCATTTGGAAATCTAGATGGTTTTTTCACTTTATAACTAATGTATTACAATCATTTTTCTAACATCTTTTGAATCCATGCACCAGTAGGGTGTCAATTTGTGTGTAAGCTAAATTAAGTGTGTTTGGTTATTCTAAGCATCCATTGTTCACTTCATATAATGTCAATCTCATAAAATATGTTGTCTACAAAATTTTGTTTTCTCTCTACCTTATCTCCTTTTGATTTTCATCTGAGTAATATCCATTAGTTAGATTAGACTTAGGAATACTTTAGTTGTAAATTTGGTGAGGAGGTACAGAGAGTGGTGCTAGAAGGACTGTAACATAGTCTAGCAAACACCCCTCATTGGTAATTTATAAGACCGTGTACTTGTAGCTCGTGCACTGAGTCATCTTCTTGACTTTAAAACAAGGAGGACATAAGCTCCTGTCATTATCCCTAAGGTGTGTATTCCATATGTATCAACATGATTACCCCATCTGCAGGTAACAAGGAGGATGTAAATAAGCCACACATGCCCTATCCCTTTGAGCGGTAATTGGAAGAATTTTGGTTTTAACTTTCATAAAAAATCATGCTACTTGTAAGCTAGGAAAAATACAGTACTAACAAGGAAGTAAAATACCAATAATCATACCTCCTCCTTTGCATTCCGTAACAAACCTCGAAATGGGCTAGGAAACTTGGATTGAGCCCTGATTGTGTGATATGTAGGTACTTTTCTTCAAGACGGAGCAAGACCTTCCTGCATCAACGATCCTCTTACTTTGCACCAGATGGGAAAAAAGATTATGAGGCTATTTAGGCATTAGGACGAGGCAAAATGATGTTCTTTGCTCAAAGGATGCAAGAACTTAGATATGGCATTCAAGCTTATTCTCTATGTCCTTAGAGGGGAGGGGTAAGGTTGTATTTATAGCCTCGGGGAGTGATTAACTTAGAGTAATTTAAGTAATCATGGTTTGAAAATGTGGGCAAGATTAAGTAAGTGGTTTGAAAATATGGGCAAGATTAGGTGAGTGGTTTGAAAATGTGGGCAAGATTAGATGAGTGGGGGCCACGAAGAATGGGTGGGGATTTAAATTATATTTTTAATTCATAAGTGGAGGATTTTAGGTGAGTGGGGACCACGAAGAGTGGGTGAGGATTTGAAATTGAATTTTTAATTTACTAGTAGAAAAACATGGAGAATAATGACATGTGGTGAGGATTGGGTCATTTTTTAGATTTTGAAATGGATAATTAATCAAATTATATTTGATTACTTCGAAGTGTATTTTTGTGGGAAATGAGGAAGGGGAATTAATTGATTTATGACAGATGTGAAATTATGGTGTCTATATTTTCCCCTCTTTAGAAGGGTACTATGAAAGTAGTGTCCTTTCAAAGAAAGTAGACTGTATGGGGGAAGAATTCAATCTACTTTTGTTAAGCAAAAGGTAGAGCGAATGTTTGTTGGGGAGAATAGAAAGTGGTGAGTGACGGATGTCATAGTATCCTCCAAGACAAAAATGTCATGAGAAGATGTGATTATGGATAGATGTGGTGATGCCCCCTCGAGAGGATTGACAAGAATGGAATATATGACAGAACTCTCAAAAAGAAGAGAAATAAATTATGCGAAGAAGAGGACAATAATGGAGTGGAAGAGACTAGAATGACCACATGACACAAATGGAGAAATAATTCAATCGGCCTTAAATGCTAGGTGTGAGGGTGTGTGGGAAAGAGAAAAGGGAATGGATAGGATTGGGTGTTGATTACAAGAAAATTAAGGGAGATAGGGGAGGGGAAAAAAAAGAATGAAAGAGGTAGAAATAAGAGAGGGATGATAGAGGAAGAAGGGAATGATGAAGGAAAAACAAGGCAAAAAACGAGAAAATGACAGAGTAGAGGGTGAAGGGATAAAATAGAGAGATGTGTAAAATGAAGGAAGCAACAGAGATAGTAAAGAGGGATGCATGAAAGTGAAAGAAATGATAGAGCTAAGAAAAGTAGGAAATGGGAAAGAATAAATAAGAAGGAGAAAATGAGGTGGGAGTAGGGGGTGAAATGGATGAAAGTGGAAAGAGGACGAAAGAAGAAGTAGAACGGAGAAAAAAAAGAAACTATGAGGGGCAAGGAAAGTGTGAAAAAGAAAAGAGAAAAGAAGAGAAACATATACAAAATGAACAAAAAGGTAGGGGTGGTAGAGAAAAGGAGAAGTGGTCAGAAGAAACGTGAAAATTAGGGGAGAGGAAAGGAAGATAGAGCAAATATAGGGAGAAGATTGAAGGAATCGTGTCATTGCGAGGAAGACCAAGGCAAAGAATATGGAACAGACCGTATGGAGATACATGTGGAGGGTGGTATGATAAAAAAAGGCAGGACAATGTTGAAGAGCCAGGTTATCGATGGGGAAGTAAGGAGGAAACGTGATGGAAAAAGGGGAAGAAGACAATATAGGGGAAGGGAAATAAGACGAGAGGTGGGAGAGAGAAGAGGATAAAAAAGAAAATGATGTAGAAGGAAGGGAATATAGAAAGGGCGTAATAAGTGGAAAGGGAATAGTATAAGGAATGTTCAGAAAAGAAAGAGGGGAGGAATGACATCGATTGGAAAAGATGCGGAGATGCATAAAATGAGGATACTAGGATGACGAGAAAATAGAAAAAGGATGTACGATGAAGATAGTAAAGATATTGAAGAGGACGAAGAGAATATGGAGAGATGGGTAAGAAGCAACAAGAAAGGGTGGGATTGAGGGAAAAGAATAGGAGAGAAAAGAAAATGGGGGATAGAAGAGGCAATGCCACTGAGGGGACGTTAAGGAAATCCCCCTTATAATGAGTGGTGGGGGAGGGTGAGAGAAAAAAATGAAGAAAAGGAGAAAGCTAACGAGGATTGGAAATGGTAATGCCAACAAAGGGACGTTAGGGAAAGCCCTTTTACAATGAGTGGTGGGCTTAGAGGAGGGAAGGAATGAAGGGAAAATCTATAAGGTCTAAGGGAGTGAATGAAGTCGTGCAGAATGAGGATTGATGATTTTTAGGGAAAGCCCATTTATAATTATTAGCATAGGAATAAAATATGATGATGAAAGAATGATAGAGGAATGTTAACAAAAATGGCGAATGCGTGTGTGGGTAAAAATGTGGGGGGAATTTGAGAAGATGAAGTAAAAAGAGTAAAGAAAATGGGAGGGATGAGTTGGGACTAGGTAAAAGTGAAGAGAGGATGCAGGTGATGAGGATGAAAAACCAAGACATGAAAATAATAAGAAGAAACGGTATGAAGGATGATGGATCAAGAAGGGGATAATGGGGGAAAAGAACATGATTGTAGGTGGAAGAGATTATATGTATGTTGTAAGAGGATATGTGGAGAAAGGAGAATAGTAGGAGGGAAAAGTGGGTAATAGGAGATACCAGGTGGAAGAAGCGATCAACAAATTGAACAAAGAATGAGGCGGGGGAGAAGTTCACGATGACAAGTTAAGCGTAGGGAGGACCCTGACATAAGATTGTCATGTGACGGAAGTGGTTAAGTAAGATTGCCAAGTGCACAAAACTGGAGATGACAAGTGGTCAAGCGAGAAGTGGTGTTTGCGAGAATCAAAAAGGAGGTGAAAGAATGTGATAATGGGGAATACTAAGAAAAAGTGAAGGGTGAAGAGTGTGTAGTGATGGGGAAAGATAAGGAGACAGATCATCCTTAAGAGGGACTCTTAAGTGAGATCGCCATGTCGGGTGAGTGGTTAAGTAAGATTGCCAAACAGAGGAGGGTGATAGTGGTGGTAAAAAGATGTGATGATGGGGAATGAAGAGGAAAGATGGATGGTGAGATTGTAGAGTGATGGGCGAGTGTAAGATGACATGTCATGCTTAAGAGAATCTCTTAAGTAAGATCGTCATGCTACCGGAGAGGTTTCGTAGGATCACCTAATTGACAGGGATGATATGCAAGGAGAAAGACAAGATGATATTGGGGACATGGGTGAAATGGTAGGTTGAAGAAGATGATCGCGACGAGAGGCGGGAGAAATAAGATGGGGGAAATATGATGGGATGGGGGAAGGCCATAGGGCAGATCAACCTTAAGTGGAAGTCTTAAGTAAGATTGTCATGCGGCCAAAATGGTTAAGTAAGATCGCCAAGCTGAAGAAGAAGGATGATGATAGAGTTGGTGGGAATAGGGTATGACAAAATGGACTAAAGGGGAACCCTCAAGTGAATTTTCCATACTACGAGAGCGTGTAAGTAGGATGACTAGGCATAAGACGGATTTGGGAAGGATGAGAAAAGACTGAGTGAGGTATGCCTGAGTGGTATATGATATGAGATGAGGTGATAACAAGAAAGAAAGGAAACAAAGGAGTGTAACATGAATGGATGAAGGAATATATGTAGTGGAGGGTGTAGAGTGTGAGGGGAATCCTTAATTGGGATGCCTGCGTGGTGAGAGTAATGATGCGAGAATGAGAAGCAGAAGAGGTGGAATGGGAAGATGTGTTTGGTGGTGATTGTTGTTTGATGAGAGGGGATGTGGTGAAGAAGCTTCTACAACGGGAAGATCTTAGGGAGAGAGTAAACCTCCACCGAGGATCCCATATAGAAGGGGTTATTAAGTAAGATTGTCAAGCGGGAAGCAGAAGGGGGAAAGGAAAGAATACAAATAGGTGAGAGGGGACAGGAATGGTGAGAAGGGTAATATGGGGATAAGTAGCAGAGGAGTAAAAATGAGGAGCGATGATGAATGGATAAAATACACGGTGATCATGGTCGGGGAGAAGGAGCTGTTGGATAGTGAATGCTACTTGAGAAAGATCGTCAAGTAGGATTCACAAACTGCAACGGTGATCAAGTAGGATTCCCGATCTGGGGAATGTATTAGTATGGGTGAATGGATGGGGTGCAAAGTAAGATGTTGATCATGCAAGAAGATAGTCACGTGACGAAAAGTATCTTAATTTTAATATAGCACATAACAGGATGCATCATGATATAAAAGATCAGGATGACTAGACTGTAATATGCATGATAGAATAGACAGGGGCCATCAAAAAGTTTTGATGCCCGAGTACGATATGCAAATGGAAGAGAGCATAGACAGAGGCCATCAAGAAAGTATGATGCTCCAGTACGACATGTAATCAGATAACATAAGAATATTAGAGAGAACACCATGATACATAAAATCAAGATGCCCTTGTAATATATCAAGATACAAGAAAGTAATTAATAATTTATAACTAATAATGCAACACAAGAACCAATAAACATATCCCTAATGTGTTCCACAGTGAGGATTGATCGGATGTGCCCCCAAGTAGGGGTACGAAGACATAGTAAAATATTGGGTCATTGTCCTCAAACAAGGAAGCAATGAGAGCTGGATTTACCCCAAGCAAGGATTCACACGAGGAGAAGTGGTTTATATTTGGTAGTCATAAGGTGATTGGATCATTCGTTGGGGATAATAGTTCAAAGGTTGAATTGTGTTGGTTATTTTAGAGTTTTTGCGATTTTGTGGAGTTTACAATATTTTTATTTTGGTTTATTATATATATATATATATAGTATATAGATTTTCTAATGTTGTTTAGATTTTTGACGATTTTCAAAGTTTTTTAGATTTTTGACGATTCTTGCTAATGTTTTTAGATTTTTGACGATTCTTGCTCGTGTTTTTTAGATTTTGACGATTTTCCATATGTTTTAGATTTTTGACGAGTGTTTCTAATGTTTTTAGATTTTAACTGATTGTGGAGTTGTTTTTAGATTTTACACTATTATTGGCCAATTTATGGACCAGAGTGCAGACTTATTTTTGAGAGGCGATAAACCTAGATATTATCCGTATGTACCGTGTTCCGTGTGGTAACTTATGCTCAGAATAACACAAATTATCTTTCCATTGGCAGGATATGGTGGTAATGATATGATGAAAAGAAGTCCAGCTCCATTCTTGACTCCACACAACTAGTAAGATGCGTGGGCTCATCATCGAGAATTAATAAGGACGTAGGAGGTAGATAATAAATATAGAGATAAATGCTAACAACAATCCCTTTGGGAAATTGTGACTCCATTCTTCATAACGGTACTGAACCAGTTTCAAAAATGGCTTTCACTTTATGAGTCATGTGTTAGGCTTAGACAGCTATGTAGCCTGCTGATTGGTAAGATATGAGGTGAAGGGATAGTTCTCTCTTCACTTAGGCATCAAAATTACTTCTTTGGGGATTCTATAATTTGCAAACACTGTAAGATTTTATATTTTTGAAATGACTCGCTATGCCTTGCTTCATGCTACTAGTGAGAAGCAATGGCTCATCACCAAAGGTAAAATATAAGCGAGTGAATTCCTTTTTTGTCTTTTTTTGTTTTGTTTTGTTTTGTTTTTTTTTAGTATTTTACAATGTTTTTATGAGAATGACCCTCTACGCTTTGCCCCATGCCACTTGCAAGAGGCAAGGGTTTATCATCGAAGAGAAGACGTAGACGAGTAAGGGCACCTTCCTCCATTCCCAGTCTCACACTACTAGTAAGAAGTGTGGGCTCAACACCAAAGACTATGAAAGGTCCGAAAGATGTGAAAATGAATTACTCATAAGTTATTAAATTGATGGATTTTTGTATGATAGTGCTTTGTATTTGGGAAGGAACGTCTGCCCCCAATCTCAACCCCACACGACTAGTAGGACATGAGGGTTCAACACCGAAGACTGAGATGGACAACCAAACGAACTGGGTAAAGAAGTTTAGAGCTTTGTTATGAAGAGAGAATGTTTTTGAAGGGAATATATTACCATTAGTAAGCTTTCTAGGTATGACTTAGCATGAAAGCGACTGAAAATGGAAGAATGATAACAAGTCACCCAATATTAGTTTGATATAGCTGGAAACAAGCTATGAAGGATGTTTTGACAATTGACGATATGGGGAGTGAATGCTAATCACTCGATATCAATTGGATATAGCCGAAAACAAGCTATGACAAATGTATTATTGGCTGAAGCGAGCTAATGAAATTGGTGTGATGTTTTGGTCTGCGTTGTTGGATTGTTTGGATGTTTTCGCTTGGTATTGAATTGGTTGAGAACTGATTTTTTTGTGGAACACAACTAGGGTCTGAAATTTTACAATGAACACATTGATATCAACCAAGTTTAATGATAAAACAATGCTAAACTATTTTTTTTTAAACAGTAAGCAATCATGTGGATTCAATTGTTTTGGCTTATGAGGTAAATTCTTCAGGAATGATCATTGTTTCATGTAATCATATAAGTATGCTGTGAAATGGTGGATGCAGACTCTTATTACTCCAAGAAGATGCGTCCTCCGATATACCCTAATCCTGATATACCTAATTCTGTACGAGGACAGAATTGATACGGGGAACCCTTTGAGCACTGGAGGAGGCTCACTAATTCTTACTTGCCTGTTTCGGAGTGAATCACCACGTCTAAAACAAGTTTTGTGAAAAGGTGGAAGGTGATGGGGCAATGAATGTGTATGGTGTCCTTATAACTCCTCGAAGATATACAGGGACGATGCCCAGGCTTCATTGTTATAGCTATTTAGGCGTGACTCGCATGCGCTGCACAACAGCATTACCTGTAAGTGAAGAGCAAGGGGCGAGGTAAATACCGAATGTTGTGATGAGACTAGGTCTCAAAGTGCAATGCAGATGCAAATGTTGTTAGTGCATGGTAGTCAAGTCCATGTCACCAGTGTAGCTTTGGTGGTGATGAAATCCACCTCGTTTATGTGCAAAAACAAAATGATAAAGTGATTAAACATAGGGTTTTTTCCAACTTAAAATAAATCACTAGCAGAAAATAATTACGTACCTGAGCGTACTTTTTTTTTGTTTCAACAATTTTCTTTGAATGGTGGTCTTTTTGCGGGATTTTTTGTTTTTGTGTGTTTTTTTTTACAATATTCCAGCAACGCGGTCCTACATAAAACAAATTAGTAGTTATCCTGCAAACGAAATGTTAAAAAAATGATCGTAGCTGTTTTTTATTTTCCAGATCGCTCAAAGGCGCAGGAAAAGAGCATACACAACCAACGACCAAACAAATATTAATAATATGACAAAGGAAAATAATGATTGAAATGATAGAACTTGGAAACCAAAGCTAAAGGATCCTGCAATGTTAGAACAAGAAACTAAAAAAAAATATGACCGTTTCTGATTTTCTAGATCGCTCAAAAACACAAGAAAAGAGCATACGCGGATACAATTGGGATAGATTTTTTTATTTTTTTAAATGTTAATAATTATTGCAATTAATCATGATTACGAAATAACGATAATGATTATTTTCACAAAAAATAAAAACGACGAAAGAAGAGTGTGAGAACGTTACCTAGAAGTGTTGTCGCGGAAAATTGAAATGTAAGGTAAAAAATTAAAAAAATTAAAAAAAATTGTTTTGCAGAGCCCGGGTGGCCTCACGTTTCTGATTTCCAAGATCACTTTTGAAGTGTGAGGAAAGAGCATACGTGTGAGGTTGTTACGTGAAATAATTTTTATTTTTTTTAAACTATAATTTTGTTGTTTTTTGTTAAAAAGACAGGTGTTAGAAGAAATGAAATTAAAAAATTTCTGTAAGTCTAAATCAAAAAATTATTTTTTCATTACATAAATCTTTTTGATACCTTTCCATTAAAAAAAATTGAATTCATTCCGAGTTTGGGAGCAAACGTTATGGCTTCCGGAAGATGGGCTACAGTAGCACTCTAAATGAAAATTTTGAACGTGAGAAAAACGTCTCAAGAGTTAGTTTTTATTTTATTTTCTGACTTCTGTACTTCACCTGAGAAGCTAAAATTTTGACAGCAAGGTTAAAAAAGAACAATAAACAGAAAGAAAGAGTTATATCACAAAATAATTGATTAAAATAAAAGAAAAAAAAATGATTAACTTCTTACAAAGCAGTTATTTTAGCAAAAGTAAATAAATAAATGCATTTTTTCGGATTGGTTGTCCCATGACAGTAAGATAATAAACTAATGACTAGTTCATGTGTTTTTATAGATTACGAGTGAATAGCAAAATTAGAACTAGGAACTAAACACCAAGCACCGAGGAGAACAAAGACATGATGAGCATCATAGTTACATTGTTGTTATAACCTGCAGATACACCACAAGACACCACATAACAAAAACACTACCTAAAGCGTGAAGGTTAACTAAAGAAGGCCACAAGGAATAGAAAATGAAATAATAACGAGCAATAATAAACAAAGAACAAATAAAACCACTAATTGGAAAATTAATGGTAACATATTGAAAGTAACCGGGTGTGCCAAAATATAAGCTAGGAAAAATACAGTACTAACAAGGAAGTAAAATACCAATAATCATACCTCCTCCTTCGCCTTCCGTAACAAACCTCGAAATGGGCTAGAAAACTTGGATTGAGCCTTGATTGTGTGATATGTAGGTGCTTTTCTTCAAGACGGAGCAAGACCTTCTTGCAACAACGATCCTCTTACTTTGCACCGGATGGCAAAAAGGATTATGAGGCTATTTGAGCATTAGGATGACGCAAAAATATGTTCTTTGCTCAAAGGATGCAAGAACTTAGATATGACATTCAAGTTTATTCTCCGTGTCCTTAGAGGGGAGGGGTAAGGTTGTATTTATAGCCTGGGGGAGTGATTAACTTAGAGTAATTTAAGTAATCATGCTTTAAAAATGTGGGCAAGATTAAGTGAGTGGTTTGAAAATGTGGGCAAGATTAGGTGAGTGGTTTGAAAATGTGGGCAAGATTAGATGAGTGGGGGCCACAAAAAATGGGTGAGAATTTAAATTATATTTTTAATTCATAAGTGGAGGATTTTAGGTGAGTGGGGATCACGAAAGGTGGGTGAGGATTTGAATTTGAATTTTTAATTCAATAGTAGAAAAACATGGAGAATAATGACATGTGGTGAGGATTGAGTTATTTTTTAGATTTTGAAATAGATAATTAATCAAATTATATTTGATTAATTCGAAGTGTATTTTTGTGGGAAATGAGGAAGGGGAATTAATTGATTTAGGACAGATGTGAAATTAGGGTGTCTACACTACTAGGGGATTTTTGGGTGCTAATATTAATTATAACAGTATCCCTAGTATTAACGTACACAAACTATAAAAGAATTATGCAACACTTGATATATATAATCAAATTCTAAATATAAACAATTTATATGCATAAAGAAAAATATGTAAAGTAGAAAGCATAAAGAAAAGCCTAAAATTCATAAATTAGACCTAAAATCATACCCCAAGACTGTAAAACCTAATCCATTGATGGAGAAGGAAAACATACATACAGATTTCCTATTCAATTATTAGTGCTCAGCCTACAGATTTCCTTTGCAAAAACATTTCACTTTTCAACTGTTTCACTTTACAGCCTTCAAGTGTCCATTCAACTATCACTTTTTAGCCTTCAAGTGTCGATTCAAGTGTTTCACTATCTCATCATCATGACAACTGAAGCTCAAACTATCCATGACCTACCGAAGATTCAATACATGAACTTAATTTGTTTCCCACAAATTAATGTAGTCTTGCAATTGAATGAAACTTACAAGGAATGGGTACAAGCTTGTGGGTTCGAAGGACTAGTAAACATGTCACAATTAGAGATAGATGTCACCATTATGAACTACCTCCTCTCATCATTTAATCCAATAGACAGAAAATTCACTATGACTTTTCCAGATGGATGTACATTCATATTCAACATTGAACCTGTGGATATTCATCGATTGACAAGCTTTCCTTTCAAAGATTGCAGCCTTGTTACTATGAAAGCCACTTTGACAGAAAATAAGATTTTCCTTGAATGTTATTACAATTTCCACGTTGATGGTACATGTTTTAAATTTACTAAATTTTAATTTTATTTAACATTTTAATTTTGATATAAGTTATGCTTAAGCTTGAATTCTTATTTAATGACTTTTTGCCGCAAATATGAACAAATCAATATGAGGAGTTGATGTGCAAGGAGTTTCACACATTTTTCTTTCTACCATGATATTCCCCATTGGGCTATTGCCTACATTCTCACAACAATCTGAAAGAAAAAAATTGATTGGTGCACATACTTGTCAAATAAGATAAGGGTAAGTGCAGCAAGTTGGGGGACCAAAAATGGGTCATAGGTGGACGTCATATTGCAAAAAAAAATCTCAACTTGTAGGGATTATTAGCAATACGCGCACTCAAAATTGGAAAAAGTTATATGAATATGAATCATAACATCTGGAATCTAGTTTCTAAACTACTAAAAAAATTAAAAAGGACAAGTTTAGCTATATTAAACACTCCAAATTCTATGAGTTGGTTTTTTTTAAACACCTATAAGATTGTAGTCTGTTTGCCTGCGATTTGGATGACCAAAACTTGATTTTTTTTCCCTTTGGTGAAAAGTTAGTTACTGCTATCTATCTTGGGATGGATTTTATTTTGTATTTTTTTTAGCAAATTTTTTTTAATGATTTTTTCCGTGAAAGTGGTCTGAAATCTTTTAGAAAACGGAGCACTTTCCATTTGTTCGCCATAACTACATCAAAAGATATCGAAATCAAATACTTTTTTTTAACGTGCATAGAATTTTGCCACGCTTGGGATGGTATAGGTTTTATCACATTCTGACAAGCGAAACAAAAGTTGCAGTCTTAAACGTAGACATGAACATTCATGGGAAAAAGTGTCCTAAAGACCTATTGTTAGTAAAAATTATAAAATGATATTCATCTTATTTTATTCACTTTAAAATCAATATTTATACGAAGCTAACCATCTCCTCTATGCGATGGTACCATTTTTGTGACATTTTTTTTTTAATTTATCAACATGGTTCAAGTCCGTGGAAGAGCAAATTTGAAGTTTTTGGCCTTTCACACGCCATAATGACCTCCCAAAGCTCTGGTTTGGGAAAAAAGTAGATATTTCCCGAGCCTTGAGGGTCAGATTTGATGATATAGTAAGAACCGCAATTGCGGTTCTAAAATGGTGGGAAAAATGAGGGTCGCGTTTGTTTTTTGGTATAAGAGAACCGCGATCATGCTTTATAAAGTGCGATTGCGGTTTTTATAAAGCGCGAGCGCGGTTTACAAAGTGTGGGTGCACTTTACAAAGCACGAATGTGGTTTATAAAGCGTGATCGTGCTTTTAGGTTCAGAATTTTCCAAGTTTGGCAAAACAGACTGCGATCACGATTTTTAATACCGTGATCATGGTTTATAAACCGCGGTCGCGGTTCGTAAAATTTAGGATTTGATGTCCACTTTTTGGCCCCCCAACTTGTTGCACTTACCCATAAAATTCGATATTTCTAATATTGGAGTTGTTGAAAAACCAACTGTTTGTACCAAAAACTATATCTTTTCTCTTTATTTTGAGGCATATTATAATTTATACGGTGAACGCACTCCTACTTGCATGAATGACTAGATGAAGCAATTGTCCATTTCAATTGAAGAACAACATGTTAATAAATTATATTTTGATGTTAGTAAGATTATTCACTTCTAGTTCTGTTACAAATTACATTTGGATGTTAGTAACTAGTAAGATTATTCACTTTTCTTTGGTTCTTTACCTTATGCAAAAAAAAAATTTGGGCACCATTCCACGAAAAAAAACAACATCAAGAGGAAGAGGCCAACAACATGTTGAGGCATCAAGAGATTCACAATCCGACATGGATGATAACTCATCACCTTAGCATCAAGTGTTTCAATTAGTAAAACGACTGAGACGTAATACCCCTAACATTCAATATTTATTTTTTTACATTTTACCATTTACCATTTAACATTTTACAGGGACTTTGGACTACCCTCGTCATTTACCACTACAATAATCACCCACTCATTCAGTTTAGTCGCATGCATATGTTCGATCAAAACAAGTGCAACCTCTTGCTCCACCACTCTAATCACCCACATGTCCCACACCCACGTGACCGGTACAAAATCCCTTTCAGCAAGGTATACAATTGTTGTTTTCTTGTAATTTTTTACAAATTTTTATATAAGTTAGTAATTATTTTGTTCTTGACAGTGCATTCCAATTCATTGCCATCTATTCAAACGATGCCACCTCCTCCACCAATATCACCATTCCAACTCAAAGTTCCAACAAGAGGAACAAAGACCATTGGTAAATGCATCACACTTCCGGCCCCCAATGGGACACTAAACATTCCTTCTGAATTTTCCAATCTCTCTTTCGGTGGCATGCCCAGTACAACGAGTAAATTAGTTTTAAATCAAATTAATTTGAATGAAGATTATTTGGGCATTGATAGCAATGACCCAACATGTTTTTTTGGTTTGTCCCCTTTAAATGTAATTCTAACTCACGTGAATTATGCGTTCAAGATATAGATGATATAGTGAAATACAATGTCCTTCCCCTCCCTCAAACCCCTTTTCAATCGCCCCTCATCCTCTCTCTTTTTTCGCTTTCACGATTTTCAATTCTTCACTCCATCTCCTTCGGCATTTCCATCGTACACTCCACGTACGATTACTAGTTTGAAATTTAATGTAAAAAATTTATATACAAAAGTACCTCACTAAAACATTTACCATTTGAAAGTGATAGCATTCACGATATGATTTTTGTCGTTCAAGGTATTTAAAGGTCAAATTCCATTATTTTAATTTATTGAAAATGGTAACTATTTTTAAAGGATTTGGTGACCGAATATGATCTTATCTAACTCCATGGCTAACTCTAAAAATTAAAATTATTTGGGCTAAAGTCAATAACTGTGTGCCCAGTTATGTGACATACTTACTTTCTCTACTAATTCAGAGGTTATGCAAAGTTTGTTGGTCTTGTTTGGTTGGGGGTTGCTGATTTGGAATTGGTAATGCCAGAGAAGACTTGATAAGAGGAGAGGATGGAGGGCGAATTTTGAGTGGTGGTTACTTAACAAGATGAGGAGATGGAGGACGTATTTTGAGAGGAGGTTTCTTAGTTTGAATAGGTAAAGCTATAGAAGACTTGCGAGGATGGGATGGACTAATTTTTAGAGGAGGTTGTTTAGTTGGCATGGGTTAGATAAGAGGTTATTGACTGGACGAAGAAGAAACATTAGTGATTATGGAATGATGCTCATTAAACATAGATGGTTTGGATTTGGGAGCCCGTTGAGATTTAACAATTGAAGATGAGAAAATAGCATAATGTTGTGCCGTGAATGAGATAAAACCCTAATGCTCAAGGTGTTTAATTCTTCATCGTAAATCATAACAATCATTGTCAATATGTCCATTAATTATATGATAATAGCAAATGGGAGACCTTGGTATTTGGCAAGTCAATAAGGAGGGTAGTAATGAGTAGTTGGAAAATTGATCAATTGATGATTAAGGAGCTCAAGAAGAATATCATATTGCTTAGTATTTCGATCAAACTTGAGAGGTGTCGGTAGAGATAATTCTTGGGGTTTACTTATATGAGCACATGTAGAAGACATAGAAGTAGGATGATATGTAAAAGAAGAAATAGCATAAAATTGAGAAACATCCTTGAGATGTTGGATTTCAACTTTAAGAGATGTAATCGTTGTTTCCATAGCTTGAATTTTGTCTTGAAATAAACAATGTAAAGCTTGAATTGACTCTAAGATGGGTTGATTGGATGGAGGGTTAGGACCGATAGAGTCATCAGATAGATGATCTAAAATGGCACTTACTTGAGAGGGTGGCATATTGCGAGGGAGATACATAGTGTCTAGGGATTTTTGGAGAATAGATTTGTAAGGTGGGTGCATTTGAAGTAAGTCATGCAAAGAGATTTGAGGAATTTTAGGAGCCATGAAAGAAGATTGGATAGAATAGGAAAAATGAGGATCCAAGTCTATGATCAAAAGTGGGGTTCACCAAATGATTTAATAAAAATAAAATTATTAATTAAATCTAATTACATAGTAACTGATGTAAACAATGATTTAAAAATGCTAAAGTACAGTATGACATAAGCAAATAAGCATGTAAAATGTACAACATTAAGCACAAGAGATGGATAAAGAGACTAAGGTGAACATGATGTAAACAATGTCGTAACCGATCTTTGTAAATTTCATAAGGTCACGAACAATGTTGGAAAAGGGCACCCGTAGTAAGACAGGGGCGTCTAGGCACTGATGACTAGATTTGGGTTCCCGTGAATACGTGAAATCTCATAATTTGATTTCTGATATGTTGCAAATGTGTTGTAGTTGTCTCTTGTTGATCACCTGATATTCTCACTATGATCATTGATGATACCTATAACCTGTAAAAGAGAAGTTTACCTGCACAAACCCAAAAAATGCATCAAACCTGAAAAAATGAAAATGTGGAATGGAGAATCGGAATGATCCTGGCGGTCACCCGAAGAGTGAACTTACAACCAAGCGTTGCACTACATCTCAGACTCTATGTAATTCTTTTGAGTGTGTGTAGAAATTGTGCTCTATGATGCCCTTGTGCAAGATGCACTAGATAGCGGACTAGATTTGCTAAAATATGCAAATGTGTGGATGGAATAAAATGAACTTACCCTTCATATGTTGTGTATGCAGAGTATGCAATCCCTTGTCCCTTGAATGGATGTTAGATGGATGCTTTGAAGTGTTTTAGGTGCCTTTTGAATGCAAGCTTAGGTGGTAATAGTAATGTTTAGAGTTTGGTCCCTCATTTTGAACACATAACTATGTATTTATATGATTCCTTTGTTTGAATTTCATAATTGACAGCTGGAAGGCTGACCCATAAGTGAAAAAGATGCCCAAAAGATAAAAGAGACCCAAAAGGAGCAAGTAAGATAAGAAAGGGCGAGGGTGCCCAGAAGGGACAGGAGTGCCTGGGCATTGCTAGACTGGCTTGGTGTTGGTGTCTGAAGCCATAAAAGATAAACAAGTAAAGTTTTGACTGGGTTGTAGGGTGTGCAAGACAAAATAGAAAGCAAAAGACATAGAAAAGAGGTCAAAGATAGCTGTCAACCACTAGGTTTCTTACTTAGGAATCATGTAAATGCTAGCATGCTTTTAGGACCTAGAAATGTATTCAAGTGTGTGATTTTGTGTTTACATAAACGTGTCATCATTAATTATAGGAGCTAAAATACCAAGTAAAATTGAATCCACGTGAGAAGGTGTTGTATTATCAGGGAACGTTGTTTCTTGCACTAGTTTTATGAGAATATCTTTGCATGTTCGATGATGATGAAGTAAAACATATAAAGAAACTTGAGAATTTGTAACATGGGCCATAAGGGAAGAAAAATGAGATAAAAAACTCCAATTAGGTAATAAATAATAAGAATCATAACATGGAGGGCCAACAATGGAAAGATCATAGGAGAGAAGACCCAAAAGTGATGTTCAGAAAAAACGATAGTCGTTAAATTAATGAAACGACCATTTATGAAAATAGAAAATGAATTTGATGAAACTGAGAGAGGTGTTTTTGAATTTGGTTATGTGGAAGAAAATCGTCCAAGGAATTTTCCCAAAAGTTTATTTTTTTTATCATGCCCTGGTTACAAAAATAAGTAATTTTGTGTTTCTGAAAATAAGATAAAATTATAGCAAACAAAAAGAGGAAAATTCTGGCAAACAAAAAAGAGGTTTTCATTAAATATATAAAAACTAATAATAATCTCAAAGGAATTTGAAAATAAATTCGTTATGCATGAGATATGAAACAAAAGGTGATTTGGCCATTAGGAGCCCCTAAAAAGAGACCTAAAGGGTAGAATCAAACATAAAACCCTATGGAAAATTGTGGAAACTAAAGTTAGGGAAGATGACAGAGAAAAAATTAGGTGTAGATGTGAAGATACGATGAAGATATGAAACCCTAGGGCAATTAGGGTTTGAGCTAATATGTTTGATGCATAAGTCGGGTTCACCAAAATGTTTGCACCCTTATTATATTATAAGAAATCTAGATTAGTGAACTAAGTACACTAAAGGATGTAAGAGGATCTACACGAGGTTATTATGATTAACTAGCATCCAACATTAATTATCCAATATCATAACAATGTATTAATACTTACAACTAATGTATGAAACAAGATATGAACTTGAAAACATAAGAGGATGAATGCACTTAGCAGATTACAAATAGATCTGGGAAGTTATGGGAGTGTAGACTACTAGAACTAAGAGATTTGAACATGTTGATGCTTCATTCTAGGAATTGTGATTGGAAACTAACATGGGGTTAGACCATACAACTCTATCAAGACCATTCATACGGTCTTGACCCTATTGTACGGTCTTCTACCTACTTGGATTATAGTTCTGTAACTTTCTGGGAATGTAATCTACATGGAAATGTTTGTCATTGTCAAACCCTAGTTGTCAATCATGTTATGATCCCTCTTAACATTGTAAACAAGATCTCAATCCCTAATCATGGATGGGAACCCCTTCAAAACAAACATTAGTTGGGTTGTGGGCACCCTTGTGCACCGTCGATCTTGGCATTAATATGAAAAGGCCTCAAATCTCACGTCGTTCTCCACCTAGCATGTGTTATGTGAATGAATGCAACTATATTTAACAACTTCTTTTACAATACTTGAATTGAATTTAGCTCTTGTTAAAATACTTGGAGAATGGAGGTTTGAGTGCTTGTAGATGAGATAGATTGATTCCTTGACATGGGAAGAAGCTTCATACATGTTGTGATTGTTGCCCTAATGATTGTACATGATATTTTGTGAGATTTAGGACCCTTGGGGGCCTTTTGCAAGAGTAGGAAGTAAGTGTATCAATGTAATGTTATATGATTTCCAAGTTAGTAAATGAGGTAGTCTTAACTTTGTTTATATATGGTTTCAAAGGTGAATTATCAAAGAAAGGCCAACCTAGAGGGATTAAAGGACTCATCGAAGAATGTGCAACTAAAAGTAAAGATGGAGGATATATTGATGCAAAATCGTACAAATAGGTAAGGACTGAATATAAATTCTTGACCAAATTGTATGGCCTTGACCAAGGATGGAAGACATGATAAATGAGATTCGTATTATGTTAGGTCGACTTAGTATACAGATTTTATGCATTGAACTCTCAAGATCTATCGGCATATCAGTGTGTAAGATTAAACAAGCTAGACAAGAGACCTCTTAATGTACTAAGCGAGAATAGAAAAATTGTGTTCATTGTAACAAGAGTGCATTATCAAAACCGGCAATGTCAAAGAGTAAATTGCCAAATTTGAGTGTCTACACATAATGTGTGGATCTTACCCCATATTCTTATGTTCTCTACAAGCACCAAGCAAACACATCCAGGCAACCATCAAAGGTTTAATTTGCATTTGATGATAAATTTTAGGCTTACTCGAGATAAACATAATGCCCAAGAATATCAAATATGTAGACATAATAATCAATTGTAAGTGTAATGTTATAAAAGGAACTCATAATGTTTAAGTATTTACAACCCTCGTTCAATAAACTTACATGGTTGCATTCCAATAAAACAAAAATGATAGAATTTGAGATCCTACTTGCAAAATCCATTTTGTATGTGTCTTATGATCATGTCATTAGATGAGACCACATCTCTTTGAGGCATTTTTTCAAATAGTTTAATTGTTTTGTGGTTGCTTCCATGTTTTGTATACATGTCTAATAGGGCATTTTCAACTAAAACATTTGACAGAAATCCACTTTCTTTTATGTTTTGATAGATTTCCATACCCTATCCTAAATCTCCTATTTTGGTACAAGGTCGAAGAATGTTGGCAAATGTTTTGGAGCTTTGGATTTACACATGCCGACTACATTTGCTTGGAAGTTTCATGGTCTTTTCAACAAACTCACTTTGTGAATATCATATAGTCATATTATAGTCCATGAGACCACATCGCTTTGAGGCATTTTGTCGAGCAATGCAAATGCAAGCAACTGAATATTAGGGCAATCCTTTACACAACCTAGAGCACACCAAACACCTCTACCCACGAAACACAAAAAAAATAGAAATTTGGGCACAAGCAAAATAACTAATGTAGGTTAAAGAACATGCAAAGACCTTAGGAGAAGTGAATAGTGGACTTCATTTAATATATTTTCCATGATCTCATGAATTGGATTCATCATCAAAAGAAATGTGAAGAATAAATTAATACACAAAGCCAACTACACCAATTCAGTCACCAAATTATTCCCCAAATTCAGCATAATGACGTCTCATGTCCATGTTTCAAATGCAAATTATCCCACACCACAAAGTTTTCATAGATGAGCATAATTAGAAAAATATCAACATCTGAAATGAATAAATGGTATTTTAAGAATTTAGAGTCGTAGAAGCAATTCCAAGACGCATTGGATTATTTTGTAAGTCCTCTCACATTTCCTTTTGGTCAACTATCTTTCCATTTCATCAAAAATCATACCACCAGTGTTTCTTTTTCCTTTTCTCCAACTTATCATCCCAGACATGCACAAATTTCCTGATAACAATTAACATCAGGACACCTCCACGATATTATAAATATAGGTAGCGATACACATTGCAGATTATACATCTGATTTTATGAAGTCAACATCATGCTCTAGATATCTAAATGCTTAAGAGTTATTTTCAAAAACTGAAAATAAAACATGGTCCCTTCTTTATCGTTGCAGGTTTGACACGGTGCTTCATTACTCCAGAGAGTTCGAGAGCATCCTTGCAAAAACCATTTTGTACATATCCTGCAATCATGGCATTAGATGAAACCACCTCTTTGAGTCATTTTATCAAATTGTTCGAGTACCTTGTGTTTGCTTCCACCAATTGTATACATATCTGCCGGGGAATAGGCAACTAAAACGTTTTGACAAAACTCCACTTCCTTTATGCTTTCAGAGATGTCCATACCCTGTTCTAAAGCTCCCATTTTAGTACAGGTTGGGAATATGCTGAAGAAGGTTGTGGACTCTTTACATTTGCCAGCTGCATTTATTTGGAAGTTTCGAAAGGCCTTTTCCACAAGCCTGGTGGGTGTATATCCTGCATTCATTGCAGTTCATGAGACCATATCTCTTTGACGCATTTTGTCGAACACTTCACATGCAAACAGCTGAATCTTAGGGAAAGCGATTCTAAAGAAACAAAGTAAAAGATAGCTCGAAATACAAAACCTAGAGCACAACCCAGCACTCCTACCCACCAAAGACAAAAAAATATGTGAAATTGGATGCAAGCAAAGCAAATAATGCTGGAAAAAGCATATAGAAGTTAATACTGGCATACATTGAAACGCACAAGCTCATGATACAGAAAGTCACAATGCGGGATTGAGTTTTGTGAAATCTGTGCAAGAGATGTTGAAGTCTGTGAAGCCCGAGCTGGGAGGACTAAAGCTAAACTCGAACCTGAAACAGAGGTGGTAAGATCAAACGCCACGCCGAGTTTGAAATGAGTTTGTAGATTGATCCCGAAAAGTTGAGGCATTTTATCGCCTTTCTCTAGGCAACGGAATGGCTTATGTCAGATGTAGTTATGACAGTTCATGCAAAAATGTAGAAGCATACATGCATCTGAACTGTTCGACAAAATGCGTAAGTGGTATAGGTACAGCCACGCAACTGTTGGCTGATAAAATCTCCATTTTGGCAGAGGATGCTAACCAATGTTGTGGAGTCTGGTTTTAAACCTGCCGATTGCATTTGCGGGAAGGCCTTTTCAGCAGATAGACATTGTGACACCTTGACAAAAAAAAAAACGCAACAATATAAAATAGACTTCTTGAAACGCCCCTGTATGGTTTAAATTATATCCACGAAACCCAACAACCTATGTCTGGTATGGTTTTATTATAGTTATCATGTTCGAAA
Organism: Taxus chinensis; assembly: GCA_019776745.2. Lineage (NCBI taxonomy): Eukaryota > Viridiplantae > Streptophyta > Pinopsida > Cupressales > Taxaceae > Taxus > Taxus chinensis. Next base: position 720,572,864 of record CM034150.1, read on the forward strand.
AGTTCATATAGTTGGAAAGGAGGAAAAGTTCGGATGTTTTGAGATTTTTCAAAAAATTCGGCTCTGTTCAATTTTTAAAATTTACAAATATAGGCTGTCTTTGGTAGTCTCTTGGACTGTCAAAATTCTTTTTTCTTTTTTTATATAAAGTAAATATTATTTGATGGAATTTGAAAAGAAAAACCAATTGCACATAATAATTTGCCGGTAGGTGTTTATTTTGCATATGTCCTTGTTGGAAAGTGTCAAATTTTGGCGACTCCAATATTTAGTGTCTAGTCGGATTTTAGATATTTTAAAGGTTGCCGGATTTTAGATATTTTTCTATAGTCCTAGATATTTACTATCCTAGATATTTAATTTTGATTTTGATTTTGATTTTGATTTTATTCTTCATAAAGTAAATTCTATAGTTTACTATTTGAAAAATAATATTGGTCATATATCTTGTTCAAAGTTTTTGAGATTTAAAAGTTTTCTGATTTTGATTTTATTCTTCATAAAGTAACATCTATAGTTTACTTTTTGGAAAATAATATTGGTCATATATCTTGTTCAAAGTTTTTGAGATTTGAAAGATTTAATAGATAAATGTTCGGTGTTTGACCAAATGATAAAACGTGATTTAGTTTGGCGACTATCATAATTGTGTCTTACAAAAATATGGACAATAGCAAAATAAAAGCTTTGCAACAGCATATAGACATCCATGCAATATCAACCCGAAATACAACTCAAATAAACTAAATATTGCTACTATCTCTGGCATAATTTGCTACTCATTTACAATTGCTAGTATATAAATATATTATCTTAAGTTTTAGTGTGTTTTGTTTTTGTTTTTTTTTAAGAAACTTGGCAGTTTGGTAAGTCATAGACCTCCATATCCCATGGTTGAGGTGTGTAGGGAGGGTTCTTCAACTAAGCAACCAAAGACTGAAGGATTTCTATTCTACCAAATTCCCCTGGTCTAGGACTAAGGGGTTTCCATTCCGCCAAATTCACCCAGCGTCATCCCTTATTACGATATCTCCTAACTTCGAATATTAAACCTTGATGAGCTCTTTAAAACCAAACATCTATCACCATTGCATATACAATATTCAACAAAATTCGCATTGAATAAAATTTTCACTAAGTTCACAAGAACATGTTCAATTGGGTTTCATTTAATATCCATTGATACAATAAAACCAATTGCCAATCTTTTGAATGGCAGTCTAGGAAATCGCCCATGACGTCCTCATTTCTGTAAGTATATTACTTTGGTTTTAGGTTTGTGGGGCTCTAACCCGGAGGAGAGACCTTCAAAAATTCTCGATGGCCCACCCGTAAGGAAGGCCAAAGAGGGGGTTTGGAAATAGTTTTCAACCAGCAATTGACGCGCCTCGGTTATTACCTCACTAGCTGCGTCATTGCCCCAAGCGCAAAGATATTTTCCATATCCTTCCTTCCCTCTTTATATACTAATGTCTAACCATCATTATTTCTTTCCTCACCAATGTGGTACTAATATCATTTTATTTTCAAAGAATAATACTAACCGGCCTTTATTTTCAAAGAAAAATACCAAACGGCTTTGTATTTTCAACAGTTCTCCGTGTTCTTCAATTTTACAAAAGGAAAAAAAACAGTTCTACGTGTGCATCCGGACTGACGCGATTTTCCTTGTGTTTTCAGATAATTACATAGCCACTTTCATGGACTCTTTGGAAGTGGGTATGTCACATAACCAGGCACACAGTTATTGACTTTAGACCAAATCATTTTTAATTTTTGAAGTCCATTATTATAAGTTCAAGTTATTTAGAAGAAGCTTTCTATGTCACCGAATCCTTTAAAAATAGTTACCACTTACCATTTAAAACATATTTTCTGGTTGACTTCTTTCTTATTAAAAATGGTTTAGGAAGAAACTTGCCATGTGCCTGCAATTTTTTAATAGCTTTCAACGTTTGAATTTGTAATAGCTCTTGTTTCTCAATTTCAATGATTTAGAAGAGTTTTATAACGCTTGGTGGTGGCAATTAACAATTGATTTGGTGTTTATTTGATCGTCATAAAGTAATTTCAACATTACATTAGGTTATTTAGAAGTTTTTTCTTTTTGCTTCCAATAAATTTGAGCCATATGTCATATCTTCTTGGTGGAAGAACGTAAAACTTTCAACATTAGTATACAGTAGAATGCATTGGGAGTACAGGTTGAGTACTTTCATAAGATAAATTGCACACTTGCAGCTGGCTCAACCTTGATTAGTGTTTTAATTTGTTCCAGAGTAGCTTTTCATCATTCAATTTAAGTTCATATACTGCTAATGTACATTATTCACACCCTCCTTTTAAAATCCAATTAAGAAAAATTGGTTGCATTTTAAACTGTACGTTGTTCAAATTCTATCGTTTTGGTTTCTCCTTGTGAAATCATTTATTGGTTAATAGATCTAAAGCAAAGATCTGTGAATCTAAGTGTCCTTATTTTTTCTAACTTCCACATAAACTCTTTCATGTGTCGAGAATAAAACAATATAATTTTGTGTATATAGATACGAATAAATCGAACTTAATTTATTAACGGTATAACTTTTTTTTTGGTTTATAATTTTTTTTCCAAATGTTTTGGATTTTTACTTCAAAGGTGTTCTTCTCTATGAGATCGCCTCGGTTGATTCTGACAGGGACGTCAGAATATGGAGGGGACCAAGATTGCAACTAGACGTTTGCATTGAAATCTTAAAAGCAGGAAGTGATCCACGTCTTCTAATAAGATTTGTTACTCCCCAACTTGTGCTTGTATCATGTAGCATGTGCATTGACACCACACGGATCGAGGGGAGTCATTGATTTCTTTGTGTGCGCGGGGGAGGAACCCTGAAAGGGGATGTCACGGTTTCTTCGAATATCAATCTCGCGTGTGCCACATCATTCTTGAGTGTCAGAGCGGGGAGGACTAAGCCCAACTTGTTTGGTTGCTGCGAGAATGGTACGACAAAGGTTATAGTGCACGAAGGATAGGTGTTGAGAAGCAGATGAAGCAAAATCATTACAACTAGACATTACAACCGAATGAAACGCCTCCTAATCCTCGATCTTCTTCTTCCTCTTTTGCATATAGCAAACAAAACAACAACAGGTAGTTAATCCCACTTCACATACAAATACATATCCAGATTGATCAAATTTGTATATAGTAAAATGAGGAGATATTAGGGTTACAACTTTATCTCCGTGTGCGAGTCTGATTTAGCCCATAATGGTTCTCATTTTAGGACAACTATTAGCGAGAGCTCCGTTTAGCACAGTTCTATGTAACGCTCTGTTTATTTATTTATTTTATTTCTTGTTGCAAGCCCGCATCTATCCAATTACTACTAAATTTACAACGTTAGCTTGGGTTTCAGTGTGGTTTAACGCCTCTGGAATGTGGATTTCGAATAAATTAATTGCATTATTATGAAAAGGAAAATGACAGGTTTGAAAAGATGTTTTAGGATGTGTTGCTCTCTGTATTCCGCAATGCGTTTTAAAGAGGGCTTAACCCGGTTGGTGGGTTTGTTTGACATGGGTCTATTTTTCCCCATTCAACAACTTTATTTTGTTGTTAAATACATGAAGAAACAAATATTTTTGAAGGTATACGTTTAACTGGAATCTTTTCACTTTAAGGAAAATGACGGGTCTGAAAGGTTGTTTAGGATGTGTTGCTCTCCATATTTTGCTTAACCCGATTGGCGGGTTTGTTTGACATGGGTCTATTTTTCCCATTCAAATTTTATTTTGTTATTAAAGACATGGAGAAACAAATTTTTTTGAAGGTATACTAGAATCTTTTCACTTTAAGGAATATGTATATCGAATGCCCTTAAAAAAAATCTAAAATGTGTCATGAACACCTTTAAATTTCACTTTAAGGAAAATGACAGGTTTGAAAGGCCGTTTAGGATGTGTCGTTCTCCATATTCCACTTTGCGTTTTAAAGAGGGTTTAACCTGATTGGTGGGTTTGTTTGACACGGGTCTATTTTTCCCATTCAACTTTTATTTTGTTGTTAAATACATGGAGAAACATATATTTTTGAAGGTATATGTTCAACTGGAATCTTTTCACTTTAAGGAATATGTATATCGAATGCCCTTAAAAAACCTAAAATGTGTCATGACCATAAATGTAAACTATCTATATCTATAACATGAAAACCCTAAAATTTCATTGTTAGACTTGTCGTATCAAGGAAATATTGAGAAAAAAGGCATACAAGGTGGCACTTTTTCTTGTTCTTTATTTTATATCTTTGTAATTTGTTTTTATCGCTGTTAGTTTTTGTCCTCTCAGCTGACTAAGGTTCCAAGACGTAAATAAACACGCAGCCCACAGTCTATGTGTCTCGCTTCAAATGCATGTCACACCTTGCTATAATGGGCATCCCCTCTTTTCCTAACAAAACCTTAGTAGAAAGTTTTTATGTTGGTTGTCAGTATCTCCATTCTAAATGACATGTTTACAATATCTTTCATCTAATGAAAGAGACCAAGTGAATGTTAGAATATTTCTTCTGATCTATTGAACACACATCTTCACCATTTCCTTCAGATGTAAGCTTTTATTGGCACTTTTCCATGTAGTATTGAGGCCTTTCATATATGTCAATGTTGTTTTTCGAATTTGAATTTGTATAGCTTGAATTAAAATTGTTCAATTTTATAGTTAGTATATTTAAATCCGTTCCCATCATTTTCATTTCAGATGTTGGTCACATGTGATCGCTATTTTGAATTCCCACCCATTGTTTACATTTTTTTATCGTTTGGTCCTGACGACGAAATTATTATTGTTTGCTCATAAATGTGAAGGTTAAAATTATATTTATTTATGTCAAAGGGATGTCAGAGGTGGGTTGGGATGGGGGATGGTCTGACAGGTGACTCAACGATCCACTGTTCAAAGTACGTCAAAATCTTCCATGGAACCATCTGAGACCGTTGACCTACATGTGTTGTATCTTCAGTTTCTCAAAATTGACAATGCCCATTCAATCCTTTCATAAGTGTACAAGAGTATGACTGATTGAATTTAATGAATCTAATTTACTCTACTTTAAACGTTGATGTCCTTCGTGGGCCCATGATTAAGTGCGTAGACAAAATGAAGATAGAGCTTTTCTTGGTGGTGGGATGAAACAGAAGATAGATTACACAACATTAAAAATTCGAGTAGTTATTGACGTCTTATTACGCCAATGACATTTTCAGCAAGGGAAAGACTTAGCCGGCAGCTAACATGTGCCAGACATTCAAGGGCAGAGATAGCTTCTGTTGTTGCTATCCCTAGAATGTGTTTCCATGACACCATGCACGTCATATCCCACTTCTATATCAAACAATTAACAAAACGTACACATGATATATCTTCCTCGAAAAAAAATAGCCTCTACAAAATGGTACCCCCTCGCCCCAACATTAACCTCGCCCAATTCCTTCTCCTCCCTCTAACCCCCTCTTCTACGACCCTTCCTCATTTTATGTTTTGGTCCCTCAAAATCAACCTCTTCCTACACTTCCCCTTTGACGTTCACATTGCACATTTCACATGTGATTGCTAGTTGTATAAATCTTCTATAAATCTAAATAATCTTAAAATTATTTGTATGAAAGTCTTGGGGTTGGCTCACTTGGCCTCAACCATTGTTTTAGGTGGCTTAGGTTGTGGGTTCAAACCCCATGATTCACCCACATCGTTGGACATTCACTGATTTGTCTAGATTATAGATTTACCCATATTATGTGTTGAGGGAGTTGCTGCTTAAAGCTCCATATCATTAAATTACCAATAAAAAAGTTTTGTGTATGAATATGAAAAAAGAATCAATCTCCCATAATCTATATTCATCTCTTTTATCTCTTCGCTTTGTTTTTCTTTTAATTGTTATAATGTATATATTAAATAATTACTATTTTACACACAAAGTTTCATGTTGAAGTGAATAATAATAAAACAACAACAATAATAATAATTGACTTTATAGTCTATGATATTAGATAGTGTGTTTAAGTCTATAGGTGGCTTATAGCATATTGGGCTACCTCATACTCTTAGTATGTAGAAGACACCTAACATGATGACTGTAAGTAGTACGCACAAATTTGTCTATTGCTTACCTATTGTCGAGATTTTTGGAGAAAAAATGTTTTGTTTCCTTCGTGTGATTTGACCCCCACACTTATTGCTTTCAATTATGTTGTCCACTTTATACACAAACCTCATATTGAGGTGAATAATAATAATAATAATAATATAAGGTTGCCATATCTATATGCATGAATCTTAATGTCTGGTGCCTCAATTCTGCATCCACTCGTCAATCAAAATGATTTCTCTGTTTAGTGCTGCGAGGCAACTGTAAGGCCGCATCAGCTCCGATGCTATAGTCTATGATGTTGGGACCTACTTTTGGGACTATATGTGGCTTATAACATATTGGGTTACTTCATACTCCTCATATGTACGAGGCACCAAACGAAATGACTGTTAATTATCCGCATAAATCTGTTGACTTCTTGTCTGTAGTCGAAAACATTAGATTAAAGAAAGTTGTGTTTTATTTACATGATTTGAACCTCACATTTCTTGCTTTTGACTACATCGCCCTGCAAGTCCACTTATGTGATTGATGTCATTTTTATTTAAAATATCACACATCAATTTTTGTCATTTCTAGTTACGCAACTCCATGCAATGTTTGTGTGTGCTACTTAAGTCTTTCTCACCTAACGAGACATACATACCTTATCTGATGCCAGAGTCAAACTTATGATCTCTCTTTTAAGAATACAAATTCTTCACTATTAAACAACTCAAATAAAACAAAAAATTACACCCATATAAAAAGTTAGAGTGCCATACACATTACCAAAACTAAATGAGCTTCCTCCGACTAAACTTCGAAAGAAAACTCGAAAGACTCAAGAATCATAAGCACTATACCAACCCAAATAGCAAACCTCTTTTAAATTCTGGTGATGTCATGGACATTCTATTTTATGGATTTGAATGGTATGCCCTTAAAAAAATACTATTTGGCATTTTTATTATTAAAAAAAGTATTATTTGGATCAATAATATTGAAAACAAATCCAAAAAGTTCTTACAAAATATAAAATGATTTTTTTAACTTTAAAATTTCATTAAACAAAGTTAAAATATTAAAATTTTAATGTTTATTATATTTTATATTAACACTCTCCAGTTCCCTTTTTTTTTTTCCTCCGAACATCATTGAAAACTAAGTTTATCATGGTAAAAAGGTGAGGGTCCATCGTTCCCAAATTGACGCACAACATGATGAATAAGAGTTGAAGTTCCATCTCACCGAGGAGATTAGTGTTTGGGAATGTTATAAAGAGTATTTCTCACGTTTTGTAAGTGTCAACAAATTATTTATTCTAAAAATAATATTAATTGAAATCAATTTTTTTTATCGAATCTGAAATTTATATAAATTCGGCATACATTTTTAAAAAAAATTGAATATGAAGGTTGTATACATTAGGTGTATAAAATTTTTAGGCTTTGTTGTGAAGGATTGAAAAGTTTTCATTCTGTTAAATTTTTTGGGGCATACTCCTAGCATCGTCCCTTATTACTTGATATTCCCTAAAATTTGTACCTTGATGGATGATTAGGCAACATCATTTACACTATCATGTTCACCATTGAACTAAAACTAAAATATTTAATCTCAATCAAACTAAATGTTAAGAAAGTAAAATATTAAACTCCAATCAAATAATAAAACTTTGTTTCATTAATACTAATATTATGGTACAATGCTTATTGATATACTTATCTCTTTACGCAGGGCTAATAGTATCACTCAGCCTTTGCATGCTTTCTGGGTATGCAAAGGTATTGTTAAGAAGCAGTTTTGGGGGAGAAGCATTGTCATTGGAAAATAAAGAAACAATGACAAAATGGGTGGAGCTCCATGCCAAACTGAACCCACCTACGATCTATCTTGGAAGGATGATGTGACCCTATGGACTTATCTACAAATGGGTGGGGTCTCTAACCTCATTGAAAAAATACAGGGTCACGATCAAGACATTTCTCTTCAATTCGTGGCTAGGTGGAAGCAAAGAATGATAGAATATGGGGAGATCAACATTAAAATCACTGAAGAGCTTATTGTTGAGGTCACAAGGCTGAGCCTAGAAGGTGCTAGTTTCTTCAGTAAGAGGGTGGACAAGAAAATTGAAGCCAAGAAATTCATAGCAGATGGAGAAAATCTCGAGTTTGTTACGACAGGCATAAAAGTGACCTCCATTCCAGAGCCCTTCGACGAAATTGCAAGGATGATTGTTAGGTATGTCACTTTGGAAGGCAGATATGTGACAGTTCCTCTCAAACATTTGGTTTTCCTAAATCATTTTAGAAAGAATTTACATGTTAGCTTTCCGCATTACCTTTTAAACTCCCTGGAACACTTTGTTCTTGAGTTTCAAAACCACACTCGTGCCACCCCTTTGTTGGTTCATTGTCATTGCCTTTCCCAACATCGTTCTATTCCCATTGCTCATGCCCCCCTTACCTTGACTCCACTGCCCCCACCACTGCTTTTGGTCGAAGGAAAATCAGAACCAAAAACCTGCTTTACCCCCTTAATCATCCCCTCCCCTCCCAAAGAATCCTTCATAGCAACAAAGAAATTACGTTTGCTAAAAAATATGCTTCACATTAGCAATCCAATTGCTGCTTCTGCTATAGAAAGGGAGGAAGTCCTTCTCAATAGAATTGTCAAACTAAAAAAGGAGGTTGGGGCTTTGAAAGAAGAGCTCAAACAGGTATGTAAGAGAGAAGGAAAAAGGAAGACGCACAATGACCCTGAGCTAGATAATGATTACATTCTTGAAATTTACAAGAAGTTTAACTCACTAGGTAATAGACTGGGAAATGCAAAAGGAAGACATGACTACACCATTTATGTGCTTAAGGCTATCTACAACTTTATGGAGCAGCATGTCAAAATTGTATGTGTGCTCAACAACATTCCTGCTGCCATTAGGGAGTCGGGACCAGTACAAGACTTGATTCTCTCATAGCTGGATAAGAAGGATCCCTCACATGTCACTGCCCTGACACTCTTCACCTCTATGCAGAAGGTAAGGATAAAGATTGACAAAGCAGACTAGTGAAGAGGACTATCCTTACTTCGGGTTTTCTATTTTGATGCTGTCATGATGTTGCTTTCATGTTGCTTTGTTGCAGTTTTGTCACTGTTTTGATCCTTTTGTATAGTTTCTCTGATAACTATAGTTGGATGTTCATGTATATTTTGGATGTTCATCTAAACTCGATGTATTTACTGCATTATCTGGCTATGGATCCTTTTTTGTAATAGGGTATAGTCCCTTCAAAACTATGGATTGTTTTTTTTTGCTCTATCTGGCTTTTGAGCACTTTTTGTAATAGGGTATAGTCCCTTCAAAACTATTTACTCCTAATAAAAAAAAGTTATAGTCAAAATAATATTGGCTTATGTGTTTACCTTGCTTCCTCATTTGTATTGTTGTGTGAGTCATATGTTTTGTGTATGAATACGACTACATTGAATATATTATAATAATTTGATTCTTTTCGCATAATTCTAAAATTATTTGTCATATAATTAGTAAAATTTGGATTTGATTACCAAATCATATTAGGAACGTACAAATACTTACATGGTTTATTATTTAAATTATACATGCTTTTATCAACACATATTTCATATCTACAAGAAAAATCAAATCCCTTCCATCATACTTTGCATTTTATGTGTGTGCTTACAATTGTTTTTATGACTATATAATTGTTTTTATTATAGTCGCAATAAAATGGCTTCTAGACATGTATTAGTAGTAAAATTACATATTTTTTGGTTGTTTATGAATTTGTCGAGTATTCATTCAAAATACACATTAATTGACTTTTTTGCCAACTTTTAATGCTTTCTTACTCTTCTTTTGATCCCATATGTCTATCATATCTCCCTCCCTTGTTTTCCACCTTTTGAGCCCCTGTATGAAAGATATTTCAGAATAATGTTCAAAATAGTATAGAATGTATGTGTATGGCCCTAGAAAACTTTTACTCTCTCATGTGGCTAGAGTGCACTTATTTTTTCCCATATCTTTTTCACATTATGACCAACACATAGGAGTGCATTGGTTTGCACATTGATGATCATTGAGGTTTGTTGTTTTTGATATTATTATTTTCTAGGGCTATGATAAAAATAAAAATAGCTTGACTATTCTCCAGTTTAACACAAACCACAAACGCATGTATTATTTTCCTTGAGTACACAATCATATAGAGGACTTAAATTTCCACTATTGCCCATGCCCCACAACCATTATTATTCCTCACTTTTCGAATAGCTAGAATATATTATTAATGAAAAATCTCTAAATTCTTGATAACATTAATATAGGAATATATAATTGGCCAATGTGTTATTGGTTTGAAATACACGTTCCCTATTTTACATGCAGTGAGCATTCATCATATTTACAAAGGTAACCAAATACACATTTTCATGTGTTGCAATATATACACCCAATAGACCATGATCCTTATGTCAAGGGGATGATGCCCTCTTATTAATGTAAGGGTTGATTAGTTATATGACGAGTATGTTTACTTTCTTGAGCTTGTCCTCTTCTCCTTTATTGTCATGCCAATTGGGGTGACACCACATTAGAAGTGGCCCTCCTATTAATATATTTGTTAAGTAGTTAGGGAACATGTATGTTTGTTTGCTTGACTTTCCTCTCGTCTCCTTTTGTGGTTTTATAGTCTTAAAACCTCTCTCATTCAAATTACTCTAAATACTCGCCTCACTACCCCAAGATAGATATGAGTCTTTAATGCATCTTATAATTTATTGGAAGTGAACACTTCTACTAACGTATTTATTGATTGGTTGGAGAATGCATACATTTGCTTGCTTGGCCTTCCTCTCCCCTCTTATGTGACTTTAAAATCCAGTTTAAAAAACACCAATTCAAATGTGTCTAAATACATGCCTAAGTATCCCAAACTGGATATGCATCTTTATTGGATCTCGAATTATTAAATATGACTCAAATTTACATTCATTTGAGAAATTAATCTCACATCGATGTTCAACATAAATTCTTCAACTACATATTCAAACATTCAAAATCTTATTGAAAAATTAATCTCACATCAATGCTCAACATAAATGCATCAACTACATATTCAACCCTTTAATTTTTTATAGAATCAAATGAAGTCCATATAAACAAGGCCATGAAATGGAAAATACTGCTGAAGGTAATGTTTTGTCGGATGTGGAGAAGAAGTATATGCAAAATTTTGAAACAAATGCGAAAACAATGTTGTTAGAATTTTGATCTGTTTGTGAAGTGAATATCTTACATACACTAAAGTGTCATGGAGACAAGTTAGAAGTTTTGACAAATGTAGTCATGTGTGATCAAGTAGATATTTATGCAAAGTGCAAAAGCACACAATTGGAATGTAAAGTATTTGAGTATGCGTTACAACAATGGGCATTAGTATCAACATTCTTTTTTGTAATTGAAAAATGTAGATATCCAAACTCATGTCACTGGTGAAAATTAATTGTATAATATTGTTTGATTCGAAGATACACAAATTCAATAATGTGATCAAACTAGATTTTTGCTGCAAATTAAGAAGTGAGTAAAAAATCATACACCATCATTTATGCTTTTTACAATTTTAGTCACATAAAATGGGTGACATGTTCGGGAAATAGTAAACAATTATAGGTTAGTGTAACGACCCATAAATTCACACACGGACAACACAGTAATTCACACGTGAACTCTTCATAGAATCCACAAGAAGGAGAGAGAATACTCCCATCCCCAACATATCAACATGATCACAAACACGCACAAGGTGACATACACATCATGTGCGTTCACAATATCACAATTACGACATGGATCAAATCACGCTTGAAGCACATTACTCTTCCAATATCTACCACCATCATGCATCATCATCATCATCATGCAGTATCATCATGTAACACCACCACCACTCCAAGCTGGCCCAGAGGTTCGAGAGCATGAACCTATGCTCTGATACCAAGTGTAACTACCCATAAATTCACACACGGACAACACAGTAAAAAGACAGGATATATATATATTTTTTGACTTTCTTCCACACATAACACGACACAACATGTCATCACAAAGTTACAACCAACTCTGGGAACCACTTGTTACGGGGATGACCACAAGGTCAGCATGGAACGTTCACACCCAAAAGGATAATACATTTTTTTCTTTTTGACATGACAACATAGAAGTCCAACCACAGAACACACTTACAGTTAGGGCCATCCACAACGAGATATTCTTGAGGGTTATTTATTTTAAAAAGACATCTTGCAATTCTTAGCTTACGTTTTCAAGGAGGCTCAAGATATGATTCATACAATTCATCGTACCAAGCTAAGTTTATTCTTTTTACATTGAGTAATCATCTTTAAAACTTCTCTATTATGACATTTATTTGCTTAATTCGTTTATTTAGAGAAAGGGGTAATTTAATCCCACAAGGCCATCTATTTACATTTACGCTACTAGAACTTGTTCATGCCCCATTCGGCGTTTACCCTAGTTCTTGTCGCAATGACCCTCTTGTGGAGTGCCGAACGGCTGTGTGTAATTCTGATGTCTTGGCCCCATGGTCGGTCTTTGCTTCGTGTTCGCCTTCGAACGTTAACATCTAGTTTATTCCCTTGGTTGCTTAGGCCTGTTCACATGTTGTTTTAATCATTGTGAGTAATGGGCAATTCGATTCTTACTTCCTCTAGCTTCCTCGTCTGGTTGCGATTTAATCTTCTCGGGTTGAATAGTAACCATACAAAAATTCGTATACCTTTTTAGCTTATGGGATTCTGTTCAGTTAATCTTGTAACTCCTTTTGCATTTGTATTAATATATATCTTCTTTCGTATAGAGAAACACAAAAACCCTAAGAACCCATCGACAATAGTTCAAATTATTGTCCATGAAATGAAACAAAAAGTTCTACATAAACCCAACATATTTCAAACCATTTGTTTCGATTATTCAGAAATATCTGCAAGCCAACATAAAATTAAAAATTAAACAATGATAAAGTACATGCCCAAGGGATTTTACAAATTCCAATGAAAAAAGAATCTTAAAATTTAATCAAATACAACTCAAAACACACTTAATAGAATGCAACATGAAGATGAACATAAAATGCTTCGATCAAAAATTAAAAAAATGATTTTTATGTGAAGTAGCTCAACCTAACCAAAAAAAATTAATAATGTAACTAAATATAAATGTTCTAAAATTTTGAATGCTAAATGACATAAAATTGAATAATTTGAGCCCAAGACAGATAGTTATTTATAAACTAGAAGTAATAAGCAGAGGTAGTCAGACTATTGAATTTCCTTTAACTACATTGTTGATAATTGTAAATGAAATCGAAATAGATGCCAATTTACATAGATAATGTATGAATTTTGGAGAAAACACTTTTAAATACTCTTAACAAAATGTAAAGAGGAGTGCATTAACAAAGATTACTTCAATATGTCGGCGAAGTGACTTCTAAAAGCAATTGCTTCTGTTTTCTTGTAGATTAATTCAAAACTACAAAGTGCATAAAGTAAAACATGCCCAAGGGATTTAATGTGAAAGTGCAGTAAAATTATTTCAAATAATTAAAAAAAAAGATATCTTAAACACATATTGAATCAAGATGAAAGAACCTGTTCAGGTTACGAGTCACAAAACTTAATTGAAAGGGTGGAAAGGAGATCACAAGGAACATGACATGGATTGAAAAAAAATTGTCGCATAGGTCCCATGCTTCGATCAAACCTGCACATTAAAAAAATGATTTTTTATGCTGAAGTAGCTCAAACTCGAGTTAGAGGTGAAGATAATGCAATTGAAGTTAATGTAACTCAAATATAATGACCCGATCTAATGACATGGACGAGGATAAATAGAGTGGTTAGTGGGAATCTAAATGACTTTAATAAACCCAAGTGGATGTAATTTAATGCAATAAGATGAGCAATCAATGACAGATTTGTTATGCCTACAAAGAAAACTTGTGTTTTACAGCCTTTAATGCATTGATTATTCTTGGTCCTCGTGACCAGCTCGCCTTGGAAAGTGTAATGAGGGAATTCTGATTTTCATTTTGTCGATTCGGGCTTTGTTAAAGTTGCTCTGCATTTGGTTTTTCTGGTCTGGTTCAGTCAAACCAGCTCTTGGAATTTGACACTGTTCTTGGAGATTTTAAGACTGTTGTTGAGCCCTGAAGAAGAAATGAGTGTTAAAAAGTTTGTGCTGCCGATGTGGAAGGAAATAACTCGGCAAACGAAGCTTTCTTCGGGTTCTAGAAAAGAGATTACAGGCATGTTAAGCCCTTCTCTTTTAAAAAATTATTTCTTTGTTTAAGTGTCTCACTAAAACAACCCTGCTCTTGGGTTTGGATTGTGTGATTGTTGTCGGGTCGATTTGATTTGGATTTTCGTTGATTCTTGCTTCTTTATTTTTGGAAAATGATAAGAAGAATCACTTCTGGTTGCTTGGCCTTGAATTGTTTTTTACACGAATCGAGTTGGAATATGAATTACTGTACTGGTTGTTTACAGTATGGTGGATTGAAATAGATAATCTCTTTCTCTGTTCGTGTTATGTGAAATTGGAATAGGCTTGGTGTAATTGTTTCCTTATTGTGTAATCTTTTCCTTGCTGTTGTGTTTGGACCTGTCCTTGCATGTAAAAAGGAAGTGGAAATACAGTCGTGTTATGTTGCTATGATTTGGGTTTGTTGACTCTTGCTGTCATTTTTGGAAATGATGGGGTAAAATTGTTTTCCTTGTTATTGTGATTGATCTGTGCTTTTTAATTGAGTGGAAACACCTCCATGTTGTGTTGGTTTGTTTGACAGTAATGGGGAATTCTTCATGTGTATCATGGGATTGTACATGTTATATGAGTTGTTTTCACTATTGAAACAATCGTTCTTTTGCTAACGAACTGGAATGAAAGAAGCAATAGTTGTTGAAGTTGTTTTCTTATTGAAATTTTTCGGGAAATGGATCCTTTTCCTTCTACTGTTTTGGATTATGATGGAAATGGAATTTGGGTTTTCTATGAGTATTTGAACTCGATTTGAATGAAGTTAGTAACAATATTTTCATTGCTATGCTATGCCTTTTCTTGAATAGGAAATGAACGAATACGTATTGGGTATTCGTGAAAGTAGGAAAAGTTAACTGTTTTTCCTTCTGAACTTATTAATGAATGAGGATAGGATGGTTTTATAGTGTTTTAATGATGCTGTTCGGTCTTCTTGTTCGGACTGTAGACATGATTACAAATTGGTTTTGTATTCTTTGCAATGAATGATTATATTTTCTGTGATGGAAAGTTGATTCCATTGCGTGTTGTAGTTGTGGTTTGACCTTCTGATTTGAACTGTCTTGTGAATGCGAACTTGACTTGGATTTCTGTATAAATTAAATGGAAAATATGGGAATTAGCTTCTTTTCTGAGTCTGTTCTGACTGTACCAAGCTTACGCAATTAACACCCTGTGTGGGTTTGCCTTTATAGAGGTATTGATATATGAATATTACATTTTGAGTTCTGTACCTCATTAAGAAAATGGAGAATGCTGTATTTGGAGTTAACAGGTTGATCGAGTCACAGAACTCAAACTGGATATTCATTGTTTGTGGTATATTGGATTGAAGCTATATAGGCTATGTGAGTTTGCTTTTCAATGAGAACGATTGTTCTGTTATCTTTATAAGTTGAGCTGTCATGCTAAGATAAACACGATTTGGATTGTGTTTTTATTTCATTCCGAACAAAATGATTGTTTCTTAATGAAATTATAGGGAAATGAATTCTTCTTCTGTCTGCTACACATTGGACTTGTTGTAGGTAACAACAATGAATAAAATGTAATTTTGAACGGGATACACTCATAGGATTAGGAAATCATGTGATTAATTGACTGCATGATTGTATAACGGTTTATCTGTTTAACTTACAGTGAAAGAAATATGGTTTCTTTTAGTACGGTAAATATATAGTATGCATCCTTATACTATTTGATCTATGATAAACAATGTTGTACTAACCTGTTTCGGGTTTTCATATGAACCTGATTCAAATGAATATGGTTATGAATGATGAATTCTTCCCTGTTTTCGTTTTAAAAGGATTATAAATGAAATTATTCTTGCTGCCCGGAAAGTGAAATTCCAAATGGATTTTGTAAGTTTCACTCTGAACTGTTATCTTGATTTCTCTCTCGTTTGGATTCCATTGTTAGGACAATCATGTGGAAAGAAATAGGGACATGGAAATGACTTAGAAAAATGATCTGTTCTTCTTTTATTCAGTTGGAAATCTATAATTCGTTGGTAACGAATCTTGTAGTGCTTTGATATGAGCGACTATATGCATTGTTGTTCGCCTTCTTGTCTGTGATTGATTGCTTGGATTCTAATATGATGCATGAATTGAAAGGAAAGTAAAGAGGTTTACATTTCAGTTAGTTTCATCCTTGCATTTATTATTAATGAAAGGCGTGGAAAGGATAATAGTATGTTATATCAGCAGCAAGCTATTTGTATTTCTAACTTTGTAATTATTGTGAATTAAGACTTGTAACGATTATGTGGAAATGGGACAGTAGTCCTTTGGCTGATTGTGATGATATTTTGATAGTTCAGTTGTTATGACTGATCTTTCTTTTGTGCCTATTTCATGATTGATGTTTTACTGTCGTTTCATAAAAGCAGGGTTCTTTTATTGGAGACAGTTAGTTGAAGCACCTTATTTTAAGGATAAGTGCTTAATATGCTCAGTTCATTGAACTGACCCCGTGCAAATCATTTTGCAGATGGAATTTGATTAGAATGAAGACATGGCTGTTTTCTGATGCTTCTTGATTAGCTGAAAGATAAATTTTAATTGTTGCTTTTATTCCTCTTCGAGGAATTGTGGAAAGAAGAAAGTATATTCTTCTGTCTATGAGTTGTATTGAAGTTTTATGTAAACCATGCCCTTTCAGTTGGATTGGCAAATGTACAGATTATGACATGAAATGTTGAATACAATTACAAGTGTGATATTTTAATAATTATATCAGTTTGATATTGTTGGCTAAATTGGAAATATAATGTTATTTCTTGATTTGGATTTGCTTCATTGTCCTTGGATGGATGTTAAATGAAACTGATATCTATTCTTATCTAAATGCAACTTTTAAGTTGAAAAATGCAATTAGTTCATACTTGGGTAAAGATGAATTTTTAATTGACATTAAAAAGGTTTAAGAAGAATATGATTCCATAATCGAAAGGGTATTAAGGATTAGCTTAGGAGCTAAGGAATATCAATTAACTTCGGAGTATTCGAACTTCACTTTCGAACTCCATTAATGATCTCGTATGCTAAATTCAGGATATAGGATAAGTATATCCATAACTAATAGACCTTAACTATATAACGTTAGGGAGACCAAATGAATACATTCTTGGGAATTAGACCTCGTTTAAATGACATCTAATAAGTTAGTATTCTGAATTTAGTTACAGTTGGGAAAATCTTGGCTAAGTTTAATAGGTTAAACTTAATCACGTCCGTCGGTACGGACTGCTTAATCCAATGATTAAGAAATGAACCAAGTAGGGAAATGTAGCCCTTCGATACAAAGGAGAAGATGCATGGCAAGCTAATGGATGGTTTTAGTCCCTCTTAGCTATATACAACTGTAATGGAAATGAGGATAAATGGATCAACATGGATGCTGAAAGTTGACTCTTAATTATTAAATCATATCCAAATCACTTGAGCAGAATGTGTATTCTCGATGGGTGGATTCTGTAGGACATTGGCATACGCCAGCTACAGCAAGGTGTCTCCATGAAGACGGGGTCTTCATGACGACACAATGTTGCAGCTGACATATTGCAATGCCCTCCCTAATTAAAACATCAAGAATACATAGGCTTAATGTGTAGCTCTTAGCAGGGGATAGAGTATGATCTGGTATAGGGAGTGACTCTGGAATAATAAAGATAACTAGACACACGGAGTCGTGGGGAAATGACACTGTATGTCTACGTATCTTTAGTTACCAGGAGTGCCTTCCTATATTCATTCATATTACTAGTTGGAAATTGGAAGTTTAAACTGAATTTAAACGAAGAGGACTGGTAGGAACCAGGAAAGACCATTCTAGATAATAGGTGAAGTGAAGTGAAGGACGTATTCCGTTGATGTGTATCACATCCAGGAATATGATCATGCAAAGCATGTGAAAATATTTGGCCAAAGTATCGCAATTGCTGGTTGTGTTGTCCTTATCACTTAATTTAAGATGCAGGATGTCAGATGAATATGAGTAACAGATATTTAGATAGGCTTCTTAAATGGATCACTTCGATAACCGAAAACGGTTATGAGAACAGGTATATATAATATACTATGCATAAACAAACATGAAGGATTGGTTGTTGCCGAGTCATGAAATGAAGGATCGTTGAAACTCCGAGCCATGAAAATGGAAGATCGGCAGTTCCTCGAGTCATTTACAGTAGCATATAGAATATGTTATAAGATTGAATGGCATTGAATGTGTGTTCCATATTGTAAATATGTGAACAAGGAACATTCGTTTTAAGAAGAAATTGTGTGATCCAAACTGTGTTGTTTGGGCAGAGAATAAATATTAAAACTTGAACGTGTGTTTGAATTTTATAATTCATAATAGAGAACATTATCAAAAAATAAAAAATAAAAAAATTTCCCTTGTTCTGGTATCTTAAAATGGGGTGTTACACAAACTGACCCTAGTGGTCACCCGAAGAGTGAACTTAAAATTAAGTATTGTACTACATCTCTAACTCCATGTAGTTCTTGTGTGTGTGTGGGAATGGCTCCCTAGTATTCCCATGTAGTTATTGTGTGTGTGTGAAAATGTAGAATGGGGAGTCAGAATTACCCCAGTGGTCACCTGAAGAGTGAAATTAAAATTGATTATTGCACTACATCTCAAACTCCATGTAGTTATTTTTTGTGTGTGTGGAAATGGTTCCCTAGTATTCCCATGTAGTTATTGTGTGTGGTGTGTGAAAATGTAGAACGGGGAGTCAGAATGACCCTAGCAATCACCTGAAGAGTGAACTTAAAATTGATTATTGCACTACAACTCAAACTCCATTTAGTTCTTGTGTGTGTGTGGAAATGGTTCCCTAGTATTCCCTTGTTCTAGTTATACTAGATAGCAGGCTAGACTTGCTAAAAGTCAGGGCAGAAATGTGTGGCATGGACATAAAACTTGAGCGGAAACATGTCTGTAACATTAAGTACATAGAGTATGCAATCCCTCGTCCCTTGAAATGCATATATGTTGATTATCTGTAAATAAAACTTTTTGCAATCTTACGTGGTAATTGCAGCAAGTTTAGTCACTTGTACCTCATTTTAAAGAACATAACTATGTATTTATATGACTTTCCCTTGTTGCAATTGACTGCTTTAGTGTGGAGTGGGAACAGACTGGCAAAGAAAGCCCAAGTTTGTAATAAAATGACAATTAAGAATAAAAAGGGGAAACATGCCCCTTTAGGCCCAATATCCTAAAGGGACAAGTAGCGCCCAGGAATATAGGAGATTATTTTTTTTGGAGCTACGGTCTGAACTAGACGCTAGCTGTCTGGAGCATAAAATGTACCCATCACAATAGTGAACATCTTGGCAAGTAACTATGATGTATGAGAAGGGCCCAATAAGAAGTGCAAATGACAAAGATAACAAGTTAAGGGAAGCTGATCAATTACATCCAAATTCAGAAACACTTTTGAATCACGTAAATTCTAGCATGCCTTTAGGTATGCACCTAGCAATAGTACCCAAGTGTGTGATTTTGTGTCTAACTTGCTTAAGGAATTCAGAAAAGTTTATGCAAGTTGTAGGATGGTAAATCACTTTATCATGAGTGATTTGGCCCATGATAAAACTTTTTTTCCAAGGATTCTAGCATTTAGTTTCCTAGGTTAATATACATAGAATGAATGATACATAATATCAAGGGACCATGTTTTGAATGGAGACATTAAGAGTGGTTTTCACATGACTGATGCTCGATACAAAAGTTTAGAAGACTTTGCTTAGAGAAGTATCCAAAACAAAAGTCCAGAAACAAAAGTACCAATATCCAATACAAATTTTCAAAAGGTCTTGATTACAAAACTTCAGCATTCACGACAACTAATCCTAGAACAACATGTTATTCAAAAGGATATCAAGTTTTGTTATTTCTTTTTCTGCATGTAATCATTCCAAATGCTGTGAAAAATCTGCCCCTATCTAAGTGCCTCTCAAGATCGAATATACCCTTACGTAGCCAATTCCTTCACTCCAATACTGGAGATCAATTCATGCTTTATAAGCCACCATATACAAACCCAAAGCCATTTGTAAAAAACACTAATCAAACATTCAGAATATTTTTCTATGAAACTAGCAGTTCATATCCATTGTTTATATTTTAAAGATAAAGTTAGGGAAGGGATATGAAATCACCTTATATGCTTTAATATGAGTGGTAGTTAGAATTCTATTGTGACATTCTAGAGGTGTCCTTTAATGGGTTGTTGCAACATGAGAGTTACAAGGCCGAATGTAGGATCAAACGAGAAATCTTTCACCAAAGACTCCACCAGGCACTCTTGGCCTTTTTGAATAATAGGCAAAAAATCGACCACATCTATGAATTCTCATCTTGGTTGTTACTGATTTGCACCCTAATGTCCTGATAGCTCCTCCAACATTGAATATGTCAATAAGGCCCAGCGGAGAAAAACAAATATTTGCCCCTAAATAATCTACACAACACAAACATCAACGCCGACAAGATCCATCATATTTGCAGAGAATGTAAGCTCAGATGTAGCTGGTGCATGGATGTCAGTCAAATTAAATTAATGGGCATGACGAGTAGTAGGGCTGTCAATCATAATTAAATATTTCAGATATAGCCGCCTTAAGCTACGACCGTCCCTTGTCAGAATTATCAAAATTGTCGTGTAAAGGGAAAAGTTGTGCACAATGCATAATAAAGGGGGTAACAAATAGAATTGCAACAAATAATAAAAATGTATTCTAAAACTTTAGTCAGATGTGGTTTAAATACACATGGCATTATTTGATTGGATTTGATCAAAATAAATATTTGTTGGTGTGAAGACTATATAATTGCCTTTGGTGGTATAATAAAATACTTACAATTTCCCAAAAATAGATGAAACATATTTACTACATTCTAATGGATTAGATGGGCTTCATCAGGGGTTAAATTTGATGGCCACCTATGCCTGTCAAACATATTTTTGGTGACGGTCATTTTTTAATACAACCCTTCAAATATACAAAATAATGTCAATTATAGTATTTATTTTATATTTATTTAGTTATTTTAAAGATATATTTGAATATATTTTTTATAATTTATGTATACATATATAGCAAAAAATGACGATTAAATTTTAAATATACAAGTTATTTGTGACGGTTATTACAAATATTTGCAAGTATTTTACGGTTAAAATAGCAAAAAAGGTCTAAACGGGCGTCAAATTTAACCCGTGGGCTTCATAAACCCTAAAATACTTCTGTTATAAATAACAATTTTTGTGAAATATTCCTCAAATCAACAAAAAGCATGAATGTTTCTCTATCATGTTTTTTTGGTGACTTGCACTAACTACCCCACAAAAAAAATCAACCTTACCATAATTCATACCCCTAATATTCCTCAAATGAAATAACACAAATTATGAATGTTCTCTACATTTGTTGATGATGTATACAAACTACCCCAACATAAAACCCTTAACCATACTTCACCATCTAAATTATTAAATAAATAATAACAATACTTACATTAACCACTAATTTAAAAATAGATAACATATCAAATTCAAAAAATTCTCTCAAAATACGAGAAAACAAAGGACCTCAAACTCTACGATATGATGTAAAAGGAGTTTTTAGTTTTTAATCATAATCATGCAATTTCAGTGATCAAATTTGAAAGGCTCCCTATATTTTAATTTGAAGGGATAGGTTAATCTTGACCCTTCGTAAGTGACAAATTAAACAATATGTTGCTCTTCAATTGAAAACAAATTCTTAATTACCTTTCAATATATATATGATTATTTTATATAGAATAAATATGAAAAATAAAAAATGATTAACTATTGAAAAATCAACTAAAAATATTAGAATTTAGTTAAATTAAATAATCAAGATTAAAAAAAGTAATTGCATGTTCAATTTGCATCACTCAAAGGAAGAGATCTATGAGATTTCATTCTTTTCCATTCCTCATATACCTCATTCCAATATGTTATATCCAACTTTTGAGGTACAGAAAGAGATAAAAACATTAATGTGTCTAATGTATCCAAGCAAAGTATTGACCTCTAGAAATAGTTTGAATGCAATTTAACTTAGAAAATCTTCGCTCACACGTTGATGTACTTGGTGAAAGTGTGAGAACTATTTTACCATAGTTTCATTAAATTAATGAATGAATCTTTCCACATTTCATCTTCACCGCATTAATCTCATGTGTTGAATGCAATCTTCTTCAAATGTACTTTATGTAGATTCACAACAAAACTTATATTTTACTTGTTATATATTTTCCAATCTTAATTTTTTTAGGGCTATAAATAAAATGTCCTTTGGCATTTAATGCCAAATTGTTGGTATAACAAATACAAGATTCAAAAAAGAAATAAACACTTTGTTATTCATAAATAAGATTTGTTAGACAATTTAGAGCGATCAAAGAAATTGTAATTTTCTAAATCCTATTAAGGCCGTAATAATAATCGCAAGATATTTATTATATATAAAACAAATGTAAAACATAAGAATTTGTCAGACCTCAAAAAACTAAATGTCGTTTAGTGTTACATATAGCTTAATCTATCTTGAATATAAGATTAATTTAGAGCATGGAGGAATCCTAAAATAATCCAACTATCCATTGATTACACAATGCGAAGTTGTTAAGTTAGAGGCATAACAATTAACATTATTATCTTAACAACAATATGCATACAAAATTCAAAAAAACAACTAATAATTAAGAATTGGCAAAAAACCTAACATTGCACTTATGAAAATAGAAACACTCAACTAATTGCTTATTTAGTGGTGATTCATTTTCTTCTTATATTTTGTGCATGATTTATGTAAAGTGAAAGTAGATTTTTTTTTACAAGAAAAAGGAAAGTAAGTATGAGTTATGCGATGCTACAATTATTCATTTAATAAATAAGTTATTAAAATGAATCCAATATCTATAAAAATTAACATAGTATTTAATATTTGTATGGAAAATTATTTTTTACTTGGCCCTTCTAATGAAAATTAACACAAGTGACCACATTTCAATATTACCGTTTGATTTTAAATTTTACTTTTCTTTTCAAGTATAAAATTTTAAACACCCCTACGATAAATTGAGATACGTTTGAAGGGCATTGACAACTTCAAATTTGATCCCTCCATACAAACTTAAAATTTATAGTCAAAATTACCTTATAACACTCAAGTAGAAACTAAATTACGAAATCTTAAATGATCACACCAACATATTCTACCCCTTAGTGTCACCAATTAAGAATACCAACCATTCCACAAATACCATGAGCCAAGAGTTATGCTTTCCTACTCTTCCCTTTCCAGGTGGACTTTTTTCCTTCACATGAATAAAGCAAAACCCAACGAGTTATGCTTTCTCACTCTTCCTCGACCAGCTGGCTTTCTTTCCTTGGCAAGAATTAAAGCAAAATTGACCTCTACCTGGATTATGGCCAACAGAGGTCGGAAAAATGGCAGAAAAATTCTCCGAGCTTTACCAAACCTTTTATGGGATTCGGTGACGACAATGACCATCCTAAATGCCATGACCAGTGGGAAGTGCCGGAGCATTTTCTCTAGTTTTCCACGATAAAATCCACGACAAGATTTTTCAATGGCCCACAATAATAATTGGTTTGTTTTTTTTAATTTTTGTGGAAATCAAAACGCGGTTACTTCCAAGAAACGCCTCAACAGTCTCCGCAAATCGACCTGTCGGGAAAACACACTTTGGGAGGCGGTTCCTTAGTAAATACAAAGCGTGGTCCCTTTTTCGTGAAAGTTTGGGGAATATTTATGAACTCACACCAGGTTAAATGTGCCGGCTTCAGTTCAGTTCTGCACAAATCTTCGTCAGTATTTCTGCAAAATGTGCTCTGCTTTTGAGGTAAAATTTGGCTTATTAACAGTTTTTTTGAGAAAGTTTTAGCGGGTGGAAAAATATACAGTACCTACTGTTTGTTTTGAGAGTCTAGTCACTCTTGGAAAAAATCCGTCAATTCGCCA
This sequence comes from Taxus chinensis, assembly GCA_019776745.2. Lineage (NCBI taxonomy): Eukaryota > Viridiplantae > Streptophyta > Pinopsida > Cupressales > Taxaceae > Taxus > Taxus chinensis. The sequence continues at coordinate 720,597,393 of CM034150.1, forward strand.
GTGTAATTTTTGAAAATTTTGCTGAACTTTAAACAGTTGACGAAAAATAGCCGATTCTGCAAAATATGCTCTGCTGTTCAACTTTGAGGTAAAATTTGGCTTATTAACAGTTTTTAGGAGAAAGTTTTTGCGGATGGAAAAATATACAGTGCCTACTGTTTATTTTGAGTCTAGTAACTCTTGGAAAAAAATTCGACAATTCACCAGTTAAATTTTTGAAAATTTTGCTGAACTTTAACCAGTTGACGAAAAATAGCCCGTAAAATAATACTCTAATTTTGAGTGTGTGTAAAACTTTATTCAGAAATCGAACATTACAGGAGATTATTCATGTTCACTAGGTGGATGGCTTCTAAGGTTTCTCTTTAGTTTGACGCATTGGTATGTAGGATCTATTATAGTGGATTTGGTGGTTTAATTTTTTTTTTTTTTAACGCTGGAGGAGTTTTTACAACAATTTTAGGGAATTATGGTTTTTTCTTATTGTAAACCCCATTGAGTGTTTTGTGTTTTGGATCCCTCTGCTGAATCCATACCCAGAGAAATAAGGACGGCAGGCGTGGAAGTCTTTACATTTATAATTAATTGTGTAGTATTTAATATTTTAGTCATTCCATTTGAATGTTATAATGATAATGATAGAAAATCTCGCACACAGTTCTATTCAAAAACTTTATCTGATCTCATGGACTGTGAAACATAAAATCTCTGATGATTATGTTTTTTTTTTGATAGTTAAGGCCGGTTGAAGGGACCCGTTCCCTATTTACAGAGGAGGCTATACCTCAAGTATGTCCAGAAACATCCATAGTAAAAAATGTGGCATACTAACAAAAACCACAGTTATTCCACAAACTATACCTAAGCCCTGATTACACTACAGGGCCGGGTCGACCGAAATATTAAGCCCCACACTGGGCTGATCTTGATCCGAACAGGGCTCACCATCAGACTCGCCATCAGCTGAGTTCCCATTGAGCCAACTGCGCCAGAGATAAGCAAAAGCATCCCCCGCAGAGGAACGCGTAGCCAACCACCAACTCGGGACCGGTTCTAGAGGCGCTCCCAGTGCTTTGACGTTTGGGAGCTGAATGCGAGCTTGACCCGCCTTTTTGTCTTTCGCGTAGGACACGAGGGATTCAGCGAAATCTCTGATGATTATGTTAATTAAAGGCACTTAAGAGTTTTACAGAAAAAATAACTCCCAGTCATATATTAATCAGAAATACTCATGTACAAATCTACCCATGCCAAGCATGGAAGCTATTAACCATATCAGTAGCGAGTTTTACAGAATTATTGAATAGTTCTCTTAATTATAGAGTTTTATTTTTTGGAATTAAACCAGTTCAGAACTTTAGATTATTATCCCATTGATAAATCTCACAATCTATTCACTAAAAACTTCTGGACTCATTTTTAAGCAATTGATTTAACACTTTCAAACTCCTTTTTTTTAAAACAATTGTAATTTCATCAAGTATTCATTAAGTAGTTTTCTTAATCATAAACTTTTTTCACACTCAAACCAATTTGACTTGCTACCCCACTTATAATCTTTCCAATCTTTTCATTTGAAACTTCCTTTCTCATTCATTTTTAAGAAATTGCAGTTTTAGCAACCAGTTATATGTCTATTTAAGTAGAAAATGTATTTAGTCCCTTTACTACTTCGTAATAAGAAACTCTTGTTTTAATTGAAGTATAATCACCCTTTTGGGGTGTACGGATAATTGACCTCAAGGGATAAACATACTTCTCAGTCCTTGAAATTTGTTTTTAGAAGGCATCTTTGGATGGGTCCATCTACCAATACTTTACAACTAGTGGGTTGTGACATTTGCAATAATGATTTTCTTTTGTGAGATGCAACTTCAGTGAATTGGATTTTTCAGATTGACCATAATGCTAAACACATCGTTAGTTGAGAGGTCCGATGAATCAAAAGCTAGTTGTTTAATTTGTTTGTCAATTTTCACTGAATTCTGTTATGTTAGTGTAGATTTTTGTATTTAAATTTGGGACATTACTTCAAGTCCTTCGATTTGTTAGTAAGTGTTAAAGTCAACTCGTAATGAAGATTTTTGACAAACTTACTATGGCCTGGTTCAAGTTTATGTCAGCTCTGTGAAGGCCATTCCTAGCAACATTTATACTTACTAACAAGGCATAGAACTCTTAGTTAAATGTGGTTTGGTAGGACAGTAGGGTATTGATCTTGTTAAGGCATACAATTCTTAGTTAAATGTGGTTTGTTCTAATTTCTGTTTTTTTATAGTATGCTTTTGAAAAAAAAAATGTTGAAGTTAGAAGATATATAGGTCCTTTAATTACATTGTCATCATTGTTATTGTCTTCAGCAGGAGTGATGGTCTGATAATGTACTTGAAACAGATATTATAATTTTTTGGCCAACCTGTCTGTCTGTGATCGTAATGTCAAGAGGAGACATCCTGAATAATCTTCAAGTGTTGGTCAGCTGCTGCCTGTAAAAGCACATGGCAAGCATAGACGCAGGAAACTCAATATCTCTGCAGCATAACAGCAGAGATGCACATACGATTGCCATTTTCGTTGGTGTCCTTGTACCTGTGCTTTTTTTCTTTCTCTTCACAAACATGAAAAATAGGAGACAGCGTGGTGTGCGTGTAGAAGTTGGTGGAGAAACTGGTTTAGCTTTTCGCAACAGTCAATATCCTACTCTGTTAGAAATACCTTTTGAAGGAGCTTCAACAATTGCAGCTCTATTTGAGCAATCATGTAAACATCATGAACATGCAAGGTTGTTAGGTACAAGAAAACTCATTAATCGACAACAAGAAGTTGGTGAAGATGGGAAGCCTTGTGAAAGGTTACATCTCGGCAATTATGAGTGGATAACCTATGGTGGAGCATTTAAGCGCGTGAGCAACTTTGCATCAGGATTAATGCAACTAGGCCATAAAACAGGGCAGCGGACTGCTATTTTTGCTGAAACCCGAGCAGAGTGGCTAATTGCCTTGCAGGTGAGTTTAATCATCCACGGTTCTTATCTTTTATGTTGAAAATCAGAGTTAATTTGTCTTTGAATGTAAGAGAAGATATAGACTTTCTTATATTGCTTTGTATTTTAGAACATTATGCCAAAAGAATATGATATTGAATCTTGCACGAGATCAGGTCTTATCTTGGTCTATCCCGGTTTTAAGAGAGAGATTTAATTTACTGTTGAAATGTATCTTGGGTATTGTCTTTATGGAGAAACTATGAAATGAATCCTTTTATCATCAAGCATGAAAGAAATAAAAAACATCACAGAAAGGAAATGGGGCATCCTCTTTTTATAGGTTTTTTAAGGAGGACCTTATTTTGTGTTTCCGTTATATTTTTGAAGAAGGGATATATTTTTTTACTTTATGCTATATTTCCATTGACATTCGATAATTTGGAATAAATGCATGGATTTGGTACAGGCGTGCTTCCGATGCAATATCACAGTGGTTAGTATCTATCCCTCGCTGGGAGGTGAAGCTCTTGCTCTCTCACTGAATGAGGTTTGTATCACGACAACCATTTCTTTCTTTGTTTATGTTGCATAATATGTTGGTTACATTCCTCAATTAGGTTTGCTTTAGGTTATATGTGACTAGTTTTAAACCTTTCTCTTAGAGCTACATCCCTGAAATTTTGCATGTTTCAAAGGATGACTGATTGATTATTCTTTCCATTGAATATTGATAGGAAATAAACTACCACTGTTTAGTTAGGTGGATCAAAATTAGAACATTTAAAGATGGAAGACTGGCACTATTTCTTTAGTCTGAGTCGTTACGATTAGAAAGCCTTGAATTTCTTTTTCTTTTACAAGAAATATAGCACTGCAAACATTGCTTTTGAAATTGAAAGCAACACATAAGTGGCTTGATGGCATAGGTGATTTATCTGGTTCTCGTCACTATTTTCTATGGTGGTAGTTTGTCCAATGAGAATCTGTATGAACATTTTTAGTAAAATTTGGTTGAACAGATAACTTTTCTTTAGATTTTTTCTAAGTGTATCAGTGATGCATCTAAAACATCCTTGAAACCTGAAGGCAAAGGTAACACTTCCAATCACAAGCATTTCTAGATTGTAAGTGTTTTGCAATATACAAATTTTTAAAGCCCAAAATATTTATCGGCTAAATATTACTCATGATGATGCACTTGCGGGCTTCATCATTGAAAGCCCTTGTATTAACTGCAAATGAACTCGAGGCAAGAGCCTTGCAATCAATCAATGGTGAAAAGTAGCTCACCAATGTTGTTACATATTAACACTCCATTCATCATAATACTGCCTACAAGAAAATAAGGTAAAAACTATTAGTTGTGTATGTCTGAACTGGATTATAAATCAAATGTAAACTAAAAATAGCATCAACGAAGAGGAAGCTAGTCGAATTCAAAGAACATACAATAAAACCATAAATGTCTTACCAAGTTGTTTATTTAGCTATATTGACATTTCCACTTGGTTTTGGGTCACCAATAAATTGGCATTCTAAACAATTTTTTCTTGTCCTAGGTCAGACAGAAGTGTCAACAGTCATATGTGAGCAGAAGCAGATGCAAAAGCTTATTGACATAAGTCAGCATTTGGATACCGTAAAGCGCATTGTCTACATGGAAGATAAAGGAATTACGACTGAATCTTCTGTATCAAGGACTAGCAGCCATTGGACTGTTTCTTCTTTCTCTGAAGTTGAGAGTCTTGGACGACAAAATCCAGCTAAACCAAATTTACCTGTACCAGCCGACATTGCAGTTATTATGTATACAAGTGGTAGCACAGGGATACCTAAGGTTAGTAAATTGAGTCTCATAGTTTAATAATTCAAATATGTGTGATCACTGGTCTTAACCTTTTTCTTTACTTTCCCAATTTGTGTCATTCTTTTCCCGTGTCTTCTTTTGTTCTTGACATGTCATTTTTAACAAATTTTAAAAGCATTAGGGAATTCTTAAACTTTGAAATCAAGTGAAGTATGATTTTCTAGTTGTAATCACTTATCCTATGGTATGAGTTGAGATTACTCCAGCCTATACTTATATGGGGTTTCAGGTCCCCGCATTTCTTGTTTACATGTTACTTTCAACAGATTTCAATACATTGAGGAACTCTGCAACTTTGGAAGCAATTAAAGTGTGGTTTCATAGTTGTAAATACTTCTCTCCAGGGAAGGAGTTGAGATGACTTCAGCCTACACTTTGTTTAGTTTATAGTTATACCCAGTCTCTCAGTCTATGTCTACAAGGGATATGCATCTTTAGCCATGACATATCGCCAGAGATTTTAGCCCCATTTCTAGGAGATCTATCCTATAAATAAGCACATTATTCCAAAACAAAGCATTTCTTTAAAAGCTAGAGCACTTCAATGATTCCATGATTCCCAACTTTCTTTATGTAGGAAAGCAACTAGAAAAGATTTTGAAGAGATGTTCTGAATTCTACAATTTCAATGTGAAGGAAACAAATGCAAAATATCTGAACAGAAATCCAGGAAACATGCATCCACATGAAAGACACAAATATTTTACGTGGAGAAACCCTCTTGGAGTAGAAAACTGCACCATGAAAAATCTGTAGCGTCCTTTTATAGTATTTGCAACATTGATCTTAGTTTCCTTGAATACTCTCCTCCTCCTCCAGAAATAGCTTTTGAGGATGATTTAATGCTCGTTTTTCCTCAGGTACCTGTTCTGCTAAGGGAAGCAGACCATTTCTGCCAATTAGGAAAAACCCGTCTTCACCTATTGTCAAGGCATTGATGGGGTGTTCCAACTGGTGCATTTGGCTACCTCTAGTTTTTTGGCTCAATTATGTTAGGAAATATAAAATATAGTGCTCACATTATTATTGTTGTGAGATTTAAATTAATATTGTAATGGGTAGATTATAATTGTAAATGTAATTATCTATTGTCAATAAGTTGTTTAAACAACTTACGTAGATAATTTGTTGTGCGAGTTGGAGAGAATTCTGGGGTGAATTGTTATAAACAGATCCTTGATTATAGGAAAGGAATTTCCTATATATTTGTAAGCTGTCCCGGATGGAATATGGAAGAGAAGTTTATACTGTTTTTTTTCTCTGCTGCATCTAACCAAATATTGCATTTGGTATCAGAGTGTAATGGATCCTTGAGAGTGTAGGGGCAGCTTTATTGTCATTAAAGTTTCTCTAATGAATGGAAGATCTTGATGTTGCAGTGTTGGTTATCATCTCCGCGTACAACGTCTGTGCCCATCTACCATCTATTCTGCGTCTAGCATCCATTCATGGCTTTGTCTGCAGTCCATTGTAGAATCCTCCTCCCGAGTAGCTCAATGTTGACCCCTTCATTTTATATTTGATCTTTTATATTGTGTTTTGTTCTGCATAAGTTTTGGACCTTGCATCGAATTGGGTTGGAGCCCTCTTTTCCAATTGATACGTTGAGCTCTCCCCGGAGATCCATACTTTCACTTGCCACATTGGACATCTACATTACAACCCCCCTCGTAATTGTTATCCAGTATTCTATCCACATGATACATTGCAGACCTGAGTGGAGAAATTACCGGGAGAATTCTGCACTCATTTCCTCGTGCATGCACTCTCAAGATGAGCCATATCACGAGCATTACAGCTGTGGAAGTTCTGATCATTCAATGTCTCTGCTAGCATTTCATTTGACCTGTTTGTGGACCTATACTACATCCCTGCTGACCGTTGAGATTTCATATGCAGTTTTATTCTCTAGATCCAAACGCTCCAGCTATGTCCTTTTTTTGATGAATTTGTGCATATTATTGGCATTCATCTCCATTGTGCCTTGTTTGCAATCAATGACTCAGGCGACACTTCAACATTTTATTAGCTCATCGATAGCAATCTGTTGATACAAAAGAAGATATTTCAATCCAAGTGCTGCTCCCTTTGGCATACGTGTTGGAAAGGCATCCTCTATATAGCAGTGCCCACATCCCAGCCGTGCCAAGTTTGCCCACATCTCAGCCGTGCCAAGTTTGCCCACAGCCCAGCTGTGTGCCAGTTTGGCCACGTCTGAGCGTCAACATTGGATTTGCAATAAAAGTAAATGACAGTATGGAAATTTGAGTAGAGATCCATCAGAAAGGCACAGCGAAATTATGGACTGGTTTAACATGTCGTGTTTCTCTCTGGATTAACAAAGCTATGAAAAAATGTACAGTGGCGATTCCTCCAAAATAGACGTGCCAGCAAACAAGACGCATGCCATCCCCACGTAGACCAAGGTCAGATTTAGATTTATGTAAAGTTTATAGTTTTTTTTTTAAGTCATTTTTTAGTCTATAAGACAAGTGTTGTTTTAAATCTTTTAATGGAGGACCATTTATCCAAGTAGAGTTGTAAAAGGTCTCCAAAATTGTGTTATCATGGGAGTATAAAAATCTTGGTCATATGTGTATAAGTCTTTTGCTGTAAGCGTTTTATCGTCTCAAAGTAATGTGTCCTTCCATCTTCTTCTAAACACTAAAAGTCATCATTTTGTCATTGAAATTTTCATTCTTGTGAGTACCCATTTTGTTGTATAATTGTCAAAAGAGTCAATCTTCTTATATCGTCAAAGTAATAGAAAAGAGTCATTTGTACATAAGTTTGCTTGTCGTCAATTGTCACCATCATGTCATTTGTTAAAAGTTGTGTCATGTCTAGTAATGGTAACCCCTCTAGAAAAGTTTAATGGTTTCAATTTCCACACTGGGAAAGTGAAAATTCAAATGCAGTTAATGAACAAGAATCTATGGAGGATTGTGAATGGACAAGAAAAAACATCAAATCCAGCTAAATTATCAGAATGGCAAAGTAGGGATGATAAAGCTAAAGCTATTATTGGCCTGGCTCTTTTAGATTCAAAATTACATTATGTAGATCTTGAGAAACCATCTAATGAAATGTGGGAAAACTTAAACTAGTTATTTGGAGCAAAAGTAGTTAACTGCCAAGTTTTCTTTAAAACTCTAGTTGTTTAGACTCGAGATGAATGACGAGGTCACCATATCTAGTCATATTAATGATTTTAGATTTCTCACTAGACAATTAACAAGCTCCGGTTGATGATGGAGATGCAAAAGCCATATTGTTAAACAACTTGCCTTCCAAATATAGGCAATGTTGTTTTCACTCTTGGACAAATTCCTTCACAATCACTGGAAGATATGATATCAGCTCTTCTAGCTAAAGAAAAAAGGACCAAAGAAGATGTAGAAGAAGAAACTGCAATGTACTGTGAAAAAGAAGTACATAAAATTCCTATCCAGAAATGAAGGAGGATAGTTGAATGTTATTACTACTGCAAAGAAACAGGGACATTCTTCTCCAAATACTGCAGAATTAGAGATAAAGATTTTCTCTGTGGGAAAACTTAACGCAAATGAAAGCCAATATAATCACAAAAGAAGAATCAAAGACATGAGGAAAAACCCATGAATGAGAAGAATGTTGCTATACTTCTGATGATTTTCTGTTCTTAGCAAGATTTCACCAGAGAATGGAGGCAATCGGAGGTTGGAGGTCAATCAGCAACCTCTCGTCAGTCGCCAACAACAGAACCACATCAAAGGTTTGGTGGCACATTTTATTTCAGTTATGTGTTTGCTTTCAAGTTGCGCATGGTAGTGTGATTCATGTGTAGTGTTCTTGAGTGTTCCTGGTTTGCTAAATAAGTGGAAATTTCACATTGTGGGGGGGAACATAATCCCAATGTTCCATTTCCATTATGTCAACAACTTTGTCCTGTGTTTGTATGAGCAGCAGAATTTCCTATGTTATTCCCTGCAGTGAGATATTGATGAGGGCTGATAATAGTACTTGGCACATCATGATGTTGGTTGTAGGTAAACCACTTGCAAAACTTTCATTTTTTGGTTTGTGGCACTCCACTTGTAAAACCACCATTTTCAATTCATGGTTAACCATTTATAAAACCATACACTCAGGTTTGTTGATCATCCTCAAATAAAAATCACCCAAATCATTAAAGCAGGGGCAAGATACAAAGATAGGTTTTCCCCATGTTCGCACTAAGGGGGGGAATGTTAGGGAATATAATATGGTAGTGCTCCACTAGTAAATAATAATTACGTGAAGTAATTAAATTAATAATGTAAGTATGGTAGATTAGTAATTTGTTATTAGTTGTTAGATAAAACAATTGTCAATAAGTTGTCTTAATATACTATACGTACATATATATGGTTAAGACAGTTTTAGACAACTCACGTAGGTAGAAGAGTGGTTATAGCCAGACTCCTAAATTATAGGAAAGGCTATTTTCGTATAAATATGGATGTATGAATTGTGAAAGCTTAATGGAAATTATTGAATATCAGTTCGTAATGTCTGCAACTCTCTACTGCATCTCTTTGCAAATTCTTCTGCAGTTAGTTTTCAGAAGTTTTCTACAACCTAGCAATGGACTTAGACTTTTAAACAATCCGGTAGATTTCTCTAGCTCTTTCAAATGTCCTTGTGCTTGACACAAAACACAAAAGGGATACTGAAAATGTACTTACTAATGCAAATATTTATAATGCATTAGGAAACACATGTGACGCATCCAAAGAGACCTTTGTGTTGTAACTTCCACCTTAAAGATTAAAGGGGCTTTATTTGTCATCATTGGACACCCTTTTACAAAAAATGTATTTGGAGATTAGATCAGAAAACATACCCTGCAGACTGTCATCCATGCGGTCAGCATGAACGTACATTCCAACATAACTTCTTTTGAGGTAAACTAACTCTAAGGTCTATCAGCAATATAGTTTCTATGAACAGTTATTGTAGTAAGCTTCAGATAACAGAGAGATGGAGCTCAAATTGAGAGGAACAGGCTGGCGCCATGATGGTAGAGGCTGGTTCAAAGAGGATAAATGTAAGTGATGCTCAATCTCCATGTGAATGCCTAGTCTAATCTTATTTCTTGCATCTGAAAGAACCCAAATGTCATGTGTGATACATATTATGTACACTTTATTCAAGTTGCAATAGTTATGCCATGCACGTGTACTAAATAATGTTCAAGAATGTGCCATAATTTAAACAGGAAGTCTACTGATGATTTTGGATAAAAACATTTGTGTATTCAGAGAGAAACAATACCTTGAAGCATAACTGGCTTGCTTCAATTGGTTTAGATTGATGTGGTATTTTCCAGATATCTCGTATTACCTTGCAAAAAAACTCATATAGGTGATTGTTAATAGCATGTCAAAGTGGAGTACCTTTAAATTGGGGAGTTAGGACTTAAGAATCAGCTTTGTTAAGTCACATCCTAGGAGGATAGAACCTGTCTACTAATACACATGTTACATATCATCTGAGAAAAGATGCCCTCAATGCTAACATCAGATGGTTGAAAACTTACATTGAATTAACTATCTTATTCTCAAATGTTAGAGGTTGGTCCACAAAGTTTTTGTAGATCATGTTTTGCTGAAGACTTGTCTCCAGAAATGCTCTATTGACACAGATGCAGACCACACCACTAGGAATTCAATGTCACAGTGAGTGAAAATTACAATCTGATTGTGGAATGCAAAACCTAGTCCTCAATCGTTTCTACCTTAGGTAACATTATGAGAATCTTACCCTTTAGGCAGGCCCTAACTTGTAGGGCTAATTGTGGGTTCATTGACAAACTTTTAAAGATTTAGCCTACTTGATAATTGTTGTCGAATAAGTTTAATATCATTAGATGTTTTTTAGAAGCTCAAACCATTGACGACACCTCACCCTCAGCCATAAAATCGCTTTATAAGTTTGCATTACACTTTGAGAGAGATTTATGTCACCTAGTGGTGCCACTTCTTGGATGCAATCGATCCATTATGTGATTTGCAACCTTGAATCCTCTTCAATCGTGGATATTTTTCTAGCTATTTGGATCAATCAAGTATCCAAACTCCTCTCTCTTTCCTATATGTGGAGATGGAACACTAAAATACATGGAAATTTTGTTTTGAATGAAACCCTCAATTACAGAGGAAAGTTTTGTTCTGTTGGATTAACACATAAATCAAATATTGATCACTGCTTTTGACAGTAAGTTTATTTTATTGATGCAGGCGGACCAAGGAGGCCAAATTAATGACAGCCTTACTCCTGCAGCCTCAACACTGTTAGAGCTGTCTCAGTTAGCACATTAGAAGTGCATGAACTCGGACTCATTGAATCCATAACACATTGCAGAGTTGCGTCACACATTACACAGCACTACTTTATTGATTAGATGGGAAACATACATGAAGCCATACTCAATACAATTTACAGTGCCCTCATGGTCTGTTGAAAACTCTCCAATTCAGTTCTGGAAGACGATAAGGTCAACCACTCAATCCAAGAGATGATACAAAAATGGCACACTAGGCCTAGCACTTTACATTATAGCTACCAAATCATGTTGGCACCAATGAATGATGAGACATGGCAACTCTGTATTAATTGCAGGGAAACGTGGTTAGTATGAAAAATATGTATACAATTCCCCATATTGAAGATGTGTTGCATCAACTTTGAGGTTTTAGTTGTTTCACCAAGGTAGATCTCAAATTAGGCTATCGTCAAGTATTCAGACCTAACTTTGATGTTTGGACAATTGCCAATGAGGTAAAAGATGGTTTGTTTGAATGACTACGCATGTCCTTTGGCTTGACCAATGGGTCTGCAATACTCATGAGTATGATGAATGACATTATGCACCTGTTCATAGATTCCTTAGTTGTTTATTTGGGAGATATGACGATCTTAACCAAGACATGGGAAGATACCAAAGCATGCTTAAGAAGTTCTCTAACCTTGCATCAACATAGCTTTATGCCAATTTGGAGAAATGTTATACAACTAATTAACTATGTAGGTTATATAGTTGATGAATACAGTGTTCATGTTGATAAAAAAAAAGAATCCAAGTCATTTAGTAATAAGTAATGCTTAGGATCCTCGTTGAGCTTCTTCGTTTATTGGGCCAAGCTAGATTGCACTAGAGGTTTGTATTTAGATTTTCTTACATTGCATGGCCTTAACCAATAAACCACATGGTGGCACCAAGTCAACCTTTACATTACCTGATGTTTGTATGACATTTCATCACATACATAGTGACTATAGGGAGATTGCCCTAATGGTTGAGGTTAGAACTTGGAGGAATGTAATATGCCGACACATGTGTCATCCCTAAGCATCACTTGCTCAAAATCAAAGTCAAATATGCGGTGGACAGGGACTGGTGCATAACTCATGGTGGTATTAGTGAGGATAACAAAGCATGATTTTGTGTGCCATGGTAGTGACACGTGGGCATCACTAGCTAGAGGGTTGGCATTGCCCACTCTTGATGCAGTTGCGGTTAGGTGTCCCAATGAAGGGATGCCTTAGACCACGCAACCCTTGTTAAAGTAAACCTCACTGAAGCAAGATCACAAGCACATCTCTTAACAAGAAATGTCAAAAGCTTCTTTTATTAATGTAAGGAAAGATTATAGACTCAGGTACGCTACACAATGGTATTATACCCCAATGACAGTTTTATGACAAGATTGCAAGAATTTTTCTAAGAATTCCAATCCTAAGACCTATCCTAAGCTATGTAGACTCTGCAAAGCTTCTAGATAATTACACTTGATTCAAATTGGGAACTTCACACTAGAAGCCCATGTCACATTCCTCGAATGGATGAATAGATGCGTTATATGCCCACAACTCCCATCTATTTATGGAATTCAATAGAAGCTCTGGCGAGAGAACATCAAGATGCCTTTGCAAGTAAAGACACCTTGCAAATATTCCTTAGAAAGCCTCAGGTCGCCATTGATCTTCTCTAAAGTTTTCTTTGCCCCATTGGATTAAGAGATTTCAATCAAATAATTCAGTCGGTCCCTAGCCATGAACACCAGATCAAAAACCACATGTGCCTCCCTCTAACCGTATCAATGTTAACAAGAGATAACATTAGACGCAAATCTCATCATTGAAGCAAATGGGGGTGGTCCTATAGAAATGCAAGGTCCGTGGCATTGATAGTATTTGGGAACCTCAAGGGTGTATTACAGCATCTACTAGCCTTCGGTAGTCTACACAAGTCTCTATGGCATCAATGCACAAGAATAATGTTCCTCAACAAGGAATGATGCATAAAGTTTTTTGTGTAGCATTGTTAGGTGTGCACGGCTAAGTGTAGCTTTGTGTGGTTAAGGTTAATGTTGCGTGGCATAAGAAAACATGCACGATACGGGTTGTGTTCTGCAGATTCACAAGAAATGACTAAAGCATTGGTCGCTGTGTGTCATGCTTAGGAGTGGTGTAGTCCGCGCAAGTCCTTATTCACTAACTCTCAATATTTTTGGGTGATGCATGATTGCTTCTAGATGCTTCTGCATCACACACTCTGGATTAGAAGAAACTTGAGCCCTTGCTCAAGCGTGTTGTTGGAATGGAATGACCAAGTCTAACAATATGTGCTTCATTTAGCCAAGCTGCATCTTCGAATTTTTTGCCTCTCCATTTCAATAGGTATTCTTTATGCTCCTTTTTGTGCGTTGTCTTTACTACGCGGTTGTCTAGAATGTATTCAATTTCTTTGCATCTCTGCTCTGGCAGTTGGTATCACCAATCTACTTTTGCACAGACTACTTCTCCACTCTTTTGCCCCTCAAAATATGGGTATAGATCCGCTATGCTGAAGATACGTGAGATGTCTATCCCTTTCAATAGGTTTGACTCATACACCTTGTTTGCAAATTTCTTCAGGGCTCTACATGGTCCAATCTTTTTCCACTTGAGTTTATTGTACGTTCTTCGTGGGAGCCTTTCTTTGTGCAGGTGTGCAAGCACCAAACCTCTAACCTTAAACTCCAAGTGTCTCCTCAAGTCTGTGCACTCCTTGTATTGCACACTACTCTGCTCCAATTGTTTGTGCACTCTCTTCATGTATTGCGTGAAGTCTTTAGCTTCCGCAATCTTTCCTTCTATTGGCAATTCTTGTAGCTTTCCAACTCTTTGTGGACTTGTCCCATGCATAATCTGAAAAGGCGACTTCTTGATGCTTCTATTCATAGAGTTGTTATATGCAAACTACGCCTATGCATGAACTAAATCCCATGTACCTGCCTTCTCTCGTACCAAACATCTCAACAAATTGCTGAGACTTTTGTTGACAACTTTGTTTGGCCATCCGTCTGTGGGTGATATGTGAAACTAAAATGTTTCCCAATGTTTCCCAGGTACCGGAAATGGTTGATATAACCTTGCGTTTTGACTCTTCCCCTTCGCCACTTGACATGCTCTACATATTTGCACGTATTTGTGGATGTCTGTAGTCATCTATGGTCAGAAATATCTCTCTCAATTGTGCCAATGTCTTATCTATCGTAAAGTGACCTAACAATCCTTTACAATGCTTCTCTTGGATCAAAGTCTCCCTCATTGATCCCTGTGGCATGCACAATTGTGTGCCTTTGAACAACCCCCCTTGCAACTAGTAGTCTAACCATGGTGTGCGGTCGATGCACACTGGTTCTGTGGATGCTCTCTAGACTTCTCTAAAATCTTTATCTTTTGTGTAGGGCTCCTTAATTTCCTTCCTAGGGTCTTCCTCAACCCTTCTTGAGATATTACAAATCCCAAGTACACCAGCTCTTTGCGCAAGAAACTTTATTTCTTCATATTCACCAATGACTTCTCTTCTCGTAAGCATTCTAACACTGAAAATCAGAATGTCATCCAAATAAACAATGACAAACTTACGTAAAAAGACTTCAACACTTTGTTCATCAATCTCATGAACATACTTGGCGCATTGATAACTTAAATGGTGACCAACCACTTGTATAAGCCATCCTCTATTTTGAAAGCAACCTTCCACTCATCTCCTTTCCTAATTTTGATATGGTGGTATCCATTCTTTAGCTCATTTTTTTGTGAAGTACTTCACTCCACTCAAACAATCCATCAAATCATCCACACATGGCAATGGAAAGCTATACTCACTAGTAAATTTTTTGATGGCTTTGAATCAATGCACATCCTCCACTCTCCTCCTTTCTTTGGTGCCAATACTGCGTGTACTACGTACATGCTCATGTACCTCGTAATCAACGTATTCTCACTAAACTCTTGTACTTGATTCCTCATCTCCTCATTTTTCATAGGTGTCAACCTCTATGTGGCATTGTTCGGTAAGATCTTGGTATCAAGTCCATTTGATGACTTGATATTGCATGTAGGTGGCAAACCATCCAAAATATTTTTCGACATGATATTTGCATATTCACCTAGCTTATCCTTCACCTCTCGTGGTACCTCCTTTGTTTGCGGATTCGTCTTCCCTTGATTTTTGCACGAGCCTTAGAATAAATGCAAAACATTCACCATTCTCTTTTACAACGCTCAGGAACTTTTTTCCAGAAATCAACAGTATTTATGGACTCTTCTTCACCTCTACACTTGTCTCCTTCAAAGGATTCCAAGTGTACTTCTGTTTGTTCTTCACCAAAGTGTAAGTATTTGTGTGGCCATCGTGAACTACTTGTCTGCCATATTGCCAAGGTCTCCCTAACAACACATGGCATATGCCCATGGGTATTACATCGCACATGATTTCATCTTCATATGCACCAATCTTAATATGCACTTTTCATTGCTCATTCACAAGCGATTGATGCCACTTCAACAAGCACGACACCTTATATGGGTTCGTGAGCGCAACTCTTCAGACCAAGCTTCTTAACTATCTGTTTAGAAACAAGATTATTAGTTCTACCACTATCAATGATGACCTTACAATACTTACCTCTAACTTTGCAAATGGTTTTGAATGGATTCTTTCTTTGCACGGGAACATTCTCTTCTTGAGCGGGCTTCAACACCACTTTCTTCATCATGAGAGCTTCTCTGTGTTCTGGTTCTTCTGCGTTACACTTTGACGAATTGCTTTCCATGTGTGCATGCTGAGCAACATGATTGCTAGCATTGTTTCTCCGTTCGCCACTACTTTAAGCGGCTTGTGGACACTCAAATGCACGATGTCCAATCTCCATAACGAAAACATGTTCTGCCAAATCCTTTGAAAGAAGATCCACCTCCACCTCTCTGCGCACGACAGTGTTCATGTGAGGAACTTGCTTCACCTTCATGTGCATGATTTTGTGCATCACTGCATGAACTTCCTCCGTGCAACAAATTGCTTTTCCTTGCGTACTACTTTGTGCCTTTCTCTTCCGCCTTTGTTGCAAATTGATAGGCTTCCTACATAGATCTTAATCTAATTATACTGATCTCATCTTGAATGGAAATACACAATCCATTAGACAAGACTTTGCAAGAATTCCTCTAAGAATTTTAATTCTAAGACCCATCCTAAGCTTGTGGACTTTGCAAAGCTTCTACAAAACCACACTTAGTTCAAATTGGGAACTTCACACTAGAAGCCCAAATCACATTCCTCAAATGGATGGATAGATGCCTTACATGCCCACAACCCCCTTCTATTATAGAATTCATAAAAGCTTTGGTGGGAGCATAAACATGCCTTTGCAAGTAAAAATACCTTGCAAATATTCCTTAGAATGCCTCAAGTCACCATTGATCTACTCATGAAGTTTTCCTTTATTGGATTGAGTTGAATTAGATGATTTGGTTGGTCCTTGGCCATGAAGGATGGGTTGAGAACCACATCTGCCTCCCTCTAACTATATCGATGTTGACAGGAGATTTGACAAAAATTTCATCATTGAAGCAAATGGGAGTGGTCATGCATAAATGCAAGGCTTCCCAACATTGATAGTATTCGGTGGCGTCGAGTGTGTATCGTGGCGTCTACTAGCCTTTGACGGTCTATGCAAATCTCCGTGGATTCAGTATACAAGAATAGTGTTCTGCAGCAAGGAATGAACACATAAAGGTTTTGTGTGGTTTTGGTAGGTGTGCATGGCTAAGTGCAGTTTTGCACGAGTAAATTTAATGTTGGGTGGCATAGGCAAGCTTTTACAACACAAATACTATTGTACATATTTGCAAGAAATGACGAAGGCATTGGTTTTTGCATGGCACGGTTTGCACAAGTCCTCATTCACTAACTCTATATATTGTTGGGTGATGTAAGATTGCTTGTGAACTTGGACACTCATGCATCACTCATGGAAGCATTACAAAGACTTGTAGGATGGCATAACCTTGGTTACTAAAATTTTAAAGCAACTTTTGGTTCATTTATGAGACAAAGATAATTGCAAAAGAGGATGAATATTTGAGAGGGCTGAATGCAGATAGAAGGCTAGAACCTTATATTATTGTGGAGATAGGGGCTGAGTTGGCTGAGGTAGAAAAACATTTGAAGACGTTCCAAAAAGGAATGTTGACTTAGTTCAAGGAGGGTCTACCTACTGCGATGCATGAGCCTCTGGGTCTATGTGCAATCTTGCATTAACCAAAAACATGAGTTGGTGATTTTACGTACTTCTGACTTTTTGACATAGTTGCGTGTGTTGAAGATGATCATCACCGGTCCGAGAAACATCCCCAGAACTCCCAACACTCTAAGAACAAGTGTAGAAGGTTTAAGTAATCATCAGGGATCAAATTGACCCCTTCTTGGCAGATGATGAAACCACCAGTCTAAAGTAACCGGTGGTTACAAAACTGCGACTAGTTTATGGGAAGTGGCGATTTTGCCTGCATTGAAGGTGAAAGTAAAGTACTTGCCCAGAATGATGGAATGTCAGATGTTGAGCATTTTCAAGATGCACGGGAGTTTAAAGAGGCACTATAGATTGCTAGAGGTAGTTAGGAAAGACTTGGATTCCTCAGTTGGAAGGGCAAGAAAGGAGGACTTTCTAGGGAGAAGGTGCGTGTCCAAAATAGAGCAAAGTGTGTGTGTATCAAGTCTAGATGAGGGACTAGGTTGTATTGGTGTTTCTCATCTTCATGTGCGTGTTTCAATAAGCAAGACAAATAGAATACTTGTGTGAGTGTAATCTTCGCAATATTGTCATAAATGCAATAAACTCCGAGTTTTGATTCCAAGACTGAGAGTGTTGGGTCTGAGAGAGTGTTTCCACTTGAGTGTTGAGTTTAGGCTGTAGGGAAACACTACCATTCATTTGGTTCCGTCCTACGCATCCCGTATCATATTACAAGGCATTGGAGACAAACTACAATAAATAGGCTAAATTTTTCTTGATGGCGTATGCAAAGATTACCGTGAAGTAGGGTATTAATATAGAGCATACTTTGGCATTGCTACATATTTCCCATCTTGTTGTATATTACAGAGTTGTCTCTACATGGTAATCAAGACATATCATTTCTTGGGGAGATGTTAGCAGGGCATGTCATTGCATATCTAGAGTTGACAGGAGCTGGTACTGAAGCAATAGTGGTACTGCTAAGGAGAACAAAGAATTTCGGGTGTGACCAGCTATAGGGCTGCACCGCCTAAGGAAGTGTTGCAATGACTTGTAGACACATTCTATGGATGTGCACCTTTGTATATATAGTGGATTGGGTATATATGTACTGCATGCATTAAAGTGGTAGCAAAGCTGTTATGTAAATTCCTGAAGGAGATTGCCTTGTTGAAAATTAAATGCAGATTTTCTTCTATCCATGCTGCAATTACTTTGAATTTCTCAAATGGCGGCGGTTTTAGAGTGTGTTAGGGTGGCAGAATGTGCATTAGAGCGAGTACAATATTTCCAAACCATGAACAATAAGAAAGAAATGGAAACAACATATGACACAAAATGTTTTAACTTGGAAACCACAATGTGGGGAAAACCAGTTGGAAGTGGCAATTGCACATCTTCCCCGTCTTCCCTTCCATGAAATGAATCGATACAATGAGCTCATAGAGCATGCAACTCACACTCTGCTATCTCCTATCTTCCCGATGTTATGATGGAGTAATTACAAGCAGCATAGAGTGGTTCAACCTTTACAATTGATTACTCACTGCTACTCTCTCCATTTGTTCACCAATTCACTCCTACACTCCCGTAGATCATTGATCCATGGTCACCGGTTCCCAATTCCTTTATTCACGACCCTTCTTATACATTTTTGGAGATTTGCCTTTGAAGATCGAAGCTTTTGAAATGCCTAGAATGAGAATATTGATTGTTTCATGTTCTTATCCTTTTTGTTCAACTGATGTGGGCAAAACCACAACTTTTTGCAGACCGGCGGTTACAAAACCGCCACTTAAGAGTTGCAAAACCGCCTTTTAGAAGAGGTCCTTGGATCATGACATAAGGACTTGCAACATGTTGTAGTCTAGATTAATTCATATTCTATTACGATATCAGGACTTGCAACATGTTGTAGTCTAGATTAATTCATATTCTATTCATTAAACAACACACAATAAATAACAAGACTTATTTCTCAATTGCGCTATAGCTACTGTCTAGACATCATTCAAAGAAGAGAGAGAGAGTGATTGATAAGGTGCATACAAAATAAACAGGAATACTTATTACTGAATCAAAACACAAACATGCTTTAGAATGGAACTTAAAGGAATAAAGATGAAATTCTATTAGGATCAAATATCAACCTTCTGCGCATTGCACTTACATAGTTTTATACAAAATAGGTGATTGTTGAGTTACCAGTCCCTTCTTCCTTTTATACAAAAGAGGCTCTTTACATTCCCTATCTATTCTAAGAGAGCATTTATCTTTTATACTTTGTCTTATCTACATTATGCATATCCATTAGGATTGTGCAATCATACAAAATACATTCATGTTGGCTTTTTAATCCTTTTTACACTCCCAACACTTTCCCGGACTTAAATAGTTGTCTCATCTCGAGACAAAGTTGCTTCGATGATCTGAGAAATGGCTTGTGCTACTCTTCCTGAGTCGTGTCGAATACTAATTGTTGCGCATTATGATACTCTGCTCTTGCAGTTCGGCACAGAGGACACCATTTACCGGTTTTCATCCTCTGTGCACTACTTAACCGCCCTTTCGGGTTTTCAATTAAGTAGACTTTCCAACAGACCACCCTTTTCAAGTTTTTAATATGTGGAAACTCCCTCATAGACCACCCTTGCGGGTTTTCAATCTATGCGGGCCTACTTACATATACCAAACAAAATTTATGCAATTATACTTCAAAAAAAATTATTACCTACCACAAAATTGTGTTGCTCCTTTTCCTTATGGTTGATGTTTCAGACTGCTTAGTGTTGTGTCGACTGACTGACTGGAGTGAAAGGTGTGAGGTGGCATTATGTGGGATGCTTTGAGTCTGCAGAGTAGAATATGTGGTCCGACATACCACGGGTTATTCTTCACTGTTTTCACAGTGGGTAGGAATGTTTCCAAGTCTACCTTGTACACATTCCAATCTGTGAGTGCTTCATTCACTATACCAAAGTATAATTTACAAGTTATGATAATGCTTGCATGACTTCATACAAAACATCCTCTTTGGCATTGTACGCAAGCTTTCCCATGAAGAGTGATGGCATTTTGGATGTCCTATTGCAACATTTCTAGCCGATCTCAAATTCTTTGTGCTTGAACTCTAGCAAAGGTATTGTGCAGTGTATTGCGCTTTGAATGTCATAGTCTGTCACTGACATTGTCTCGAGCCTGTACAGGGATGTTTGCAACACCTTCTCAACCTCTTGCTCATCAATTTTTGTTAGCATTTGAGCTTGCATTTTTGCCCATGTTTGTATCCGTTTTGTTGTCAACCATTGTATTTTGCAGCAGTGTGTTCCAATCCAAGAGCTCAAAAGTGAGTTGCTTAGCTTATGCGTCGCCCTGTTGAAGCATCTTTGTGTACTCTTGCAAGAGGAGCTCTACATCCTTCACTTCCTTCTTGGATTGGGCCACCTGTGCACTTCAAATTTCTTTGCAGTCTCATTCTCCTTCCAATTGTCCACCAATTTGCCTACGAAAGTAGTTAACTACATTTGTTCACTCATTACTTGCTCACCTATGGTGTCCGATGACAAGTTGTGGACAATTGTCTTCGATTTGAGCTTTGAGATTGCGTAGGGTTTCTCCAATGTTGTTTTTTGTTGTGCCATCTGCATTTACGGCTGCTCCAATATTTGCTTGCGATGTATGCACACCTTCAATTTGCATCTGCAATGGCAATTTCTCCAAATCCACTTCGACAATGCTCACCAACGCTTGAGGAAGTGGTAGCTTGCACACTCATCTAAGCAATTTGGGGGCTACAATGTGGATGTGAGATGAAGGTAGGATCAACTTGCGCTTTCATGTTTGCAAATTTGATTGCACCCACCAAAACGTTTGCGTGTCCTCTTCCATGGTTCCTTCCATGTGACTGGCTATTCTGAACTTGAGACTCCGACTTCTATGGCACTTACTGGAAGCAATTGTGTAGTAGTCGATTGCACAGGGAGAGTTATTGTGGTATTTGCACAGTGCCCGATAGTCTATTTCTCTTTTGCTTTCTCTTGATGTCTTCTCTGTTTCTGTTGTTGATTGTGATGGTGTCTGCTTTGTGACCCTTTGAGCTTTTTCCTTCGCTCTGGAATTGCTTCTGCAGTGCATTGTGCATCTTAGGCCTTTTTCTTGCTCCTCCTTGTCCTTTGTGGCCTTTTATGCTTCTATCTTCTTTTTTCTCTTCTTTCTTCTTGCTCTGTCCTCTTTCTTCCTTTTGCTTCTTGGCCTTTTGCATTTGCTTTCTTGTTTCTCTTTCTCTTCCTTGGACTTCTTTCTTTTTTTTCTTCTCTCCTCTTTTTGTTTCCTCTGGCTCTTCTTTTCCTTAATGGTTTTCTGAGCTTTGACTTGAGAAGTTCAGTTGTTTAAGTTGCTTAGCCTCCTGCTCCTTCCGCTTTCTCTCTTCTTCATCCTGTTTTGTTTTTGCTGTCTCTTTGGCATCCTCTTCTTGCTTTTTGTGTTCTTCCTACTACTGTTGTTGTCCAATGCTTTCTTATTGTGTAGGTGCTACATTCTGCTCCGGAAGTGGCTGCGCATATGTTCACTCTTCTGTGCTCTGCTTTGGAAGAGTACTGAGGTCTTGTAGAGATGAGGTGAAAGTGTATTCACCATTTGTTACGTGGCAGCTTTTGGGACTATCAATTTTATCCTTTTATGCGCCTTGGCTTTCTCCGTCTTTTGCGTACAGTTTACTCTTTCTTGTACAAGTTTTCTTTTTGCTTGCTACACGATGGCTTGTTGCGTGATCTCCTCTTATGTGAGTGAAGCCCTTTTGTGTGTGCTGGCTCCCCAACTTGGAAGTGTTGTCTCTCCTTATGACGGTGATTTGTGCACAAACTTGTATGGGCTGGTGTCTGTTCTCCACTTCTTGAGAGGTGTCAGTGGGATTTCTTCATCCAGATCTTGCACTTCGGTCCCCTATAATAATGGTTCGACCTTAGGGTCGACTCCTAGATTTTCATTAGTTGATCCTATGTGACATCCTCCCGGCTTATGTTGATTATGAGAGGGCACGACGTCATTGAAAGTTTCACTAGGTCTGGAGGCTTTACTTTTGGATTTAGAGCTTGCGCTCTTTGCACTACTTTCCACGTGATCCAATCTCTCTCTTCAGGGAGGTACATTGTGGTGCCCATGTCTTTAAGTGCCATCGTACGCACTTAGTTTCTTGTGACTTTCAACTTATCAAAATTAGGTTGGTGAACCAAACGAGCAATCTTGGGTTTGTTTCTGGAATGCCCCTTTCCAGGCTCTAGCTGAAACAAAGAGAAATTGCACAAACCCCAATCAACAGTAAAGTGAAAATTATGACAACCAACTGAAATTTATGACAGCAAGGTACAATAATCGTGATTTTTTTATAACAAGGAAAATGCAATATCTCTCTAATAATGCATATTTTACGCAATCCGAAGCATGTAGGGAACTTTAGAAATATTTTAGAACAAATATAAACCAAGAAACGAGCCTTCACACCCTAGCTGGAATTTATTTAATTAAATATAATAACAACGGACACCCTTACAAATATGGCTGAAAATCTAGGATTCCAAACCCCAAATTGAAATATAAATGTAGATTCCAGCTACTAAAAATAAGAGAAACACAATGATGGCTGAATTTGAAGTTATCGTGCCCTAGAAGACCTCAAACACCACCTTAGGGCGAGTCGCCACCTTAGGAAAGGTAATGCATTCAAAACTGAATACAACTCCTTATGAGATCACCTTCTTGCAAGCTTGAGGGGTTTCGTCCTCAAACCAGCCCACTATTGAGAGGTTTCGTTCTCAATAGGATTTCCAAGAGGGTTTTCGTCCTCAATGGAAGAGAGAGAAAACAAACATGCTCCAACTCCAAGAGAAATAATTTCCAAAAGTATGCATCACCTCTTTCAAGCCAAACGACCCCTTTAAAAAGCTAGAGGTGGCACCAAAAACCAATTAGAACCTTCTAAAGAAGACCGACATCCTTGGGGACATAATAGTTCCTTTTTCTTCTAATTTTTATTTGGCTTTTCTCTTTTACCCAACCGACCTAACTATACTCAGAAAATTATTAAAAAAGAATGCAAAGCTCACAAAAACAACTTAAAAACATGACAATAGCTTCCCTGGTTCATTCCCTTTTTGCCCACGGGAAGTGGAATGGGATCAAGGTCTTCAAAGAGGACTAGTGTTGAGAAGGGGACATTACAATTTCAACCTACGGTTGAATCTTCACAACTTGTGTGGTTTCCACTTGCTTTCCTTTGGCTTGCCTTCGTGTTTGAGGTTCCATTTGTGTTGCAGGTTGAGCTTTGGCCTTTGGTTGCACAGCTCCTCTGGCTTGTAGGCCTTCCGCAATTGGTTGTGTTGGCTTCTCAATGTGCAATTGTTGTACATTAGTGGCAATCATGCCATTCTGTTTGCTTAGCTTTGCTTGTGCTATCTCCACGTTGACGAAGAATGGGGAATGTTTTTTGGGAGTGTTTTTTGGGTGCTTGGAGTTGGCTCCTTTGGATCGTAGTATGACTTTGTTATTCAACAAAGTTAGCTTGGCATATGGGGTTGTGTATGCATGCACTTCCTTTGGTATGCGGGGGTTTGTGTCGAGTGTCTCCCGGATTATGTTGAGCCAGTCTCCCATCTTCTGCATGTCTTCATAAGTTGTGTATGGCTTGGCTGAAATGAATTGCACAAACTGCTCATGCGGGTAATACACATATCGACTTCAATTATGCCCTCTGGGGCATGCCAATGTGTAAAACGGAGTAGTATGATCAACCATTGACACATAAACACTTTTCTCGCAATTTAGTTACCTTTTGTTCATTGTTGAGTTCATGCGCTAGGAATGTGGTCAATTGAACTCATCTTCATCCTTCCACATTCTTGTAATGATATCCACTGCGCCTAGGGATGCTTGCTTGCTTCCTTGCATAGCTTGCCAATATCTTTCGGCTACAATCTCTGCTAGGACTAGCACCACTTAGTTCACAATGGATCCCAAAGGGATTCCCCTACCCTTGCACAAATGACTATTTCACCAACGATCTAGTGCTTTTGTATGCGAGCATATATATGCCTTTGTTGGGCAATCCAATGGCTTGGGCTACTATGACTGCCTTGATGGGGATTGCATCTTGCACACTGAACCAAATGGTGCCATTATAATACCGATTCATGATTGTTTGCATGAACTTGGGGTGATCTCCCATGTATGGTAGCCTGGCGAGCCTATCAGCAACCGTTCCTCACACTAGATCCTTTTCTACTATCTACCCTTTTGTGGCTTTAGTCTGAATTGTGGGCCTCTTTGCGCCCCAAGCTTGTTCTGCTCTTGCTACTAGGTCATGATGTGGTGGGTCACTCCACTTTATTTGCCTTAACATTGCAGAAATCCCCATGTCTTCCTTTTCTGAATTGATCAGAGGAAGGAATGCGATTCCTTTCTCTACCATCATGCCTTGGACCTTAGGTCCAATGGGTCGGGTGAATGGATCTGCCATTACTCTTCTAGTGCTTTCCTTCGCAAACATGTTCTCCGGCTTTCAAATTCCTACAAATCTAAACTTTTTCTAGCTTGGAAGCTGTGTTTTCTTGCTTTCAATTTATCAAATGTGTATAATTTTTTCTCTGCTCTATCTACTGTTTATATCCTTTCCAGATGCAATGTGTCCGCTTTTGAGCCGGTTATCCTTTGATCTACCACTTGAATGTAATGTCCCCTTTTCCCATTTGAGAGCTACTAATTGGTCTTCTTGCCATTCCTTCTCCATGGGAAATAAGTGAATAAGATATAGGAGAATCTTTAGCCTCTATTTGCATTATTCTTCTAATATTTTATAATTTCTTTTAGAGTTTTCCCCTCTTAATGAGGTTGGCTGGGTTTAATGCCTTTAATAAGGCTTAATGAAAGATTATAATGGCTCATCAGAGGTTGGCCTTTTCTAATTGAGCATTGGTGCCAAAAGGGAAGATATAAAAGGAGATTAGAGGCATCATTTGCACCTAGTCTTGACGTATTTTATTACACTTGGGCAAAGAGAGCTAGTTGCTCCTTGGTCAACCACTTGAGGACGAAAAACCCTCTTGTGAGGCCTCATTGAAGGACAAAAACCCTTCATGTGGCTTTAGGTGAAGGACGAAAACCCTTCATCATCATTTGGCATTGAAGAGAAGAGTTGATTTGAAGACCTATTTGGCATTTCCAGCTGTTATTGTATTTATTTAGGGTGGAATGACCTACCTTGGTTAGGGTTTGGGGTCATTGAAGAAGAATTTGATAAATCTGAATTTGTAATCTGATTTGCACTATTATTAAAGGCCGGAATATGAAATTATATGAATTTAGAGGGTTCCTAGACCCATATTTCATATTTATTTCGTGGCTGCAATTTCCAGTGCATATCTTATTTCTAGCAGTGTATTTTTCAGTGCTTCTTGGTTGATTTGGCTTCTAAAATTCAGTAAATCTTATATAAAATATTGGCGAATTGTTTGGTATTGTTTTATGGTGATTTTGGCAACTTTTGGTGCATGTATAAGTCACTGATTTTATTCTACAGTCTGCTGCAATTTTATTTTCAGATCTGCATTTTGTTTGAAGCCCTCAAAAGGGTTATTACATTGAATAACTTTTCTCCATTGGAGATTTGGCTTGATGTCTTTTCAACTGGCCTCTTTAGTTCACTTACTACAAAATCTTGGCTACTTGATGTGTCGACCTTACAGATTGGTGAGTTGCTAACTTTTCATTGTTTCAAATTTTCAAATTTGCTTTTTGTCTCATCTGTTTTCTTGTTTCTTGTGCGGGTTTCCTGAACTCATTTGTTTTCTACGATTTCTCTTCGTTTTAGTTTCCCGCATTTTCATTTTTGGCCGTTTGATAGGTGATCTTTTAAACCTTAACTAATCTACACGCACTCGAACACGAATTGATCAAATATACAAACTTCTATCTACTAAACCTTTGAAAGGTCCTACTCTAACTCACGTGCTAAAGGCATTTATTTTCACTTTCTTGTCATTGTGCAATTATCCATTGTAGGCTTTTAGCCTACATCCGTTGATTCTGCCAGGTAACATGTTCCCCTATAGATCCCACAATACAATTGTGCCTTGTTTTGTGATGTGATGAATGATATAGGGGCATTTCCATTTGATGTGCAATTTTCCAGGGTGCGCTTTAAATATGATTTCATAAGTCAATACCATCTGTTCGGTTTGAAATTCTTTACAACGAAGATTGTGTTCATGCCATGCTTTCTGATTCTATTTGTGTGCCTCCTGATTCCATTGCATAGTTGCCCTATTTTCTTCCATTTTTGTCCAATCCAGAAGTCTGTTTTCTATGGGTTCTTTGTCTCCCAACCGTTGTGATGATCACAATGCGTAGGCTTGGTACAATGTATTCCACTGGCATTATTACTTCAATTCCATAAACCAATTGAAATGGTGTTTGTCTTGTACTCCTCTTGTATTTTGTTCTATATGCCCACTGCGGGTATTCTATCTTCCCAATCATCTCTTTGAACATTGCAGATTTTTGTTAGCACTCTTTCGAAAACTTTGTTAGTGGCCTCCTCTTGTCCATTTGCTTGTGGGTGATAGTTGTGCTTTGATGACGCGCAATCATAAATTGTTCTGCAAGGATTTTGATTGGATTGTTTAGGAAGTGTGTTCCTTTGTCACCAACTAACTTCTATAGGCATTCGTACCTAGTTATGATGTTTTCATATAGAAACTTAGTCGTGTCCTGTACTGCGCAATTTGGTATGGCTGTGGCTTCGACCAATTTCGTGAAATAATTAGTTGACATGATGATATACCTAGCTCTGAACCTTTTGGATGGTGGATGAATCGACCCAATGAAATCTATCCCCCATTGTTCAAAAGGTTGCATGGCTAAGATTGGATTGAGTGGCATTTCATCTTTTTGATTGGGTTTCCTAGTTCTTTGACAAATATTGTGATGCTTCACAATGTGGTGTGCATCTTAAAACAGGGTTGGCCACTAAATTCCAATTTACAAAATCTCCTTTGCAGTCAATTCACCTGTAAAATGCCCTTCTTCTATGCGTGCATGTGTCTCACACAATATTGATTCTCTTTCATGTAGCACCCCTATCAGTGAGCACTTCTTGGTGTTATCATCTGCTACCCCCTTTACTCCCCATCGCATGTCACATGTTAGCAAGTAATGCTCTGTATCAGCAGACCCCTCATATGGCTGCAAACTTGTATAGGAGTTAGGATAGTGAGCCATCTTTCCTCCCATCCCGAGCTGACATGTTAGATGACTTTGCGCAGTAGTATGACTCGGGCTATTAATTGGATTCAATTGGATTAGTGCTTGCACCGGTACTTACACTAGCCTTTCTGGATTCATTCATAGTCTATTTATTAAGTAGTACACAAAAGAACTAACAAGACTTATTTCACAATTGCGCAATAGCTACAATCTAGACATCATTCAAAGAAGAGAGAGACAGTGATTGGGAAGGTACATATAAAATATAAAGGAACAATTATTATTGAATTAAAACACATACATGCTTCAGAATGGAACTTAAAGGAATCAAGATGAAATTCTATTAGGATCAAAGATCAACTTCTATGCATTGTGCTTGCATATTTTTATACAAAAATAGGTGACTGTTGAGTTACCAATCTTCTTCTTCCTTTCATATTGAAGAGGCTCTTCGAATTCTCTATCTATCCTAAGAGAGCACTCTATCTTCTATACTGTCTCATCTAAAATATATGTATACAGTATGATTGCACAATCATACAAAATACATTCACGTCGGCTTTTTAATCCTTTTTATACTCCCAACATTGTCTTGGCAGTTTTTTCAATGCAAAAAGTCCCTTAACTACCGGAGGCCATAAAATTTGTACAAGAACTTGAAATCAGGTGTCGTTTTTATGAAAATGTATAACTTTTTGGGAGGAATCCAAATTGCAATCACATTTGAATTTTGATGAAGGATACTATTTGTTTCACCTTGATGAAGTAGACAAAATGTGTTTGTTAGGATTAGCAATACACAACCTTGCCACAACATTTCCTTATTTTGTTGATCCCGACACTTCTTTGGATTCAATTGGCGTTCTTGATGTATTTCATTGATCCTTGTGGATCATACCTCCCCATTTTGGGTGGCTGATGGATTTCGAAGCTGGAGAGTAAGGCTGGAAACCAACATTGTCTCATGCCTGTAGCAAAGCTTGGAGAAAAAGAACTGACAACACGAACATCCATCACCGTGAGATGGCCAATGCATGATCTGATATGCCCCCCAAAAAGAGGAATATTGAGAAAGAATGCGAATGAGAGGTACTTGTTACCATATTTTTTCATGTAAGATTGAACAAAGTTATTTTGGGGAAATTGGCTATTTTTGGTGGAAAGACTATTTTTAGCACTCGCCAAAATTAAAGTGTTCTAGATGAGAATTGGTTTGAATAGTGAAAATTGTTATTTTTAGCATTCGCTAAAAATAGCGAGTCTCTAAAAATAGTGTGCTAAAAATAGCATGCATGGATAAGGGAAAGAGCTGCTAAAAATAGCGAAAAGACAGTTGGAATTGGCGCTAGAAATAGGTGGAGAAGAGCATGAGTTTTATGCTAAAATTAGCTAAAACAGTTGGGTCTATTTTTAAATCATAAAGGCAGCAGTTAGCATGAGTTTTTATGCTAAAAATAAGAGTTGAAGTGGCTGCTTTAAACAGTTAAATTTGTGGCTAGAATACCCAAATTCCAACGCAGCCTTAGCAAAAGGTGGAGCACAAGATGCCAAAAACAGAAAAGGACAAAATTAGAAAAGACAAAAGCAGTTGTAAGCAGATTTATTTATTAAAAAGCAGCATTAGCCTATGCCAAAGGAGTGGAGCAGCAGCCTTAGAGTATTTTTTAATTGCAAGCAGCAGGCCTTAAAGTCCACGCAGCAGGGTTTAAAGGACAAATTTTATTATTTGTAACACACTTGCATGCTTCCAGGGCAGTAGGGGGTGAATTAAATAATATTTTTTATCCTTGCATGCACAGCAGGGGTCTAAAAATAGATGGCAGCAGTCTTATAAAACTGATTTTTGCAAAAGAAAATATATACACACTCTTCTAGTTGTTTTTCTCTGGCAATCCTGGCTTGTACTTGCATCTGGGAATAGAAAAGCTCCATTTTGCCTTCTGATATCGCTGGTTTTCTGAGTATTCATCGTGTTTATCAGGGTATTGTATTGCTTTGTTGTGGAATTTCTTCGCTATACTGCTGTCCCTTACCTAAACCTTTGAATTAATTTTGCAGATTAGCCTAGAGTTGTGCATGTGTGTGGATCTCTATATTTTCTGTATGCAGTAGTACGTGTGTGTGTCAAATCATTGGTGTATCACCTCAATTTACATTTTCCGTATTCTTTCTCCCTTTTCCTTGTCAATTTTTAGTTTTTCAGGTGATTCACAGGGGAACCAACCCACTTTGGAGGTTCATTTCAGTTATAGGTTCCCACAACTTTGAGGTGTTCCAATTTTGTCAACAAAAGAGAGAGTGCTCATCATTCTCTAATCAGGGTGCACTTCTGGGTGACAACAATTTTTATTCAATTTATGTATTCAATGTCTAGTAGATTAGCAACCGTTATTAAAACACTGGACAATTTACACAATTCTTCATTGATGTTCTAGTAGTTCATGGGTAATGAAGTTGTCCGATGGTTGAAATTTGTTATATAAATACTCATCATGTAATACTTGCTTGAAAACATAATGGTGTGCTTCCATGCAAATGCATTATAATCTGAGAGGTCAAATCGGAAATAGAGACATGACAATGAGTGATGGCACCTTAGATAAAGCCATGTGGAGGACTGGTGTTGGTATCAACATGGTAATACACAGAAAGTTGGCATTGAAGACACTCTAACCTCTTTTATCACCTAACTACAAATGGCACTGTTTTCATGTTTTTCCAGGCACATGGTAAATATGTGTACTTTATTAAGATAGAGCCTCACGCATTGTCAGATTGATCCAGAATGAATTTATGTGTAAAAAGGTAGAGTAAAAAAAGTGCCCTTTGGGGAAATTGATATAGGTGGTAGTTCAAGAAGAGGCCCCTTTGGTGTATACTGGCCCCGAGCTAGACATCCTTCTTTTCCCTTGTTACCCTATAGGGTGAAGGTGTTATAACTGTCTGATGGGATCAAGGGGTGGTAACTATTTGTGAGGTCAAGGGGCAATGTCTTGTGTGGAGTTGAGGGTTTAATGCCCCGGCCCTCTCCAAAGATGAAGAAACAAGTGCCAACTTTGACGAATTTCATTGGGAAATATGGTGAATTGTGCTTGGGTTTCGGTTGGATACTAGTTATGCAAATTAAAGTGAAAAGGAGTCCAGGTAAAAGAACATCAAAATCCATCAGCACAGGTTGGGAAGAAAAGAAGATTTTGTAAGTGACAAAAATGTTGTCTTCCCATCTCTAAGGATTTTAAATTCTTCTTTGAGGTGCGTAAGCTCTTGATATGCCTTTAGAGACTCCTGCTGGTGCTTTAATTGGAGCTTCTCTAGCTGCTGCTCTACCCTGTTGTCATGCCCAGTCAAAAACCTTGTGCTGATAAAACATGGTTTGTAAGGATCCAAAAACAATTTTCTAGGTTCTGTTGTATGTGAATTGCATGGAAATGGTGCTCCAGTTATAAGGGCTTGTCTTGCTATCTGAGTTCATAGTTGGACCTGGTACTTATTTAATTGTTGAGTAGCTCCTCTTATTCCCACACTCAAGCTTTTTATTGGGTTCACTTCAATGATTGATGTAGAGGAAAAACTCATATCAGGGCTATCTTCTAAAATCACACCAGTATGAGAGCTTCCTTCCAGGCACCGGGCCAGGGTTAATTTGAATTCCTCTTTTCAAGCTCCTTCTGAAGTATGAATTTGCAGTTTTTCATGCTATCCAAAACATTTGCCAAATAATTTCTTGCCCCTTAGTGATTTCCATAATCTTAAGGTGGGTGGAAACCCGTCAGTTCTACCTCACCTATGTAACTTGGTATGGTTCATTTCTAGGCTGGTTGTTTGACTTGCCTTTGTGATCTAAGTAACATCATCTTGCAGGGCTGGACATATAGCCGTGCAAGCTCAGTTCGCACTCTTGTGCTGTTAATGGCATCTTTAACTTCTGCTCTAACACGATCAGCTTTGCAAGTGTAGGCCAATCCTCCAATGATAGAATTTATATGAGCCATCTCCCTGAGGGCTAGATGCTCTTCTTCGTCTGACCTACTGACTCATGAATATGTTTGCAAAATAAGCAATATAAAAAACATTCATTGAACACATACATTCAATGACTTCTTCTCAGCCTAGGTCATTCATCAAATGACATTATTTGAGTCGACATTAGTGCTTATGCAGTGAACAATATTTTTATAGGCTCCCCCTTTGGTGTTTATGAGGACATGTGTTACAGCCCTAATTTTTAGCGTTAACAAGGAAAGCATAACTTCCACGAACCCATAGTTAATATGCCATGTTTTGGGGTAGTAAATCTGTGTGTGCGTGAGGAAGAAAGGCTGCCGAATCATCATAAGGCCTAAGGGCTTAAAATGGGGACTAATATGATAAATTGAATATAGATTCTTAAATTTATGAAGTGTGGCCAAATTAACAAAATAGGGTGCCATTTCTTTGGAGAAATTTGAAAAGCATGTGGGCCACTCAGAGGCCAAAGGGAAAGGATAGGTTTGCCTCTCTCTTTACAAGCCTAGAAGAGCCTTAAGAGCATAGTTACCAGATCCTGCTGCAACCAGATTTTTTTGGTTGTCCGGATAAATTCGGTCCAGGTTGGCCGTCTTTTTCTCAATTTTTTTTTTGGCTATAAAAAGACATCCAACGCCTTTTTAATAACAAGTATGTTAACATTTTATATTATATTGTCAATATTTTTTTCTGTATTTCTCATTTTTTCATATTTATAGATTATGCTTATATATAATATGTTAGCAGAGTAATTAGAGGCTCCAAGAACTATATTTTTATATATTAGACTTGTTTATCATATTGACAGCTTCATAATGCGAGCTGGCTATAACAGCACTAGTCTGGTAGTCTGAAAGAAGGGATAACTGAAAAATCTTTTCAGTCCATTCTCCACTCCATAGGAAGGATATCTTGCTTACACAAGGTGCAAATCTGCAGCAAAAAGCTCACTAAGGGGCTGAATTTTCTTAGGATAAACTGCAGTTATATTTCGCCTCATATATGTTTACATTCGTTTTTGTTTCTCTCTTCTTTTCGTATTTATGAATATCTATTCTTATTTGACTACACGGTCATAAGAGCATAAACGCTTTAGATGTGATTGTTTAGGTGGATGTAAGCTGACTGTTGCCTGTGAAAGGGGCTAAGAAGATGATAACAAGATTTTACAGGTCGTAAAAGGGTAATACTTTGTTTGTGCTAGTTGCACAAGGAACAACTCTAGTTTGTTTTGTCCCTAGTATTTGTTCCTCCCATGACAGTATCAGAAACATGGTGCTTTATTGGACTAATTCAACATAGCTTTGCTAATTTGACTGGCTACGCATAGACTGGCAGGGGTGTTACGCTAAAAATTAAATACGGGCTTGCACACGTAATCACATTTGCTTGTTTTGGTTGTTAGTATGGATAGTGGTAAGTTATAGCTAAAGGTAGTAGGAATGATCCGTGTCTATTGGCAAGGAATCCCCTTTGCTGTCCCAGTGGCGTAGTGTTTTAAATGAGAGCTGTAATGGATGACAATGAACTTGAATGGTGCTGAGTTTGGAGGGGCATTTCCTTTGAATTTATTTCTGTGGTGGTGATAACTCTTTCTCTAATGGGGTCAGGCATGCCAATTGAAAGGTGGCTTTCCCTATAGGTCTGCCTTTAGGTTTGCGAGTTCATGCTGACATTATCTTTAACAGCTTATGTTTTGTTGTCATTTCAGGGTGGAAAACCTGTCCTATAATACATTTAGTTTGTTTCTCACCCCATATCCAGTTATCATTTGGCTATAGCACACTAGAGAGTGTACACTTATACCTATTGACTTCTAATCCTGTAATTTGTGCTGTTGCTTTGTTGTGGGAGATATATTTGACATTGCAGCTATTTTTGCTAGCTGTACTTTTGCATCCCATTGACCTACATTGCTCTCTCGTATATCATTTATTTCGTTTGTTTTTTTCTCTATAAGCTATATGTGTTTTTATCTTTTTATGTGCATATCTGATTCTCTTGTTGCATCTTTTAGCTTTTCCCTCTATGTGTTGTTCTAATATTTGGTTAAGGAGGAAATTGAAAGGGAAGAATAGGGATTTGTATTAAATTATTAATTTTTTATACTATGCCATGTAGGGAGTCATGATGACTCATGGAAATGTGGTAGCAACAACTGCTGCAGTAACAACAATTGTACCAGAACTCAGCAGTGAAGACATTTACTTGGCATATCTACCACTAGGACATATCTTTGAATTAGCAGCGGAGGTATGAAAATATGGTTCTTCTGATTTCCAGAGTGATTGTGTATCAAACCATTTTTTGAGATCACGAGCTCACTCCAGACATACTATATTTTCCCCTAAATGTTTTGCAGTGCACAATGGTTGCTATGGGCTGTGCCATTGGTTATGGTTCACCATCAACATTAGTAGATTCATCAAACATGATCAAGAAGGGAACCAAAGGGGATGCTCCAATACTCCGGCCTACTTTAATGACTGCAGTACCAGCGATATTAGATCGTCTTCGAGATGGTGTGAGGAGAAAAGTATGTTGCCTGGATGCATTTTTATGTAAAGCATGTTGTTGATCATATTTGTGAAGTTGTTTTGAATATCTAACCAAGTAATCTTCTTTAAGGACTTTCAGTGTAAGGATTTTGAAAATTTCAGGTTGAAACAAAGAGAAACATATCCAGAAAACTCTTTGATATTTCTTACAGACGTAGCTTGGCAGCTATTGAAGGAAGTTGGAATAGCGGATGGGCTGTAGAGAAGCTCCTGTGGGATAAAATAGTGTTTAGAAAGATACGTGCGATTCTGGGAGGTCACGTTCGTGGTTTGCTCTCAGGTGGAGCTCCTCTATCTGAAGATACCCAGCGTTTTGTTAATATATGCATCGGGTATAATTTCATGTCCCTTATTCTTTTTGTACTGTAAATGAGTGTCCTGCTTTGAACATTGTTTCTTGTCTTATGATTCAAATAAGTTAAGAGAGAGGTAAAAAGCTAAATAAGGAAAAGCAATACCAAATTTAACATGGCAATCATGAATAGGTTGATACGAAGATAAGATAAGAGGCTATGGTCGTACCCGAAACAATTATCCTCACGTCTCTATTTTGACACCTGCAATTAGTCAATAGGTATATGTTTTCCTTTCTATTTCTGAATCCATAGAAGCATGTGTCACTCTTACCCAAATATTTTCACATGCGTAAGTCTACCTGTTGTTGTCAAAGCTACAAAAGAACGAAGAAAGATAATTCTGCACTTTGGTTCCTTGTGTGTTCACCCAACTAGTTCCATTTTAAATGTTTGAGAGCCTGCTTTTGCCTGAAGAGCTTATAGATTGTGTTGATACTGGTGAAGTGTTCTTCGTGTTCAGCTATCGAGCAATTTTGAGCCTACCATTCTATTGATCTAGGAAAAATGAGTGATCTATTGCTCTGCTATTTACAGGAACAATTCTTAAATGAAATGATACTTAGCCTCCCATTCTATTGATCTTCATAATATTTTTATGATGCATGTTTGTAATTTTCATTCAAATCATTACCAGAACCATTGTCCTTGTTTGTATTGTTAACCATATGAGCTTGTGCAGGACAAGTTTCTAAGCACTTGAGTGTTTTCTGAGCATTTCCATTTGCTACATGACAGAGTTTTGTGAATATTGAATTTTATACTGCATTTATATCAGGATTCAGTAACTGAAGTAGAATTCAACTTCTGAAAATATGGATTGCTTGAAGGAACTTATACTACTTCCTTTGTTCTCCAGGGCACCAATTTTACAAGGATACGGTCTTACAGAGACATGCGCTGGAGCTACTTTCTCAGAGTGGGATGATTCAACTGTTGGTCGCGTTGGTCCTCCACTTCCTAATTGTTATGTGAAGGTACAATGTTTTGTTTCATTTTGAGCCATATGTTTTACAAGGAGAAAAGACTTTGATACCCACCCTCAATGCCAAAATCCTCCCAAAATACTTATTTTCCAAGAACATTGTTAAGTGGTAGAGACCCCAAGCTCATTGGGAAGCCAAGATCTTGGTTAATTTGGTCAGTCCAAATTTATTATCTTGCTCTCCATATTTTTAAAAGCTAAGATCTTGAGTTTTATGAATTAGGGAGATGTTTTACTATTTTTCCAAGCTTGTTGAAGTGCGCTAGTTGAGGGTTTCCAAAATTAATTATTTTCAAGCTCAATTCTGATTTCTAACAGCTGATTGTGTTTGCTGAGGGTTTCTTAATAATTTTGGCATAAAAATTGAAGGGTGTTAGCAAGGTTTAACCCACCTTTGAGGGGTTTAACTTCTCCAAGGAAGTCACTGCCCTAGGAAGGGCCTAATTTGCAGATTGCGGGGTTGATATCAGCCATCTACAACAGCTCCCTAATTTGATTTCTAAGTGTACATCTCAACTTTTGGTCATTTCCCGAGTCCCCCTAAAAAGGGACATTACAACATGTCACAACACAACTTGCATGTAATGTAATGTCCCCAAATGGGACTCTTTAACCTCCAGTTGGACTTTCAACCAATCCCAATTACCAAACACAGATTCAACAAGGTGAAAGTAATTAAATGCAATGCGGATCAGAATTATTTAGGAGAAATGCGACTAGGGTTATATGGTAAACCCATATAAATCAGTCATTAAAACTTAACCTTTCCTACTCCAGACTGAAATACAGATTTTTCCAGGCCACAATCTGAAGAAATATGTAGATTTAAGTTGCAAAGCATAACTGAAAATGATTTAATAATTATGCAGAAATAGAGTACCAGATATGAGCTGTATAATCTGATTTTATTCAATAAAATTTCTGCAAAATCCAGCCTGCAAGTACAGTTGAAGGAGAGGGTTTGGAACCTCTGAAACACAGTCCAAACTGTGTCTAAAGATGACTAGAATCCAGCTGTAACAGCAGCAAACAAAAACTGAATTTTATGCCCTTCCAATATACCAAAATCTGCCAATAGCCAGGTCACTCCAGCTGGTATAAATGATCCAAAAATCTGATTTTATCTTTGAGACTTCAACGTACAAAGATGAGTCTAGAGTAGAGTTTTCATTATCCCTTAAATCTATTTTCTGAGGGTTTTCATCCCCAGAATTTTATAGCAGCAAGCACTAAGCTTCCTAGCCAAAATTAGAAAATAGAATGATCATAGCACGAGTCCTAAGCAAGTCGACTTCTCCTTTTAAGGAAGAAGAGACCCAAAATGACCTTCCTCTCAACCAATTAGCTTCTTTCCTTCCGTTTCACTTCTCTAGGCCAAGTCGCATTTTTTAGAAGGGATACATAGGACTATTTTACATTCTTTTCTATTTTTAATTTCCCCTAGGCCAGTCGCACTTTTCCCTTTAAAATAAAGTGCTTTCTTACTTTTCTATTTCCACTTTATAGTTAAGTCAAATAAATTAATATAAGTGCTCTATTATTTTCCCTTTGCTACGGGCACTTTATAATAAATTATTGTGATTTGAATCACCCTTGTGTTCACCCCTTTGGCCGTCGGGTAGACAAAATAGGCCAAAGGTCTTTGATAACATTATTCTAGAAAGAGGTACATTTCATGTAAGCTGGAAACAAGTCATAACAACCGCAAGTCACTTGGAATTCCATCCAAATCAGCACTAGGATGGCTGGGAGGATTGTCTTCAATAGTGGAGCCCCATATGACAATATAGAAATGATATAAATATGACAAATCCGTGCAAAATTTAGTAATGTGATCAATGTAGAAGCGGTAGGTAACCAGACAAGGACTGAAAACTCTCCATTAGTCATAATCAATTGGAAAATATTCTTTCCCATGACTGGAAACCCCTGCTAACTCACTTGTGTGAGTGCCCATGAAGTGGTGCGATGGCTGGTAATTATGATGACAACAACATTAGTGTTGGGAATTAGGCCCATAGTTGTCCTGGGTATGCTTCCGCTGTCATATGATGATATCATCTCATAATTGTTTCCATATTTGTCACCATGTGCTTCTAATGCTTGGAGAAGCATCTCTTCCATCCCATCATCTCCAGCTGCAACCTCATACTCTTCCTCATTTACTTGAGCCGATAACCAACTCAACTGCTCTATTACATCCTTTCTTCTTTCTCCTTCATACTCTCTACCCCCCTTCTAGGCTGTTTATACTTTTATTTTTTCTCCATTCTTGGATCTGCACATAGAACAAACACATTAAAGAAAACAAAAGTTCCCATTATCACTTCATCATGCCTTATAGACATGATGGCCAACTCTCTCTCATTGCTTGTACCATCTCATAACCTCCTCTCAAGTTATGGATGTCCGAAAACGCAATTACGTTGTCCCAAACCCAATTGTAACCTTGTATTTTCTTCTCCAAAATCAGAGTGATAATGGCTAGAAACTCTTTTACTGTTGTCAATAAAGTGAGAAGGGGGCTGGAAATGTTGTGTACAACAGGTGAAAGGAAGGTACAGTAGCTGCCCCACTGAGAACCGTTCATGAATTTCCGCAATGATAATGTTATGGGGGATGGAAACATCTCATTATTGATTGAAAATTCTTCCAACGACTAAAAATTATTCCATTTAATGACTGTTCCCATTTGTGTGGTAGCAAACAAAGTGTTGGGCAAACTGAAAATGTTGATAACGATAGTACAATTTTTTATGATGGCATGTCCTAAAACCCATAAAACATGACTTCTACTACTTACAATCATACCACCAATTTCTGGCTGGGTTACAATGCCCGGTGCAGTAGGATAACATCCATCTTGCTCACTTCCAAATATAAAATTCATGAACTCAACATCCACTCTTATTGGAAGATTTCTTTAAAGAGCATGTGCATGGATTAGGAGTTGAAAACCTCTATGATATAATTGCTGTTCTAAAAATGAAAATGTGAGATTTGTCTTGTGTCCCCCCTAAGCATTCAAAAGTAGTTGCGTCTCCATGGTGTAAGGAATGATGAAGCCCCTTTGTAGTGTCTAATCCTTGATCATGTTGTTAGAATACACAAGAAACTTTACATGGCTTCCTAATTCTTCTTACATGCCAAGTGCAAGAGATGGAGAACTCAATAGTGACATTTACCTTGATCCTCACAAAACCATTTGGATCCCATAGACATAAATAATATTGAATTTGAGCCAAAAGATCTGTGTTCTCTATATTACAAGTTGTCCCCTTTATCTTATCATCCTTTTAGCATGTTGTTCATGATGACAAAAATGTTGTAGTGACAAATGATCATCACTGTCATACCTTGAGCTGTCAACAAGGAGCTCACCCTTCTTTGCTGAATTGGGATTTGTGGAGACACCTCCAATCCTTCTATCCTTGTGACTCCTAATATTCTCTTCAAACAAATCCCTTCACAATGCCATTCTAAAAATCAGTCAATGACTCATCCTTAGGAAGGTACATGTACCTCTATTTCGCATTCAACTAGTATTGCCCTTTTTGTTTCGATTTCTTCACTATTTTGCTGCCATATGCAATCATTGGGAATCAATAAAATATCATCTAGTGTCAAAGAATATTTACCTTCAAGCTGCATATTGGGCTTCTTTTGTTCTTGTTTTATGATTTCTTCCTCTTTCCTCATCACAAAGGGAGAATTCTTTTTGTCTTAGGCTAGAACATCGTTTCCATTTTCCTTTGGCATGGTAGATTCCTCCATGGGCTATTCTCTCTCCATTACTTGCAGCCCTATTTTTTTTATTCTTCTCCATTGCAATTTGGGAATTCTTTTTTCTCTTCCTTTTTGAAGCATGCTGAAGATCCTTTTGCGGTACTTGAGACCTAGGCTTGAGCCTTGATCTACCTTTGCTCACTCCTATGAACTCTGCACGTGATATGGCATCACGAATCTCATCTAGAAGTGCCCTATACTCATAGCTGACAACAATGTTATGGTCCACTGAATGCCGCGTTTCAACCTTTGGAATGGTTTCTTCTCTAAGGAGGAAGGTAGGCTGAAAAGGCCTAGTAGCAGATTTGAAAATTGACCTTTGGAGATGCCTATTTTTATGCACCCTTGAAGAGTTGCTCTCATTATTGGGTTGTCTTGACCCATAAAGTTTTTGTAAAGTTAGGGCTAGTGAATCCACAGTGTTTGTCAATCTATTTTGCTCTTCAACAAGTCGATTCAACTTGGATTCTTCTCAATTTTTATCAACCATTTTGGAACCCTCTAATTGATGTCTTGAAATTTTTTTCTCCTTTATTTGGTAAAAGAGGATTTCCTTATCACTGCCTTGCATGTTTACCCAACAAGTTGGGAGGATTATGCTCTGATACCACTGTAATGCCTCCTTTTTGTGTTGAAACTGAAAAGGAGGGAAAATGGCACCAACCCAAATCACTGTAAAGTGGAATTTATAATAACAAGCTACAACCGTCTGAAATCATATGACAACAAGATGTAAATTGCATTTATTCACCAACAATACCACTTTTACACTATTCAAGCATGTAAAGAACAATAATAATTATTTTTCAAGCAAGTACAAACCCTGAAATGAGTTTTTAGAACCCTAGTTGAAGTATAATAATTAATTTTGCAAAAGCAGGGAACCCACTTACAAAAATGGCCAAAAATAATGATTCCTAGGCCCAAAGTTCAATCCGTAAAATGTAATCAACCTTATACAATAAGAAAAATCCAAATATCAACAAAGAAAGGAGTGTCGTGCACTAGATATCACCAAAACCTTCAACTATGCAAGTCGCCACCCTAGGAGAGGGTTTATAATGAGCTGGAAATGGCGTGTTCCCAAGGAAAATATGAATGTAACACCAAGTGTGACCTCCGTATGAGATCACCAACGAAGAAATGAGGCGTTTCGTCCTCAATCAAGTGCAAAGAGGGTTTTTGTCTTCAATTGTAAGAGAGAGACCTCAATTTCGTGCTCCAACTCCAAGAAAATGAAATCCAAAGCAAACATGTCCTTCTCCAAGCCAAGCAACCCCTTTTTATACCTAAAGGTGGCCACCAAAACTAAACTATAATCCTACAGCCTCCTTGGAGACATATGAGTTCCCTTTTTCTTTTATTTTTCAAGTAGCTTTTACACTTTTTCGAACCGACTTGACTTCTCTGAGCTATGATTAAAAAATTACTTCAAAAAATAATACAAAGCTACAAAAGCAACTAAAAATCATGACATTAAATACTTCCCTTGCTCTTTCCCTTTTAGCCCATGGAAAGTGGAATGTACGCAAGGTTTTCGAAAGAACTAGCCTTGAGAAGGGGACATTACATAGATGGGTGGAAAGATGCGCAAAATAGATCCTTAATCAACATTGTTGTAGTAATCCCTAAAGGTGCAATTTCCATAAAGGTCGTTCATTGTAAGTGTGAAATGAAAGATGTTCAATTTATTGTTAACATTTTGACTGAGGCTATTGGGTCGGTGAGCCCCCATAACGTTATTCAAGTCATCACGCACAATGCAAAAAATTGTAAGACAATATGATTGACTATAGAAGGGAGATACGAACACATATTTTGGATGTCTTATGCAATACACTATCTTAATATGATGTTCAAAAGATTGGAAAAAGCCCATGGATGAAGCAAATTAATATGGAGGCTAAGTAGCCGAAACATTTTGGATACGGGAGCAGGTACGGAGTATCTGATACGTAGAACCGACAAAAAACATTTTGACCCCAGATACGGCGTAGGATATGGCAGTACAAAAACTATATAAAAATTAAAAATATATACATTTCAGCCTTCTAAATAGGAATTTGATTATTAACCACATATTATGCATATGAAAGACAAGCTATAAGCTAAATACGTTTCTTTGCTTTATGTTTTGTTTTTGTGTTGTTCTTTTGTTTTATTGTTTAGAGTTTGCTTTTAGGGTTTAGATTAGAAGAATATTTAATTTTTAATGTTATTGGGCTTTAAAACATAAAAAAAAGACCAAATCAAACAAGTCGTATTTTGGCTTGGGAGCGGCCAGGGAGTGGGGAAAAAAATGTGGAAACACCCGGGTACATCCTATGTCATAGCCGGACATTTCCACAGGCCTGGGGGTGCCGTATCAGCTTCTTAGCATGGAGGCAAATGACATTCACATGTTTTCCACAAATCATTACGTGTCTCATGACATTTATACGAGATTCTCAAGGTTGAAGCTATTGAAGGTGAGGGGACAATTTATTAGTTTCTAATTTATCACATCCATCTTTTAATAATTTATATTTATTTTAATTTTTTACTTTTTATTATATTCTTTCATTTTTTATAGGCTGTAGAGACTTTTAATAATTTATATTTATTTTATTTTTTTACCGTCTATTATATTCTTTTATTTTTTTATAGGTTGTAGAGACCATATTTGCCTCTCACATGCTCATCTCAAAATGACTTATGAAGATAAAGCATGCCTTAAGCAGTATGGTGATTGAAAACATTTGGACAATGTGGAGGCAAACAAACACAAAAAGAGTCCATAAGATAAAATCATCGATCCCTGATGATGATTAGTGGGTCAAGGTTGAGTGTTTTCTTACTTTCACAAAGTCTATTCTATCCATGATCAAATATGTAGACACAAATATTGTTTGCATAGGAGAAATGTATAATAGAAGTGACTCCATGCTTGAAAATATTAAAGAGATCATACCCAAAAAAAGCAAGACACTGAAGAAAACTTTTATAATGAAGTTAAGAATGTGATAATGAGGAGGTGGAATAAAATGACCGCCCCATTGCATATCGTCGCCCACTCCCTAGATTCTTATTATTAAAGTAATGAAATACTTGGGTTGCCTGATAAGCAACCACCATGTGATGACTAACAAGTTTCTAATGGAACTAAGGCAGTATTTAGGAGTTTGTTTCTTGATTCATTTATAGCTAGTGCGGTCTATAATGAGATTGGGATCTTTGTATCTTTATAAAGTAGCATAGGAGAAAAAGAGGGTCTTTGTGACAAGTACAACATAACTCCAAGCAAATGGTGGTATGTGTATGGCCATGATGCCAAGTACGTACAAACTGTTGCCATTAAACTTCTCTCATAGGTATTAAATTCAACCATAATTTTCTTGTTTATCAATTAAAGTTTAAGATATTAACACATATTTTTGTACATTATTATTAATGTAGAATTTCTAATAACTTTGTTTTGTAAGTGGCTAGTAATTCTTCAGCGGTGCAAAATTGGAGTATATATGCCTTCATACACTCAACTAAACGAAA
This sequence comes from Taxus chinensis, assembly GCA_019776745.2. Taxonomy (NCBI): domain Eukaryota; kingdom Viridiplantae; phylum Streptophyta; class Pinopsida; order Cupressales; family Taxaceae; genus Taxus; species Taxus chinensis. The sequence goes on from CM034150.1 coordinate 720,640,308, forward strand.
CAAGTTAGCATCCAAGAAGGTTGAGGATTTGGTATTTATATATTCAAATTTGTGCCTCTTATCGCACAAGACTAGAGACTATACTAGAGGTCCTAATAAGCTTTAAGATATTTATCCCGAGACTACTGACTTTGATGCTTCCACTGCTAATTTTGCCCAAATTTCACCACTTAGCATTAATAATGGAAATCCAAGGTAGTTAATCACAAAGGTTGGATAGTGGAGCTAGTGCTAGTGGTAGTGAAGTTGTTTGTGGCATTCATGGAACTAATTTTGAGGAAAATCTAGATGACATACTGTAGAATCTAGATTATACTCAGGTACATATGAAAATTTAAGCATGTTGAATCTTTTGAACTTTCATCAATACAACATACTTTAAGTGTTTCATCTTTCATGGACCAAAAATGAGTATCATCAATATATGTATGTATGTATGTATAATTTTGAATATTGGCGTTTCCGTGTTTCAGACCGATACCTATTTCTTGGCAACCTAGCTAAGAAATCCTAGGATAAAATATACTAAAAAAATAAAGAATTGACAATACAATAGGATGCCTGGATGTAGATGGGAAAAGCATGTCATTTATACACCTTATCTATAGCATGTTGGGTTAATTGACCACTCAAAATCCTACAACACCCACATACATCCCAACATATTCCACAATGTAATATCCCTTTCAAGGGATAAAACTGAAAAAGAAGGAAACCACACGAACCCAAGTGAAGTAAAATCTGATTTTTATAACAGAAGATGTAATATTCTTTAAAACCCTAGCAGTGAACTGTATTGGAACTCAAATACACCATAGAACCATGCACAATAGCTTGAAAATTAGTTCTAAATAATTACTTCAACTACGGCAACCAATATCCATCCAATTTGCAACAAATAAATGGAGAAAACCAATGATGCTACACAACTATAAATAAATTTTTGACAGCAGCAGGGCAGCCTCACATAAGGACTGAAAACAATAGATAAATTCCTTCAAAAATAGCCAAATTATGGATTTCAGCCTTATAAATTATGGAACCAGAAATCAAATAATATATATATATAGAATATATAAATATATATATATAATTATGTGTCCCAGAAGGCACCGAACCACCGCACCAAACCCTAGTCGCTCCCCTAAGAAAGAGCTCCAAAAACCATGCAAAGCTTTCCTAATTCTTCTCCTTGATGTCCTTGATCCAAATCAGCAAAGAGTCTTAAATAGAGATCTTCAATCTACCAAAAATGGAGAGTTTTCATTCTCCAGCAAGCCAAAAGGAAGGTTTCCTTTCGTCCTTGGAGGCCACACAAGAGGGATTCCATTCTCAAGTGGAAAGGTATTGAAGAAACTTTCCCAACAAACCAATTGTAGATGTGAAATGCTCCCAAAGATGGGTCTCAAATGAAGTCATACAATCTCTTTTGTACTCCTTGCTTGGCACCAAAGGCCAATTAGATGAGGACCGACCTCTTAAGATTCACTTTATCTTTTAATTTGCCTCTTTAATTCCTTCAACCCAGCCAACCTACCTCATAAAGGAAAAAACACTAAAAGAACACATTAAATCTAATAAAAGAAAACTGAAATGAAGTGCAATTCCTTCCCTTGTTCACTTATTTTTCTTCGCCATAGGAAGGGAGTGGCAAGAAGTCTTCGTTTGGCCTCAATTCAAAAAAGGGAACATTACATATAGAAATCCACTACAATCACATAGAGAAATCCACCCCACCAAAAACATCTTTGACCAAGAATAGTGCCTAAAAGAAAACCGTTTTCACTAACCCTTGTAGAGGACCTTGAGCAAAGGAACTCAGCCAATCTATGAGAAAAGGAGCCAAATCCCAACCAATGTAATATACTCAAAATGGAATTGCATTGTATTTTGCATAGGCATTATCAAATTCTATTTTCACAAAGACATCCTTTTGGCCAAACTCAAGGGTACCAATCAGCACCCTCCGACGCTGTTATAAGATTTAAAGAAAAAAATTGCCTTTAAAATATCCATTTTGCTCCTCTATGATTATTTGGGTGACAAACAACTTAATTGTTGTAGACATCAGTTTTGCTAGAATATTACATGAGCCGCTGAGGATGGTACGCGGATGCCAACCTTCTACCAATTCCATTTTCGCATTTTTAGAGACAGTCTTGATAAGGCCCCTCATTCATCAGCTCCCATGTGTTTCCACATCTTATCGATCACTGGCACATCTTTAAAAACGTTAGGCTGACTGCATGACACATCCCCTTGAAGCATTCCACCAAAAGACCATTTAGATTTGGCAACTTCTAATTCTTAAGATCTTTCATTGCTGCCTCCAGTTCAATTTCCTAGGAATAATAACCACTCTTATTGGTTTCAACCTTTTGAAGAACAACCTGTTCTACAAGCCCACTCAAACTTGTTCATAATGTTTTGGAATAATTTTATGATAGTTTGAAATAATGCCAAGGAAACATAAACACTCAGAAAAGAACTATACAATAGCGTAGATTACACCCACCACAAACACAAAGGGAAACAAAAGCACAAAGTTAAACCATTGTAGCTTCCAAGAAAGACCTAAAAACACTATCACGGATTTAATTGAAGTTCAGAGACATAATATCCCCGAATATTACATCTTCTCGTTGAAACACAATCTGTCATGGTTTTCTATACCTTGAAACAACATGAACATCCAAAAACTGTGCTAGACAGAGCCAGGTTTAGTAATCCCAATTTTTGTAACATAGCTTCGAATGTGTTTTTCAATGGTGTAATCCTCATGTCCTAATCATAGATATAACGTTCTTTAACATATTCAGTTTCCATAACGATCGTAGGGTCGTGTCATGGATTTTAAATGTGGTGTGTTGGATCCACATAGTTAACCCACATGAGTATATGATTTTATGGATCATTTTAAAGCTATTAATATAATTTGCAAAGGACGGTAGTTCATGTTATAATGATGGTTATAAACCTAGTAGTGTTAGGAATCTTTGTCCATAAAAACTTCTTATATGGTCAAGTGCACTTCAGAAACTATCTAGATTATGGAGAGATAAGTATAAGATTGTTTAACAGGCCTATAATCGATTTGTTCTATTAAGATACAATGAAATGAAGTTCTAGAAGAAATACCCAAAACTGGCTAAAGTAATTAAAATTAGAAGAACAAAAATTTAGAGAAATAAGGATAATTAGACATGCATTTGATGGCCTTCACCTTGACCACGGAATGGAATTACCATGAGAAGGATTTATTGTGGAAGTACTTGCAGTCATCGCTGGGATTGTCCCTCCAATTACTTTGTTGCCAGTTGGAAAATGGATGCCTGCCATGCATGCTGCCAAACGCCTCATGTATGCTTCCTGTGTGGTGTGTTTAGTCATGTTAAGCCTTGTAAGTAGGTATATAAAAACTTTATCCCATGCCATGACATTGAAAATTATGTATTAACATGCTCCCGCAGTTTGAAGTGGGTTTTCCAGGTGAGACTAACATGATTTACATTAAATTATGTGATTAAGGCTGGTCTCTATATTCTACTTCTAAGGTTCATAAATAATAGGTAGAAATTCAACATGAAAAAGCAATCACAATACGCATACAAAGTGCACCTTTAACATAAAAAACAAATTAGTAATTATAGCCCCCACTAATTTTGTAATTTGGTGCATTCTTTTCATATACACTATTTTCCTTGAAGCTTTGTAAACACATTTGCACAAGAAAAAGATTATGTATATAATGTACATACATGGGTTTTCAATATTCTACTGTCTACTTTTCAGTTTGAACATCATGTAATATTTTCTAATGCAAACATAAGCAATGCAGTTTAGGGCATATTGTGTTACAGAATATTTTCAAAGACCATAATCAAGAAGGGATGGAATTACTTTTTTATACTTCACTTCTATTTCCAATATTCATAATGTTAAAAGAAAACTATAAAATATCATCTTAACCAAGTCATCAAATTTCAGACTCCTATATAAATTGCATAAGTAGATGAAGGATGTCTTTGCTTCAAATAATGTCTAGGACTATTTTTGGCATCAATTATCAGCTCTCCTTTTATCTTTGTGTCATGCTCTTAGTTCCCTATTTAGACTTTTGCGTATAGTAGATGCATCTCATTATGTCATAAAATCCAAGAATTAATTGACAACAATACTCTTTCTATACAAGACTTGGAAACCTACCAACACATGTGGCCCAGGGAGCCTAATTCTAAGTTGAAATTACTGTATCTATCTTTCACCACACCATATAGAGACTCGTAAGGGTGATGTACATATGGCTAATCACATGGCACCTCCTCCACAAAATGACATTGTGGACTCCTATCCTATTGATAGCATCATTGGTTTAACTATGGAGATATCAAAACTTACACCACCACTTACATTTGCTGATTTAGAGATTCCTCTCAGATGATGAGGAAGCATTTAGGCCTACATTCATTCAAGCACATATTGATTAACATCCAATCCAAAGCATGATGGTAGACAACAGATCTAGCCGAAACCTTTGCACTATGGAACTTCTTACCTCATTGGCACCACAGATACAATTCAAGGATTTGATGGCCAACGAGAGAACCCACTTGGAGCCATAGTGTTACCTAATCAAATGACCACATGGTTCCTCGTAGCCCCTTCTAACAACACAGTCAACATGCTACATGGATGCCCTTGGATTCGTGACATGTGCACTATCCCTTCCACCTTGCATAGATGCTGACAGTGTGTATACGATATCATGATGGCTACCGTTCATGGTGCTCCTTATGAATACCCTATTCGGCCTATTATAGCACCTCCTACTACTCAAGCTCAACAAGAACCTTCGCAGCCCATTCGGAGTTTTAATCATATACCAAGATAGATTATGCAGCACACACCGATACAACCTCATCATGAGCATATTTTGACAACCGCTCCTCAGGTACACCGTATGTCACCTAGTCTTACATGACACACAATAGTTAGGAAGCAACCTTACGAACATGACCCACATTGGACATTGATACACTCTCCCCATACACATCGAGAGCCTAAGGTTACTACAACTCCTTGTGATACGCAATTTATGTACACACAATATACCGATGCTGATATATTAGGGTACTATGTTACACGTGGATACAGTTTAGATTCATGTTAATGATGGCAGTTTAGATTCAAATACACTATCTTGAGGATTGTTCCTTTGCATCCTACACATGCCTAACCCTTGATATAGGCCATCTATATGATCATCTCATTGACAATAAATCTCCTATGATTTCTTCATGATTTCAGCGCAATCACATGTACATAGCTTCTTACACAAACATATGCTTCTATTACTCATCCACCAATGGCATTTTCTCTTTAGCATGATCAATATTTTGGCACATACTTTATAGTCCATGACTAGAGAACATAGACGGTACAAACCCATTTCAAGGGTTCAATGTGATTGTTAAGGGAACAATTATTTGCTAGGACCCTGCCTCATTTCTTCTATTGTTATATCCTATGGCCTTGATCCCTAAGTATCATTCTCTTATTGTTAAAACACAAAAACAATATAATATGGAAAAAACACAAAACCAAGACATGCATGTGACTTTCTCATCCATTGCGCAGACTTAGACATTATTATTTGGGTTTAGTACTCTACATACCCAACATACTTTATGGATTCTTAAGTCATCTACCTTGAGGGAAACCCATCACATTGGGGCCATAGCTACACCAAGAGTATCTTGACTACTAAGCCTAATTAGATCATATTTTTCACACATTGTACCTTCTTATAGACATATACCCTACGGATAACTATCATATCGGGAGCATACCAACATTGGGGGCATCTCACATACAAAGCTTATATAGATTGTAAAGTCCCTTTTTAGGGAGACTTAGGAAATGACCCAAAGCTCACAAATCAGATTACAGAACTGTTGTTATAAACCTATAAACATGCAAATTAAATCCTTTTCTAGAGAAGCGACCTATTGTGGAGTTTCAACCCCACCTTTGTGCCTTCAAAACCCTTCTAATCAGCTCCACTTAAGTCTCTACAAATTATGATATATCAATAGCAATCATATAATGCAAGAAATCTGATTTTTAATACCCTAGATATGAAGATATTTCAACAAAACCCTTGTCTGCAGCGTTACTTTAAAAATTCACAATTCAACTTAGGAAGCTCCAAAATTCATGAAACTCAAGATATTGACCTTATAAATTATGAAGAATAATATCAACTCAAATTGTCCAAAAGTGCCCTATAGATGATATCAAACCCTTCACCCGAGCAAGTCAGCCTAGGGTTAGAAGGGAAGAAATAAATAAATATGAAATCCTCCTTGAAGCTCACTTGTGACCTCCGTACGCAGCCACCAATGCACAAGTGAGGGTTTCCGTCCCCAAGTGTGATCCTATTGAAGGGTTTCATCCTCAATAGGTGACCAAGGAAGGGTTTTCGTCCTTCAATGGCAAGAAGAAAAGCTACACTAGCTCCACTCCAAGTAAATGTCAAAATAGATGAAAGATGATGATCCTCCTCCATTCGATCCTCCTTAAGTACCCCTTCTTTGGTGCCAAGGATGAATTAGAGGTCCAATCCTCGTGGCCGACCTCCTAATGCACTTTTTAATCTTCACTTAAGAAGACCGACGTCATAATGCAAGTGAATAAAAATTTGATTTTATAACAGCGGCTGTAATATACTTCAAAACTCTAGCAACGAATTGTATAGGGACTCAAATGCACCCTAAAACCATGCATAATAACTTGAAATTGCTTCTAAATAATTACTTCAATTACGAAAACCAATATCCATCCAATTTGCAACAAATAAATGGAGAAAATCAGCGAAGATACACTGTTGTAATTAAATTTGTGACAGCAGCAGGGCAGCCACAAATAAGGGCTGAAATCAATAGATAAACATCTCCAAAAATAGCCAAATTATGGATTCCGGCCTTATAAATTATGAAGAATTAGAATATAAAATAATATACAGATTTATGGAGTGTTGACCCCTTGTTGCTTGGGGTTTTGACCTTGTGCCAATTCCAACTCTCTCTGTCTCCAACTTTACAAACTCTGCAAAAGGGAGGGCGTTCCGAACCTTCTCTAGAAGAGCGCTATATTCCTCATACCATGTAGCGATGTTATTCACTTTGGATGGCTGAGAATTAAGGACTTCCTTTGAAGAGCTCCTTCCACCATTTGGACCTCGAATGCTATGGATCAGCTGAGCCATTGTGTTGGCCAATCTCTCTTGCCCTAGGGCAATCTTTTCGAGCCTAGCATCACTGAAAATCATATCCACCATTTTGATCTTCTAGCAAGGAAACCCTTAGGATGGGAAGACCGAAGTTTTGATACCACTGTAATATCCCTTTCAAGGGCTGAAACTGAAAAAGAAGGAAACCACGCAAACCCAAGTGAAGAAAAATTTGATTTTATAACAGCAGCTGTAATATACTTTAAAACCCTAGCAACGAATTGTATAGGGACTCAAATGCACCCGAAAACCATGCATAATAACTTGAAATTGCTTCTAAATAATTACTTCAATTACGAAAACCAATATCCATCCAATTTGCAACAGATAAATTGAGAAACTCAGCGAAGGTACATTGTTGTAATTAAATTTGTGACAGCAGCAGGGCAGCCACAAATAAGGGCTGAAATCAATAGATAAATGTCTCCAAAAATAGCCAAATTATGAATTCTGGCCTTATAAATTATGAAGAATCAGAGTATAAAATAATATACAGATTTATGGAGTGTTGACCCCTTGTTGCTTGGGGTTTTGACCTTGTGCCAATTCCAACTCTCTCTGTCTCCAACTTCACGAACTCTGCAAAAGGGAGGGCATTCCGAACCTTCTCTGGAAGAGTGCTATATTCCTCATACCATGTAGCGATGTTATTCACTTTGGATGGCTGAGAATTAAGGACTTCCTTTGAAGAGTTTCCACCATTTGGACCTCGAATGCTATGGATCAGCCGAGCCATTGTGTTGGCCAATCTCTCTTGCCCTAGGGCAATCTTTTCGAGCCTAGCATCACTGAAAATTATATCCACCATTTTGATCTTCTAGCAAGGAAACCATTAGGATGGAAAGACCGAAGCTTCGATACCACTGTAATATCCCTTTCAAGGGTTGAAACTGAAAAAGATGGAACCACACAAACCCAAGTGAATAAAAATTTGATTTTATAACAACGGCTGTAATATACTTCAAAACTCTAGCAACGAATTGTATAGGGACTCAAATGCACCCTAAAATCATGCATAATAACTTGAAATTGCTTCTAAATAATTACTTCAATTACGAAAACCAATATCCATCCAATTTGCAACAAATAAATGGAGAAAATCAGCGAAGATACACTGTTGTAATTAAATTTGTGACAGCAGCAGGGCAGCCACAAATAAGGGCTGAAATCAATAGATAAACATCTCCAAAAATAGCCAAATTATGGATTCCGGCCTTATAAATTATGAAGAATTAGAATATAAAATAATATACAGATTTATGGAGTGTTGACCCCTTGTTGCTTGGGGTTTTGACCTTGTGCCAATTCCAACTCTCTCTGTCTCCAACTTTACAAACTCTGCAAAAGGGAGGGCGTTCCGAACCTTCTCTAGAAGAGCGCTATATTCCTCATACCATGTAGCGATGTTATTCACTTTGGATGGCTGAGAATTAAGGACTTCCTTTGAAGAGCTCCTTCCACCATTTGGACCTCGAATGCTATGGATCAGCTGAGCCATTGTGTTGGCCAATCTCTCTTGCCCTAGGGCAATCTTTTCGAGCCTAGCATCACTGAAAATCATATCCACCATTTTGATCTTCTAGCAAGGAAACCCTTAGGATGGGAAGACCGAAGTTTTGATACCACTGTAATATCCCTTTCAAGGGCTGAAACTGAAAAAGAAGGAAACCACGCAAACCCAAGTGAAGAAAAATTTGATTTTATAACAGCAGCTGTAATATACTTTAAAACCCTAGCAACGAATTGTATAGGGACTCAAATGCACCCGAAAACCATGCATAATAACTTGAAATTGCTTCTAAATAATTACTTCAATTACGAAAACCAATATCCATCCAATTTGCAACAGATAAATTGAGAAACTCAGCGAAGGTACATTGTTGTAATTAAATTTGTGACAGCAGCAGGGCAGCCACAAATAAGGGCTGAAATCAATAGATAAATGTCTCCAAAAATAGCCAAATTATGAATTCTGGCCTTATAAATTATGAAGAATCAGAGTATAAAATAATATACAGATTTATGGAGTGTTGACCCCTTGTTGCTTGGGGTTTTGACCTTGTGCCAATTCCAACTCTCTCTGTCTCCAACTTCACGAACTCTGCAAAAGGGAGGGCATTCCGGACCTTCTCTGGAAGAGTGCTATATTCCTCATACCATGTAGCGATGTTATTCACTTTGGATGGCTGAGAATTAAGGACTTCCTTTGAAGAGCTCCTTCCACCATTTGGACCTCGAATGCTATGGATCAGCTGAGCCATTGTGTTGGCCAATCTCTCTTGCCCTAGGGCAATCTTTTCGAGCCTAGCATCACTGAAAGTCATATCCACCATTTTGATCTTCTAGCAAGGAAACCCGTAGGATGGGAAGACCGAAGTTTTGATACCACTGTAATATCCCTTTCAAGGGCTGAAACTGAAAAAGAAGGAAACCACGCAAACCCAAGTGAAGAAAAATTTGATTTTATAACAGCAGCTGTAATATACTTTAAAACCCTAGCAACGAATTGTATAGGGACTCAAATGCACCCGAAAACCATGCATAATAACTTGAAATTGCTTCTAAATAATTACTTCAATTACGAAAACCAATATCCATCCAATTTGCAACAGATAAATTGAGAAACTCAGCGAAGGTACACTGTTGTAATTAAATTTGTGACAGCAGCAGGGCAGCCACAATTAAGGGCTGAAATCAATAGATAAATGTCTCCAAAAATAGCCAATTTATGGATTCCGGCCTTATAAATTATGAAGAATCAGAATATAAAATAATATACAGATTTATGGAGTGTTGACCCGTTGTTACTTGGGGTTTTGACCTTGTGCCAATTCCAACTCTCTCTGTCTCCAACTTTACAAACTCTGCAAAAGAGAGGGCGTTTCGGACCTTCTCTTGAAGAGCGCTATATTCCTCGTACCATGTAGCGATGTTATTCACTTTGGATGGCTGAGAATTAAGGACTTCCTTTGAAGAGCTCCTTCTACCATTTGGACCTTGAATGCTATGGATCAACCGAGCCATTGTGTTGGCCAATCTCTCTTGCCCTAGGGCAATCTTTTCGAGCCTAGCATCACTGAAAATTATATCCACCATTTTGATCTTCTAGCAAGGAAACCCCTAGGATGGGAAGACCGAAGCTTTGATACCACTGTAATATCCCTTTCAAGAGCTGAGACTGAAAAAGAAGGAAACTACACAAACCCAAGTGAAGAAAAATTTGATTTTATAACATCTGTAATATACTTCAAAATCCTAGCAATGAACTGTATAGGGACTCAAATGCACCCTAAAACCATGCATAATAACTTGAAATTGCTTCTAAATAATTACTTCAATTACAAAAACCATTATCCATCCAATTTGTAACAAATAAATTGAGAAAATCAGCGAAGATACATTGTTGTAATTAAATTTGTGACAGCAACAGGGCAGCCACAAATAAGGGCTGAAATCAATAGATAAATGTCTCCAAAAATAGCCAAATAATGGATTTTGGCCTTATAAATTATGAAGAATCAGAATATAAAATAATATGGAGTGTTGACCCGTTGTTACTTGGGGTTTTGACCTTGTGCCAATTCCAACTCTCTCTGTCTCCAACTTCACGAACTCTGCAAAAGGGAGGGCATTCCGGACCTTCTTTGGAAGAGCGCTATATTCCTCATACCATGTAGCGATGTTATTCACTTTGGATGGTTGAGAGTTAAGGACTTCCTTTGAAGAGCTCCTTCCACCATTTGGACCTCGAATGCTATGGATCAGCTGAGCCATTGTGTTGGCCAATCTCTCTTGCCCTAGGGCAATCTTTTCGAGCCTAGCATCGCTGAAAATTATATCCACCATTTTGATCTTCTAGCAAGGAAACCCTTAGGATGGGAAGACCGAAGCTTTGATACCACTGTAATATCCCTTTCAAGGGCTGAAACTGAAAAAGAAGGAAACCATGTAAACCCAAGTGAAGAAAAATTTGATTTTATAACAGCAGCTGTAATATACTTTAAAACCCTAGCAAAGAATTGTATAGGGACTCAAATGCACCCGAAAACCATGCATAATAACTTGAAATTGCTTCTAAATAATTACTTCAATTACGAAAACTAATATCCATCCAATTTGCAACAAATAAATGGAGAAAATCAGCGAAGATACACTGTTGTAATTAAATTTGTGACAGTAGTAGGGCAGCCACAAATAAGGGCTGAAATCAATAGATAAACGTCTCCAAAAATAGCCAAATTATGGATTCCTTCCTTATAAACTATGAAGAATCAAAATATAAAGTAATATATGGATTATGTGCCCTAGAAGGCACCGAACCAACACCAAACCCTAGTCACTCCCCTAGGGAAGAGCTCCAAAAATCATGCAAAGCTTTTGTAATCCTTGTTCTTGGTGTCTCTGATCCAAATCAGCAAGCAATTTTTCAAGATATATCTTCAATGAACCACCATGGAGAGTTTTCGTTCTCCACCAAACTACAAGGAAGGTTTCCATCCTCCTTGGATGCCACACAAGAGGGTTTTTGTCTTCGAGTGGAATGGTATTGAGCAACTAGCCCAACAAACTACATGTAGATGTAAAATGTGCCATGGATTGCAAATGAAGTCCTTCAATCCTTTTTATACTCCTTGCTTGGTGCCAAAGGCCAATTAGATGGGGATTGACCTCTTAAGCGTCACTTTATCTTTTAATTTGTCTTTTTAATTCCTCCAACACATCTGACTTGCCTCCTAAAGGAAAACACGCGAAGAAAACTGAAATGAAGTGTAATTCCTTCCCTTGTTCACTTATTCTTCTTCACCACAAGAAGAGAGTGGCAAGAAGTCTTCATTTGGTATTAATTCAAAAAAGGGGACATTACACTAAACTTGTTATCATCCTTGATCATTGCTAGTGAAAGGTTGGTCGGTGACTAAATCATAGCTATAGCTATCTCAAGTGGCAAGGTCACATTGGGAGTGTAAGAAAAAGTGGTTGGTATTTAATGATTGAACTTCCATCAATAATGTTGTCATTGATAACCCAATCGACACCCTCATTGTCGGTGATGCTCTTAGAGTTTGAAGTGGAGAAGTGGTAGAGGGTGATGGCAAAGATGAGAGTTAACCCTTTGTTCCAATTCCCCCATCATTGTTGTCTTCTTCTTTATCTTTAGCAATAACCTAATTGCATGCTTTTGAACTTGACTATTACTCAACTTCCTCTTGAAAGGTCTACATTTTGCTTCGTTGTTCTTCATTTTGGTCACCTTCACTTTGTTCTTCATGACCTTGTTAGATAAAGCCTCGTATTTTTCCTTTTATTCTTTTTCCTGTGGTCTCAAGATTTGCTACTAGTGTATCTTTCAACTTCAATTTTAGTTTTTCCTTCGTTAACTTTATGTTCATCTGTTCTACTTTCACATTCAAATAATGAGTTTTGTTTTCTTCTTGTATTTGGAGCATGCATGTCATTTAAGCTCTGTAAATGTTTTTTGACATGCATATTTTTTTTATTTCTTTCATTAACATTAGCCATCATGAAGCGCCAGTGTACATGTTTGTTAGTGTAGGCCAACTCATTAATGAATTTTTGATTCGTATCATCATGTGTGTGTTCATGAAGGAATCTTTCACTGATCAATGAATAATGTATTACAATGCACTAAGATCCAATGTTATTAAGATAATCATTTAATTGCTCTCATCTTTTTTTCTGGGCAACTAAATAAATATTATGAACTGTATCTATAAAAATTGTAGCCCTCCATTGCTACTGCACGACCTTCGAATTTCTAATTTCTTCGGTCCGAATTGTATGGATATTGACATGTCAGTCTATAGGGGAAAATACAGGAAGAATACGTACCCAATACAGATATGGCTATGGATACGTCTGCATATGTATCTGGCCTGTCTGAAACTTATTCAGGCGGTCCTAATTTCAGGCTGATTGTGGCGGTCCTGGGATTGGGTTGGTGGTTGATCTATTTGTTGGGGACAAGGAAGGGGGTTTCTCCCATTCTCCAATTGGTTTGCAGGGCATGCGCATGTGGCCAAACTTGGCGGATGCTCCCCTCATGAGCTCTCTGACTTTGCCGGTGGCTAAGGCTGCGGGATTGCTTCCCTCCACACTGGTCTTTCCTAGAGATAGTCACTGGTAAACGACGTGAACATGTGAAACATCTGCCCTGTGTGGAAACTATACCTTAAATTACCTTTGGGGAGGAGGTGCTTAAAAAAACAACATAAATCAACACAAAACACAAAAGCAAAGCACTTACCTCTCATTCCTCTCATTGCATACTTACCTCTCTTCGCTCATTTATGTTGATATTTCATCCAACAACATTGCTATCATCTTTCTATGCTAGCATGAGTGCCCATTCGTTGCTAAGGTGAATGAAGAGCTTGAAAGGAGGGGGATTCATAGATTGAAGGCAAGGTTTTAAGTTATATTGTATTTTTAATTTTCAATCTTCACACACTTTCTTCATTCTTGTTTTCATTTTAAAACATTTTAATCACTTATTTAACAAGTTGTCAACTACGTACATGTTATGTCATAGTTTTTATTGTTTTCCTCCCTTATGGTGCTGATTTTTAAACTTGTAGGTGTAATTAAAGGGACTACACTAGAAACAAGTTCTACTTTTGCGAACCAACCATGACTCAAAATCAATTGCATTCACTACTTTGGAAGCATGTCAGAATGATAGAGTGGCTTTTAGGTGGTGGTGGTTTTCTTTGGAAACCATTATTATAATGACAAATTCAAAAGTTCATATAGTTGGGTGAAAGCCCACTTGTGTGCAATACCTAATCAGGGCATCAAAATTTGTAAGGTGGAGTGATGTATGTATTTTAACATTAAAAAGTATGGATTACATCAGGAGTAGGAGGAAGAAAACGTGGCTTATGCCTTGAAATCGGGTGATCCTTCAACAAAGAAAGGAGTGGCATTAATGGTTTGACCACTTGATGTGGCTATCACGTAAGGGGGAAATTGAACATGAAAGATGGGTTGTGTCTTAGGGTGATAATGAGATCATTAGAAGCAACGTATTCAATTTTGCAATATTTATAAGGATCCTGATCTGCAAAAAGTGTGTGCTTGAGGCCATTATGCATAAAGGTAAGACATGGATCATAAGTAGATAGTATGGATCCCATAGCATGCAACCAAGGATGTTCTAGGAAGAGATTATAATCAAGAGCACTGTCCATAACATGAAATTGAGTGGGGGCCATTTTAGGGCCTATGTAAACAACCAAGGTGATTGTGCCAATGGGGTATTGTATGAGGTTATTAGGGTCACAAATTGTAGTAGTAGTATAAATTGCACTCATGGAAATGCCCATTTGTTTAAATAAAGTGGTAGAGAAAACATTCAAATCACATGTAGTATCAACTAACACTCGCATAATTTGAGACTGGTGTATCTATACAATACTAAGGAATGGTATGCATTGATTCAATAGATACATAAAAGGACACTCCATAGGAATAGGACCCTGAGCCATGCTTAGTGAATTATTTGCAATAGGGGGAGCACAAGATGGCCTAATGGTACAAGGAGTAGGGGTATCAGAGTGATTTGAGGCATAGTTGAAGGCAATGGTATCAATATCAGACAATGGATAACATGGTGAAGCTTAAAACATTTGTTAGTGGCATGCCCAAGACATCGATGGTAATCACAATAAGTGCGGGGATTGAAATATTTGTTTGGAGGCATACTTATATCAGCCTCGATAGGAGAAGGGATAGATACAAGGTTGCACTCTACTTTTGAAGAAACACTTGGGGTGAAGAAGACAATCGTATGGATTGTCTTTTAGGTAGGTAACTGAGACTAGGACGAGGAGGAACATGTGATGCCTCTATGGATGGAGGCACATTGGATGTTGCAGGAGTAGATATTACTAAAGACAGAGTGTGGCTCATAAGTGTAAGACATGGCAAAGTAAGCCATGAAAACATAGAATAAACAAGCCTACCGTGAGAAAAAAGAGCATACAGTGGGGTATAAATCGAAGCCCTAGGGCAGCTAGGGTTTGAACAAGGCTAAGGATTCGATCAACGAGCGGGTTCACCAAATGATTCAACCCTAATTTGAATAAATAAGAGGAGGGGTTAAAGTGTTCATATTTCTCAAGGGTTAAAGGGTTAGCAACAAGTGGTATATGCAAATTAATTAATAAATATTAATGCATAAATCAAAATATACTCTCATTGGCAATTTGCAAGATAGAACATGGAAATGATTGTGAAAACACAAGTAGATGCACTTGGCGGGTTACAGACTCAGGAAGTTGATCTGGAAGTGTAGAGTGACTGTGCACACTAGAAATGATCTAGCAATGCTTCGATTTTTTGAATTGAAGTGCAAAATTGAGCAGGTATGGAACAATCCAATATGTATGGAAGCGTTGGATGGTTTGGTCCCTTTCAGATGGTGTTCTACTGTGATGTGTTAGCGCTCTATAACTTTCTAATGATCATGCGACTCTCTGTGATGA
Source organism: Taxus chinensis (assembly GCA_019776745.2). NCBI lineage: Eukaryota > Viridiplantae > Streptophyta > Pinopsida > Cupressales > Taxaceae > Taxus > Taxus chinensis. The sequence continues at coordinate 720,656,103 of CM034150.1, forward strand.
CCTTCCATCTAAAACCCTAGGAGTCACACATTTGCAAAACCCTTTGTATTATGTGAAACAACTTCAAACCCTAAACACAATAGGAGACATTGTAAAAATGTTAGTGGATGCGTTGAAGTGTAATATGTACACTGCCTATGTTGGCAATACTTTGAAGAGGCCTAAAATCAAACGTATTTCTCCACTTAGCATGTGATATCTACGTGGATGCAACTACTTTGGCAACTTGATCACCTGACAATCAAAAACAATGGCTTAGCGTACTTTGGCTCGACTTGGCTTTGAAGATTTTTGGATTGGGAAACTTGACTCTTGAACCTAGTTGGGAGTGCTTCAGACCTATGTAGGGGCTGCTCCTAGATTGTGCTGCTACTTTGAAGGGATTTAGGAGAGTTTGTAGTGTTTTTGGAATGTATTTTACAAGTATGCTCTTGAAAGCGCTAAGTGAGGTAAATAGGTGAGTTAGACTTGCTTTTATAGGCTTTCATAGGTAAAGTTTCACATTAAGGCCGACCTATGGGATAGGACTTGGACCATAAAAGATATCAAATTGAAAAAATAACCATTGGGTGGTTGGGAACAAAATCGTCGACTTTGGACCAAATCATCGGATGGTTCGGTCTTAGATGGACGGTCCAATACAGGCTATTTGTGGGATTTTGCAAAGTTTTGGGAATGGTGTCTAGGAGGAATATACTATTGTGGACTGATGTAATAGTTTTGTAAACGATTGAGCAATGTGAATAAAGAAGCTCCTGCGAGAGAGATAAAGATAGGTCACATAGGCTTAGAATGTGCATGCAAGTCATGTATTAGGTGCAAAGCCAATATTGTCATTGCCAAATTTAGGTGTCTACAGATCTAAAGTGATACAATCTAATCTGAATTGGTTGTAGTAGCTTACAACTCTTCGCCTGATCTTCCTCCATAGACAAAGGGCTCCAAGTGTGTCAAATTGAGGTTCTAGAATGTAAATCCAAGCCTTCGGGAACAAAAACCTTGAGAAAAATGAAAGATGGTAGTCTGGGAGATGGATAGAAGTCAATACTCAATCGGAATTATTTAATGCACCCCAAAATGTTTGAGAGGTTGAAATTTATGGTTGTGAAGAATGGTTGTATGCAAGCCTAGAATTTGAGGCTCAAGTAAATGACCACACATGTCATCCGTAAATAGGAAAAGAAATGTGCTCTGAAAGTTTTGCCTTGAAACCTAGCATGGTGGGAATACCACTTAAGCAACAAGGCCCATGGTACCATTGCATCATGTGGTGGTTTTGGTAGACATTAGAAAAGAAAACATGAAAACATCACAGAGAGTGATAATAAGATGAAAGGTCAATTTGGAAAAGTTTCATGGCTGAATATATTTCATGATGAACTTGTCACTTGAGCAAATTTTCGTAAAAAAAAATAGGGGGTGCTTTTTTCAAGGATGAGACACTTTCCAAGAAAATTTAGGCATGAATTCATTACACAAAAGCAAGGTCAGGCATATGGTTTTGACATAAAGTTAAAAGTGCTAATTGGTAGTGGGATGGGGGATGAAATGCGACATGGCCAAAACAGAGTGTGCTTTTTTGGAGGTTTATAAAAGTTAATTTCCATTAAGCCCACATCACTGAGCTAAAAATCTCACATCCATCATTGGAATTTTGGGGTATACAATGGTACTTAACAATTTATCACTTACACGGACTACACGGTGTCAACTGTCATAGCCGCCTTTCACTTCGTGTCCAATGAAAAGAAAGAAACACATAGTTTACATTTCTAGCAATTGTGTACTAGCCAAGTTCAGGAAAAAAATACAAAGCATTAAATAATCTAAAAATCAAATGGTTAATTTAAAACTTATTTAAATGTTAATGTCACTTAGTTTCCAATATTAAAAGAAAAATCAAGATTTTGTTTATTTGAATGTCATTAGTTCCCAGCACACATACAATTCCTTTTTTTCGAGAACTTTGTATAGCCATTCAATTTCTAGTATCATGCAAATACATTGCTGTTGAATTTCATTGGAAGAATTTGTAATAGGCAAGTCTGTTCAACTTGTGTTTTGCTTTCTTTTGATTCCACAACTAATTTTTTGTGCATCTAGCATCCTTGCCTCAATTTTCTTTATTTGAAAGCAACATTATGCAATTCTTGAGTATGTGGAAATCTTTGTAAACACTAGGAAAATCTGGAACATACTTTCCTTTTTTTAGTTGAATTGTAAACTGAATCAAAATATTTTCATTTCCATTACTACATGAAGTCTATTCTCAATGTTTTTAATTATGTAGAATTCAGAACTTACTGTTTGACTTTGCAGCTAGTTAATTGGGAGGATGGTGGGTATATGACAAATGATTCGCCAATGCCTCAGGGAGAGATTGTAATTGGTGGGGCAAATGTAACTCTGGGTTATTTCAAGAGAAAAGTTGAAACTAATGAGGTTTACAAGGTGAGTGGATTGCTACAGGACAATATGCTTTTTTTGGTTGCAAAGATTAGTAGCAAAAAACCTCAAAATGCAAAATAATCACATTTTTTCTTCTTCATTTTTTTTTCATCTTAGGTATATAATGCTCCTTTTTTGGAGGGAATGGGTCACCATTGATGCGTCCACCCTCTTAGCATTACTTGACCCTAAATCATAAATTCTGTATGAAGTTATACATGCTTTGGGATATTTGCTCGAAAATAATTTTATGTGTTGTTTGATCTCATTTGTCCCGAATGTTTTCACACGAACAACATTTTTGACTTTTTTTCAATCTTCCCTATTTTTCTTTTTAATGAGGTCGCAAACTTAATTGAAAATTATTTTTGTTTTCTATGACGTATTTGTCGATAAGATGGATGAGAGGGGAACACGGTGGTTTTATACGGGTGACATAGGGAGATTTCACCCAGATGGTTGTCTTGAGGTTATTGATCGTAAGAAGTACATCATAAAACTTCAACATGGAGAACGTGTTCCGTTGGGAAAGGTATAAATACTCAGCCTATGTGAACCATTATGTTTGAGCTCAAAACATTATAATTTGTTCTGAATTCTCTTATTTCACTTCATGTAGGTTGAAGCAGCTTTGGTGGTGAGCCATTATGTAGAGAATATAATGTTGAATGGTGATCATCTCCATAGTTATTGTGTGGCTCTAGTGGTTCCATCCCTAAAAGCTCTTGAAACATGGGCGCAACGAGAGATGCTTGTTTACAACGATTTTGAGGATCTTTGTCAAAAGAAGGAAGCGATTACAGAAATTCACTTGTCGCTTATGAAGGTAATATGAACCATAATTTGTGTTTTCATTTAATTCAAAAAAGTTCTTTAGTGCAATTGGTATAGTCTTATAGGGAATTCAACAAAGAAAATACTAAATACATACTATCAACCTTTGTTTTAGGAAAACATGAGATCACTAATACCCCCCCCAAAGTTTCCATCATTGGGTAGGGTGGTAAGGGACCTAGAGTTAAGTTGCCTATTCCACGCAACTCTGCCTTCACAAATGTAATCATTCACTAAATCCAACTTGAACCTTGTAAAGGCAAAGTCAGAAAAGTTTCAAAATATAAAATAATGAACTAAAGAGAGGAAAATGCAAGAGGGATTGGAATGCACTTCTTCACATCCATCTTTGAACTGGTTTTGCTTATAGACCAATTTTCCAATCAACGCCATTTTTATGATATAAAATCCTCTAAATTTTCTCATTTGTGTCTCACATTATTTGTAGCATTTTTTGAAAGTTTATTCTGAGATATCTTTCTAATACTCTGCTTAATTTGGAATTTAACATCTACAAAGTTAATTTTTTTTTATGTTAAGAAAATGATAAAAAGATTCTTAGATTGGGGGCACGGGAATCAGTCCCCGCTTATTGAAAATTTGAAGCCAGGCACTCATATATATAGCTATTGTTTAGACATCATACAAAGGGAATATATGGTTTAGTATCTCCATAAATTAGGACTAGTGAACATGATCAGACACATACCATGTATAGGTGGGGGGAGGGGAGAGGAGTTTGAGTTCCTTCGGAAACATAAAACCCGAGTTGGAATTTCTATTGGAATATGATATTTTTTCATTTTTCACCATGAAGAAAATAGACCATCCCTAACTCACTAGGTGTTGCATCAAGAAAAAATCTTTGTTAGGAATATTGAAATTGTTTTTTTTTGCATAAATCGAGAATTTAATCCAAGGAACTTGAGGTATTCGCCCTTATTTCATTTTTTCAAGGACAAATTTGGAGTACATGGCCAGCAAGGGATTCTAGGACTTCTATTTTTAGTAATCTTATGTCGGAAATAGTCAAATTGTTTTTGTTTGAATATATATATATATATAGATTTTAGTGTAAGAAAATTGAGATATTCACTATTCTTTCCAAGGACAAAGTTGAAATCCATGCAAAGCAGGAAACGGGATTTGTATTTCACTCACCAAGAAGCATACGAAATTAAATTTGTCAATGCACCATTTTTTTTCCAAAAAACCCAAGGCACCCAATTATGCACTGTATTATTTGCTGTATGGTCCTGGGTATTAGGAGAGCTTTTTGATAGCCAAACTATCACTCTAATGCTAGGAACCAGATGCAATACTTTAGATTCCACTTTAGAATCTTATTTTTTGTCCAAATAGATACCAGCAACAAGCACGTCTATTTCTGAATTTAAAAGCAACCATAATATGCAAGACCCCTTTCCATTTAGCCTTCCATTCTGACATATATTCCATGTAAATATATGATGGGAAATTTGGAATAGACCAATGCATGTTCTTATTTGTTTTTTGAGAATTTTCTTCAAGGTACTTACATGGTTTACACATATATGCATTGTCTTCAAACTTGTTAAAATCATATTGTTTAATGACCCCTTTCCTAACATATTTGACCTTGTGTTATTGGGCAGGTTGCAAAACAAGCAAATCTTAAGAACTTCGAAATTCCAAAAAAAATAAAGCTACTTCCACACCCATGGACACCTGATACCAACCTTGTCACAGCAGCTCTGAAATTGAAGCGAGGGGTTATACAGCAGACTTTTGAAGAAGAGCTAAAAGAGCTGTACAATTGAAGAGGAGATCAGGAGGGAATTATTCTGCATCCAAACATTTGAAAGTTGACTACTATCTATTCATTCTCCTGTTTACTTTTAAGAATGTATGGATGTTGTCCTTTCCCCATATGTGTTATATTACATTTATTTATTTTTATTCAATCATCTATTATGAGGTGTTCACCTGAAGGATTTTATAAATAAACATGTGTGAAATCATATGCTTGTAATATAGCAAATGTGACCTGAAAACATTGGAAGTGCTTGGTGGCATGCCCTGATTGTAGGGATGCAAATTATGTTTAGGATGCATCATATATCATATTGAAGAGGGGGATCACTAATAATAAAATGAAAATATCTAAATGACATCATTTTTAAAGATTTGTTGTCTCATTTTATGGTCAATTTCTCTAGGCTTGCATGCATAACATCCCCCATCTCTTCTCTTAGATCAAGAAATGAAAACAAACTCGCATGAAATTTTTAAACAATGTGGTTAGGTAAGGACTCTATAGTGAGAGGGCTATGACACTTGCAAATTATTTGGAAAATGATAAACCTCATTCAACACAAGGCATTGGTTTGGCTAGTAATGCATCAAGGTTTAGCTGTCAGAGCACAATTTAGTAAGATAGGTATTGTAGATTGTTGTACCGTGCATGGGACACAAGTGATACTTGACTGTATCTTTTAAAAGTGCTCAACGGGTGTGGCGGGTATTTGTACTGTGTGTGGGAAACAAGAGATACTTGATTCTATCTTTCAAGATGCTCAAATTTTAGAGGATTTTGGGGATGGTGACAAGATAAATTCAATTTATGTATTTAAATGCCCTCCTCTTGGCGAGAATCTATTCTAGGGCTTCTTGGATGACTAGGAAAAGATATGATAGTCTATGGCAAACAATTTTGTTGATTTGTTGAGTAGCTGATGCTCAGGGATAATGTTTGTGCCAAGACTGTTCAGGGGTTACCCCAAATGTGTCCTACTGTTGTGGTCACGTTTTGGCTACTTGCATTCCCGTTGTCTAGCGAATGCTCTGATGTATAAACAGGTACATGAAACATCTACTCATTGCACCCGAAACACACCCTTGGTAACACCCATAATTATTGGCACCTCTGCATACCCAACAAGAGGGTTTGCTCTATCCGCTTCAGCGTTGACAATGACCAATTGCTTCTAGAAGACAAGGTGTAATGATACATTTCTTCTCCACTTAATGTAGGGAAGATGCAAATTTCTATAAAAGCTAAGCTTGAGTGGTTTTGAAAAGATGTGAATTCAGTAGGGATTTGGGGCACATGCCCGTGAGCTCTCTCCTTACCTGTGTGGGAAGAGGTTCTTGTTATAATTTGAATTAGGTGATGTAAATTTAAAATGTTTTGAATCTCCTCTAATATAATTTACCGTCTTATCAAATTAAAATTAAAAACACTGAGCTGATATAAATCTCTTGTTCCACTCAGTTATAAGATGCATTTTAAAAATAAACTTAAAAAAATAATCTCAAAGTTGGTATCACTGATATAAACTATCACATTTTTATCAACTAAGTATTCAATTATTGTATTTTTTTCCCAAAAATTTAAAAAACAAAATATTGTATTTTCCATTCTCCCATCAAATACGAAGGTCGTCAAGCTCCCCATATTTGCATTTAAAGAGTATATGAATAGTAGATATTGTTGCATACAATTATGGTTCCAAGTTGCAAATAGATGTTAACTAATTGAAGCACCTTTTAAGAGCAATGGGCTCGTAATTGCACTTTATTATATTTCATTTTTGAACATACTTTATATTAAAAGGTAACATCATGTACTATATAAAATTACCATTTTATTATTCACATACTAAAATATGGCACACTTTGTAGGGATTGGGTAGGGTATTCACCTAAAAATGGCCGCAAGATAGTTACTAGTTAAAATGCCTTTTGTATTTGTTGATCTTGGGTTCAAATTTAACTTTTTAGTACAATTTTTGGACTTTTAGTGGTCCTTGTTTATCTACTTGCACCCATCTACGCTCATCTATTGCCATCTCATCCATTCTTCTTGATTTTAACCTTTGTTTGTCCCTCCATGTCTAGAATGTGGAATCTGTGTTTGAATTGTCGCAAACATCCTAGGTCCAAGGTAATCATGCTCAATTTTTGCATAAGTGTGGGTGTGTGCATGAATGGAGGCGAAGGGCGCAACAGCTTAGAAGGAAGATTGCGTGGAAGTTCGCAATGGTTTGAAAGGAAGGCACAACCTGTAGAAGTATGAATAGGTGTGGAAAAGAGTTGGCAGATGAGAAACTTGTAGAGAAGCAAAGGAAAGAAGTGATGCCTGAGAGTTTTGGAAGCATGTGTAGGAGTTTTGTGCAAGGGAGAAATGTAAGGGGCACGTGAAGTAAAGTAGTGAAGGCACTTAGTTGAGATGTTAGTCTTAACAAAGTAGGCAAAAAGTTTTGTAGGAGGCCCAAGAGCCTGAAGGGAGTGCATAGAAAGAATGCGAGGGTGAAGCTCAAGTATTATGAGGTGCGATAGGGAGGAAAAGTTTTGACATGAATGTCAGGACACGTGAATGAGAAGGCAGAAAACGACAAGGCATCTGAATTGTCTAGATCAAGATAGTTGATAGTGACCGCATGGTCAGAGAAGTCTAGTGACTAGGTTGATGTGGTGCAACAAGGACAACCAAATGGAAATAAGGTAGATAAGAGCATTTATGAGTTTGAGTTTGAATTTTAGATATGAGCGAGAAATTCTAGGACCAATGAGGAGAGAGAAGCGGGAAGGCGCACAACTATAAAAGGAGGTCAAACTCATCATTTGAGGTTGTTGAGGGCGGTTGTTGAAGGCACATGCGAAAACACAGAAGCTCGCTAACAACAACTGAGTCTTTTGTGGGCCATAGAGCCAAGTCAAAAAAGTAACCAGTCTTAGTTTAGGTCCTTACGAGGACACCCGAGTTTGGAATAACTCTTTGAGAGGGTTAAGAAGCTACATTGAGAGCCAATTTTTTTAGATCTCGTAAGGCCTTTCATTAATATAAGTTTGCAACTCAGTGCAACCCATTACATAACTCTATAGGTGTGTTGTGGAGCACCCGGTCACCGTCAAGTGGTATAAGAGCAAGCTACTTTCCTGCAAGTGGAGCTAGCAGAACGCCGAACACGGGGCAACTAACATGAGAAGGTTGTACTCTCCACTGTGAGAAAAGGAGGGTAGAGGACGCAAGCAAATATAAGAATACAACAATTAGAGGAGAGAAACGAGATGTCACCCATAAAAGGTGAATCAAACCCAATAATGACGAGGATTTGGAGGAGATCATGAAGGAACTCAAGGGTGTAAGGACCATACTGGAAAATGAAGAAGATTGTTGAAAGGATCTTGAAATTTTCCACGATGAAGAGAAGACGATGGTGCATAAAGGTAATGCGCAAGGGGAACATGAAAGGCTTAGCGAGGAATCGGGGGTGCAAGAATATGAGGCATGCACAAAATACACAGGAGATGCATAGGAGGAAAGGAGCCTTGGTGGTGAGTCGAAGTTGCAACAAGGGCTGCGTGGGGATTGTGTGAGCGGTGCACAAGAGAAGAGAGAAGGTTGAAGGAGAACTCTCTCGATGAAGAGAGATTGGCGTGCAAAATTTGACAAATGTTGTTATGTATACGAAGAGAGAGTGCATCAAGCAATTGAATGTTCTAGAACGTGGCACAAAGATAGCCATCGCAGTAAAAACAAGTGCATAGAGAAAGCACCACAAGAGAATGGCCGAACATGGGAAAATGAAGAATGCCAAGGAGAAGGCCAAGTGTTGAAGACAACAAAAATGGAGGTATCCCATCATTATTTTATCCCTCATTATTCATCCCTAATCACATTTATCTATCCCTAATCGCACTTATTATCCTAATCACATCCCTAAACCCCTCATTTATCCTCCCTAGACTCTCATCTACCCTCATTCAATACTTTTCCACCCTCCAACCACCTTTTATCATCCCTATGCAACCCTAATGCCTAAACAACTTGAAACCCTAATTTAACCTCTTTAGGCCTCTTGTCTTGAGTTGTGCATCATCTCCACCACCCAAATCAATGGTTGTTCTACAGTCGATGGTGACCCTAGTGGGTTTTTGTCGACCTATAAATATATCACTACCCCCCTCCTCAAGAGGATGAAATTTTGGATATTTTTGACTTCTTGCGAGATTTTATTGTTTCCTTCTCTTCTTGTGAGCTGTAATCAACAACTTGGAGTCATCTTAGAGCCCTTACATGTCATTTTGGAGATCTGAAGTTTAAAGATTTTTGCTTGGAGCCCTACCATTGTTTCATCATCTTTCTATCATTTTTGCAAGTCTGTTCTTCATCTTGGAGATCTGCCATCATATCTTCCATCCTTGATTCTTCTTCATAGCCCTTTTTCCATCTATCACTTCATTAAACCCTAATCCAACCCCATCAGTCTGTTGATCTAGCCCCAGTCACTCATCGACCCGATCTGCATCAACTTTTTTCCTGCATTCTACCTTCTGTCATTTGTTTTCCAACCTCCTTCAACACCCAGATCTCTTTGTTTCTATGATCTACCTATTTGACAATCCCAAATCTCATTTTTTGGCCCCAATCACTATCGAATATCCTAGATCTTCCCCCAGTTACCATCAACCTGATCTACATCCATATTTTCTCATTTATCTATATGATTTCTTACATCCTTTCTGTTTCTTGTGTTTCTACATCAGATCCAGGACATCTCAACATCCAACAATCAGATCTAGATCTATTTTTTCACATATTTTGATTTACTCTTGCTACAGTCACCATCGACTATCTCTATTCTGTCTCAGGTCACCATCTACCCGATCAGGTTTGATTTCTCTTAATTAAATTTATCACATTATCATCATATCTTTATCTTATCTTATCTAGCATATCTCTGATCTTTGTTCTACTGTTATATTTTGCATGTTATCCATCTTTTATTTTCTATCAATCTTTTAATCAAAGTGGGTTAACATCCTCCCTAGGAAGTTTATCACTTCTCAAGACTGAACTTTGTCAGGAAACCCACCATTTAATCTACTAATATTTTTCTTGTCTAGTTGTCCCTTTGTTGTGCAGGTTATCGAGCTCTCCACGGAGAGGATATTTGTGCCCATATCTCATCTTCATCATCATCACACATCATGAGGTAGCCTTAAACCCTCCCATATTTTGGAGTTTCTTTTTTTCTTGCATACCATTTCATTAACTTGAACAGGAGTGGAAAACTCATCAAACATTATGGCACGCCCGGTGGGACCTACCTATCTTCTTTGGTAAGTTCTTTGTTTATTTTCATTTTTCTATTCTATATTATATTTCTCCTCTTTCTACTAACCTTGCAGGTTGAGATTTTTCACTTGATTGCTTTGGGGTTTTCTTGCTTTCTCAACAACGTGTGTGCATTTAATTTGGAAAAAAAAAAAAAAAGAAAAATGTTATCCAGGTATTCTCCTTTTTATCCTTATTTTCTCCTTTTTGCATCATTTCTCCCTCCTTTGTTTGCTTGTTCTCATCGAATATCACATTTGGTTTTGGATCTAAAAATAACACCTCTTCATGCTTTACTTGATCACATAGTTTAAGTAGGTGGTAATATTTTGCATTCACACTCTTTCACACACAACCAAACCACACAAAAAAATCAACACATCTAAACATTCCTACCAAGTGGATCTATTGGGATTTCATCACCCAATAAGGAATGCCACATGTTCTGGTTGTGTAAATTTTTTTTGACTATCGGTATATCGGCTAAGCCCTGACACCCTTATCGTTGTGGTGCGTGAAGTGCGGGGGTAGGCCCCAATACCAAGCCACGTACTGGTAGTCATCACATATTTGTGCCTCATGTACCTTAGGTATATCGAGGACTCCAACCTTAAAAAACCTGAAACCATCCTTAGATCGACCACTTCTTAGGTTCCCTTTGAGCCTCTTTTCTTCTTCACATTTCTCTAAATAAACAAGATAATCAAAACTTTGTTGCTTGACTTGCTTGTCATATTAATAATTTGCATAAGTTTTTCTTTTTTGTTTCATGCTTGTTCTTACTCATTCTCAAGCCAAGAAAATGGAACAATCAACCTCTTCCAACAACATCCCCATCTCAAACAATCTTTCACAACAAACATCCACCCTTTCCTATTGTTCTTCCACACCTTTGATCACCTCATCTTTGGTTTCCCAACCCATTATTTCTATGATTCCTCCTCATGAGCCCCATATGGTTCAAACCAATCCCCATGTTGAAACCAATCCTTTCATCTATCATCATTCCATCCCCTCTAGACTAGCTACACCTCCATCTTCCACTTCCTTAGGAACATTTGGACCTCCCACTATCCCTTGTGGATGCTTGGAGTTTCAGGAACTCCTTGATGCTAATCCCATCACTCTTCATGATTATCTTATCATAAATCCACCATATCTCCCCATTGATGGACCCCCCCTTCAACAACTTTATGCTTATCCTCACAAATTGAATCCACTGAAGTCCTCACTTCCAACTTTTGTCTTCTTTCCTAGGGCCATGAATGAGCTGGCAATATCCCAACATGAACATGTCCCTCATGAGTCTTCTACCATGGTCCCTCAAACCCATCAATCCACTCAATTGGTGGTCCCCATTCCACCTAATCTACCTCACATCAATACCATCCCTACATCTTCTATCCCTATTCACTTCCTCATCTACCATTGTCATCAACGCCCCCACCCAAAACTCTTCAAGAAATCCAACCTACTTCCTCCACCACCCAAATAAACACATTCAAAGCTTGGTGCCTCTCTTCACATCTCAAGTCCATGCCAATGTTGTTACCTCACAACCCCACCCTTCGGAGTCAACTCAAACTAATCAACCTCCACTCTGAAGTGTCTTTCGACATATGTTTCCTAATCAACCCATCCAAACATCTCAACCATATCATGTGCATATCCCAACTCACCCAACACAAACCCAATCTAATCCTCCCCATCTCTCAACAACAACCACAATCCTATCCATCCAATTACATCCATTTGCAACATCCTATCTTTCAACCCATCCAATCACAAGATTTCAATTATCTTCCTCCTTATCAACCACCCCCACAAACTCCTACTTATCCTCAACAATATCAATCTTACCCATAACCCAACCCATCTACCTCTTACAATCCAAACCACATCAATTAATTCCTCACCCTCATACATCCAATGACCCCATGCAAGCCTTGTTGAGTAGAATGACCAACCTAGAAGCTGCTACTTTGGGTCCTAAGAGCACATTCACCTATGAACAAATATGTAATGAACCTATCAACCCATCCATACCCATTAAGCCTTATCCTCCACACTAGGAGATCCCTAAATTTTCTAAGTTCAATAGTAAGGAGGATCCCCAACAACATCTTCGTGCTTTTAGGAACTCATGTTATCTCATTTCCCATGATCAAGACCTCATGCTTCACACCTTCCCCATGTCATTGGCTGGACCCACTTTGGACTGGTACAATGAAATTCCTCAACATTTCCTCTTCTCATTCACTCAACTTGCACAACTTTTCTTAGATCACTTCTCCATCAATATCACACACAAGATCACCATCACTGACCTCTATGCCATCAAACAATTTGATGACGAATCAATCGCTGATTTTGTCGCTAGGTGGTGTGGCATTATCAATCAACTATCCTTCTCTCTACCCCAAACTGAACTAATGAAACTCTTCTCTAGATCATGTGCTAAACATATCTCATCCACCCTCCAAATCCAATCTTTCCAAACCTTGAGGAATCCTTTACCATGGCCTTGCAAATTAGAACTACGTGCCCTTGAGCAAGGCCATGTCAAGCTTTGCTCCAACAAGCCCAAAACTGAATTCACCAAATCATCCACCCATAATGAAAAATCCAAAAATGTACAGCCAATGCCATTGTTCGTCAAAACTTCTTCCACATCCACATCTCATGCCGAGCCTCCATAAAGATCTCCTCAACCAACCCCCAACTATACTCCTCTTGGAGAATCTTATAGTTCCATCTTCGACAAACTCATGGTTGCATGCCTTATCCAACTTCCTCCTATCTCTCCCATTGATGATTCGCATCCCAAACCCACATGGTATTGTGAGGAATCATTATTGCAAACATCATCAAGTCTGTGGTCATGATATAAAAAATGTTGTACCTTCAAGGACCTAGTACAATGGTTTATCGATCATGGGGACCTTCAATTGGACAATCCTAATGCTCCTCCTAACCAACCATTGGATGTCTTCAAGAATCCCTTCCCTAATCATCCACCAAACAACCAGGCTAATCCTCCCACATCTCAAGCGCCTGACGCCCATACAATCAATACTCTAAGTCAGGCTTCAACATCACCACCCACCCATTATATCTCATCTATACCCACATCTATCATACCCACATCTATAATCACATCTACATCCACACCCATATCTACATCTACATATACCCCATATCTACTACATCAACATATCTACATCCATATCTACTATCCATCCTACCCACATCTATCTACACACCATATCTACACCCATGCCTACATCTACTACCCACATATACATATATCTATATCTATTATACCCACATCCATACCCATATCCATCCACATCTATCTCAACATCTACCTCTACATCCATGCCTACATCTACATCTATTTTTGTACCCATCTACTATCTATATCTATACCTACATCTACATCTGAATCCACATACCTATAATACCTACATCATCCACATCTAATCCCTTAAATCCTCTACCAAGGACATCCCCCTTGATTCTATCAAATGATGTCCCAATCCCATCCTCATCTCCAACAAGTACCCACTCCTATATCAACACCTTAAATACCACACAATCTACAACCTCTTCTAATCCTACCAATTGTGCTATCCAAAAACCATCTTCCATCCTCAATCCTTACATCTACAACACCACCTACATCCAAATCATCTAATCCCACCTCCAAAGACAACCCCTACTATTGAAATCATTTTCATCCCACCAAGGGTAAAACTTGCAACAAAAATCTAAGAACCTTGGCACCCCCATCCAAAAATATCTTACTCATCCACACAAGAAATTGGAGCTTCCCCCTTCGAATCCCCATCAATCCAAACAATCCAACATCCAATCATCTATCTTAGGCCTCAACCATCTATTTTGGGACCATGCCCTTCATCCAAATCTCCCATCACCCACTAAATCATCTAATCAAAACCATAAAAAGTCCAAATCAGAATCTAAGGTCAAAATCCTTACCAAACCCCATAAGAGTAAGCCCCCCAAAAACCTATTTTTCCTTCATCCACCTCTCCTAAATCAAATCCATCCACAATCCATGAAACCCCCTCTTCTAAAACCCCCATTGGGTCTTATACTGAAATCCTTCATCGTCTCATCCAAGCATCTACAATCACCCTTTCCCCCATCAAATCCTTCAATTCACGTGGCCAAAAACCCACGTGGTTTGATTATAACCATTTGTGCTTATCATCGTGTCCCCTGGACATGACACAGAGCACTTAAGGATCTTCAAACCCTCATCAACAATCTCATAGAAGAGGATGACCTTCTCATTGAAGAAGAACCATCTCTTCCATCCACTAGCTCATCCACATCTAAAACAACCCTCAAATCAAATCTACAACTTCCAAAGCCTCTAAATCTAGTCCTCCACCCAAATCCTTCGTCGCAATCCACCACCCAAATCTACCTCTTCTAAAGAAGGTCCCCCTCTTTTCATAAATGTCATTCATATTTCCACTTGCTCTCGCCCTCATGATTCACAACCATCCACCCAATACCAAAACCAAGAGTTGTCATCACTACTCCTTCTAATGAGCCCACTCCATCTCCCTCTTCATTAAGGCTAAGGTATCTATCCTAGCCGCTCCAAGTACCCAAAACCTGTTGCTATAGAAAAAGTATCATAAAACAATTACATCAGGCCCCTGTTAAGATGTATCTCTATGAGCTTATCCAAAGCTCCCTAACCATCGAAAATGATCTCATTAAAGCTTTGTAATGTATCCCAATCACCGTTGACGATGAACCTCAACCTTTCGTGGCCCTGTTTGGGAGCTCTTACAACTTCCACCGCCATCTCCTTTGATGATTCTGAAATCCCTTGACATTCTACCTGAAGATCATGACCTTCCCTTTTCATCACCATTGTATCAATGATACCTTCATCTGATGATCTATGATTGAAAATGGTGCTAGCATCAACATCATCTCATCTCATACCTTTCAACCAACTCAAGCTTCCCAACACCATTGTTTGCCCAATCACCTGCAAGTTCTTTGAGCCTTTAATGATGTTGTTGCCCCTGCATTTGGGGAAAATTATCCTCCCCATCCATGTTGGTGAAAAATCCTCCATGAACTCTTCTACATTGTTGAGGGGGATTTTCAATATAATGTATCTTGCTTGGATGCCCATGGATCCGCGCTATGCATTGCATCCCATCCACTCTTCATCTTGCCTCAAGTATGAACATGAGGGGAAAATCCATACACACTCCTCGCTTGATCTTCCTCCATTCAAAGCATGCCACATGACCTACTGGCCCAAATGACGTGCTCATCCCCAAAAGAAAGATTCATCTTCTGAAGCATCCACTAGTTCATTTGTACCTACATCCAAGTTACCCAATGATGAATCTCTTGACACTGTGATGCAACATATTTCATTGGGGGAGTATCAACTCCTCACCCTCAATGCTCTTCCCACACCCAATCGACTTGGTAGACCCAAAAAGATCTCCCATGTATCAACCTAATGTGGGGATATCATTTCCTTTGGTCCACCTCATTTGAAAACCAATCTTATCTATGGTGGCATTGATCGCCCTTCTTCCACATCGACAATCAACCCCATACTAAGCCATATACTAATGGATTTGAATTCCTCTACAATAAATCCTTCACCTACACCTATCTCCACCGTTGTGGCATGGAAGGGATTTGGTCTTGGACGTTACGAACAAGGCATGCATGATCTTATCCTTGATCAATCTTGCAAACCCCATGAGAAGTTTGGATTGGGATTCAAAGAAAACCCACTGAATCTCTCACATACTTCTTCTACATCTCCCATGCACATAGATCCATCACATGATCCTTCTCCATCCAATGACCCCATGGACATGGATGACACTGTGTCCCTTTCTTCTAATTTTTTTAATCTCCATGATCACTTTAGGACTGGTCACCTATCAGGATGAAGGTGAAACTAGGTCCCTTCCTCTCAAATTCCCCAACATGGTAGAGGAGGATTCCCTACCATCAACATTCTTCAATGCAAAGATGATGACTCCATTCTTTCCTACATGGGGGTAGAATATTCTCATCTTCATAATTCCTTACCTCCTGACACATCCACTCTTCTCAATGAATCCACCATCGATATCAACATAGGGACTCCACAAGAGCCCCGCATCCTCAAAGTCAGCCAATCTCTTGATCCACAAGAGCTAGAATCCTTCACCCTTCCTCTCTAAGCATATTCAAGCCTTTGCATGGTCATACGCTGACATGCCAGGCCTCGATCCTACATCATTCATCCATAACATCATCACCATCCCTAATGCTAATCTAGTCAAATAAAAGCTACGTCGCATGCATCCTCGCATTAGCCCTCCTTATCAAAGAAGAATTGCAATGTATTATTTCTGCCAACTTCATCCAACCCATTGATTATCCTCAATGGGTTTCTAACATCGTACCTATTTCTAAAGCCTCTGGAATATTCTGTATCTATACCAAATTTTGAGACTTAAATCTCACTTTCCCTAAGGATGACTTCCCCCTTCCTAACATCGATTAACTTGTCAACCTCACCACTACCATGAGATATTTTCTCTTATGGATGGTTTTTTCTGGTTACAATCAAATCCTTATCACACCAGAAGACCAACATAAGACATATTTCATCACCCCTTGGGGAACCTTATGTTATCATGTCATGCCCTTTGGTTTGAAAAATGTAGGGGCCACCTATCAACGTGCCATGACCTATATCTTCCACGATCTCATCCAAAAAACCATAGAGGATTATGTTGATGACCTCTTGGGTAAATCCAAATGTTGACATGACCATCTTACCATCCTTGAAATCCTCTTCACATGCCTTATCCGATTTCTTCCTTCACCTTAATCCTGCCAAGTGTGTGTTTTGAGTTCTAACTGGAAAACTCCTTGGCTTCATCATTTCTATCAGGGGTATTGAAGTTGACCCCACCAAGATCAAAGCCATCCTTGAGATGCCTCCTCCTTCCAATCTAAAGAAACTTTGTAGTCTCCAAGGCCAACTTCAATCAGTCTTCCACTTTTCATCTCATAATTTCTAATCATTTCCAAATTTTCACCATCTCCTCTGAAAGACACCCATTTCAAGTGGGATGCCAATTTCCAAAAGGCCTTCGATGAACTCAAGCATTATCTTCTATCACCACCTGTGCTCACACCTCCACACGAGGGGGAGCCTTTCTATCTTTACATCTCTGCCACTGACCATGCTCTAGGTTCCATGTTGGCACACCATGATGAGTAGGGCAGGGAGAAAAGGTATCTATTATATCAGCCACACTCTTCACGACTATGAACCCACTACACTGAAAGCTGAAAATTTGTTGTGATCTTTTCTTCGCCACTTCCAAACTTTGCCACTATCTTCTCAATCAAAAAACCTATGTCATCACTAGCTTCAATCCTCTTAAAACCATGCATTCCAAACCTTATCAAAATGATCACATCACTCGATGGCTCATGCTCATGACTGAGTTTGACCTAGAGTTCATCTCTCAAAAATCAATCAAGGGCCAGGCTATCACTGATCAACTCATAAAGCCCCTCTTCCTGGATAATCAACTTCCTCATGAGAAATTTCCTAAAGAATCCATCAACACCATCGATCATGAGTATTCTCCCCTCAAAATGACACTCTTCTTTGATGGTTCTAAGTGTCGGAAAGGGGGAGGTGTTGGCGTCATCATTATTCCTCCTTGGGAAACTCCTTATCCCATCACCTACAAACTCAAATTTGAGTGTACCAATAACATGGTTGAGTATGAAGCCCTTATCTTGGGTTTCCAAACCGCTATCATGTTAGGCATCAAATCCTTGACATCTATGGTGATTCTCAACTCATCATCAATCAAATCAAGGGAGTCTATCAATGTAAAAAAAAGTCCTTCAAAAATACAAGGACATCATCGAATTTCTCCTCAAGGCCTTTGATCAATATACCATCCAAACCATCCCTCATTCATCCAATCACTTCACAGACACCATGACATCCCTTGCATCACTCATCCCTTGGAAAATGAAGAATCCAAACTCTTCATTGTTATTCATCATGCATCAATCAACCATCCCATACTAATGAGCTTCCTCGTATCAATCTTGTAGAAACCAACCAATCTGATCTCTGGTATACCTAGATCTTTGACTATCTCTCTCAATCCAAAATCCCCTCTGACTTATCCAAAAATGGTAGGAGGTCATTTCTTTCAACGTTCAACCGCTATGTTATCCTTGGCAACATCCTCTACAAATGTGGTTTGACGAGTATTTTACTATGATGCCTTAAATCCCATGAATCTATCCAAGCTATCCAAGAATTCCATGATGACATCTGTGGTGGACACTTTAGGGGTTTGGATGTCACCAAGTGCATTCTTCAGATGGGTTACTATTGGCCCACCCTTAATCAAGACTGTTGTGAGTATGTTAAAAAGTGCATCAAATGCCAACAACATTCCAATTTCATCTGTATCCCTAGCCAGACCTTACAACCAAATCTCAAGATCTATGGCCTTTCTCACAATGGGGACTCAACCTCATTGGTCTCATCAATCCACACTCTTCTCAAGTCATCATTCCATCCTCACTGCTACTGAATACTTCACTAAATGGGTGGAATCCATTCCACTCACATCAACCAAAGCTAACAAAATCGTCAATTGATCTATCACCACATCATATTTCACTTCACATTCCTCATAAAATCATCACAGAAAAATGGAAAGTCCTTAAAACCAAATATCTTAAGAAGATTTGTGACAATTTCAATATCAATCTTATCTTCTCTTCTCCATACTATCCAAAGCTAATGACCAAGCCGAATCCACTAACAAGACTCTGCAATATTCTTGCCAAAACTATTGATAAGGTAGGTTGGGATTGGCATCTTCATATCCCCTTCACTCTTTGGGATTATCAGACTAGCATCTGCACCTCTACAGGTGCTACTCCCTTCTCTCTTGTCTATGGCTCTGAAGGCTGTCCTTCCTCTTGAAGTTAAATCCCATCCTTGCACATTTCTCTTCACGACTTCATCTCTGACGAGGACTATCACCAAGAGCATCTAACACAACTTGAACTATTAGACGAATGTGTCACTAATCACCCTCCAACATCATCATGTCTATCAAGAATGTGAATCAAACATGCCTATAATAAACATCATAAGAATGTGACTTTAACATCAGTGACCTTGTCTTAAAATAAAATCAGAATGTCACTACTCTAGAAAGGAGCCAACGTGGAAAGTTTTCTCCAAACTGGATTGGACCATACATTATCACTCATAAGTATGGGTCTAGAGCCTATCATTTAGCCTCCCTTGATGGTAAACTAGAAATGGAACCTCTCAACACCTTGCACTTGTACCTTTCTACTTGTTAACACACATACCAATGTGACCTTATTCACATTAATGATCTAATTTCCATCATTATCTTTCTCCATCTTCCATCGTAATGATTTGGAATCATGTGGTCTTCCATCACTATCATATACTATGACCTTGAATATGGGCACCATGGCTCTTCTCATAGCATATTCCTTATGGAAAATTCCTCCTTCTAGGTGGGAACCCCACAATCATTACATCCATCTCCTTCTTATCTACCTACTTGAACCATGATAAGGGTCCACATGTGTAGCTTGTACACATTACTTCCCCTCCCCAAGTGGTCTACTTGGATATCCTCAACTCCATATAAAAATTCAAAAAATCATGGATGCTCATTAAAGCTATATTATCCAAAAAACAACTTGCTCCCTTGAAGGACAACTATTCATATAAAGTAAAATAATATCAAAAGTATAGATTGATCCCTCGAAGGAAACTATCATGCATCTTATCTTGCCATCTAAATAAAAAATCAAAAATCCAAAGAAAAAATCCTAATTGTAGACCACTCCCTTGAAGTATGGATACCTTCTTATATCATGGTAGCGTAAAGGCTTCCTGCATTGATCAACCTTCTAAATATAAAAGTAAAAAGAAAAATCTAAAAGCAATCATCCTAGGAAAGCTTCCCACATTGATCAACTTTCCCATCAAAAGCAAACTTCCCGCATTGATCAGTTTGTGCACATATTTCTCAGATTTGGGGCATAGACCTAGGAACAACCACCTAAGGAGAAATTTTTTCCCTTGTATACAAGCTACATCTAAACCCTTGTCATGTCTACAGTAGGTATATAAGCACATCCTTCCATCTTCCCCTCATGATCTTATATATGACTAACTATCATTGGTTATGTGTTAACAATGCCATATGGCTACAAGTGCATTGCTTTGATTCATGTTCCTTTTCACATTTTACCTCTAATCTAGTCCCAAAGCATCTATCCTATGTGCACTCCTTGCTATGATAAAGTGTACTTCCTATATTTGGGTCACCCTAACAAGGTCACATTATATATATCACATATCATCTAATCCAATCCAATTACATCATCTTATATCATATCTAATCTAATTAACCATCACATCTAATCTAACATCACATCATATAATATCATATCTAATCTAACCATCATAATCATATCACAATCTAAATTTCATTCACATCATTTTGTATCTATTCTAAATCATCACATCTATATCAAATATCATAAATCATTGTCATATCTAATCTAATTTAAATCCATCACATCAATACATCAACATAATCTAATCCATACATCACATCACCTCTAATCTAAGTATATCTAATCCAATCATTATCCATCAATCATATTTAAATCTACATCTAATACATCATACATTTACATCCATAATCTAAATCAACACCATATAAATCATGAAAAAATCATTTCACATCCATAATCACACACAACATCACATCATCATAATCACTTCACATACATATAATCACACATCACTACACATACACACACAAAAAATCATATATATATATATCATCAAAATTTCTATACATGCGTGATAGGCCTCAACTAGGATCTATCTCAAAATATATCCATCTACACCAAAATCTATATCATATACAATGTTCACCCTACTAATTGGTGAACACAAAATCTGACACTCTATCCTCCTGAGGCACGACCCTATCCTCGTACCTGTCCACCATCCGGTCCACGATTGTGCCTTAGATACGCTACACTCGCTATGCTCCTTGAAGCTGCATGCAATGCCGATATCCTCTCCATAGCCACGTGTGCTGCATAACAAGGAACATCAAGTAATCTCATCATAATTATGCACTCATAGTAGCGCACCTCCTCCTAAAGATCTTGGTATTTCTCCATTGTCACAAACTAGGTGGAACCATATTTCGAGTCCTTTGTGCAGCTCCCTGCATCTCTCCCCTTGTCGCCTCAGTTGGAGTGCCTGGATCTTCATATCTCACCTATAAGGCTTCTGTCTGCCTTCAGTATCTATCACACCACTGGATAGCCAAGTCTCTCTCCTGGTGCATCCCATCAAGCTCTTGGTGCGCAATATCTCTCTCCTAATGAGCTACATCTAACTCCTTTTGTAGCCAGGCTATCTTTGCCACCGCACTTCTATCTCCACCCTCTCCTCCTGCTGGCACTGCCACCTCTCCTCCTTCCTGTGCTGCTTCCTCAGCAACTTAGGCTACCCACTGTAGTCTTATTTTTCCCACCAAAATCCCAAGGCGCGCTAACACATCACCCAAGCATAACCTGAGCGCTCTCTCGAAGCGCACAAGGGTACCAAGTCCCTCTTTTATGTGAGCTCAATCAATAAGTTAGCATGTTGGACAGAAACACACACACACACACACACACACATAGATATATATATATATATATATTACAAATTCAAGATAAACGTACAAAAATATAGTGTTAAACTGATCTAGATCATAAGCGTATAGAATAACAAATGATTAAACCAGTAACAAGAACTAAATTCACCCTACAAGATCCAGTAATCATAGACTGTCTACAATCAATATCCAGCCACAAAGGTCCATTATATTAAATGTACTGTAAAGCACATAAGCTATTTACACACACAATAATTTTCATTATGAGTCATGCACGTAGGACATAATCCAGTAGCATAAATCTATTATAAAAGTGATCATGTCTAAATTGTGTAAATCAACACACATATATATAGGGGTGGGAACTTTTCCATTCACCACCCATTCATCTCTCAAAATAGGCTACATGCTAAGAATAGCCATGTGCATGCCACTATAGACCTAACTACAAAATTATGCAAGCTTCCCTACTAATAGATCTACTTCAATTAACTCCTAGTTCAGATCTTATTAATAGCTTGAGAACTATGCATGTCGACTTGATATTCCTATCTATCCCAAAATAGACCTTGACTTGATCCACAAGTCACCATGTTCTAATCTTATCTTCAAAACCTTGTCTTGATCAATCACTCCAAGCCTATATTTAGGCTTCGCATCCTAAGACTAGCTAAGTCCGGACTCCTTTTACGCGATATCCTTTCCTGTCTGACCTCCTTGCGACAAACCCTATCATCCCTGCACATGCATCCTCATGTGCCTCTCTTCTATGCTATCTTTCCCCCACGTGTTAGCCCCTGTTTTAGGGAATTAGTCAATTTCTATATTCTCAACATTACCCCACACTAGTTTCATTACCACCCCCAACAATGGGTAATTCTGATGTGGCACTTAACGAATAAAGAATAAAGATTCTAACTATCATGAAAGAATAAAAGAATGCCAAAGAATCAAATAATTCTATTACTATGTAAGGAGGATAAGAAAATCCTTTTTCAACGATGCCTTCATTTGCATTCCATCCTTCCACCTCACTCTACGCTTATTTGAATAGATCCCCCATCATTGTGCTAGGACTTCTTCAAATGTGAGCTCTTCACCCTTGGCATTGAACATGTATCAACTAATTTTTTAAATTGTTTTCCAATGTCTTTCAGTGCATCCATCCTACGCGTGTCACTTGGGGATACAATTCCTTGAGCTTATTCTTTATCGATTGGTCCTTACAGATAAATCAATAGCATAACTCTTCTTCTCAACCTCTTCAAGGATTTTATCACGTTCCACCTTGATTATATTTGCTTCTTAGCCTGAGAAATATTTTAAATCTAGCTTCATTAGTGGTCAACCATCATACTTTCCACCCGATCCTTGTCCCCACAATTGTCATAGATAACTTTAGCCATGTGAGCCGCAATTTGTACAAAAGTAAGAAGCTGTAGTGTATTTTGGGTTATGATCACCTCCAGTTGTTCTTTTTCCTACTTCTTTTTGCACTCACCATGACCTCTTCCGCATGAATCGAGTGTAAGGGGTGGTTGCTTCTGCATTACGATCATGTGCCGTAGGATCCTCTAAACAATGGAGTGCTGGATCTCATACTTCTGTGAAGAGGGGAGCTCAGATCTAGGCGTGCTACCAATGATTGAATATAGTAATTGCTATCAACTCTTCCTTTCTTAAAAGCCTTGCACACTATTCCCTTTTCCTCACATAAATCCACTTTTAACTACGCATAATTAGTTTGTTCCTTCCCCTTTATCTGTTTATCCCACACAATAATTTATTTATTCTTCTCTTCCAACTCCTGCTCCAGTGCCTTGATTTTTTTGTTTCTTCCAAATAGCCTAGCCTCTACTTCAACTGAGATACTTTGTTCAGTGCATTACATGATTGTCTCATCAGTTAGATGTTGGGAATCCACTATAGGATCCACTGCTGTAAAACTTGGTGAAGCTACGAGACATCCAGTAATGCTCCCTGTGTTAACTTCAAATTCAGGCTCATCAACATGAGACTTAGAATTTCTAGGACAATCATCTTTCTGAGTGTGACGGAAACACACCATCCTTATCAAATGATGACCAACATAATAGTTGGTCTGTACAAGAACTTTGCTATCCAGTAGCGAGTGCATAAAAATTTTCTAGGGATCTGCATTATATTTCATAGTAGGCCCTTGCTGGGTGGACGAGCACCTGTCTGCCCGTGCACGCATACCATTTGGGAATCCTACCACTAGATTTATATCTCCTCCAAAAATTTCACCCTTCTCCTTTTCTTCTTTCTTCTATGCTGCACGTTCCACCTCATGTTCAACTAAGTTCTGTATTAGTTCCTACCACCTCCTTCTCCGTAGCGCTGTCCTCTAAATCTTAACTGGAAAGGAACAAATTCTTATGCACATTTGCTACAAACTTCTTCTTCTTTGTTCCTTTCTTCCTGATCGAGCATATTTTGAATGTACGCTCTACTCTTCATCAAATTCATGTACATCGCATACTTGGGGGTTTCTCCTTCAGGTGCTCTGTACTCCTCTTCCCCCTCTGTTTCTTCATTCTTCAAACTCTCCGTCTCCTCAGAGTCATAACTCTATATTACCCTTTGCTTCTTCCTTACTAGAGACACTTCTTTCACCGGGGACTACTTCCTTACTAGAAGACTTCTTCTTACAAGTATAAGTACTCATACCTTCACCCACCTCTAGTGTCCTTGTGGTTTGACCTACATGTGCACTCAGTGCCCTGCTTGTTATAGGGGTTTATTCACAACCTCTCTTCCTTGTGTCCACCTTCTTTATTCTTGTAGGGTCCTCAGGGATAGAAACATCATCTTCTACATACACATCCTTATCAAATTTTTTTCGCAAATGAATATACACCCTTATTGAAGTTGTCCCTGCAATTGCTATTGTAATGGGTTTGAGGAAATGTATGTGAGGAGAGACATATTTTTCCACATATGCGTGTTTTTTTGGGTTGAAAAGTGTTTGGTACAACGTACGATGCTCCTGGTCAAATTCACTTAGATAAAATCTCAATTTCTTGTCCTCCTTAAATCTATTGACTGTGCTCTGGAAATATTGCGCTATGAAGGAAAAAGGTAATTTGCACCACGGGATCTTGGTGCCATCAGTCAATGTAAACTTGCTAATACAGAACTGCTGGTAGACTATAAACTCAGCCTCATCCCCCACCAAGGTTGGTAATTGCTCTGGGATCCTACACTCGGTGCCGAAGGCGTTGCACTTACTTTTGTACCACTTATCCAACATCACCTTGTATGCCAGTGTCATAGTATCAGAACTATATGCTTCAAACCTCTTGGCAGGAGAGGGGTATTCTATGGGGTACTCCCATATGTTGTTGTTCGGCCCATCAGACACTCCAATTTCAAAGAATACAATCAAAAAGTGAGATATTACCATACATAACATTCTCTCCATCTTGCGTGGCATCAATGATATCTTCTGTAATGAATGCAAATATATTATATATGGTCCCTTCTGCTATCTTCCTGCAAACATTCAACCATCTCTTATTAACCTGGGTCCATCGTTCTTGTCCATTCAATTTGGTAAGAAAGCACGCAACCATCTTCATCACCGGATCATTGATCTCTACAATATCAAAGGTGCACCCACCTTTCTTGTACTCATATTCCTTAGTTTTTTTTTTTTGACATCCTCATCATCACCTAAGTCATCATCAAATGACTCTTCAATGCAGATAAGTCCAATGTACCTTGAGATCAACTATGAAGTTATGCGCATCCTCCTTCCTGCGAAGTAGAAATAGTCTTCATGTACTCGTGACATAAGCACAAGTACAATCTCTCAAGCTTGCCAAAAAATGGTAGTTCATACAGTTGCAAAAGTCCAGTCTTCTTTAATGTCTTCTGGACTGAATCATCATAGACCGGTTTGTCATCTTTTGTTCTTTCACCTGTGTGGCAAACCAACTCCAAAGTCATATCCTTCTCAGTCAAATCATTTCGAATGGTTAAAATCACTTATAACCATTTTGCGCAAATGGGATACCCACTCCATTTCCAACAATACCCCATCTAGGTATTGCATCTCTAAATACCATTCCTCATTGAAACTCGCCACCACAACTGGTTTTCCCTTGCCCTTCTTCTTAGGTGAAATGATTGATACCATACGTGGTGCCATTCTTGGTCGAGTAACTGATAATTCTACCTTGTGCTTCAGTTATATCAATGCCTCTAACTTAAAACCCTACTCCTTCGCACAATCCTACAATCCATGCCCTAGTTCTTCGATCCCTAACTAGAGAACACTTATTTTCACACTACACCATCTAAACCCGCAAAAATTATTTCACAAGCCCACTCTGCGCACAACCATGTTCGCCTTCACAATCTAATTCAAAAATATCTACCTTTGCAATCGATCATTTGCACGAATTCACAAGAAAGCCCTAGTTCGCAAGAGCTCTTCCACAAGTTATCGCAAGGTAAAAATAACTTACCCCGACCCTTATTTATAGTTTTTCACTTTTACGCATTAATTACCATGCCCCCTACCACTGTACTACCATAATAAATATGATATTTCCTATCTCCCCAAGCATTTTTTCTCCACGTGTCCAACGCGCATAACCTTTATAAACCTTTGGTGTGCAAAACTACACAAACTGCAGACCTCTTTATGCGCGCTCTGAGCACCGAAGTACATCAACCACTGCATCCTATTTCCAAGTAGTTTTTCCTATCCTAGCCTACCTCATGTCACCCTTTGCGTTCATTCTTGTACATGGATTTTTCCTTGGCATCATTCTTGTTATCACCATCTTCCTTGACACCTTACCATTTTCCAGCAACCATTATCACCACCGCTACGCGCACCCCTCTGATACTTAGGACTTCCTTTGCACGCTTTTGTTTTTCCCAGGCCATTTTCAACATCAATACTTATATGCATGCCTCCATTTGCACTCTACCCCACACTAAATGTATTCACGGTCCTCTGCGCATCATCTCAAAAAGAAAGTAATTAGCTTCTGGCACGCAAGCGCGCTTATTACATAAAACACTGAAATAAATTGACAAAGCGTAACAAAGTTGAATGGAAACACATATAAAGGAAATGCGTTAAGGGAAACCTATTCTAACTAGCAATAGTGCATTATTATAAACACCCAGGAGACTTATTTATATTAGGGCTTCAACCTACTCCCGTTGAAGTAACCATGCAATTGTGTTCCATCCAGCGCCTGTAACTGGCAAGCGCCTAAATCAAGTATGTAAGTCACAACATACGGTCCAAACCAATGCACTTGGAACTTCCTAGGATGACACAAAAAATTTAGAATCATACATAAGAACTATCTTCCCAACCTCAATCTTCTTGTTCTTAATATGTCGATCATGCCATGCCTTCTTCCTGACCTTTTTTTGTCTTCTAGCTCCAATGAGTGATAACACGCCTTTCATCCAACTACATCAATTTTTCTATACACTCTTCAAGTGCCTGTTCATCAACTAATCCTCCCGTGTGCACAATACACATGGAAGGTAACATGAAATCTACGGGTAAAACATAGCCTTTTTGCGCTAAACACCAACTGAAAGGGAGTGGCTTTGTTCAATATTTTATAATTTTTCCTTGTATTCCCTAAGTACAACAAATACTATATCATCCCAATCCTTCCTTCCAACATCACAAATCTTAGTCAATGAATGGTTCAGTATCTTGTTGAAATATTCAGTTGTGTCATTGTCCTGTGGATGATAGGGGGTTGTCTTGTGATGCGCCACCATAAACTTAGCTAATAATATCCTGATAGTTTTATTCAAAAAGTGTGTGGCCCTATCACTTGTTAGACTCAACGGACATCCATACATACTAATAATGTTTTCCCACAAGAAATTTGTTGCTGTAGCTACCGTGCAATCCTTTATAGGTGTTGCTTCTACCCACCTTGTAAGATAATCTGTACAAGTTATAATATAGCGTGATGCAGTCTTGCGCATGGGTGGGGAAATAGGACTAACAAAGTCAATTGCCCATTTTTCAAAAGGATCTGCACTAGCAATAGGTCACAAAGGCATCTCATCTCTATGCCCAGGCTTGCCAATGCATTGACAATGGTCACACACCTTGCAATACTCTATACAATCCTTGTAAATCATTTCCCACCACAGGCCTGCCAATAGAATCTTGCGCGCGGTGGAATTTCATACATAGTGACAACCTGAAATTCCACCATGAGCCTCTTCCATAATAGTAGGGCACTCATGTTCAAGTACACACTGACACAAAACCTCATCATGGCCTAACTTGTAAAGATCTTCACCTATCAACATATAGGGTGCGACGCGTATAGAAAGTTGTTTCTTCTCCAAGGCCTTCATGCCTTCAGGAACCACACCAGTACGCAAAAAAGATTGCAATATTTTCCAAATCAGAGGGCACACAGTTCAATCTAAATAAATATGCATATGTCATTGTATCCTCAATACTCTGTGTGTCCTCACCTGAGTTAATCCTGGATAAATGATCTGGTCCTGAGTTGCTCTTACGTGGCTTCACCGCAACTGTAAAGTCAAACTCCTGGAACAAGATAATCCATCTGAATATGTGCCCCTGCAAAATGAGATTATTGACCAGCTACTTCAACGCCATGTGATCTATATAGAATATAAACGGAGCTACCAACAAATACTACCTAAACTTATGCAGGGCATAAATCATAGACAACGCTTCATGCTCCGTAGTTGTGTAGTTATGTTTATCCCTGGGATCAATTTCCTACTTGCAAAACAAATAGGGTGATTAAAAATACTCTCTCTAGACTGGGATAATATTATGCCAATGGCCATGCCAAAAGTGTTTACATGCACATGAAATGGTTTGGTCCACGAAGAAAAGCACAAAATAGGCGCAGAAGTAAGCCTTTCCTTCAATGTCTCAAACGCATGTTGTTGCGCCTCACACCAATGGAACTTACCCTTTCTCTTCAGCAATTCCTCCAAAGGCACAAAAATCTTTACATAACCTTTAATGAACTTTATGTAGTACCTTTTATGTCCAAGGAACCCACAAAATTTACTCTATTTAGTAGGCTCCTCTAAGCCCAAAATAAAAAAAATCTTAGTAGGATATACCAACAAACCTTCTTTGCATACGATATGTCCCAAAAGAGTTCCAAAAGGTGTAGAAAAAACACATTTCTTGATGTTGGGAGAGATGTTCAGCTACATGCACCTCTCAAACATAAGTTTCAGATTGTGTTATCAGCCACTTTTGACTGCGCAAAATTGTCAAAAAACAATTAAAATAATTAAAAATTAGAAATTTTTTAAAAGTATTACTTTGCGTGGTTCATTGGACTCCTTGCGATCGTCTTATTTTTGTGATCGTTTCGGTCTTCGTTTCGTGATTTTCGGGCAAGAACTCTTCCCGCCAGGCTATAAAACGCATTAAAATACATTAAAATAATTAATTAATAATTAATTAATTAATTGCTCCTTGTTTGATTAAATTAATTTTTAAAAAATCACTTAAGGAGTATTTAATTAAATAAATATAAATTAAGGTTCATCCGACAAGTTTTAGTGCCGGGGAAGTAAGCTTTTGTTTCCAACTGCCGGGTTGGCATCCCAAACCCGGATTTCCACTTTCCTGGCAATTTCCTTCAAATTTCCCACACGTGGGTTTTCCTCTACCAATTGCCAAATCATGGATTGGTAAACGGGCATAAAATTCCCCAATTTCCCACATGGGGAAATTGGACGGGGATTGCCAACCCATTTTGCCATTCCCGTTGGCAATTGCCCGTTACTTTTCCCATTTCCCCCTGGCACTTAAGCCACTACCCGGGATGAGAGGAAGTTGAATTAATCCTCGTAACTTCCTCCATCAAACCCGGTGGAAAAAGTCAGAAGCTTCTTTTTCTTCAGGAAGACATAATATTTTGTTAACATTATGCAATAGAAATACATGCGCATTGGTAGGAGGAAAAGGACAACAAATTCTTTTGAATGTTAAAGGACGCCTAAGAGAGAGAAGAACTCAGGGAAGCTGAAGCAGTCTTTAAATAAAGAAAGAAAAAGAAGCAAGCGTGGGAAGAAGCAATGCAGGTTAAAGATTCATCATGCAGGGGGAATAACACACCAGCTTGAGTTTATTTGCCACGCAAAGGAGAAAGAGGATTTGTCACGTGGATAAAGAAAACCTAGGCTATTAGAGGAAAGAACTGTCCATGCATTTCCAAGTAGTTTTCCACGCATTTGGAGGAGTCACCCCAGCAAGAGGAGACCACCACGTGCCTAGCCCAGGAATAGCTTCTCACGTATGCTGAAGAAATAGAATAGGTGGAAATAAAATAAAATGAGGCGGTGAAATTTAGGCGTGGTCGATCATTCAGACAATTCAGAAATCATGTGTGTTCCATATTTTTACGATGAATTGATAGAAAACATGTTATATATATCATCATTGGGATCATCATTCTCTTCGTCCTAATCGGCTCAAACGACAATTCAGTTTGTCTACACATTTGCTGTCAGACCTTTATATACTCTAGCTGTACAAGACCATTCGTTCAAGGAATGCATGCAATTTATATATTCCTTGCCAAATAAAGCGTCTCCACGGCTTAACTACGGAGAAAACAGATTTAAACAGTGGTTACGACAAGTTCCCCACCGTGGAACAGTGCGCGACGGCCTTCAGGAAGCATATAGAACAGTGCGCGACGGCCTTTAGGAAGCATACGGAACAGTGCGCGATCCATACTCTGGAGAACATCATCGATTGATCCTGTGCCAATACTGTCAATACTGTTTGCATTATTATAGGATTGCCTGTAGCTTTAAAAAAAAAAGATAAATAAATAAAAAGAAGCGAGCGCAGACAAGCATGGCGATGGGCAAGAATGTTTAAAAAAAAAAAATGAATTGTTTTTGCGACTTTTTATATTCTGCATTTTCATCGTTCTTCAGAAAGAATGCGTAATATTGCATATGGATGGATCTGGGGCCCTGATAAAGCTTATAGCTTAATTGCTAAAGGCTACAACAAATGAAGGTCACAAATAACAAACATAATGCAGCTGTAGGCTTATCCTTATTCTGAATTCAGATCCATGGTAGCTGCAGGTATATCCTTCAAGGGCATTTGCTTTCTGATCTGTTAACATGATTCTTTTACCCTTTTGTAAATATGTATACAAAGCACAGTGGTGAGATCTTAAAGCAAAACTGTCAAGTGATTTCCCCTTTAGAATCTACTAACTCCATACCTGCGGAGAAATAAATATTCACTGCCGTGTACGATGGATTGGAGTCACACTATTCAAGGCTTCATAAAATTTCCCTGAATCAGGAGATGAAGGTTATTACGGTGTAGAATGAAACGATTCATATTGTTCAGCATTTTATTTATTCTTTTCCCTAGAAATGAATTGAATGTGAAGGCCAACTCTGAAAATACCTAGTTGGCCATTTCGTGTACTACATCCTTGTTACTTGTAAATGGTCTCTTTGAGAAACTCTAAGGGCAATAGGCAATATTTATACCCTTCCATTATGTACATCCAATCAGACAATAAAAAAAGTATTCTTTTACCAGGTATAGAGAAACTTGTTGATTGGAGCCGGGATTGCAGAATCCACTGCCAAAATACCGAGGAGCTCTTTGGCCAAGAATCAGTCTTAAGGGTGTCTATCGACATGCTGAGGGCTTGAACCTGGGTCATCATCATGGCAGCATTAGGTCTTTATTGGTAATGGCATTTTCTCATCGTTTGGGAGGTACAATTGTGCTTATTATGGCAAAGCTAAAACATTCTTACTACAAGTGTTATATAATAAGGAAGAACCGTGAGCATTGTGGTAAAACCATTCTTTTCAAAAATGTTGGGTTAAGCTCGGTATTCAAGTGAGTTGAGCCAGAGAAGAACTCAGGGAGTTCGGTTCTATAAAGAAGGTAAGACGACACGAAGGGCATGGATCGCCATGGGAGTCCGAATTCAAGTTGAAAATGCATGAGCTCATAATCAAGCTAGGAGCGATACGATTGAAGGCTCATTCGTGAGTTGAGTCCTCTAAACACCTAAGTGAAGAAGGAGCACATCTCGAGAATTTCTCATTCCAGTCATGATTCATCTTTGCATGATTGCCCTAATTCTTCAGACCTAATCTACAACTCAACACTATAATTCAGAGCATCGGTTCATGCGCAAGCACCTGTAATCTATATCACACAATTTCTAGAGGTGGAACTCGTTGATGAAGTACCTCAAAATATACCAGCCCAACTTGTGGAAGTAGTCACAACTTCTCAATCAAAAGTTAATGATCCGGTTTTTTCCCCGCCTACATTTGAAGAATCACCACAAATGGAAAAAATGGCGACAACATCTTTCTCACAACAAGAAGATCCAATTTCAGCAACACCCGAAGGTGATCCCCTTCAGCGTGATGAAGATCAATTCCCAACGAACACGAGAACCATGTACAATGAGGTACTTGGAGAGTTTCCCACCTGGCTACATGATACCCTGAAGAATTGAAAGAGGGTCTTCAAGCCAATAGTGATAAACTTGGAAGCGATTGGGTAAATGTTAGAATCCATCACTCCAAAAAAGACCAAATACTACGCTAAGGTGTGTGTCAACGAATTCATAAATCACTTCGATGATTTTTCAACACCACTTGTTCACAATGGGGTAAAGGAGATGGATTTCCAAGACTCTGAAGTCTCACGAATTCTGCTCAGGAGATAACACTTTGGGATGGTGACAAAGACAAAGGACATAACTCCAAGCAGTGAATTGCAATTTTGGCTCTTGGAGATCTTCTCAATGGCGAAAGACCAGAAGTTGGATTCTGATAAACCAAGGTGGCGTAACGACTACGGTCTCGTGAAAAATGAATAATTCACCATGGAAAGGTACTCAGAGCATGTGGAGAATTGTGAATATGAATACGAATGAAGACAAATCTTCTCACACCAGGATATTGCTCAGATAGAGGGGTGGATGAATTGCTCAAGTTTCAAGCTCAGCACTCTTGTCATTTGGTGGATTGCAGAGCACAGTCAATGAGTTCATTCCCGTACGATCGGGATAGGCGGACTCTTGGCCCAATGGATAAGGCACTGATCCTAGGTGTCTTGATCTAGGTGGCACATTGCTGACTAGGATGTCTACGTGTGCATACAAGTCATTTAAGTGGGGTCCACATGTACCCATTTCTTTTATTTATGTATTTTTCCTTAAATGACCTTTTAACTTAAGTGGTTTCTATTTTTAGTCACTTTTTAAAAGTTGGTTGAAAAAGTCAAAGTCACTTAAGTGCCCTATTTAATGTGCATTTAAAACCCTAACTACTTTGTAACCAACTTTTGGGTTATAAAAGGAAGTGAGGGGCTCATTTGTAAAGGGTGACTTTGAGAGAGGAGAAGAAGATACTTTTGTGCAAGCTTTGTTTCAAGAAGAAACTTTGTGTTCTTTGTGAAAAACATTTTGGAGTTAATAGAATAAGAACTTTGTGTCTCATTCATTGTCTCTTGTAACATTTGGTGTTCTTATGTTCATTAGATGTTAGGTGTTTGAATCTTGCATGCAAATATTATCCTTGATCTTATTGTCAACATTAGTGATCAGTTGTTCTAGTTCACAGTGATCAAGCTCTGACTATCTACTTGCTCATGTGTGTTCCCTTTTGCATGTTCTTGTTTGGCTAACTCAAACTCCGTTTTATTTGTGTTGGTTATTCATCTTTCCTCTTCATGCAATATTAGGCTCTATTTTTACCTAACTCTTGCATGTTCTTTTAGTTCATTCCATTCCACTCCTTTCCTTCTTTCTATTCCATTTCCTTCATTCACTTTTCTTCCATTGATGTTCCAAAACACCCCCCACATACAATTTTGAATGTACAGATGTAAATACAGTTTTGGTTTTCAATAAAGGCAGCCTCACCTTCATTGAGGAGGGAATTCGTTCCCACACTGTTGCATGTCATTTGCATGCATGCAAATCCATATGCTAACAGATTGTCACAGTGGTATTTCACTAGCCCATAAAAAGTCAAATCATCTAAGTAAACCAACAAGAACTGATGTATACAATCCTGAAATGTTTGCACCACAATGCGTGAAAAGACCGCTGACGTATTCTTCAACCCAAAAGGAATAACTATGTATGTAAAAATGCCTCATTTAGTGGTGAAAGTTGTTTCCTCTTGATCCTCTTTAGCAATCTAAACCTGATGATACCCAAAGAACCCATCAGTAAAGGAGTATGTCTCGCGCCCTGCTACGCCCTCCAATATCTCTTTTGTAAAAGGTGTGGGGAAAGGATATATAACACAAGCATCATTGAAATCCCTGTAATCCACACATATCATTATTTTTTCATCTTTCTTGACACTTATCACCATTGGGCTAACCCATTCTGATTCCTCTATGGGCTCAATGATTCCAGATTTCAACATCTTGTCAAATTTTTCTATAACTTTGACGCGCATGTTAGGATTCATCCTATAAGGCCTCTTCCTAACTGGGCACACACCTTCCTTTAACTTAATTCTCATCTTTCCCAAAGATTCATTCACCCATTTCAACTCATGATAGGGCTAGGGAATAAATCCTGATAGTCAAACAATAACTTGATAATCTTAACAACCTCTGAATTAGATCAATAATCACCAATGATAGCCTCCTTAGGTTCATCTTTTGTTCCAATGTTGACCTTCTTTGTCTTCATAGGCTAATGGTACACGTGCGTTCATTCATCTGCACTATCCATGACCTCGTGTGTACCCACAGTTTGATCAACATCCAATTTCTAAACCTCTTCATAATCTATTATATAAACCATCTTGCCTTTTTCCTTGTTAGAGTAGGTATTTACCTTAGCTCATGTTCACCTAGGTACTTTATTTACCTTTATTGTATTTATCCTCACCCACTTATGTGTGTGGATATTTCTTTTATCTTATTTAGATATTAGGAGATATTATCTAGTTGTTAGGTATAGTTCTTTCCTTGATCTATGGTATTGACTAGATCCTTGATGCCTAGTTCTCTCCTAAATCTATGGTCTTGACTAGTTCTTTGATGACTAGTTATTTTCTTGATTTATGGCTTGATCTATGACCTTGAATGGTTTTTAGATTGTTATTCCTTGCCTATATAAGTAAGGCTATTTCTCATTGTATTTCATTGAGTTCCATAATAATATATGATATTGGTGCTCATTTGTTTGCAAAGGTTTTATGTAAAGTTATTCTAGTGAATTGCTTTCATCTTATTGATCGTAGTGTTTGATTAGCATCTGTGTTCTTGGCTTGGTACGATTTGGTTATCGTTCCTTTTATCGTATCAGAGCAGGAGATTGCTATTGACATCCATCTGTAAGTTTTATTTTTCAAATAAATTATTTGTATATTCATATATTTGGGATTTGGTCATATTTTGTTGTTGCGTGAGGTTTTATGTGAAAGAAAGGCTTCCATTGGATCCAGAAGGTGGGAAAACTCTAAGATCGACTGTAAACTCGACCATTTCTAGAGGCAGTTGTTTTTTTGGTTTTTGCATTATTGTAGAGAAATGCACTGGTTTGCCTCAGGATCCATGCCAGTACGAAAGAACACAAGAAAAAAGTTTTAGGGGTTTGTTGAGTTTATCGAGATCTACTGTGGGTTTCTTTCTGTTACCATACAACATTTTCGGATTGTGTGGGAGAAGCATTTAGATCCTTTCCTTTTTTGGCAGGGGTCCATGGACTGTTGCGCACGAGTTACTATTTTAGATTTTCATTTATTTTGGGCGGGGAAGTTCATTTTCGGCACAGTCCTAAAATAACAAATTTTACGTGCAAACACCCATTGAAATCCTTAGCCCATGGCCATATTGTATGGTCATATGAGGGCTTAAATCTTGTGATTCCTATAGTATGTGCTTAACTCCAGCCCCCTTTCATTTTATTTATGTGGTGAAGGTAAGAACATTTTATTTTGTTTTAGTGGCAACTAAAATAAATAGCAGAGCATAATATTGAAAAGCTTGTATCTTTTTATCGGTAACTCGGTTTTGAGTGCCTTTTTTTGAAACGTGCTTTTTTTTTTGTGCTCTTTCCATTGGAAATATTTATTTTGAGAATTGCACTATAATTATAAAGTGTCAAATATGGATGAGTGTTGTAATCAATTGTGGGCATAATTTCGGCTGAGCCCGATGTCCTAAAATTTTGGGAGTTTCATTCTTCTATCTATCATGGATTCTGAAAATGATATACTTTTCTATGAAGTGTGTGGACTTCAAGAGGATATTGTAAAATTTGTGGAAGAAAATAGATCACTCAAGAAGTGGAATTCTCTTCTACAATCACTCATTCATGATAAGGATACACTAATACACTCCTTGCAGAAAACACTTGCTATCCTACAACATCGCCATCATATTATGGACAACCATGTCCATGCTCTTAGTCCACTTACAATTGTTGCTCTTATACCTACTGACATTGATCTGCCAGTCTTTGAGCCTGTTACTGCTTTTAATGCTCCTAAGCCTATGAGGCTTGTTACTGCATGCTCTTTCACACATGTGCCTATTATAGTAACACATGTTGTGTATTCTACTTCTGCTCATATGCATGGATCTTTTGAAAAGCATACCACTGCATTCAGTTCTCACATTCTCTATTCTATGGGTTTCACTAGCAGAGGTATTGATAGACATTCACAAGGTATTGTTTCCCCTATTCCACATGTTAAGTGAAATTCTCGCCATGAAATTGGTTTTCGAGCATATACTTCATTGGGATCACACATTGATAGAGATCCTATTTTTTTTTCACTCGAATCTTTTTGAGGATCATGAGCAACACATGAGTTTTACACCTTCACTCAAGCTTGAAAAATATGAGATTTCAGCTGTCAGACATGATCAACCTGACACACATTTTGATGTTCCTTTACATACACCCATTGTGCATTTTACACCAAGTCATATGCATGCATCTTCTTCATCCATCCATGTTGATTTGGGGTGGATATTTGATTGCTCGTGGTAGAGACATAGGAATTCGTTGACAGGAATCTACAGGCATGGCTCCTCTACCATTTGGCCGCTTGCTCCACTTTCTATACCTTCTGCATTGTAATGCTTCTTGTTTTGAGAATTTTTATTTAGCAGGTGTAGTGTATCTCTCTTGTTTGTTGAGAGATTTTGTATCTGTATTTTCGACACTTTTGGCATGTTGACAATATCTCTTGTGGGGGATCTATTTTGGTGAAGCCTAGTGTTATTTTGTTAGTGTTCAAGTAGTTGATTTTGGGCAACTCATACAGATTTTTGGCATAACTCCACCCATTCAACAATATGGGAGGGTGTGGTGCTGATCCTTCTTCTTCAGGTTTTGTGTCCTTGCCATGTTACCTTGGCTTTTCTTGAATCGTGACACTCTGGATTTTGTGTCCTTTCCTTGTTGCTTTGGTTATTGTTCTTGGATTGTGGCACACCTATTTGCAATAGTTGATCGAATTATGTTTGGTGTTTTTTTCTTGCACTTTCAACATCACTCTGTTGACAGTTTCCTTGTATGGAGCTATTCTGGTGAAGCCCAGCGTTAGTTGTTTTTGAGTTTTGTGATCGAGCAGTGGATTCAGACCATAGTGTACACCAAACTTCTTCAGAATTATACGATTTTTTTGAGATGAGCTTCTTGGGATGCCTTGTAGCGAGTTTTTACTCTCTTTACTTTGTTGTTACTAGTTTTCAGTACCTTACGGTGTCCTTATTATTCCAAATAAGCCCTTGCTTATTTTGGCTAACTTGTCTTGATTTTTTCCTTCATTGTGCCTTAGTCCAATGTTTAAACATTTTAGGAACTCAAAATTTTCTGGGTATTGCTTCATCAGATAGAAAATTTTCTCCCCTTTCCAAAAAGGTAAAGAATTCCTCCTAACTCCTTGTATTTTGCAAGTTATGGCTTGACGGAGTTTGGAGGGGAAATTTTCCTAAGGTGGGCCCACGGGAAATTTTTTGGCACTCATCCTTTTGTGTTCAAAGGGTCAAAGGGAAAATTTTGACCCAAAATCCCATGAGGATATAAGAGGGCACCACGTGGCAGGTCAGAGCGGCGGGGCGGAAGGACTTCAAGTTTTTTTCGGCGTTGGGGTCAAAATGTCAAAGGGGAAAATCTAAGCGAAAGCTTGCCGAGCAATGAGAAGATGCCAAATGTCCTATCAGCAGCGGAGGTTGGGGCAGTGGAAGGAATTTGGAAGTTTTTCCAAAGTGGCTAGCGGCTCAAAGGTAGAAAGTGGAGCGCATCCCCGCCAAGTAACCAGATGGTGCCACGTGTCCCGGGGTGGCGGAGGTGTGGAGTAATTTTAGAATTTTTTTCAAATCTTCAAATGGGCAGAATGATCGTTTGAACCCGCGGATCAATGAGATGGCACCACATGGCAACGTAGGTTAGGCTGGCAGAGAATTTTTGGAAATTTTTCCCAATTTGAAAAGGAGGGAAATTTTTTGAATCTCGGCCCGCGAACCCTAATTTTACCCTAAATCTTTAGAGGGCCATATCTTTTGATCCAGAGCTCAGATTTTTGTATTTTTTATATCATTGGAAAGCTATTGAATTTCTCCACACAATGTACTATTCAATTTTGTTTTTATGGAGTTTGGTAGGATAAAAAATGAGAAAACATTTCTAGCACACAAAAAATATAGAACTGACATTCAACCACCAAAATTAATGAAGTATGGGTCATTTTTTGGATTTGCAGAGCAATGTACTTTGGTGTATGGGTATTTCCAGGAAGCCCATCACTTTACATGCGAGATTGAAGGTATTTGATTGGTGGTTGAGCTCATAAATCAGTTTGCCCACATTTTTGTTTTTTTCTTCGTTATGCTTCGCCGTTAAAAGCTAGTTTTGGCTCATTTGTAAAAGGTTGGAAGTTTTTGTTCTTGCAGACTCCCCTCTTCTGCTTGGCACATGAATTTGAGGAGTTTCAGACCTTCCATGGATATTGTGACACATTTTTTTCCTTTCTGCCATTGTAATGCATCGTATTAAACTTGGAAATGGTAATGCATGTTTTGTGAATGATCCTTCAATCCTCTCATGTGTTTATCATTGTCTTCTGATCTTTCATTATATTCTGGAAATATGTGCATGCTTTGGTGTTACATCTCTATGATTTGTGTTTATTTGCAAGATAAAAGTTCATCACTCCTTTGGTGTATTACTGTATTAGTTTAGTTTTGTTTTCCTTTTCCATGCTTCTTTCAACCCTGTCTC
This sequence comes from Taxus chinensis, assembly GCA_019776745.2. Taxonomy (NCBI): domain Eukaryota; kingdom Viridiplantae; phylum Streptophyta; class Pinopsida; order Cupressales; family Taxaceae; genus Taxus; species Taxus chinensis. Next base: position 720,695,570 of record CM034150.1, read on the forward strand.
CTTAGAAATTTTTGAATAAGAGTTTTTAATCAGAACCTCTACAAAAATTCATGCATACACCTAAACAGAGGGGTAAGACCAACTTTCTCTGGAGATTTTTCTCACCTTGCAAGGTTCCACACCTTGGAGAAAACTCAATGTTGTGCAATAACACTAAATGACCCAATTCTGGACTGTAGATCTGAAGGTCATTAAAGGGGTGCTGTGACTTTGCACTAATAGTTTTGGCACACCCAGTTGGACCTTAGAGGTCTTCATCTTTATTACAAAAAGGTTGATGTGCAATTTTTATAAGTTTCTTTCTTGAAAGATCCCTGATTTGCACATCTGGCGACTCCAAAAGGATAGAATCAATTGGTTTCAGTAGTCCAAGCTTGAAGATTCACGAGAAGAATCCAAACAAGGTCAAGGAACATAGAGGAGGGATTGTTTAACTATCTACAATTATCCCCAGAAGGAGGAGAAAGAGGAAGAAGGATTCAAAGGTCTCCATCTCCACCAAATAGAATTCTATCAACTCTTCCACCTGGTAGACCTTTCATCCAATCAATAAGGGTTCTCAGGCCAATCAGAATGGCACAACCCAATCCTTATTTCAAATTTACTGGAAACAACCCACTTGCTCTCAATGCATAAAACCTAGTTCCAATTGCAGCATTGAAGAACATCCCATACTTTACTGGAGAAAATCAGACCACCCCTGGTGATCATGTCAAAGACATTGCTAATGTTTGTGTAATCCATGAGATTGTTGAGATGCAAATTTCTATCAAATTGCTGGCATCTTCATTCAAAGGGAAATCCTTGCAATGGTTCAGGAGCCTTCAGGCAGAATCTATTCAAAATTGGAACTAATTATGCACAACCCTCCATAACCAATTTGGAGAGAAAGGGGACAACTTGTCTCTATTGGAGCAACTGACAACTATTAAGAAAGCTCCCAATGAGAAGTTGACAGACTTCAATTTCAGATTTCAAAGAACATGGGATAGAATCCCATTGGCAGTGAGGCCAACAGCTCAAGGTGATTTCTTATACTTTCTCAAGGCTATAAATTATGAAATTTCTATGTTGATCCAATCCATGGGAGGTGCAACTATACTTGTAGCTTACAACATTGCCATTAGGGCTGAGCATTGTTTGATCCAAGCTGGTAAACTTACACCTAGGCCTCCTATGCCCTTATATCCAAAGTTGGAAAACCCAAGTACTAGTCAAGCACCTACTTTAGCTCCTACTCCCACTCCTAGAAATCAGAGTTCAAATGAAACTTCTACTTCATAGTGCCTTAAATGAGCTTCAAGAAAGTATGAAACAATTGTAAAATTTGGGCAATGAGATGGTTACGCTCAAGAGGCAACAAGATCAAAGTTTTAGGCCTTCTTTTCAGCCTCAAACTAAGCCTAATAGACAACCATATCAGCCTAATAGGCCACCCAACCCAGCTGCAAATCAAAATCAAGTAAGGCCTCCTGCCAATAAACCATTTCAGCCCTATAACCCCAATGCTGCATCTACCTCTAAAGCCTTAGTCCCAGTGTAAAATAATATAACTCAAGAGTATGATTGGTGTTTCCCATGCAATGAACCTCATAATTAATCTATGTGCTTCAATGGTGCTTTGAACCAAGCTTTGATGGTGACCAAAACTGGTGTAGAGAGTGAGGCGAGTAAATAAACAAACCAACAACAAGGAACACCTCAGCAAAATACAACTCCAAATGAGACTACACTTGTGAATTGGCAGGCTGAATATTTTTGTGGTATGAATCAAACACCTTCTCAGAGTGTAGCAGCTAACACACGATCAAAGAAGAGGAATATTGGTGAAGGGAAGTCATTAGATCCAAGTGATTTACAACCTTCCATCACTCCACAAGGTGTTGGCAAGTAAAATGCAGTTCCAAATGTGCAAGGACAACCCAAGCCACCTTCTAGACCAACTCAAATACCAGCTGTTGTAGCCCATGTACAAGAAAAGAATGTGCAAAATAAAGGGAAGCAAAGAGATGGTTAATCCCCATTTAACATCATCAAACAAATAAAGAAGACCAATGTGAACATATCTATGTGGGAGTCACTATCCATCCCAGGCCAAAGGGATCTATTACAAGCTGCCATGAAGAATTTGTCAACCTCAAATCAGCAAGCTCATATGCAAGAGAAGGTACTCAAAAATCCTACTCAGCCTGAGGGAAATCTTGGAGGACAACAAGGTAAAAATTTGAAGCCCCCTCCATTCTATGTTTCATTGATCATTGGGGATAAACTAATACATAATTGTATGATTGATTCTGGGGCAAGTAGTTCCGTGATGCCTAAGAGAATAGCTGATCAGATGGGCCTTCAATATGAAGTCATCTCCAAGGGGGTAGTGCAATTAGATGGAACAAAAATAACAAGAGTTGGGGTAATTAAAGATTTGAGCCTTACATTGCATGCATTCCCCAATGTCACTGTTTTGCAAGATGTGTTGGTGATAGATTTGCCACCACTTTTTGCCATATGTTTATCAAGGGATTTCACAGCTAGAATTAGAGGCTACCTATCTACTGATTGGTCACACATGCTGTTTAGGACGAGGTATGGAGCCAAGGCCACAATCAGGTCTGAACCTATTGCAAAATTTCACATTAAGCCTCATACTCCAAGCCCAATCAATGCCAAATGTTCAACGTTTGATCAAGAGGATTATCCAAGCACACATGAAGCTGACACCAAAGTTGGAAGAATTCTAGATTTGACTCTTGATGAATGGGCAAGTAAGGTACATGATTTTGATCCCTACAAGGAAATAGAGGAATCTGAACTAGGAGTCTATTACACGCATGAAGAAAATCAACCTCTTCCTAGCATCACCAACCCAAACCATAAAGATGACAACGAGGTATGGCAGTTGTTCTTTGATGGATCAAGAAGTAGACAAGGTGTAGGAGGGGAAGCTATGCTTGTTTCACCTCAAGGCATTAAGTATTATTCAGCTTTTAGATTTTAGTTTGCATGTTCTAACAACATTGCTGAATATGAAGCTTTAATACATGTATTGCATTGGTCAAGGAAGAGAGGCATAAAAAACTTACAAGTCTTTGGTGATAGTGAGCTGATTGTTAATCAAGTTAAAGGACAACATGTTACCAAGAATGACCTACTCAAGATTTATAAGAATAGAGTGTGGGACCTCATTGAGGATTTTGAGGGCCTTGGCATCAAATCCATTCCTAGGAAAGAAAACCAAGCTGCTGATAGGCTCGTAGCAGTTGGAGAAACTTTTAATGTTGTCGAGAGTATCAAAAGAGATAAAATGCAGCCAAACATCCATGTGATTGTGAGGCCATCAATGCCAGATAATAATGCAAGTTGGCAGGTGTTTGAGAGTGACCAACAAATCATCAATTTCTTACAAGAGGAAGTTGAGTTCTCAGCCAAAAACCAAGAAAAGTTAGAGCAACAATATGTTGATCAAGTAGTACAGCTGAGAACCAATAAACTGCCAAAGGGACTTGTGACTTTAGAGTCTATTTTAAATCCTAATGATTAATTTAGGAAAGACAAAACAAACATCCAAGTCAAGGGAGAGGATTCAGAGCCCATCTTGGTTGGAGAAGGCAAGTCACTTCAAATTGGTAAAGTGGCAACCGAGCAAGAAAGGTATGAGTTCATGCAACTTTTCCAAGAGTTCCCAGATGTATTTTCTTAGAGCTATGAATACTTGAGGGGTTTCAATCCCAAGCTAACCCAACACACAATTGAACTAGATCCAAGTGCTAAGCCCATCAGGTAGAAACAAAGACCGGTCAATCCTCATGTTGATCCTCTCATGAAGAAGGAATTGAATAAGTTAATAGAGGGAAGTATTATATTCCCCATCAAGCATTCAAGTTGGGTTACAAAATTGGTTCTAGTTAGAAAGAAGAGTGGAGAAATCAAGTTATGTGTCAACTTTAGAGATTTGAACAGAGCATCCCTCAAGGATCACTACCCACTTCTTTCTATAGAGCAGATTTTGCAAATTATTGCTAGCTCTGAGAGGTTTTCATTGCTAGATGCTTATTCAGGGTATAATTAGATCATGGTAAAGGAAGAAGATCAGTTCAAAACAACCTTCACCACCAAATGGGGAACCTATCCATATAGAAAAATGCCATTTGGGTTGTCTAACGTTGGAGCTACCTTCCAAAGGGCATTGGATATGACGTTCAAGGGATTGATCAACAACATAGTGCTGATATACCTAGATGATATTACTGTATTTTATAAAAGTGCAAGAGATCATCTCTTTCATTTGAGACAAGTGTTCCAAAGATGTAGAAGATTTGGGGTATCCTTGAATCCCAAAAAATACATTTTTATAGCTCATGAAGGTAAGCTCCTAGGCCACATTGTTTCCAAAGAAGGGTTAGCAATTGATCTAGAGAAGGTTGAAGCAATAAGAGCAATGCCATTGCCAAGGCATAAGAAGACCCTTCAAAGTTTCTTGGGAAGAATCAATTTTGTTCAAAGGTTTGTTCCAAACTTTGTAGCCCTTGTCAAGCCAATAACTATGATGTTGAAGAAAAGTGTGTCATTCAAATGGACAACTTAAGGTAAGGAAAGTTTCGAGGAAATCAAAGAAGCTATCTCATAGGATCCAACTCTCGTTAACCTAGATTTCTCCAAATATTTCATCCTTTATGCATTTGGTGGTGGTGATATAATTTCTGCAATTTTAGTACAACAGAATGAGGAAAACACAGAGAAGCCAATTACCTTCTTTAGCCAAATCTTGGAGGACTATGAAGTAAGGTATTCCTTAATTAAGAAGCATGTTCTTGCAGTGATTGGGAGATTGAAGAAATTTAAGCATCTAGTTTCAAACAACAAGGTTCAACTATTGGTTTCTCATGTGGGAGTTAAAGACTTCCTCCTCAACAAAGATCTAAATGAAAAATGTGCAGGGTGGATTACTTGTGTCATGGAGTATGAAATTGAGATAAAAGTCACCAAGATGGTATGAGGAAAGAGATTGTGTGAGAAATTGGCCTTAAGTCAACCAATTGAAGCAATCGAAGAGAAGGGTGCTGTTTTGGTGCTACAAGATAGGCAAGAACAAAGAGATGTTCAAGAAGAAAATGGTGGTATGCTCACTCCTTGTTGGACCCAAGATATAATGCACTTCTTACAAATAGGCCTATACACTCCAGAGATGAACAAAGCCAAGAGGAGACACTTCATATTGCAGGATATTCCGTATGCACTTGTTGATAGTGTCTTGTTCAAAAAGGATATCAATGGAGTGTTGCTGAGGTGCATTGGGACAAATTAGATTGAGAAAATGTTAGAAGAGTTCCATGGTGGATTAGCTGGGGGTCATTTTGCTCCAAGAGTGACAACTCTCAAGATCATGAAGGTTGGTTATTATTGGCCCAAAATGTTTAGTGATTGTTATGCATGGATCAAAAGAATTGTGCATTCTTCATAGGCAAAGAGAGGTTAGCAACACTTCCACTGCGCCCAATCTCAGTGGACCAGCCATTCATGCAATGGGGTTTGGACTTCATTGGAGTCATTAATCTAAACTTAAGCCAATGGCACAAATGGATTCTAATAGCAACAGACTACTTCACCAAATGGACTGAGGCGGGTGGCACTCAAAGAGGCAAATGAATCTAGCATTCTAGACTTCTATGAGGGGATAACAACTAGATTTGGTATACATGACACTATAATATCAGATAATGCATTGGCATTCATAGATCAAAGGTAACTGAGTGGGCTGTTAGAAATGGGATCTATTTAAGCACTTCATAAAATTATTACCCTCAAGGTAATGGTCAAGCTGAGTCCACAAACAAGAATCTATTAAGGATCATCAAGAGGACTCTTGATGAAAATCAGAGGACTTGGCACACTAAGCTGAAATCAGCTTTATGGGCTGATAGGATAACTCCCAAGAGATCCACAAGTAACTCTCCATTCAGACTTGTTTATGGGAGAGAGGCAATCTTGCCTATGTCACTTGAGTTGCCAACATTAGAACTCATGAAGCAATTGGAATTGTTGGAGTCTGAGCCCATGAAAGTTAGATATGCAGAATTGATGGAAATCCAAGAAATCAGAGAGCATGCAGCCCAAACAATGGAGAAGGACCAAGCTTTGATCAAGAGAAGCTTTGATAGGAAAGCTAAGGCTAGAACTTTCCAAGTTAGAGATTTAGTGTTGAAATGGGATGCAGACTGAGCAAAACCAAGAAGGCATTCAAAATTTGATGCCATTTGGAGTGGTCCCTACATAGTCACAAAATGCAAAAATAACAATGCCTTCCAATTGTCTACATTGGATGCTGAGGAACTGCAAATTCCAATTAATGGAATCCATCTAAAGGATTGCTACTAGAAGGGAAGCTTTTTACCTTGTACATATTAGCTTAGATTTTTCATTCCTCCAAGTGATTATGGACATTGTTTCGTTCTAGCTTAGATTTACATTTACCTAAGTGCTTTGGCACAAGTTTTACTGCCCTAAGGATGCATCTTTTGCAGGTCATGTTCCAGATCAAAGTAATTTTCTACTCTCACAATCTTCATCTTAGAGGTTTTCTAATGAATTGAGAGTAGCAAGCAGTTAAGTTCATGACTCCATTGCCCAAATGGATTGCTTAAGGCAACTGGTCACTTCATCCAGCAGACAGATGACCCCTCTGAGTCACCAAAATTGTTATCCAAAATAAGCCCCCGCTTATTTTGGCTAACTTGTCTTCATTTTTTTCCTTCATTGTGCCTCAGTCAAATTTTTACACATTTGTGGCACCAAAAATTTCTGGGTATTGCTTCATCAGATAGAGAATTTTCTCCCCTTTCCAGAAAGGTAAAGAAGTCCTCCTAACTCCTTGTATTTTACAAGTTATGGCTCGGCGTAGTTTGAAGGGGAAATTTTCCCAAAGCGGGCCCGCGGGAAATTTTTTGGCACTCAGCCTTTTGTGTTCAAAGGGTCAAAGGGAAAATTTTCAAAGGGGAAAAATGATCATTTGTACCTCTAGATAAATGAGATGGTGCCACGTGGCAACGCAGGTCAGGTCGGCGGAGAATTTTTGGGAATTTTTTCCAATTCGAAAAGGAGGGAAATTTTTGAATCTCGGCCCTTGAACCCTAATTTTTCCCTAAATCTTCAGAGGGCCATATCTTTTGATCCAGAGCTCAGATTTTTGCGTTTTTTATATCATTGGAAATCTATTGAATTTCTCCACACAATGGACTATTAAATTTTGTTTTTTGATGGATTTTGGTGGGAGAAAAATAAGAAAACATCTCTGACACGCAAAAAATATAGAACTGACATTCAACCACCAAGATTAATGAAGTATGGGTCATTTTTTGGATCTGGAGAGTAATGTACTTTGGCGTATGGGTTTGTCCATGAAGCCCATCACTTTGAAGGTGAGATTTAAGGGATTTGATTGGTGGTTGAGCTCATAAATCATTTTTCCTGCGTCTTTTGTTTTTTCTTCGTTCTGCTTCGCCATTAAAAGCCAATTTTGGCTCATTTGTAAAAGGTTGGACTTTTTTTTCTTGCAGACTCCCCTCTTCCCCTTGGCATGTGAATTCAAGGAGTTTCAGACATTCCATGGAGATTGTGACACCTTTTTTTCCTTTCTACCATTGTAATGCATCATATTAAACTTGGAAATAGTAATGCATGTTTTGTGAATGATCCTTCAATCCTCTCATGTGTTTATCATTGTCTTTTGATATTTCATTATATTCTGGAAATTTGTGTATGTTTTGGTGTTACATCTCTATGATATGTGTTTATTTGCAAGACAAAATTTCATCACTCCTTTGGTGTATCAATGTTTTAGCTTAGTTTTGTTTTCCTTTTCCATGCTTCTTTCAACCCTGTCTCCTTGGAAATTTTAGAATAAGAGTTTTTAATCAGAAGCTCTACAAAAATTCATGCATACACCTAAACAGAGGGGTAAGAACCAGTTTTCTCTGGATATTTTTCTCACCTTGTAAGGTCCCACACCTTGGAAAAAACTCAATATTTTGTAATCACACTAAATGACCCAATTTTGGACTACAGATCTGAAGGTCATTAAGGGGGTGCTATAAATTTGCACTAACAGTCCTTTTTTCCTAGTTATTGTACATGAATACCTTATCAGGCCTAGTTACCGAGACTCATATTGTGGACATGCCACTTCTAATTTTTCCCCTAACTTCACTTCAGGGGTGGTGTTAGAGTAGGTATTTAGCTTAGCTCATGTTCACCTAGGTACTTTATTTACCTTTATTGTATTTATCCTCACCCACTTATGTGTGTGGATATTTATTTTATCTTATATAGATATTAGGAGATATTATCTAGTCGTTAGGTATAGTTCTTTCCTTGATCTATGGTATTGACTAGTTCTTTCCTTGATCTATGGTATTGACTAGATATTTGATGTATATTTTTTTCCTAAATCTATGGTCTTGACTAGTTCTTCGATGACTAGTTATTTCCTTGATTTATGGCTTGATATATGACCTTGACTGGTTCTTAGATTGTTATTCCTTGCCTATAGAAGAAAGGACCATTCTCATTGTATTTTGTTGAGTTCCATAATAATATATGATATTGCTGCTCATTTGTTTGCAAAGGTTTTATGTAAAGTTATTCTGGCAAATTACTTTCATTTTATTGATCATGGTGTTTGATTAGCATCTGTGTTCTTGGCTTGGTATGATTTGGTTATTGTTCCTTTTATTCCTTTGCTAACCAGGCACGCCTAAGCTGTTTTTCATCAGTCTCCTCTTCTTCAAAATGTGCCTCGAGGTCTGACTCTCCCAAAAACTCCTAAATGCGCTCTTCAACTTTTGTACTATCTCCCATAGTCAAGCGATTCATTATTTGCAATGCCTCATCCACATATGGTTTAATAGAAAATTAATAAAAGGTCTAAACTATACCTACATTAGACTCTGTCCAATTCCCTATCACTCTATTTAACTCTATATAGACATACCATGCGCGTACGCAACCTCACAAGGTGTAATAGAACTTATGTACCCATAGTGATGGCGGTAAAGCCTCCTGTCCCTATGTCCAGAGTCTCTCACACTTCTGAACATGATCCTTTGCATGAAATTCATAGATTTGAGAGGGTACATTGCTTCTTAAAAATATGGCGGAGAGCACAATTCTCACTTCCTGTCACTCCACAAGATTGTCCATGTGTGTAATCCACCAGCGTGCTGCTGACCCACACAAAGTATACATTACCATATTCCTTCTTTCTACCTGGTATTTCCACTGGGATTTCATAGCTTGCGAAAACACGTCAGGATTACCTTCACCAGTGTACGTAGGTACCTGGTTATTTCCCAAACAAATAACAGAATGCAGCCTGCTGACGCGCATAACTGCACTCTTTGTTTATCGTCCAACCATCTCATAAGTCCCATGCACCCAATTGTCCCGAGCAACACTTGTTGTATCGCTCAGAGATTGTGAATTATCCTAATGAATTGCTCCTTCCTTTGATGGCTCCAGCACTGTAGGATCTCTGATGGTGTGCACATAAATTTTGTTTATATCCTCTTCACTCAAAGGTTCTACATAAGGCACAAACTTTCCATATGTCAAAGGGATGATCACACACTCATTATTTTCAAAGTTGATATAACCCTTATTAAATCAGAGATCAACATTATTTACATAACACCAGGGGCGCCCAAGTAATGATGGAAAACTATCTACTTCTGCAAGTGCTAATACTTCAAAATCACAGTAAAATCAGTACCCTAAATTGTAATAATGTCATCTTTAAAAAATCTAAAAGGTGTGGCTTTAGTCCTATTTTCTATGAACAAAACATTCAAAGATGGCTGCAATGGTGGTCTCCCCATCTGTAGCCATGCATCCAAAGTGAGTACATTCGCTTCCACACATGTATCAATCAATAAGTTACTCAAAAACCACCCATCAACAATCATGTTCAACGCAATCTCTTTATCATAATAAATACTATGAGGAGGCAAGTTGACATGCAAGATTTGTATTCTGTGCTCACCCTCAACGCATGGTACCTTTTCTCTCAACCATTCCCCTAATAATGGAATGATGTTCTCTTGGCGCAACAACTTACTGACCTCCTTAATGTCATCCACATCTGTTTGGGGTAGCGCAGCTGTATTTTCTTGTTCTATCTTTTGCAACTACTCCTTCAAGTATTGTATCTCACCTTGCAAGTTCCTGATAACCTCCATAGATTCTTGATACACTTCCTTCTGATGCGCAAGGTTGGGATACTTTGCATAGATAACCTCCTTCTTTGTAATAACATGCTTCTATTTGGGAACCTCATGGGCACGTGTAGCTTCAACACGAGTAGTCGCTAACACATGTATTATATAAGGATCAGGTGCTAAAGTGTGCATCCAATGATCTCACACAACGTGCTATACTCTAACCATCCTTGTACCCTTATTCTACTTATGATTCTTGCTTAGTTTCTCATACAAATCTGGGCACTCTTCATAATTGTGGTTCTTTTCACAAAATGAGCAAATGATGTTCCAAGGGCATTCACGCCTATAATGATTAGGAGATACACATGTATAATAGGTTCCATGGGGGAACTCACTTCTTCCTCCTTTGTGATCTCAGCCTTTGAATCCTCCACGGTAGCATCTACCTCGATTGCCTCCATCATAACGCCCTTCATTATTATTCTGATTCTGACCACGATTATCACTTTGCTCTTTGGAATTTTTTGCAACAATGGTTTTCTACACACCCATATCAATTGCTTCATGAATTTGATCAATCAACCTGCAGTTCTAAGTGTCATGAGTGTGTGATTTACAACTCTTACAGTAACTAGAAATGTTCTTCCTGATGGCGCGCTATAGTAAAGGAAACTTGCTTGAATCGTGATCTAAATTGAAGATTCCACAATCCAAGAACATGGCGCGCATTGATCTACGAGGAAAAATATCCTTGGTATGACCCTCTACTTTGTAATCTGTACACCACAACCCACTACACATCTCATGTGTTGAATTGGATGACAATTTTTCTAATTACTTCGCCATTAAAGCAATCTGCGCCTCCAAAAAGGGACTCACTCCAGTGTCCAAACTACCAACAACCTTAGCATGTAGAACTTCCTCAAGAGCTTTGTGTGGATCTGTAAAATTCTTGTGTGGGAGTGCCCTTATGAATTGGGTTATCAGACCACCAACAAACCATTGTGCATGCTAACTAGGATGAATATCATAAGATAACTTTGATAACAAAGTCTTAAAATGGGCATCATATTCCCTTACACTTTCAGCCATGCCCTGTTTGATATCCTTCAGCATGTTAATTTTATCCTCCTCAAACTCAGGTATATCAAATTATACCAAGAAATCATCACGCATCTTGGTGTAATCTACTCAGGTATGATTCAGATCAAACTTCCTATACCAAATATGCACGCGACCCTGCACCCTAGTTGTAAACTAATTTGGTTTGCGCTCTGGGGCTGTAATGCCCTTGGCACGCCATAGTATTTCACACATATGAATGTGCTCCATGAAATTTTCAATCCCTCTATACTTTGGGATACGAAGGGACATCTCATAATAAACCTACTGGGGTTGGTAGATCCAGACCCTGTATTTCCTCCCGTGTTGATCCGTAAACTTCTACTTTGGAACTCTACGAAATCACACAATTATGTTGTTCTAATTTTAACTTTGGAAAATGATAATGTAGATGGAGATTAGAGCTTTAATGACTGATTAACTAGTGCTTAGGACAACATTGTAGAGAAATTCTAAAAGAATTCTACACACAACACAAGAATTTTTATCCTGGAAACCCCCAATGAGGGAAAACTATTCGGGAAGGAAAACTACTCTTTCTTCCCACTTGTATTGGACAATTAATCAAATTTTACAGATTACAATAAGTATGAAAAGAAACAACAATGTAAACCTTCTCTCCAATTACTTGTTTTCTTTGTTTTCTTACACCTTGCTCCTACAATTCCACTCCATCACTGAAGAATATCTTCTCACTTTCTCTCATAGTAATACTTTTCTTCTCAATCTCTCTGGATCTTTGAATGATCAATTCTCTTGCCTCCTTCCATGTATTTATAGCCTTCTCCCATGTCCTTCCATGTAATAGAGAATGGGAAAGGTAAAGGAGGGGAAGAGACATAGTCGAGGCACTTCAAATTTGCATCCATTCGATGCTTCATTCTTATTTTTCTGTTCAGAGATGTTAGGACCACTTCACCTTGAGTAGGCTGACGGTTTCAGGACTACCACACTTAGCTAAGTGCAGTGGTTACAAAACCACTTCCCTACAAGGTAGAAGTTATGTAGCCACCACTCTGCATAGAGCAGCAGTAACTATCTAGAACCTTTGTTTACCTCATATTCCTTCAGTTTCTTCAATTGCTACTTCTTAGTGCTGATGGAATTGATGAAATGGTGTGTTTTCCCGGATCCCTATGGATCATACCCCCCTCAAATATGATTGATGTTAGTTACTTCAAAGTAGACTTTAGTGCATGAATTCTGGAGCACCTCAAATCCCTTGAAAGCTTGACGATGGCTTCGATGGATTGACTAAGTCTGCCTTGGTAGTATTATCCAATGGTTTCCTTCCTTTCTTGCAAGGAGGACCTGTGTTACTCTAATTTACTAGTTAAGGGGTAGAGGATTCAATGACTAGGATGAAGCCATGTTAGATTGGGATCAATGGTTGAGGTTGAATGTGAGGGTGGAGGAATCTTATATATTTTTCCTCCATTGGCATGCTTAGATAGCTTTAGTAGGTATGAGCTATTGCTAACTTGTTATCGTGAGAATCTATCATGAAGTAGTGGCTAGAGAGGTTTCTAGTATTAGATTACCTATTCAATGTATGATTAGATGATCCCATACTGTAGTGGTTTAGTCCTTCTTGCTTGTCTTTGTCTCTTTAGATGGATTGGGCCGAATCCTCTCCATGTAAATTTCTGCTATAGTCACCATTGTTCCTTGTATCTCCTCTTCTCCTTGTGGGCCCCACGGTCATGTCCAGTGAATCCATAGGTAGATACTGTGATTGCATAGCGGAAGTTTGTTTTGCTCCTTGAATGAGTAGTTCCTGTGGTGGCTTCTTTTGCAAAAACTAAGAAGTGCTATCCAAATTCTCCACCCTTTGGTCAGAAAATATTCGTGCTCTCACGTCCATTTTGATTTTATTCTAATGAAAGTAAACAAAACTGATGATTTTCTTGAATAAGTCTCGGTGCTTGGTTGACACTTACCATAGCCTTATTTTATTTTCTCTGGTGTTCCTGGATGTTGAAACTGACCCCGTCCTTGACCCATTTGTACCAGTTCTCCTTCCTTGTGAACACAACATCCCTAACATATAAGGACTTCCAAAGACAACATTAAATGCATCAAGTGGAATGATATCAACCTACTAATACATCAATATATTGGGTATTTATCCCAAACTGAAACTTACACTTTCTTGTAACTTGTATTTCTACACCTTTCTTCACCCATCCCAATGGGTATGGATGTGGGTGGGCGTAAGTCTCTAGGCCAAGTTGTTCTACAACCGCATCAAAAATAAAATTTTACTGAGAACCAAAATCTACTAAAGCATTTACCTTAGTCTTCTTGATTTGGATTCTGATTTGAAAAAGCTTACTTATCTCTTCTTCTTTTGCTCCCCTTGTTCATGTTATTGGTTGTGCATCCTAGCCTTTCGTCTACATACGAATCATCCTCAATCTACACCTCTCCTTCTATTTTTCACAGCAGCCATGGATTTCTTGGAATCCTTGGTTTGGTACTTTGGGTGCAATTCTAGATGCAACTTCCAACATGTGGCATCTGTATGTCCATTTATATCACAATTCTTAGGATTTTTACAAGTATGTAAAGAAGTAACATCATGTTTACCTTTCCATTTACCTCTACTACTTGTCTTCCCTTGTTATTTTTCTTGCCGATCTATTGAATGGTCTCCCTTTGGCTCGGCTTCTCCTTGCTTCTTCTCGTCATCAATGTAGTATGCTTGTATACAAGCTTTATTGAGATCCTTGGGCTTCATGGAGATTAAATTCCTCCGAAGGTGAGTGTGAAGTCCTCCCAAATACTTAGTCATAATGTCCTCATCCTCCAAGTCCACGTTAAGCAACATGGCTTGTCTCTGAAATTCCGTAGTGTAGTCTTGTACGCTTTGGATCGTTTCCCTATCTAAAGTACTACCACTTAGTCATCATTTCAGTCTTATGGCCAATAGGATAGAAGTTAGCTCTAAGAAATTCTTTAAAACCTTTCCAAGTACTGACAATAGGACATTTCTTTTTTTCACAAGTAGCTAAGTGGGTTTCCCACCAAACTAAAGCATGACCTTCCATCTTGAGACATTACAAAGGTAATCCTTTGTGCCTTAGTAACATTATGCACACTAAAATAGAATTCTAGCTGTGTAATGTCCCCTTTTCCTATGCCAAAGGCCTAAGGGCCAGGTTGATTCCAAGCCGTGGTCAGACCCAAGGGGTTATGGATGCGGGGAGCTATTGGGAAGGGGCCATGTAGTTCTAATATTCAAATTTTGTGTTGAGGGTCACTTTTGGACCATGGGACCTCAAAGGGAGAAAGTAACTTAAGTTATTTTGATTTTATTTTATTGACCCCTCCGTGGAATGAAACACGTCAAGGTCTATTGGGGATCTTTTTCCTTGGAAAGTATATAAGGGAGCTGGGAGAGAAAGGAGAGGGACCTTTTTCGCATACATTTTTATTGACCCCTTTCTCGTGCAGTTGTTGTTGCACATCTGCAGCTTGTGGTGTCAAATTCCATAGGCACCCTAGCTTCGGTGGTGAGAGACCCATCCCTAGCTAGCAAGGAATTCTTCAGTAGTGAGAGATCTACCCTAGTCTGTCATTTGGAGCCATTTTTAGGGCCGGTGCGGCAGAGAAACTAACAGAGGTTTTAGAGGAGGGATCTCAAGGGTCTTGGGAGAATTTGGGGAAGATAAGAAGAGGGGATCCAGATCAAATTCATGACAGCCATTTAGGTTGGGCGTGGCAGCACGTTGAAGATGCCTCCATCATTTTTTGACCCCATTCCAAGTGAGGCGACTTGCAGCCCTTATATGGGGGTTTTCCAGTTAGCCATTCTCAGATCTGAAGGTGGAAATATTATTCCTTGTTTCCATCAATGTTATTTCCAAAGACCCTTATTTTTGGCTCTTGTATTTAGAGGGTTACGAACCTCTGAAGTTTTCCAGCTGTCTAGGGCACGCTGTGCTTTTTCTGGCAGCAGTTTAATCTCCGTAAAAGTCTAAAAATAGTTTCTTTATGTCCTTTATAATAATATCAAGCTCTATTTAAATTTTCAAGTATTTTGGGTGGATGTTTTGGCAAATATTAAGTTTCTTTAGTTCGGTGTCCTATCTGGTCATTTTATGTAAAAATCAATATTTTATTTAGCTGCAAGTTTTCAATATTTTGTGCATTTTTAAGTGGTATCCCACTAGGGATATTTCAATGGTATCAGACCTGTTGTTCCTCTAGCCTGTGTGGGTTAAATATGGTAGTTTTGAAAAATCTCAATGTGGGTTTTATGAAGGAAATGTTCACCAATATGGTGAAACAACAAGAAGCCACTAACCTTTATTTGAGCTAGCTCACTCAGAATGTGAATCAAAGCAGATCTAGGGACAATAAGGAACATGGTGAGAATAGTGATAGAGGGCTAGCCAATAGAGGTGATTGATGAAGATTCTTGTTGGAGGAAATACCAATATTTGAGTAAGAGTTTCAAAGATAATATGTCATTTCCAGATTATTGTATGATGAAGATTGGTAGCAAGCCCAAGGAAGATCATCATATACCGGGTACCTGAATTACAAAGGAACTCATTTGTAGAAGAAGCTTCTAGATAAAATGGTATGATTTCCATTGAGAAAAATAATTGCATTAGTGAAAGCTTGCTTGTTAGAGAAATTATTCCAGCTTACGAGAAGAAAATTGTTTGTGCAAGTTCTATATGTAGTCATGTTCTGTAGACTCTTATGCAGTGTGATGAAGGGAACAATAGAGCTACAGCTTTTCAAAAATGGTAATGACTCAATGCAAGACAACACTTGTAAGAGTTTTTTGAAGATGAGACCATTAAATTGATGTAAGAAAAAATACACCCTTAAAATGTTGTTCTACAAAATCGAGCATTTTTTTTTTTTAGGATTTTTTTTTACATAGATAGTGGTTTGATATTCTAGCCTGCTCTAATTAATGTAAAATCACCCCAAATTATTCCTTATTTTTTCATTAGAGTACTTTCATTTTCATGACCTCAAGCAACAATGTTAACTGCAGACTAAAAACTAGGGTCTGAAATTGAATCACCCCTTAGGACATTTTGATGGCCTTAAAAAAAACTCATGCAAAAATGTATGGGGGTAATTCAAACAAAATCAATGTCCATCTTGAACACACGTGAGGACATTCATGGCAAGTTGAAAGGTATGAAAAAACTATTTTTTTATTGGCTGTTTTGTTCTTACCAATGGAAAAAAGATATTTCAATCAAATAGGAAGATAAAGGTTTAACTCTCTCTCCCACTTATTTTAGAACCATAGATGGATTTATGGATATCAAAGTACATATTACTCTAGGACATCTAACTTTAGTTGGGATGCATGTGACAGTGTGTTAACGTGCAGAGGGACCGATGTGTCTTGGTAGACCACCTAGTATGATCTCTAACTTATGATCTTGCTTATCACAGATATGTATCCAGCTGTTATGGCAGGTCCAGATCTAAAAGTATTGATTTACAATGAGGATCAACATATTGATATTTACAATGGTTTTAGTGATGGGGGTATAAGATAAGCAAATATGGCAGACCTTACAAAAGACAAGGGCTCAGGGGAAAAAATAATAATAGATCTCCTGGGAACTTGGTAAATATGTGGTAAACACCTTTATCTCATTCAAACTATCACATAAAATTGGATGAAAAAAAGATTTAGTTATTAACTCAATTTTTAATAAACTTTGGGCAATCAGTATAAGGAATTCAAATGTGTATTTTTGGATTACAAGTGTTGGAAAGCATGATTTCTTCATTGGAAACTTTAGTGCAAGAAGGCAAAGTACCTCTCAAGGTACTAGCATTGGTTTTCTGATTGCAAAAAAGGATTAGGAGAATATTTTTTAATCATATTCAGCCTGATGGACTGTGTATAAAATCAGTCATAATGAGAGGACAAAATAGCAATATGGGAAAACAGGGGCAAAGAGGTGAGAGTGGAAATTCAGGGTAGTGGACTCCCCATTCTTCTTCTAGGCCTTTGGGGGCTTCATGAACCATTTTTCTTAAAGGATCCAGAAGTTAACTAGGCACAATATCCCGTAGATATGTTGGACAAGGAGTCTTATTGGGAGAGGTACCAGACCTCGAGTGAAGGCCTTCGTAACAACATGCCATTCTAGGAATATTGCAAGATGAAGGTTGGGAGTAGACCCAAGAGAGATCAGGAGAAATAGGTACTAGAATTACAGAGGAGATTGGGACAGATCTCCATTCCACACTTCAACGGTTCTAAGAAGTGTACTGCACTATCTTGGGTCTAGAAGTCAATGACATACTCCGAATCAAATCCTATGCACGAGGAAGATGCAATTAAGTTTGTAAGCTCACGACTTGTGGGAGACACTCATGATTAGTTGCATCATGGGCTGAGTACACAGGGACACATACACATTACTACTCATGTAGAGTTCGCATAGAGGCTGGTGATTAGATTTGATAGGAGGGACCTTGACAGTATTTTAGGGAGTGGATTAATTTAAGACAAACCGGTTCCCTGGATCAGTACATCATAGATTTTTAGAGATTACCAGTCATGGTACCTAATGTCACGGAGAGGAGGTTGATTTCACTATTCATATCAGGTTTAACTAATTCTTTCGTTATATTTGTGAAGGAATTTTAACCTTCTTCTTTGCACAGGGCTATTAGGAAAGCTCAAGACTTGGAGTTATCCACTCCAAAGCTAAGGGCTCCTCCTCGATTTCAGCAAAGGGAACCTTCATCTGGATCAAATGAATGTCAGCAGAGGGATCCTCCACCGAGGTAGGAGGTGGTTAAAAATCCAATCATTTCTTGAGAACAAAGAGATTGGTTGAGGCGAAAGAAACTATATTTCGATTACCACACACCTTGGATCCCAGGACATGATTGCAAAGGTAGAGGGAAGGCTCAATTCATTGAAGTCCTTAAGGAGAGTAAGGGTGACAGAGGTGAGAGTTAGAGACTCGCGAGATGGATGATGGAGATGGGGTTGTGTTGGATAGTTCTGATGTGGGGCAGGAGGAGAATACTTTTCCTCGGGAGATTATAGACACATTGCCTACTACTCTGATGTACAAGGGATTTATGATTAGAGGAATTATGCAGGGTCAGTGAGTTAGGGTACTCATTGATAGTGGGGAAACCCACAACTATATTTATGCCTCATTAGTTGAGAGGCGAGGACCACAGAAAGAGGATTTTGAAGGCCTCAATGGGGTTGTAGCCAATGTAGAGTCTATGAGGTGCACACGGCAGGTTCCCCAAATCAGCATCATGATGGGTAACTATACAGTTACTGATGATCTCCACATCATTGGTATAAGAGTGACCAACATAGTGCTGGGAGTGTAGTGGCTTCACTCTCTTGGGGAGTTTCAGACTAACTTTCAGACAATGGAGATGAAGTTTAAATCTGAGGGAAGGAATGTGATTTTTAGGGGATTATCTATAGGAGCACCTCAGGTGGTTACAGCTGAGGGGATGGAGAGAACATTCCAGCATGGTGAGGAATTTTACTATCGCGGATTGATGTTGAGTAGGATGGATGTGGAGGTGACCTGA
Source organism: Taxus chinensis (assembly GCA_019776745.2). Lineage (NCBI taxonomy): Eukaryota > Viridiplantae > Streptophyta > Pinopsida > Cupressales > Taxaceae > Taxus > Taxus chinensis. The sequence continues at coordinate 720,714,463 of CM034150.1, forward strand.
AATGTTGCATATGAGACAGTTATAGAGATTGGGGTTACAGGCTCAGATCCTCTGAGTTTATCATCATGTTGGTTATCTAAGGGGTTGGTAGAATGGAGATCTCATTTTCTTGTTGAGTACTCCAAGAACCAACACACTGTCGAGAATCTAGATGGTCATATATAAGATGACACCTACAGATTGGAGGATGAGATGATATTCTATCATGGCAGATTATACCTTATGTCAGAGTCAGGGTTGGTGTGGAGATATTGTGACATGTGCATTGTTTTTTCATGACTGGACACTTGAGCTTTGATGAGACCTAAAGGCTCATATCAGAGAGGATCAAAAGTCATGGGTTGAGGGAGGATATCCCCAAATTCATACAGGGAGGTACAATTTTTCTATAAAAAATCAGAGCTTACAGGTTCAACATGTTCTGAGTCAACAGGGGATAACACTCCTATGTATTTCGCTACTTCTAGGAATGGTGGGCATTTCACCTATGTGCTAGTCAGTGGAAGGATGTAGTCGACCTAGTTACCTAGTTTTTTAGTAGGTTATCACTCATCGCAGGAGGTGAACTATGTGGAGTTGACATTGTCAGTTAACCGTGTACTAGAATCTTGGGATTTTTCCCCCATGGGACACATCGAGATACATTATGAGGAGTTGTACCCTCACACCAATGTGGGTCATGTGGGAGAGTCAACAAAATTTGTGTGTATACATGTTATTTCACAGGTTGATCTAGGGAGTTCTATAGAATTTAGAGTGAACTTTCATACCCAGGGGTTGATTGGAGAGGCAGTGAGTGATCACATGATGACAACCTTGTAATGGTAGGGATTGGACATATTGGAAATTTCGGTGTGGGTACGAGTGGAGAGTTAGTTTGGGTATCATTATAATTCATGGAAACCATTGCTCTCGATACCATATGGAGGTCATGATGACCGCGTGGGGTTTCTTGGTTACTTCAGATTACCTTGATCCTTGGTTGACGGTAGGGGGAGGTGGAGAAACTTACGGTGAAATATTCAGCTTCTGCAGCAGGAAAAGATAATGCTTGGGGTCAAGCATTTCTCAGGAAGGGAGGACTGTAATGTTCCCTTTTCCTATGCCAAAGGCCTAAGGCCCAGGCCAAGTCCAAGCCGTGGTCAGACCCAAGGGGTTGTGGATGCAGGGAGATATTGGAAAGGGGCCACGTGGTTCTAATTTTCAAATTTTTCATTGAGGGTCACTTTTGGACCATGGTGCCTCAAAGGGGGAAAGTAACTTCAGTTATTTTCTTTTATTTTATCGACCCCTCTGTGGAATGAAACACGTATAAATCTATCGGGGCTCTTTTGCCTTGGAAAGTATATAAAGAGCTGGTAGAGAAAGGAGAGAGACCTTTTCACATACATTTTTACCGACCCCTTTCTCGTGCAGCTGTTGTTTCACATCTACAGCTTATGGAGTCAAATCCCACAGGGACCCTAGCTTTAATGGTGAGAGACCCATCCCTAGCTAGCAGGGCATTCTTTAGTAGTGAGAGATCTACCCTAGTCTGTCATTTTGGAACCGTTTTTAGGGCCGTGTGGAAGAGAAATTAATAGAGGTTTCAAAGGAGGGATCTCGAGGGTTTTGGGGGGAATTTGGGGAAGATAAGAAGAGGGGCTCTAGATCATATTCATGACAGCCATTTGAGCTGGTTGTGGCAGCACGTTGAAGGTGTCTCCATCATTTTCTGACCCCATTCTAAGCAAGGTGGACTTGCAACCCTTATTTGGTGGTTTTCTAGTCGTCTGTTCTTAGATCTGAAGGCGGAAATATTATTCCATGTATCTGTCAATGTTGTTTCCAGAGACCCTTATTTTGGGCTCTATATTTAGAGGGTTACGAACCTCTGAAGTTTTCCAGCTGTCTAGGGCACACTATACTTTTTTTGGCAGCAGTTTAATCTCTGTAAAAGTCCAAAAACAGTTTCCTTATGTTCTTTATAATAATATCAAGCTCTATTTAAATTTTCAAGTATATCGGGTGGACATTTTTGCAAATATTAAGTTTCTTTAGTTCGCTACTCCAACTATAAAAATATGGTAAAATCAGTATTTTATTTGGTTGTAAGTTTTCAATATTTTGTGCATTTTTAAGTGGTATCCCACTAGGGATATTTCAAACTGTTTTAGCCATTGATCCAGTAATTCTGCATCTATTTGTCCTTCAAAATTATTTATTTCAATTTTCGTTTTGACTTTAAAAGGTGTATGATAAGATTTTACCTTCTTTCTTACAATTGATGTCTCTTTTTCATGCTCTTCCCATTCTTCCTCTTCATGGCTCTTTTCGATACCAAATTTCTCGGCTAGTTCTCGAAAGTTCTTCTTTTTTCTTTTTTATCAAAAATTGTATTTTGTAGATATGAAAGTTCTTCTTTTTTCTATACAATCTATCCATCATGGTCTTTAGCATCTCGACTCTACGGACCAAGTTCTCTTCCTCCATTTGAGCTCAAATTCTTTGTTTCCACTTCTTTGTAGAAATGTATGGCTCACAAGGTAAAAAGTTTTCACCTTTGGATCTTGTCACTGTCATACAAATCAAAAGAAATAATTGAATTCCACAGTCCTGGATATATACTCAACTCTGATACCAAAATGATCTGTAAACTTCTACTTTAGAGCTCTACGAAATCACACAATTATGTTGTTTTACTTTAAACTTTGGAAAATGATAGTTTCAATGAAGATTAGAGCTTTAGTGACTAATTAAATAGTGTTGAGGACAACAATTTAGAGAAATGCTAAAATAATTCTACACACAACACAAGAATTTTCATCCTAGAAACCCCCAATGAGGGAAAACCAGTCGGGAAGGGAAACTGTTCTTTCTTCCCACTTGTATTGGAAATTTATTAAAATTGTAAAGATTACAATAAGTATGAAAAGAAGAAACAATGTAAACCTTCTATCCAATTACTTGCTTACTCTGTTTTCTTACACCTTGCTCCTACAATTCCTCTCCAACATTGAAGAATCTCTGCTCACTTACTCTCATATTAACACTCTTCTTCTCAATCTCTCTGGATCTTTGAATGATCAGTTCTCTTGCTCCTTTCATGCATTTATATACCTACCCATGCCCTCCCATGCACTGGAGAAAGTGAAAGGGAATGGAAGGAAAGAGACATAGTCAGGTGCTTCAAATTTGCGTTCATTCGTGCTCCATTCTTATTTTCTGTTCAGAAGGTGTCAGGGCCACCCCTCTAACCAGACCGGTGGTTTCAGGATTGCCACCTTAGTTGGGCAGTGGTTTGTAACTGCCTCTCTACACCGAGGGAAAGTTTCTATCCAGAATCTCTGTTTACCTCATTTCCTTCATTTTATTCAATTCTCTTTCTTGGTGCTGATGGAACTGATGAAGTGTTGTATTTTTTTGGATTCTTGTGGATCACATGTTCCCTCCACCTCCAGAACCACTAGATCCGTTAGATCCCAAACCTCTAGATCCTCTTGATCCTCCTCTCATGGTAGGAATTAGAATAGAGGATGCGCTGCCTTGTGTTCTAATAGTTGTAATAAAATGAACTCCCACAGTCTGCGAAGGTTGTACTACTCCCAGACATAATACCAATGTTTTACACGTCCACCTTCTGTGCTGATGACATGCCAGAAAACATACCTCCAATTGGACCTAAAAATAATGCAGAAGACGCTTGCCCCGCCATAGATGAATAAGCTACCTGGTTAAATCCTAAACTTAATGGTAAATTAACTCTATCTGTCACTACCCTACTGCCCACACTTGCTTTCTTACTAATGAGTGTCGTAGAAACTAGAAAACAAGCGCAAGGGCTAGGTCACCAGGAGGGATCAAATGCGCACCTGTAGTTCATGTAGTTTACACCGAAAAGCTCTCATGTGAGGTCAAAGAGGGTTCTCTGCCATGTTTACCCGAATGGGGAAGTTCTAGATGCTCCAACTCCATGCCCTCTACGTGAGCTCCAAATCCTTCGCAAGCCATCTCTCTCCACAACGCAATTCGTTACACAACTTCACGTTACTTCTCCAAATCCCTTTCACGCGCCTCATTGAACTTAATCCACATTTCTTCTCTCTAACTTTCTACTGCCAGGTCCACCATATTTCACCACACCTGCTCCTGCCCTTACGCATGGTGGGGTTTAGCTAGCCATAGGTTTTTCTTTAAAATCCAATGTAACCATCAAGATTTTAATCGCTAAGGGGATAGTGTGTAGAAAAATATCCTCTGGGATCGTGCAAGAACTAGAACTTAGCTACCTTTGGACATGAATAAGTAGATATAAAATACTACAATATATACCTATTCAATACACCACTCCACCAATGATATACAAAGCGCATCCAAGGCAGATATACATCATGTAAATTCTGATAATCTTCTTGCATCCAAATTAGGGTTCTATATTTCCAATTCCTCTTTAATGCATATCCTACCCATCCACTCATACAAATCTATAGGAAAACATGAAAAGAACGTCTCATAGAGATTGTGATAAATATTCTATTCAACCCATGTGCATGCATTAAAATTAGGTCAAGTGTTGTATCTTTGTGCAAAATCGTCCTCCAAATTCTCTACCCAGCTTTCAACAGTGTCCAAATTGACCCGATATGTTTTTATCATGCACCATCCTTGCAATGGCTTCAAAAATAGGTCCTGGTAATAGAACCAAAATGTAGTTCTTATTCTACCCACCAAAAGCCCAAGGCACGCTGACACATCACCTAGGCATAACCTAAGCGCTCATCCAAAGTGCACAAGGGTACCGAGTCCCTCTTTTTATGTGAGTTTTATAAAGGAGTTAGCATGATGGGAAGATATATATCCCAGATTCATAACAAACATTTAGGTATATTGTAGAATATAAGCTGTATGTAGATAATAAGCCTATGAATAACTCATACAAGTATCAAGATTAAATCCACCATGTAATAACTAGTAATAGAGATGCTTACAACCAATATCTAGCCATAAAGATCCATTATATTAAGTATTATAAAGAACCAAAACTGTTTACATACATATAAGTGGCACCATGATTCATGCTCACACATATTCCAACAACATAACTCTAATAAAAAAGTGGTGGTGCTAAGATATGCAGATCATACATATATATAGGGGTGGGGACTTGCCCTTCACAGCACCATGCATCCTCATAATAGGCTACATGCTAGGAATAGCCATGCATCGCTACATGATAACTACAAAAGCATGCATGCTTTCCTAATAATAGATCTACTACAGTTAACTCCTAGTTCAGATCCTATTATTATCTCAGAACTATGCATGTCACTTGGTCTTCCTTGTATCCCAAAATAGACCTTACTTGAACTGCAAGTCTTCATGTTCCAACCTTATCTTCAAAACCTTCTCTTGACCGTCACTCCAAGTCTATATTTAGATCCATATCAAAAAAAATGGCTAAGTGCTGAATCCTTTCACACATAATCCTTTCCTGTATGACTTTAGCACATAAACCCTATTCTCCTTGGGCACGCTTCCTCATGCACCTTTCTCTTGCGAGCCACTCTTGGTACTTAGTCCTTTTCTCTACTTCAACACCCACTGTTGCACCATCCACTCCACATAACCCTCCACAACTCTCACATCATCCTCATCTATATCGCGCAACTCCACCACCTCCACCAATGAATCAACCATCACATGACTCGGTAAGTCCCACTCCACCTCGTCGCATCTATATCTGATCAGTGCCCTAGGCACTATAGGTACCAACCCAAACCGTCTCATCACACATGGAAAATGTACTACCTCCACCATCTCTAACCTTCGCCCATGTACCCATCTCACTCTCTATAGACCTATGAGCTAGATATTTGTGCCCAACCATACATGGAACCCTCTATATGAAATCCATCTAACATCATCAAAATCGAGGCTCCCCAATCTCTTAGCATACCAATCCTCTTCCCATTCCCCCTATCTCCATGATCCTAGTCAGCTCTCCATCGTATAAACCCCAACTGCTAACTCTATGTGGTCACCTGTAATCTATTGAAGCCCTGGTGGCCTCACCACAAAAATGTGATCATATGCCCAATAATGTAACAACAATACCACGTCCAATCCTGATCTCTACTTTGTCATGTACATCTAAAAATCGTGGTATAGACGTGCTAGAAGAGTAGCCCCAAAAGCAAACATTATCTTGTGCTCAATAATGTCTGCCACCATTGCTGCTAGGGCCCATGAAAATATGGCCCCACATGAATCTAGAAATGCATAAGAAGATATCTCCAACATCACAAAGCATATCAATCGAGTCCCCAACATCAATGGCTGATAACAAGCCTCGATATGAAAACCCTAGATACAAAAGTAATGTATGGGGCCTCCTCTCCAACCAACTGTATGAAAGCATCCATCCGACCCTCCGTTGTCATAAGAATTATAGGTGACCACCCTGAATCAACAATATCATAATACGATACACATCCTCCAATGTGATCATCATCTTACCTATCCAGAACTAGAAGGTGTTAGTCCTCAGGTTCCATCTATCTATCAATGCTATAATAAGCCCTATATCTCTAGGCACCCTTTGATAGTGGTGGAACCCACCCAATTTTACGGCATCAAAGTGATCCCACTCTACATCTATCACATCTTCCTTAATCATCCCCAACATGATTGGGAATCTATCTCGCAAGTACAAGGTGTCTCGAGCATGCAAAACCCATCAAACAAGCATCCATCAACATCCACTCATCAAACATCATCATTTTCATCAATACAATCTAACATCTACCTAGTCGATGCCAAATTTCCTTAGGTCGATGGTGACCAGGCTTGGTTTTCGTCAACTAGTATTTGGCGCCCATCAAAAATCCAAATTTTTAAAAAAGAATCAAATACAATCAAAACTAAGGTAGGTTTTTGGCACTTACAACTCTTCGAGACCTCTGGCGCTTCCTCTCACCTCCATTGACATCCATTTTGTTCAAGTATCAAGCTTTTATATCACTTAGAGCTATCTAATCTCCAAATTGTGTCATTTAAATGAGCCTTGTCATCCTTCTTCATATCTTATATAGCCGCGTTGACTCAGTCACCGTTGACCTGCCTAGTTTCCATCGACCCAATCCAAATCACCGTCAACCCACCCAGTCGCCATCAACCCTAATCTATTTTTCATGCTTTATCTCATTTCATCCAATATCCTCATCTAAATTATATTTTCTTCCACTTTTCACCCATAATGCACTATTACTTGTCTCACATAACTCATTTTGTTATCTTTTTGCTTATTTGTTTATCTCCTCGCACATCCTTAATCACATCCAGCAACCCACTCTGTGACCATCTCTGTGTTCCCTCTCGGGACATTGTCTCTCATCTTAAGTCCACCATTGTGACCATATTTTCCATCTCCATCCCACTAAGACACATTTTCTCGCTTACTCATATTTGAAGGATAACACATACTCTTTTACCCCGTTATTTTGTCAAACCATTGTCTTGACCATCCTCACATTTTTGCGCATACTTTTGATTTCTGACTTTGACCAATCGGTCCCATGGCTTGCACATCCATCCAAGTGAATTTCCGTTGGATTTCCTCCATCATGCAACAACATTTTTCAACTCATGGGTCCATAGGACATTAACGTCACCTCCATTGAGGTCGTGCTATGTTCACTACTGATGTTTTTCCAGGGTTCCTACCATCTTTATCCCATCTTGTAGTGATCTTATTGACTCACGGGTCCGTAGGACATTAACGTCACCTCTGTTGAGGATGTTCTATGTTCTCACCGATGATTTTCCAAGATTATTTCCATATTTCAATGATATTTGTTGACTCATAGGTTCGTAGGACATTAATGTCGTCTCCGTTGATGCCGTGCTATGTTCCCTACCGATGTGTTTCCAAGGTTATTTTTATTTTTTATTTTTATTTTTATCCTTCTTGCAATGGTTGTATCCCTCTCCTCTTGGGGCATCCTTTCTCTTCTTTTTCCACCCTTTTCCCTTATTTCCTCCATTTATCTCTATTAACCTAGTAATCAATTCCTCTTCGTATCATCGATCCCTAGTTTGAGGGGGAGAACCTCATCCATCATCCTATCATTTCTAGTTTTTGTCTCACAACTTTCTTAACATAAACCCCTTGACGAAAGGGGAAAATGTAGACACCAAATTTTGGTTCGTTTTTCCCTCATCCCACTTTTTCTACCCTCTCCATCGTCATCTTACACATTCGTATCTCTCTTCCTATTCAAATTCCTAAATCCCATTTATTTCATTTAATTCCCTATTTTCCTATCTTAATCTTATCCCATCCCATCATTATTTTATCCCTCATTATTCATCCCTAATCACATTTATCTATCCCTAATCACTCTTATTATCCTAATCACATCCCTAAACAACCCATTTATCCTCCCTAGACTCCCATCGAAACTTGATTTAACAAATATTGGATTTGTGAAATCCTAATTGTAGAGTCACATGTGATAAATAAAACAATAAAGGACAAATCCTACCTAAGCAATAAGCTAAATAAATATGAAACCCTAGGTACAAGAGAGAGAGTAGAAGGCTTAACTGATTTTGTAATTGATCCCAAAGTATGATGGGTTGGAAGATTGATGAATAGGAGAAGAAAACTGCTGTAACCACAAACAAAAAATTGTGAAACTGTTGGATATGTCGGGACTAGGGCGCTTGGACTGGGTCAAGGGAACCTAGGTGCCATAGTTTTCTCTTTGGCGCTCTGTGACTGTGAAAATGGTCTAAAATTGATTCTTTTTGTGTCACACCAATGTCGCTAACCTTCACGTTTTGTCACTTGTGTGTTGCATTATGTCCAAATAATTCACTTGTAACCTACAAAACAAATTATCTCCTGCAAAACCCCAAAACACATCACATCCTAAAAAGAAAAATATGCAAATGGGGAGTCGGTATGAACTTGATGGTCATCTGACAGAGTGAACTTATAATCGAGCGTTGCACTACATCTCAGACTGCATATAGCTATATGTGTGTGTAGAATCATGCCCTAGGAGGCTCTTGTGTAAGATGCACTTGATAATGAAAAATAAATAGATGTAGAAATGTAAGTAGATGTGTGTATGGAAAAATGAACTTCCCCTCCTATGAAGTGTATGCAAAAAAATGCAATCCCTTGTCCCTTGAATGATAGCTAGATGGATGCTTTGATGTTCTTTGAATGCCTTTGGATGCAACCGTAGGTGGTGATAGTAGATTCTTAGACCTTGGTCCTTTATTATGGTCACATAACTTTGTATTTATATGGTTCCCTTGTTTGAATTTCGTAATTGAAAACTAAAAGGCCGACCCATAATAAAACAAGAAGCCTAAAAGATAAAAGAGGCCCAAAAGGGGTGAGTAAGATACAAAGAGGTTAGGTGCACCCAGAAGGACGAGGGTGCCTAGGCATTGGCGTCCTAGCTGGGCACTGGTGTCTAGAGTCAAGAAAGATAAAGAAATGAAGATCAAACTAGGCTGCGGGGTGTGTAAGAACAAAGAGGAAACTAGAAAGATGAAAAAGAGGCCAAAGATAGATGTCAATTACTAGTTTTCTCACTTAGGAATCATATGAATAATAGTATGTGATCAGGACCTAAAAATGTACCCAAGTGCATGATTTAGTGTTTACAACCCTCATTCAATGCCTTTGCATCCTCCAACCACCTTTTATGATCCTTATGCAATCCTAATCAACCAAAACAACTTGAAAACTTAATTTAACATCTTTAGGGCCCCTTGTCGCAAGTTGTGCATCATCTCCACCACCCAAATCAAGGATCCTCCATAGTCGATGGTGACCCTAACAGGTCACCGAAGACTTATAAGTATGTCACCAACCCCATTCTCAAGAGGATGAAATTTTGGATATTTTTGACTCCTTGTGAGATTTTTCCGTTTCCTTTTCTTCTTGTGAGTTGTTAGGATCAACTTGGCATTATTTCAGAGCCCTTGCTTGCAATTGTTGGAGATCTAGAGCTTGGAATTTACTTGGATCCCTACCATTGTTTCATCATCTTTCTATCCGTTTTTCTGGTCTATTCTTCGTCTTGGAGATCTACCATCCTATCAGCCTTCCTTGATTCTTCCTCATAGCCCTTATGCCATCTATCACGCTTTATTAAACCCATTCCAACCCCGGTCTCCATTGATCTACCCCAGTCACCATCAACCTGATATGCATCAAATTTTTTTTCCTGCATTCTACCTCATATTTCATTTTTTTTCTAACCTCCTCAACTCTTAGATCTCTTTGTTTCTATGATCTAACTATCTAACAACCAAGATCCCATTATTATGGCCTCAATTGCTGTCAACTATCCTAGATATTCCAATGAGTCACCGTCGAACCAATTTTCATCCATTATATTCTCATCAAATATGTCTACTTTATGTATTCTTTCTATTTCATGTGTTTCTGCATTAGATTTTGAACATCTTCAACATCTAACAATCAGTTCCAGATCTATTTTATACATATCTTTTGATTCACTCTGTTGCAGTCGTCGTCGAATGACTTTATCTATCTCGGGTGGTTGTCAAACCGATCAGGTTTGATTTCACTTATCTCAATTTTATTACCATCTGCATTATATGATCTATTATCTAACATATATTTGATCTCTGTTCAACTATATTATACCATGCATGCTATTCATCTTATATCCTTGATTGATATTTTAATAAAAGTGGGTTTTACATCCTCCCTAAGAAGTTTATCACTTGTTAGGAGTGACTTTGTTAGGCAACCCACCATCTAATCCACTAATCATTTTCTTATCTACTTGAACTTTTTTGTGCATGTTATCGAGCTCACCGCGAGAGGATCTTTGCGTTCGCATCTCATCTTCACCAACATCACACACCAGGAGGTTGCCTTAAACCCTCAAATATATTGGAGTTTCTTGTTTTATTGCATACCATTTCATTAATTTGAAACAAGAGCGGAAAAATTGTCAAACAGTTGTCATGCAGGAGGCACCCCAAACCTTATCGATTGACCTGTATGGTGGAAGGTTATGAGGGAATTGTGCATGAGCAATGTGATGTGGAGATGAAGATCAGGAGATTTATTGATCAAGTGTTGTGTGACATCCTGCCGATGGATGCATGTCATGTACTTTTGGAGAGGTAAGTGGCATTATGACCGGGAAATGCTCTACAACGGTAGAGCCAACACAGTGAAGGTGTGAAAATATGGGAGGACATTTTATCTAACCCCACTAAATGAATATGGCAAATTTCCATACGCTGGTGCATGAAACTAAGGGATAAAGAGCATGTGCATAAGCACAACAAGGAATTGCGTAAAAAGATGCAAGAGCAGAAAGAGCCAACGTGGGAGAAACATGAAATGGTGGAAATAACATAAGAGTACTACAAAGTGAGGCACATAAAAATGTGTGTAAGGGAAGCTCAAAAGTAGAGATATGAGAAATGACAGGATATGGTGTCACTAAAAGGCACTCGACAATGACATGCATGACATAACAAGGAAAGTGTGAGGAAAAACACTTTATTCTAATGACAATGAGTGTAGGGATGGTGCCAAAGAACAAGCAAGAGGAATTTATGATGAAGATGGTCATGGGAGACCAAGAGCACATGAAGGATGACTTAGTGTCACAACTAGAAGCCATTGATGCAAAATGGAAAGAAGTGTGCAAAGTATAAGAAGTGGACAAGAAGAATGCACAATTAAATAGAGAGGATCTTGAAAATGGAGAAGTCCTAATAGAGGGACCTGAGGGTGTAGGAGATTACGCAGAAGGAAGAACTCCAAGAAAATGAGTGAAGGGGTAGGAAGACAAAGACATGCAGAACAATGGGATCACCATTGCAATGTAAGCATAGGAAAAGGAAGGATTTTCCATAAAGGCAACCAAGGCAGAGTAGCCTGTGGAGGAGGTTGCTAGAGTGTACGTAAAAAGGAGCACTTTGGGGGAAGAACATGCCTGTGAAGGTCTCAAGGAAGTGGAGCATGTGAAGGAAAAAGAGTGCAATCGAAAGAATGAATTACGTGAAGAAAGAGAATATGCTCTTAAGGAAACCAAGGAGGAGGTTGCAATTATGTGTAGTGCAAGAGGCACACACGAGAAGGAACACGTGCAGATGAAAGGACGTGGAAATAGTTTTCAGACAATGAAAAATGATAAAGAGGATGCCCCATAGAAAAAAAAGGAAGGAAAAGAGATGTAGGAAGGAGCTCCATAAGTTTACCGTAGTAAATACTTAATAGTGAAGGAGGAAAGTGGGAGGGACAAATTATGAGAGAATATGAATTCTGTAGCCAATAGAGATTGCGTGATGAAGGGACATAAGTACATTGTGAGGGGAAGGCGTGAATAAGAGTATGTAAAGTAGAGTGCAGAAAAAAAATAATGTGCAAATAGGAGGAACCCTAGGTAGAAAAGGGTGAAGGAAAATAAAAGTGCAAAAAGAGATACTGTAGAAAAAAGGGAAAAACAAATGAAGCAAATAATAAAGAATGTGTTAGGATGGAGTACATAGTAGGAGCCTATGAAAGGTAAAGGGGAAAGAGTGTAGAGATGAATTAGTATCCAAATAAGAGATGCACAAATAAAAGTTGCAGTGATAATGTGACTAGAGGACAAGAAGAGAAGGAGATAGGTGAGCAAGGAGAATAGGGGTGCACACAAAAGAAGCACACAAAGGTAAGAATCCCAATGGTGAAGTGGGCAAGAGAAAGGAAAATCTTCAAAGGATTTAGGTGAAGATGGATGGATGAAGGAGAATGCAAACTTACAAATGAAATATTTGGAGATGAGTACAAAATCACAAAGAAGATATCTCATTGGAGAAGCCTTAGGAGGAGAATGACTAGATAAAAATAAAGACTTACGCGGAAAAGTATGGAAACAAGAAGAAACTCGTGGAGGTGTGTGGGATAGCATGGAGGAGTCACCAAAAGTGACTAAGGAATAAAAGAGATTTCAGAAGAAGCATTAAGGCCAAAGCCAAACTTATTGGATGAAGAATTCAGGACTATCTACTCATATAATCTGAAGGGTGGTTCAACCACTCACTTAGTAGACTTGAGGTGGAATTCAGGTTTCAAGTACCCTAAGTGTTTTATGTAGGAGCATCCCAGGTCCAAGGGAATCCTTCTCAATTTCTCTTAAGTGTGAGTGTGCACAAGAATGGAGGCGAAGGGCACAAAAAAGTAAAGGGAACACTACACAGAAGTGTGCAATGGTTTTGTGTAATGGTTTAGAAAGAAGACACAACACACATTAGTATGAACATGCACGGAAAAGAGTTGGCACTTGAGAAACTTACAGAGAAGCAAAGGGAGGAAATGGCGTGTGAGAGTTTTGGAAGCATGTGTAGGAGTTTTGTGCAAGGGAGAAATGTAAGAGGCTTGTGAGGTAAAGGAGTGAAGAGACGTAACTGAGATGTTAGTCTCAATAGAGGGCATGAAATTTTTGCAGGAGGCCCAAGAGCCTGAAGGGATTGTATGACAAGATTGCAAGGGAGATGCTCAAGGATTATGAGGCATGAAAAGGAGGAATTTTTTTGACATGAACGTCAGACATTCGAACTGAGAAGGTAAAAAACAACAAGGCGTTTGAATTGTCTGATCAAGATAGTTGACAATGTCTACATGTCCAGAGAAGTTCAATGACCGAGACAATGTGGTGCAATAGGGACAACCATATGGTGGTAAGGTGGATTAGATAATTTTTTATGAGTCCGAGTTTGAATTTTGGATATGAGTGGTAAATTATAGAATGACCAACGAGGAAAGAGAATCAAGAAAAGAAGAAGGGTGTAAAACTATAAAAATGAGGTCAAGCTCACCATTTGAGGTTGTTGAGGGTGGTTTTTGAAGGCACATATGAAAACGCTAAAGCTCGCTAACAACGATTGAGTATTTTGTAGGCCATAGAGCCGAGTCAAGGAAGTAACTGGTCTTAGATTAGGTCCTTAGAAGAACACAAGAGTTTGTAATAACTCCATGAGAGGGTTTAGAAGATCCACTGAGCATTAGCCTTTGTAGATGTCGTAAGGCCTTTCCTTCAGTATAAGTCTGTAACTCATTGTAACCTTTTGTGTAACTCTATAGGTGTTTTGGGGAACACTTGATTGTCATCAACACATTACTAATGGATATTTACTGGGCCCTTCTTTTGCTTTTCCTCATTTTATATTTATCCCTTTTTGACATGATTTTCAAACCATTGGAGGTTGGATTGCATGCAAATAGGATCCAAGTTTAAATTCCAATCGTCTATAATTATATAAGCGCCCTCATGCATTAAAGAATTTATTATCTACCTATTATCTATCTAACAAATAATTCATTATTTAATGAAGGTTTTCAAGAAGATTCCAAGTAAAGGTTAGAGAGGCAATCAATGAGAATTGACAATCATTTATATAATTCAAACTTTCATTAAAGCACCGAAAATTATAGTAGAGACACTACATTACATCGGTTTTACCAGGAAAACTATTATTGTATATACTTGGTTTGTTTTTGATAATGTATCAAATGAAGGATTTGAAAAGAATTATGCTAAGTGGAACATAAACCCTTGAAAAAACCCTTAATTTTGTAGGGCTAGTTGTTGGCAACACAATTAAGGTAAAGAATAAGATTGATTTCTTATTGATTAAAGAGAATTTTCATAAATGTGAGCGATGTTGTCGGAAATTAAAAAATGCATCCAATTATTGAAGAAAATATGAATTTTGAGTTATTTTTTCTAGAATTTCCGATGCACTATGCAACCAATACACTTTAAAAACACCACATTTTGGACAAAGTGCCATGTTTGTTGCACATTTTTTGGGTTCTCTATTTTCTTGAAAAAAAGTGATTGTGCGTGCTAAAAATTTGATGACTATGTCCCGATGTTTTAATAAGCTGATTTCTTTCCCCTCTTTATCTTACACTAGTCAACCTATGCTCTCTTACACAACTCTAGGGTTAGATATTTGTCCTTATGAAATATATGGGTTTTTATGATTTTAAGTAGTTTATTTGATTTATTTTTTCTAAATCCAATATCCCTAGTTGTATTGTACATCATTTCAAACCCTAGGGAACTTGCATGATGTGTGTTGAATGTTTAATCTTATCTAGTACCACCAAGATTGATTAGACTTAAGGATCACTTAAAAACAATGTTATAGTTAACAATGAATCTATTGATTTTATAGAAATTTATTTGGTTAGTTTTGGATCTTGTTTAAAAAATAAAATGGAATTCAAAATGGTTGTTGATTTTAAAGTTCTAGTTTATCTTACAAATATTGTGCCTTTAATTATAAATGGAAGTTTTGTTGCTTTAAGTGATAATGAGTTAAATGCTTCAAATATTGATAAGATATGTGAAGTAGATCACAACACAAGTTTTTATTAAATGAACAAGATAGAGCCAAATTAATTTCACATTTTAGACAACATCTCATGGAAAATATGATGCATGAGCATCCAGGTTTACGAGAAATATTGCATCACCCAAAAATATTTAGAGTTAGCAAAAAAAAGACTTATGCAATGTCACCACTCGTTTTCCTTAGTCATTTGTAGATGAGCATGTCTAAGACACACAAATCCTTATGAACTGTGTAAAATTTCAAACAACGTAAAATTTCCAACAAGCCTACCAATGCCACATAATATTTTACTTTCCCAGAAAAAACTTGACTTAACTACGCACCACTACCGTGCTTAACCATGCATAACGACCAAGCAACACAATAACCCTACATGATGCACAATAATTGTGTACAACACTTAAAGTTGCATAACAATAAACTTTTGTTAAATAGTTGTGCACACCTTATGTAGACCACTAATGCTTATTTAATGTCATGATACACTGTGAAATCCGCCAAACATTATCAACACCGTGGAATATTGCAGTTCTACAGGAAAAATACCATTCCTTTCAATGATGAGATCTATGTCTGGCATAATTGACTATCAACATTGATATAGTTAGTAGGGAGCACACTTGGTTCTTAATTCACCCATCACAGCCATAGACCAATAGGATTACCTACTTAATCATGATCCAATGGTGAAGAATTGATAAATAACAGATAGATGCGATCTAAGGAATATTCTGCAAGGCATCCTTTCTTACAAGAGGCATCTTATTTTCTAGCTTAAAACATCTATGAATTTTATAAATATAAGGGAGCTACAAACATGTAAGAAAAAAGAGAGAGGGTGAGATCAACTTGCAAATCAAGGAATGAAGTGATTGTCCTTTGAGAGTATGAGCTAACGTGGTTTTGCAGAAGCTTCACAAAATCTACAAGCTCAAGATATGTCTATGATTGGAATTTTCAGATTATTTCTTACAGAGTCTTGTCGTAAGGATTTAATTGGAGTTTTGAACCATTGTGCATGAGTATGCAATATTTCCTTATATTAATAGAGAATATGTTGTTTCTTGTTAAGAGTTGTGCCTAAGATCTTGCCTTGATGAGATCTAACTCTGACAGAGGTTGTGCAGTAAGGCATCCCTTCATTGGGAACCATACCAGTGTCTATAAAAAATCCTAATGTGATAATGGGATTGATCACTTGTATATTTTGATGATTTTGCGACACTTTTTTTTTTCCTATTTTCAAGATTTTTGATGTAAATTTTTGATTCATGACACGAAAGGTAAATTTGTGTGACTCAAACACCTTAAAATGGTCAATAAATAGTATTAACCTTGAAGTCAACAGTATTTTAAAAAATATTAATGCAAACACCACTTTTTTAAAATGACGATAAAAATAGTGTCAGGGATGATGCAAATAACATCAATTCATATTATGATGCAAATAATGTCTCTTCATTCTTTGATGCAAATAGTGAAAAATTTGAGGGACTGACTTAGTTGATTTTGAAACAAAAATATGTCTCAAAAAAACATGTAAATAAAAATGTAATGCAAAACAAAAACAATCACTCGATTACTTCATCATTGTACTTTAATTACAGGAGATCGAGCTCTGTTTGGTATTACATTATTGTATTTAGTGGGTTTTGGCTCAAATGGCCTCGATTGCATATAATGATGAACTAAACAATCTATTTATTTTGTGCTTTATTTTAATCAAGCCAATCAAGTCCCGTGTAGAAACTCAAATTTGACAATTCACTCTTTGACATTGCTAGTTTTAACAATGCACTCTTGCTAAGATAAATACAACTTTCCCATTCTTGCTTAGTATATTTTAAGGTTTTGTTTTTTAACTTTTTTATCTTTGCACACTGACATGTTGTAAAATTATGAGAACACAATTTAAATAAAATCCATATACAAACATCAAACAATAAGTCCAAAAATTTAGTTTACATGTTTTCCTTCCTTGGTTAGGGTTGTACAAATTGGTCAAGATAGTGCATCTAGTCCTAAATGACTTGTACGGTCTTAGACTGACACGTACTCCAAATTTTCTTTCAAAATCATATATTTTTTTGGGTCTTATAATTTCTCTGGGTCATCCTTTCATCGATAAATCATTTAAAAAACTGCATATAAGCAAGTAAGCACTACTTCATTTTCTAACCTAGAAATAGCAAGTAAGCACAACATTGATACACTCACCTCTTACACTTGCAAAAGGCACCCGAGACTCCATAAATATTACAATAGCTCATCTACAGTCATTAGGGAAACAATCTCCACAGATCTAAAGCTTCTTACTAGGTTAAGACAACAATCTCCCTCATCTACAAACACTCCAAGATCCCTTTCCCAAGCATATTAACAAGAGAAAAATCAATTCAAACATGGTCAAAGATGATTGTAAAAATTATTTGCATTCATTTAGATATCACATGATAGGTGGAGAACATCATGTGGTTTGAGACATATTCATAGTAGAGCCAAATTTGGTGGTACACGGGGGTTCCCACAACCCAACTATTTATACCCTAATTATATTTAAGATGAAACCTAATTGATTTTATTGTTTTAGTGTATTAAAGGATGTAATGGTTAGAAAAAGGTGAATATTCTGATTGATTAAATTCTAACATTAATTTTTACAATCATAATAACATTTTTTATACTAGTAAATTATATGCTAGAGAATATATGAACTTGAAAACACAAATGAATGAATGCAATTAGTTGATTACAAATTATTGTGGAAGGTTCTGTGAGGATGCACTGTAGGAATAAGGAGATATAAAATTGACAAAACATCGTTCCTCAGACTATGAATAGAAATCAAATTGGGGCAGGACTGTAAAAATATGCTAGGACCATACCATATGTTCTTAACCCTTCTATACGGTCTTAGACTTGCTCAGATATGGGATATCCAACTCTTTGAAATTGTCAGTTATCTAAAACTCTCTATCACTATCAAACCCTAATTTACAATTATCATGTGAAGCTCTATGAATAATATGATAATCATCTTAAACCCTAGCCATGGATGAGAAGTCATGAAAAACAAACATTAGTTGGGTTGTGGGAACCTTAGTGCATCACTATCATTGTCACTACTTTGAAGAGGTCTCAAACTACATGTCGTTCTCCACCTAGCATGTGATTTCTTAATTAATGCATTAATTTTTATAACCACCTTTTACCATTCTTGAATTGCGTTTTCGCTTGCTAAGATACTCGGGGAAGGGATCTGTGAATGCTTATAGATGAGAGAGATTATTGTCTCAACCTGATAATAAGCTTCAAATTTGTAGAGATTGCGTCCCTAATAAATGTATATGTTCTATTGTGATATTTAGGGAGCATTGAGTGCCTTTTGCAAGTGTAGGAAGTGAGTGTATCAATGTAGTTCCATGATATTTCCAGGTTAGTAAATAAGGTAGTGTTCACTTGTTTATACATGGTTCTTTAGATGATTTATTGATGAAATAACGACCTAAAGAGATTATAAGACCCAAAAAAATATATGAATTTGAAAGCAAAGTTGAAGGGCATGTTAGTAAAATACCTTACAATTCAGTTGTTATAAATTAAGGGATGATTATTAATTATACCCTAATTTATAGCATGGTTTTAGAGCTACGATAGTTTTTGTGAGTGTGCATGAATTATTTTTTGAGAGAAAATTGGTCCTTGTTCGAATTTCAAATGAAATCAAGATTACATGTGCAAAATTCTAATCTAAAGTAATATAATTTACTCTCTCGTGGCACATTAACCTTGTGCTTGAACTAGACGGAACAAAGCCCATTAATTGCATAGTTGCATTTTGGAAAATAGCAAAAATTGCTTCAAACAAAATAATAATACAAAACAAGTAGTGAAACTTAAAAACTAAAATTCCCAAGATATATACTTGTTTTACAAGTTTTATGCAATATACATATAAAATTAAAAAAATAATACAATTCTAGGAATTGGGCCCCATAATATTTGACGAAAAATTACAAAAATTTATATAATATCTCCATCAATATCTTAAAATTGGTTTGTCACAAATACAAAGTCTTGGTATAACTATCAACCACCTTAGATAATACAGAAGCAACCTCCATACACTTCATATGATAGATATCTATTCCATACATCTATAATTTCTTTATACAACCTATATAAAGTTCTAAAAACGTCCCTATAATAATCCATTAATCCCTTAAATCCTTGCATATAACATTCAAACAATAAATGAATAATCAGACCAGGAATCTAAAACCCTGATACGCCCCATATACATTAAAAATATAGTTGCTTAACATTAAAATGCCTCATTTTTTTTTTCAAAAATGCCTTGATAGCTGCAAAATGGCTTGGATATTGTTGAATCGCCTTTATAAACACTTAAATCGACTTGATAAAATTGTTTAAAAACCAAATAAATTTGAAACAACTAGAAAAAAATGAATAACTTCAAATGGACCCCCATTACAACTCTGATACAACATGTGCAAAGAAAATATGGCCGCTAAATGCCTTGTTAGACATTAATACTGTTGTTAAATACAAAAAAATGCCTCATATATGTTAAAATCACTTGGTAAAACTTTTTAAAAGTCTAAAACACATATATAAATCAAAATATGGCTTAGATACTTGCAAATCGTAAATAGGCCTCCATTTTTCTCTCCTTGCTCTCATTCCTTCCCCGGAAAAGAAAGCAAAATAAACTCATAAAAAGTTAATAAAACCAAAAACCTTAAAATTTAGGGTTTCTTTTTTTAATCTAAAAAGTATAAAGAATACAAAAAAAAATGAATTTTTTATTTGTATCTTTTGTAAATGAAATAAAATAAGGTTATAAATTTATTTCATTGTTTTATTTTTTTATTTATTTTCTATAAATAAAAAAGTAAAAGATAAAACTAAAAGAATTCACTAGCTAACTCATAGAGCTTAGTATTTTTATTGGCTAAGTTGAGTTTGTGAAAACTACGACGTGCAAAGTTCAACTCTTGATCCTCTTCCATTTTTTTATTTTACTAAAATGTTGATTTGGAAAAATAATAGTTTAAATTTAAAAAAAAAGGAGAAATCTAGCGAAAAATTTATACTATTATAATTCCAGTTTTTATAAAGTTTTTTGGAAAAACAAAATAAAATACATTTAGTTTTCTAATATATTTAAATGTATTTCAAGAATTAATGCTTTATTTTGAGTTTGATTATGTTTAACTTGTGTCAAGAAAAATCACTATTTTTTGTTAAAATAGTGATTTTTTTTCAAGCGGTTAACTTTTCTAGTTAATTTAATGCACTTAGCCTATTATCATAGTTCACATTTATCATTGAAAATGACCGAAACATAATATTTCAATGGATAAGTTGCAACTACCGAATGGAACAAACTACAACATTTGGCATGTTAGGTTGAAAGCCATCTTCACGATAATAAAATTGTGGGATCTCGTCACTGGTGAGGAGAAATGACCCACAAAAGATAAGAGAATCTTGAAAACCCAAGTACCTTATCCCAAAGATCCAGGAAGTTGTGTCAGTCCTATAGAAAAGCATAAAAGATGAATTCTTACTGCATATAGGACACATGGACCCTCTTGCTGATGCTTGGAAACAACCGCAAACAATGCATGAGGGAAGTCGCCTTTCGAAAATAATTAAACTCATCATGAAACTATTTACAACTCCCATAAAGGGAAATGAAAAAATAGTTAATTATTTATCCAAAATTAAAAATATTACACCACAATTAGATGGATACGATTGTGAATCATTTCAAGATAAATTGTTGTATTTTATCATACAAATTAACATTCACGAAAAATTCAAAAACTATATCTTGATTTTGAACTCTAAATACCAAAAGAAGATTGATTTATCTGATCTGAACACCACATCATCTCTCCTAATTCAAGAAGAACAAGTCATGGAAAACTTCAATTCAAAAGAGAATGTCTCTTAGGCATTGTTCTCACATAATCATAAACCCTTTCAAAATCAAAATAAAAAACAATCCAAATGAAAAACCAAACTTCAAATTGAAATCTAAAACTAATCATGTTAGGAATAGTCAAAATTTCAAGTTGAAGTTCAATGGTACTTGTAATAAATGCATAAAATTTGGTCATAAATGGACTGGCAATTATGCGAAAAAAATAAATTTGATAAAAATGCTAAAAATAAGTTCAACAATAAAAAAAGAATCAAAATCAAACTCAAAACCAAGAAAATAATCCCAAGTAAACTATTTCCCTTTATACTACACTCTCAGCTTTGAATAACAATGAATGGATCCCAGATAGTGGTGTTTCCAAGCACATGAACTACTTTCGTGAAATCCTCATGAATGTTGTAGAATGCTAGGAAAATATATATCTAGGAGACAATTCTATCATTAGATCTGAAAGTTGTGGTCGTGTAGAATTGAAATATGGAACAATTAAGAAGGTTTTATTCATTCCTAAGTTAAAAATAATATTTTATCTTGCTCACAATTTAATAAATAAAATTATAATTTTGTGATATTGCAAAACAAATGGTATGTGAAAAATGAACTCAGTAATGTTATTGCTTCGAGAATACATAAATGGTTTATACATATTTAATGGATTTGTTTTTGAAACTTATTTTTCTTTTACTTCTAAAATTGATCTTCAAATTTGGCGTGAAAGACTAGGACATGTGAATTTCAGAAGTATGTATGAAATGTCTTGTCTAAACCTAGTGATAAGTCTCCTTAAGATGAAATCTGACCATGAAACTTGTGTTCAAGTTACTTGTGTGGTAAGCAACATGTTGAACCATTTCACAAACATTTCAATCGTAATTCATCTCACCTATTGGAATTAAATCATAGTGATGTTAGAGGTCCACTCAAAGTACCCTCTTGGTGGAGTCTTGTATGTTCTAATATTTATTGATGATTTCTCTAGGATGACTTGATCATACTACATTAACAAAAAGTTTGATGTCTTATTTAAACTTCAAGAGTTTAAATCCTTAGTTGAAAACATGAATAATTTGAAAATTAAAAGGATTAAAAGTGATAATGGAGGCTAGTATGTTAGTAAAATTTTTGATGATTTTTGTGTGGCATGCGGGATTTAACATTAGTTGACAACTTCCTATTCACCAAAACAAAACAACCTTGTAGAAATAAAAAATAGGACCATTAGAGAAATGGATAGGACAATGATTCATGTGTCAAATGTGCCTAAATTTCTACGGGCAGAAGCCAATGAACGTTGATATTTGCATTCTAAATAGGTTCCCTACTAAAACATTATATCAAAATACACCTCATGAAGTATGGACGAAACGGAAACATGATATCTCTCATTTGAAGATATCTAGTAGTCCTTATTCCCTCTTTATTCTAAAATTTAAACATAATAAACTCTATCCTACCTATGTATCTTTGTTGGATATGGAGGTTGCACAAAAATATTAATAGTACACAATCCATTCAAACACGAGATCATTTAAAATAGAAATGCACATGTTCTAGAGAAACCATTTTGTGAAACTTCTTTTGAACCCTCCTCTATTTCTCCTGAGGCAAATATCCTAGAGCTTGATAATCATTTTCTAGAAAATATGGAAACAAAAGTCCAAGAGGATGAATATCCTACTCGAGATATGATGGATATGGAGATCGAGGGGGAGTCATCACAAAATGTGTCACTTTCTAGAATTCCTAAATGAAATCAAAATCTAGTTAAGGAATCTCATCCTGATAGCTTTAGAAAGATGACTCCTAGTCAACGTATTATGCCTTAATGACCTTGTATGAGGTTGAAACAACATCTTTCGAAGAATCTAATTAAGATGAAATATAGCTAAAAGCTATGAAAGTAGAATACAACACCGTAATTAAAAACAAAACTTGGGAACTAGTCCCTCATCCTTCAAAAAGAAACATTGTAGGATCTAGGTGGTTATATAAGATTAAGTATAACTATGTAGGATAAATTGATAAATTTAAGGCACAATTAGTAGCTCACAGGTTCAGTAAAAAACATGGTATCAACTACGTTGAAACCTTTTATCATGTAGATGAAATGAGCAATGTTAGGATTCTCCTAGCATTATCTTCTCAACGTGGGTGTGATATTTACCAAATGGATGTTAAAAATACTTTTCTAAATGGTGATCCGAAAGAAGAAATCTACATGCATCAACTTAAATGTTTTGAAGAACTTGGTAAGAAATCATGTATGTGTGTAAACTTAAAAAATCATTGCATGGTCTTAAATAAGATCCTAAAGCTTGGTAAGCTAATATAAATAGCTTCTTTCAGGATCTTGGTTTCAAAATTTATTTTTCTGATAATGTTTTGTTTGTGAAATCTGAAAATATAATCATATTATCTTATATGTTGATGATCCATAGATTACTAGTAGTGATAATAATTTAATTCTTAGAAGCAAATAAAAATTAGGACAACATTTTGTAATGACTAACTTACGTATGATAAATCATCTCTAGAAATGTTTATCTTTCAAGATCATAAATCTATTGTTTCATCTCAATCACAATATTATACTAATTTAATTAAAAGAATTAACATAATTGATTGTAAAGTTCTTTCAATTTCCATTGAAGTTGGTGTTAAATTATATCCAAAACTTTCATGTGATAAATTTAATCCTACTTTGTATAGACAACTAGTTGGAAGTTTAATTTATTTGACTATTCCTATGCCAAATATTTCCTATGGAGTATGAGTTGTTTCTAGATTCATACAAGATCGTTACGAGGATAATTGGAAAACGGATAAATGAATTTTAAAATATCTTAAATGAATACTTAATTATGGTTTTTATTATTATTCTAGTGATGATGTAAAATTATTTGGTTATTATGATTTTGAACATGTTGGTGATATTGTAGATATAAAATTTACTTCTGGATATGTTTTCAAGTTTTGTATAGGTGTCATCACTTGGAGTAACAAGAAACAACCAACTGTTTCTATCTATTCTACTAAACCTGAGTGTAGAAGTGCCATGGAAGCAACAAAAGAAGCCATGCGGCTAAAAAATACTCTTATATGAAATCCATATGGACGTCAAAGGAATAAATCTTATTCTATGTGACAGCTAGAGTTGCATTGCTCTCATGAACAATCTAATTCAACATTAAAGAATGAAGAATAAAGAGATACATATGCACTTCATTCGAGATAAAGTCCTAAATAACAATATTGATCTCAATTTCTACCCCTATTGAAGATCAAGTTGCAAACATTTTCACAAAGCTATTGTGTGCTATGAAGTTCTACAAGTTTTGTGCCTTGTTAGGCGTTTCAAAATTTCCCTTGAGGGGGAGTGTGCATGATAGTGCCACCTCTTAATGACCTTTTTAAAAATTCCTATATTATCTCCATTTTGTAAAAGATCATTGTAAGTGAATATTAAGTAAATGATCACAAAACACGGGTTTACTTGTAATACTTATTGAAGTATTGGTTATGGGAGATTCTTGTTTTATAAAAAACTCCATAATCTTATGTAAGACTTTATATGTAAATAATTTATCTTGAGAATTTTTGTTTTTTGGGAATATGATTTTCCCTATTGTTACATGCTAGCCTAAATCATTGTTGATGATTTATGGATTGTAAATATTTTTGTATAAAAAATTAATTTGGCATGTTTTCACACTTAATATTAAGGGGGAGTGTTGGGGTTGTATATTAAGTGGGTCAAACACTTAATTAAACCAACTAATGTTTTATTTATAACACATTGATTTGAAACTTATATCTAAGATATAAGTGTCGGGTCCCACAATCCACTCATGTGGATGAAATTATTTAAACTTTGTTTGAATAATTTAAGTTTGGTTGAAATGGTATACTCCTATGCAAAGCGTTATTCACCAACCCTATTAAAAGGGTGAAACTCTCTCGAGAGTTGAATACATGATTTTATCAAAATTGTAAAGTTTTGAGTAAAATTGAGAAGCTTGTGTTTTGGTGGGACTCGAGGAGATAATGAGAGTGCTGGATGGAAGATTTATGTAAATTCCTAAATAAATAAGTGATTTTATTTGTGTGTTTTTTACCGAAAGGTTTTCCCATGTAAATATTGTGTTGAGTTGTAATGTGTCTTTTAGTCTTTTGTATTTATATTGTTAAGTAATTTAATTTAATTAGATGTACACCTGAACTATAGTCCTTGAAATATTTTTGGATATTTAATTATTTTTGAAACCAAGATCCTACAACTAGTTAATTATTTTAACAAGAGAAAAATCAATTTAGTAGATGACCATGCTTGAATTGAGTTTGCTCTTGCTAAAATACTTGGGGAAGGGATCTTTGAATGCTTATATAGAGAGATTGTTGTATCAACATGGTAAGAAACTTTATATCTATATAAATTGCTGCCCTAATGACTGTATATGTGTTATTGCAAGATTTATGAAGACTCGGGTGCCTTTTATAAATGTAGGAAGTGAGTGTATCAATGTAGTTCCATGAGATTTACAGGTTAGCAAATGAGGTAGTGTTTACTTGCTTATATAAGGTTTCGTAGATGATTTATTGATGAAAGGATTACCCAAAGAAATTATAAGACCCAAAAAAAATATAAATTTGAAAGAAAATTTGGAGGTCATGTTGGTCAAAAACCGTACAATTCGGTCAAGACCGGATGCACTATCTTGACCAATATGTACAAGCCTATACAGGGAAAAACATGCAAATTAAATTTTGAGACTTGTTATTTGATTTTTTTCTATGGATTTTATGCATTATGTTCTCATAATTTGATGACAAGTTAGTGTGAAAGGATAATTTTTTTTAAAAAATATTTCATAATGTGCTAAACGCAAAAGAGAAGATTGTACTTATCTTAGCAAGAGCATATTGTCAAAATAAACAATGTAAAAGAGTGAATTGCCAAATTTGAGTGTCTAGATTTACCCTCACTTTAAGTATGAAATGAAATTACATTCTTAAAGGAAAATATACCTGAGTTTATAGACACACTTTGTCTTCTCTCAAATGTTTGTTTTGCAGAATCCTGTTGTGCTTGGTGTTGACATGATTTAGTGCCCTCTTATTTTGCTTGTTTATCCTATGCATTCTTGGGTGTAAAATTGCTTGTTGAGCATTCCTGAGAGTTTTTATGCTTCCATATTCCTAGTGAAGGTGATCTCTTCATGATATCTTTGGAATACAACGAGGTGTCTAACCTGCATTCTCCCAAATGGTCCTCCCAAAATGTCTTAATAGTGCTTGTTGAGTGACATATTTGTCACCGTTTAACAAGTTGAGATACCACTATATTTTCTTACAGTAATTATCTATATGAATAAATATGTATATATATTAGACAATAATTAATACACTCTAAAAATATGGGTAAATAATTATATATATAAGTATATTGATATTACATTATTATTATTATTTTTAGATATTTATGAGAGAGTGTTGCGCATGGCCATTTGGGTGCAAAATGGAAGACATCCACATTTAAATATGGGAGATAGAAAGATTTTTTAAAGAAATAAAATAATCATATCACCAAATATTAAAATAATCCCAGAGGTGATCACAGAAACAATAAAGATGTATATCAAAGGAAGAAAACCTTCTTGTTCACTAAAAGGAGAATGTTTTTTTTGAAAATTGTTAATATGGAGAGAAGGATGGAAGGATAAGGGAGGAAGGGAGTGGAGGACAATGAATGGTGTATATAGACGTGAAAATAAAGGAGAGACAAAGAGGAAAGTAAAGAAACCTTAAAATGAAGAAAATAATTGTGAAGTGAAAAAGTGGAAAAGAACTTAAAATAAAGGGATGAAATATATATTCATGTGTCATGAAGAAATGACATATTGGTGGAAGGGTTTGCACAAAAGTGTTGGGGAGTAAATGTAAGTTAAACTGTTGGAGAAGTGGGTGTGGAATAGATGTTTCCCTTATTTTGTCAGAGGGACAAAACAAAAAATTCTATGGTTGTGATCCATGGGAAGATGCAAGTAAAGAAATTTAGGAATTGAACGGTTAGATGGGGACACCAAAATGTGGCTGGGGATAGTCATAAGCATTGATTGTAGAGGGGAGAAGTCCTATGTTGGATTTGGAAGTAAAATGTTGGGCGAGACAAAGAGGCAACAAGCGAGTGTCGCTCTGCACCGAACCAGAAGTTTCACCTCTTTGTTAATGAAGTCGAGAGGCAAATCCTTTTGCAATGAATTACATTCTCGACAGTGTGCAAGTTGTTGAGGAGTTGTCATGATAGAAGATTGGAAAACCTATAATGAATGACAAAGGGTAAGGGACATATATTTTCTCTCTTAATACTACAAACTTTTCAATATATAGAAGCAAGACAAAAGAAAGTGTATGGCTATACCATTATTTGGCCATTAAACAAATGGTATAAATAAATTTTCTCTGACATACTACAGACACACATAAACATTAAAAACAAGATATAAAATGTCACAAGTAATTACCAAAATAGTTACCAATCAACAGTCGTGTCATCTTTACTCTTGGGAACCTAATATTCTACATACTGCATAGAATGGTAGAAAGTCTCCTTGAATTGGAAAGGAGGAAACAAAGTGCTGATATGTATATGACATCGCTAGAACAATTTTTTTATATGCAACACCAAAACTAGTAGAGGTTCAAGAAGTGAAAAACAAAATTTCAAGGCAAGTGCTTCTATTTTGGACATCTGGTACATGTTGCCTTGAATTGTAGAATAAGGACTACAGACCCATTGAAGGAAGAATGGTAGATCTCATGGTGAAGGAAACATTGTAAAAAGTAGCAACAATTGAGGGTTCAAGAAAAATATGAATGCATGGAAGGAATGGTGCATCAATAGATAAGGTAAGATGAAGATGCTTCGCAATCCTCTAAATGGAAGAAAATTTATCTTAGGTGAATCGGCAGTGATGAACAATCAATATAATAAATATTTCTAGCAAACTTCCTCAAATATTGATAAGAAAAAGACAACAATTCTTCAAAACATCCTTTGCAAGTTCAATACTATAGAAGAAAATGAGCTTGAAATAGGCTTCGGTTCTCAAGGAATTCATATACTAATAGTCTCTCTTTTTTCTTCACACGCCAACCTTTTAATACAACAAGGTTCTGATGCTGCACATTACTAATGAAAGCAATCTCGCTGAAAAATTCATGGTTTCCTTGAACTGATTTGGGAGATAGTTTGTTTACTGCCACTTTGGTGCCATCAGGAAGGACTCCCTACATTGAATAGATAAAGGAGAAACATGAATAAGACATCAAATGGTACTTCCAATAGCTGGTAATGAAATTGGTATTGGGGGCTGGAAACAGAACATACAAGTTCTGAAGAGAAATTCAAGAGAATCATTATGAAATTATCTACCCAAAGATTTTTTATCAGAACTAAAAGTATTTTCTTGTGTCAGTTTTCAGCTAGGCTAAAGGAGCTTGTCCATATAAAAAGATGACAACTCCATGATGATCAAAATTAGGACAGTTAAAATTTTTAATCATTACATCCTCTTTACTAAATCATCACATTCTTACAACCCAGTTTCAAATTCCTTTCACCAACAGTTGTGGGAATGATGGATCAACATCCCCAAAGATTGCCACAATATATTACTAATGAAGTAACAGGATTCCCCTGTTTTGATCCATCTTGAATGGATTACCAGGGTTCCCTTGTAATGATCAATTGGAGTTAGTTGTTAATATTGAGACTTCGATTAAGACAGTTGAGACCAGAGTTACAGAGCTATATTATGGGGAGAGATTCAAGTTGCCCTACTTGACAGTTCAGATAATGTCTTAGGATTTCCAGAGCAGATCCAAGTATTTTTAAAACCTTGAAAAATTTAGGTAATGGTTTATCAAGGATTTTTTAAATGCTTTCTACTGAAAAATATCTGATTCGTTGAATATTACGTTCTACCAGAAAAAGGATGCATTTTTTTCAAAACAGAACATAAATTTAACTCTGCAAAAGTTGCTTAAGCCCAATTAAGATTTCTTAAATGTACTTACACTACGAGGATTCATAACTATCATTAGAATTCCCCTTATACAACAGGTGATATGAAAACCCAACTTACAGACCACAAAGTGTACATGTCAACATATGCTGTCACCAAGGTATCCTCTAAGTCATTGTACTACTGAAGGCCGCAGTCTGAGTTATGTGGAACAATCAATAGTGAAAAGAAGCATCCAGACCTTAGAACCATCAAAAACTTCTGCATTTTCCTCTCGCATAGGTGTGCCACGTAGCCATCCTTCAACTGCGCATTGCTCAGAGCACATTCCACCCTTGCATCTCTACACTCTGATAGAAAAAAATCAAAACAGTTTAAATCATAGTTACCAAATACGACCATTTTTTAAAAAAATCCCGTACTTTTGTGTTCTGCCCAGTCTACCGTATGGAACTCTGAAACTTTAGGGTTTTGATTGTTAAAAAATCGGAAAAATTTAAAATCTCAGCTGTGAATAATTATAAATTTATCAATTCTATTTACCAAACCGTAAAAGTCAAAAATTGCGGAATTACCTAGAATCGAAGGCATCTGTTTGGAATTTTCTATTTTTATAATAGCTCGTCCCATATTAATTAAAGGCGGTTAGAGACTGAAAGTGTAATAATTATTATTTTGTTGTATAGTTGTGTTTAATTATTAAAATTACCATATTTTTTATATATACAAATTACCGTATTTTTTTCAGTATTTATCGTATTTTTTCTATGGACCGTTTTTTTTTTCCATATTTTGTGTCCACCGTTTAATACTCTCCATACGAAAGTTGCTACTATGGTTTAAATTTAGGGGCACAAAGCCTTTGGCTCAGATATCAACACTTTAAGGTATCTATTCTGTCAAATTCATCTATAACTTGCAGTAAATTGAATATAAAATATTTCTCAAATTTACACCTAAAATATTTCTGAAATGCTTCTGTTTCTTTCCTTAGGAAATCTACTTCACAAAATTTTCTCTCAACGGCTTCCAAGGTCTTTTCAGCATATCCATTTTGTGTATATTCTAAAACTCATGGTTGGCTGTGAGGCCGAGTTTCTTTAAGGGTTCAATCAAACAGTTCATGTGTCTGTTTATACTTGCCACATTGCATAAATGTCTACCAGAGCTCTAGCAACAACAAAATCTAAACTCTACTAAACCTGATTCCAAAACTCTTATTTTCACGCGTCTGAGAAGGATTTATGACAAAGGTAAACTAAGTGATTGGAAATCAAATTAATGTGCTTGGTGAAAATAATTAAAGTTGTCTGAGGATGCCCACATCTTCTACAACCCTGCAACACTGACATGAATCCCTTTTACCCATATGCCTCCATCCACTCCATCCACTCCATCACCAAATGCATTCATTTTCCATCAATCACTACCATTAATTTTCTGTCATTAACATTATCTCATGTTTTTGTAAAATATACTCGTGATTGAATTATTTATCCAATACACTTCTATTTATTCTGAGCTCAATTTTATCCGTTTAGTAGTCTTATAATTTAAAGTTCAAATTGTAACTTTTTATTTATATATATTACTTATTTTATTATTAATATTATTGTTACTGTATAATCTTTTATGAATTAAAAACAAATTTAAAACGTTCATTTTCACACACACACACACACAGATTAAAAGGTCACATAGGTCATTGACTTGATATTATTCCATAAATACCTTGTGTTTGACATTTAAAAAAAAGAATTTTTATATAAATATTCGATCACTAATTTTAATCATTTAAATTTTTTATTCTTATGATATATATGTGTGTGTGTGTGTGTGTGTGTGTGTGTGTGTACAATGAAACTATTTACAACCTAATAACCTTATAATGGTCTACTAACCACGTGTAAATAAGTAGGGAACCACATTTCCATCCCCTTATAAAAGAATTGTCCTCGATGCAACACAACACCGAGAATAGAAGAATAAACAAGGAAGTCAATAATGACAAAACTTTTCTAAGGATGAAAACTGTGTCATTAAATGTGACCAAAATATAGAAGGAAGGTTTTGGAAATTTCTTAATGTTTTGTGAAGATTGACATTTCTCTTTTACTTTACACCTTTTCTTAATCTCAGGCTCTTAATATTTCATTGTTTATGATTTAAGTTTATTTATTTTCGTGGGTGCCCAATAATGACTGACATCATGATGCCACATAAGGCCTAAACACAACACTAATGGTCTACAAGATATATTGTTACATACTTTCATGACTGTATCACACCACAAGGCCCCAACAAAACCATGGGAAGAACACATATAATCCACACAACATAGTTCTCGACACCCACATCCCCCCGGCACAACAATTACCCATAACATAATCATAATATAAAAAACATGAATTCCCATCAACACACACACACATAGGTTTCATGAAACTCAAACCCATAATTGTAACTACATAGTGTCAAGATCGAATCAACATCATATCATCAATCCTGAATAAGATTTATACATAACCCAATTCACATGAGTTCTCATGAATCATAAATTTTAACTCTATATACCTCCCATCCTCTATAAAACTCCTAAAATAACTCCATAAACCTCCCAAGTAGAGAAGAGAAACATAATATAAAAACTAGACCAGGCCAATCTATGGAGACACACACCTAGAGATCTGCCACCTAAAAAACTAAAGGTTTTAGTGGCATGCAACCTAAGGAAATATAGTCCTATGGCATTTAGGTGTACCCCACATTCCGCACATAGACCAAATCAAGTTGATGAAA
Source organism: Taxus chinensis (assembly GCA_019776745.2). Taxonomy (NCBI): domain Eukaryota; kingdom Viridiplantae; phylum Streptophyta; class Pinopsida; order Cupressales; family Taxaceae; genus Taxus; species Taxus chinensis. The sequence continues at coordinate 720,746,656 of CM034150.1, forward strand.
AATATATAAGCATGTATACAACATGGTATAACCAATTCATTCAAACATTTAAAAAGGTCCACATTAGAAAACAAATATTGAAGTGGAATTGAAATCATTAAGCTTCGAATTTTGAAAAGAACTAAAACAAAGGAAATATCGATAAATCAAGAAAAATGTCTAAGTGGCCGAAATCAAGTATAAAAAAATACATCACAAAATAGATAAAGATTCTCAAACCTTAGCATCAATCAAATAAAATTGATGGTTCAAAGTACAACCGAGTTTACAAATAAAACACATGTAAATATTCACATCACAAGCACTATAGTATCCTCTAAATGAGAACACTCATCGTAGTACTATATTATCAAATTCACATCTTGTAATTGATAAATCCATCTTGGAATATAATATAATAACTTATCAACAGATGAAACTTCCATAATTGTCTAAATCATCATCCACAACATCCACAAGACTCAACATAGTCATAACCGCACTTAGGTCATCTATAGGATAATCATATAGGGAGAGAGAAAAGGGTATAAGTAACCATCTACTAATCCTAAGGTGTTCGTAAAACATAATATACATGACACCCATTGAGAAAGTGTCATACATACGAAACAAACAAAAGTGGGTTTTCAGTCTATGTAAGACTCCACTTCCTATCTTGTACTCGGCTCGAGTGATTGGACAATATACACATTTCCACACTCCACACATATACTTATTTTCGATTGCTTCCCTTAGGGTCGGCAAGTGTAGGGTACACAACATAACACATAACTATATTACTAACACAATGGTCATTTACGCACAACCATAATGTCTTACACATGGTATGCTTACAGGGTATAACACAACATTGTTTTCATGGCTTACAACAAATCACATTTTGTACATATTGCACCCAAGAGTGAAAGCATAGTAGAATAAAGGTTATAAGATCATGATATACCTCTAATTTCACGACATGATTCCATCACATAATGCGTGAATACATATGTACGATTCAAACATAGTGACTGTAGTGCCCACCCTTTTCAGTGCTCTCATTTTGGGTGTGTGCGACTCATTGTATCTATATTATTGTGATGAAAGGGAAATTATTACTTATTTTGTTATTTTGATGGGACATTATCACATAAAATTGTTGCTTGACAAGTTTTGTTTACTGTTTTGATATGACACTATTCAGGATATCGTATTGCTAGCATTAAGATGTTAACACTTGATCACATGTTGACTATGAGGCACACGATGCTACTGTGCATTTACAAATATTATGTTGTGATGATGATATCATGTGTTAGTATTGACATGTTTTGGTATTGATATTTGATCCATATTTGATGTATGATGATGATTATATTGTTTTATTCGGTAGATGATTCATGTTATCGATATACTTCTAGATTAGCGTGGCTTATATGGATGTTAATTTCAATGCATATTATTGTATCATATTTTGTTATCATATTAGGTAGATATGAGGGTTTCCTTGAGTGTGCAGGTGATAGGTATTCAATCATGGGAGAACGTGGGGTTCAAGCAATGCATCCAAATTAGCACAAAAGGCCCACGAGGCCAAACCATTCTTTCGCTATCTATTTATGACACCTTCTCTTCGTGTTGTGCATTGTTCGTATATTGTATGTGGTTTATTATGTGATGGTTGGATCACCTCTTACGTCTTACCTTTGTGATGTAGGTTCATGTTGTATTATTCTAGGTGTATACCCTTATCCTCCTTTGGTTAATGCTAACTTGGTGTTTTATGTTATCTTTGGTGGCCCTTGGCATTTTTGTGGTATGAGTTGATGTGTCTTGGTTTGGAGGGAGTATGCCACCTAATCATGGATTAGGTGAGCCTAATTTCCTTGCTAAATGTCACATTTTTCCCAAACTCAGATTTGGGGGAAATGTGTCATTTAGGAAGGGTAAATGGCAAGAAAAGAGCTTGATTTGCATTGAAAAGGGGTCCTAACCCCCATCCATATGAGGGAGTGGGATCTTTCAAATGAAAATGAGGCCCATAATTTTTTTTACATTTTTTTTGCTCTTGAGAGGAGGGCTTGTATACTTGTAGGTTTCTTTAGTTCTCATTTGTGTAATGAATGTGAAAAGTTGTCATGAGAGAATTAAATTATGTAATTTGTATGGTTGTAAAAGATGGGTTAAAAACTACTATAGAAAATGTGTTATCATTGAAATGCCTGGGTGTAAAAGTGTCTCTTGAAATATTTGTAGTGTCTTCATTTTGGGAAATGAAAGTTTGAGTTAAGAAGAATGAAATGCTAAATATTCAATTACTGTTATCATGGTGAAATGTTTAGAAAAGAAAATGGAAATGAAAGGATTGTTGTGTATGTCAAACTATTAATTCATGCTGAAATTTCCATTCTTGTATGAAGTTGATTTATGGAAGATTTATCACAAATCTAGTTTAAAATAGTATGCTAATATTGCTTAGGAACTTGAAATAATTCCTCCTTGTATAAATAAGGGGTAGTAATTTGTAATCTAAAGAAAAAAATTAATTTGGTTAGACTTCTGCTAATCATTCTAAACTTGTTATTTCTGAGTTATAAACCAGTAATGAACTTTTAAATCTGAAACAAATCAAATGTAAAAGTTGTGCAAATTTAGTTTTGGTTTTACCTGATTTTATATTCCCATGTATATAATGCAGATGTCTATATTTTATCTTATTAGTATACCCAAAAGTAAAGAAAAAATATAAACGAGAGAATATAATTATCTTTTTAATATATCCAAGAAAAGAAAACCGGAAAATGTATTTATCTTATTAATTACTAGAAAAAATAAAAATAAAAAAATTAGAAAATTATTATCTCAGTGCTGAATCAAAATAGATTCCATCTTTTATTTATATGTATAAACACACATAAATAAATAAATAAATAAATAAATATTTAATATATTTGTGTTAATATTTTATAAAACTTTTTAAATAAAGCAAAAAAAAAGGAATGGTTTTAGCATTTTAAGGTAGCCGTAGTTTTTGAGAGGGGGGGGGGGGGGAGGAATTTGTTTTAATTAATTAATTAATTTATTAAAAAAATCCTGCGTGGAAGCCATTATGGCCAATGACCGCCAACCTATGCTAGGCCATAAGGCCTTATTCTGCTTAGTCATGGGTAGAGTGAAAAATACGGCCTCAGGAAAATAAATAAATAAATATATATTTCTTTTAAGATCTAAGCAAAAGAAAAAGAGAGGGCATCTTAATCTCCATATTTCTCTCCGTAAAATAAACCAAAGAGCTTCCTGGGTTTCCCTGGTTGTGGATTTTCACCTAAAGAATACAATAATAGAAAAAACTTAACCCTGCAAATAAAAAATGCAGATTCTAATTTTGACCCTGCAAATAACAAATGCAGATATTCCATGGAGGAAGATCGAATCCTCAAACCCTTGAGCTTCTTCCTGCCAAAAAAAAAACACAGAGAAGAAAATGCAAGAGACCCAAATAAAATGTGGAGAAGAATTGAAATAAATTAGGTATTGAAAGATATATCCCCATCTTAAGTTTTAGGGTAACTTAATCCTGTGGTGGAGATTGAATCAATCAAAGGGTTGTGATTTTATGTGCACCATGACTTAAAGTTATATGGTTGCACCACTAAATAAATTAAAATTAATTAATTTTAATTGGTTAGTGGTTTATGTAAATTGCTTGTTTGGTTAAGGGGTCTTAATGTTTTGATTATTAAGTGCTTTGGTCACCTTGGATAAATGTAATATTAATGAGTTAATTAAATTAAAAGGGGTTTAATGTTATCTAATTCTATTTATAATTTGGGGGAAATCCCTTAGCGAGATGATAAAATAATTAAATTAAATTTAGTTATTTTTGGGTAAGTTAGCGTAATGGTTTAATTAAATTTAAATGGTTTAAAATTATATAATTAACCTAACCCATGTTGTGGAATTCCCTTAGCGAGATTTTTTAAAATATAATTAATTAAAATAAAATTTGTTTTAGCTTGTGTTTTCATCCTCGAGGACATGGGTCCATTCTGAAGGCAAAGTGGGACACATGACCACCTTGGTGATTATTTGACTTCCCACAAACATTTGATCTCACCTCACCACCCATTCCCGTGTCATATGCCACAAGTGGAGTATTTCTGTACCGTCTTTACATTAGTAATCGTCACCATATTTAGAAATATTTATAAACCGTAAAACTGGTCAATGCAGCATTAGATCGACTTGTTTTCCCTCACACTGCTATTGTGGCATTATTTTTGTGAACTGTAAATTGTTTAAATCATCCAAGTTGCAAGCGATTGTAGATTGGTTTCGCTTCGTCGTATTATTTGGCTTAGTCACGTTGTTTTCGCAATGATTTTTTTTCTAACTATTGTATAACTATTATAAAATAATTTATCACCACTTTATTTCCATTCCCATCTTTAGCTGAGATATTTGGTTGTCTTTTTAGGTGTTTCAGAACTCACACCGATCGGGGCATGACATCTGGTATCAGAGCTCAGTTTCAACACCAAATGCTCTGGGGATTAGTTAATTAACTTTTGGGTAATTAAATATAAATAAAACCACTTTGTTTTAATTGTTTTTGTAAAAGTCTAATGTACCATTTTCCCCTTGTGTAGGATGATGGGGCGCAGTACTGGATGAGGTGCAATAGCGACTCGAGGTTGTGGGCGTCCACTACCAGAGGCACATAACATTGATTTTGGGCCACAAATCTTAGACGCGCTACATAAAATGATGGGGGTCCTTCAGGATCAACTTCTTGCACGCTCCAAGCTAGTGGCAGAGGATATTCCGCCTAACAGGTAGGTACACTTAGATGAGGACTCACACTCTGCTACTCACATACATGTCTCTTCATAACATTAGAGGTCATGAAGTTAGTAAGTTGAGCTTATGGCCCAGTGAGAGAGGTCTCGTAGCCCTTTAGTGCATATTCAGAGAGTGGTTGAGACACACAATCATTGAAAAGCAATAGACAATGCCATTCGTGATCTCCTTTGACTTCACCCACCTATGTATGAAGGCACGATAGATGGATTTGGGGCTGAGTCATGGCTCCTAAGCTTAGATAGTTTCTTTGGCTTACATACTTATGAGAGCAATGTCAAATCTCACCTTGCTATACACCTCCTTCACGATGTAACAAGCGTCTGGTGAAGGAATGAGGAACGAAATCTCCATTTGACTCATGAGACCATCAATTATGAGCTATTTACAAAGTGTTTTAGGTCTTGATACATGTTAGAACACTTTATTTAGAAGAGGATTAACAAGTTTCACAATCTTCGATAGGGTTATAGTTCAGTGGCTCAGTATGAGTGTATATTTTTAGACCTTCTTCAATATGTCAACTATCTTTAGGATGAGAAGTTATAGGTGACCAAATTTATCAAGGACCCTAAATGCAAACTTGGCAGGAGAAATGAGGATTTTATCTCCCTTGACATTGGAGAAGGTGGTGGAGAAATCCTATCTCGTAGAGGAGAACAAGACTCAGACATATGAGTCTCGGGATAGGAACCGTGGTAAGTTACAGGAGCGAGTTCTCTCATTTCAGGATCAAAGGTCACATGGTTTTTCCCCACCCTGAGAGGAGGGTGTAGATCATTTTAGTCATATTCTTGATCACCCCCCACACTCACATCCCTCTCAACAACAAGCTCCTTAACAACAAAGGACTAGACTAGGACATGATAGTTAGAGAAGTAGGATCCATAATGGCCACATTTTGGGAAGAGATAGGAGGTCGGGGAGCCAACACCCTAATCAGGATTGTTCACAACATCTAGCCAGAGTGGGACCTATAGGGTCAGTACATCATAGAACACGAGGGTCTCAGTCACACATGGATGTACCAGGGTGTTTCATATGTGCAGACCTCGACGATTATGCTTGATTTTTTCCCTAGAGACCAGATTTTGGTGAGAGGAAAAAGGCACTAGCTTTAGAGTAGTTAGTTGGTGACATAGGACATGTTCATCACATATATGCCATGGTGGATAACTGTCAGGTTGAGCATCAACCCACAATTATTGAGACAACATGTATGATTAAGGGTACACCTGTTACTTTACTATTTGATTCAGGAGATTTTGACTCCTTTATATCACCCTCTTTAGTGGATAGGTGTGGATTGGTGGGTTCTAGGTAGGTAGATAGGTGGCAGGTAGAGTTGGCCACTGGGGCCAAGCTCGCCGTAGAATCATATGTGGAGAGTTACATTCTGGACTTAGGAGTATTTGCCACTACTTTATACCTCCAAGTTTTACCATTGGGATCTTATGAGGTTGTTCTTGGAATGGATTGGCTTGATGCTCATCAGGCCAAAGAAGATTGCATGCGTAGGTTTTTTTAGTGTGTGGACGACATAGGAAGTTCTATTGTTATATTTGGGGTTCAGAGACATGTGTCCCTATTTATGAATTCCGCTATGCATTTCAATCAGAGTATGTGCAAGGGGTGCCATATGTTTCCTATCATGATCACTGATAGGTCAGATGAGATTCCAATAAGTTCTCCTTTGGATAAATGCCATATTTTGAGATAGTTTGCAGATGTTTTCCCTAGTGAGATCCCAGGTATGCCCCCATGGCGAGAGATTGAATTTTCTATTGATCTTGTTTTGGGTTTTACACCCGTGTTAGGTGCTCCATACATGATGACCACACCTGAGCTCCATAAGCTCAAGATTCAATTAGAGGACCTTTTAGAGAAGGGCCTTATTTTACCTAGTGTGTCACCTTGGGGCACACCAATGATTTTTGTGAAGAATAAAGATAGGTCCCTTCGTTTGTGTGTCAAATTTTGATAACTGAATAAGGTAATGGTGAAGAACGATTATCCCTTAAATTTTATAGATGATTTGTTTGATTAGAGGAGGGGATATAGAGTTCTCTCCAAGATAGATTTGAAGTCAGGATACCATCATTTGTGCATTGTAGAGGCAGACATCCACAAGAAAACCTTTCAGACTCGGTATGAGAATTACGAGTTCATAGTGGTTTCTTTTGGTCTGACCAATGCACTTATAGTTTTCATGAGCCTCATGAATGGGGTTTTCAGGACCTTTTTGGATATATTTATCATTGTTTTTCTGGATGACATCTTGATATATTTTCTCTCAATTGAGGAGCAACGTGAGCACTTGTGACAAGTATTATAGGTTTTGAGAGAGCATCAATTGTATGGGAATTTGGAGAAGTGTTCCTTCTTTTATTCCGATATTCAATACTTGGGGCACATTATCGTGAGGGTATCTCTCTAGATCCGTGCTATTATTGATTGACTAGCCCCCACCACAGTGAAAAATGTAAGGAGCTTAATGGGGTTAGCTAGGTACTACCGTCATTTTTTCAGGAATTTTCTAGGATTGTTAATACTATTACTTCCCTTCAGTGGGGAAGAAGTTTTGTTAGTCAGATAAGTGAAAATAGGATTTTTAGCTTCTCAAGGAGCGTTTAAATACTGCATCCATCCTCACAGTTCTAGATCCTTTGAACGACTTTGTGGTTTGCGTAGATGCATCAATTGAGATACTTGGAGCATTGCTCATGTAGGATCATAACGTTATTTCTTTTGAGTCTCGCAAGCTCAAGGAATAAAAGCTTAATTACTCCACCCACAATCTTGAGGTTGCAACAATGGTTCACGTCTTGGTTCGATGGAGGCATTTCCTTCTAGGTAGGCCCTTTGTATTGAGGTCAGATCATTTGAGTCTTCAAAAAATCTTTTCACAACCCAACCTCAACACCCGAAAACAGATTTGAATGGAGTTCCTATGTGAGTACAACATGGACATCCAATACATCAAGGGGAAGGAGAATATCATCATTGATGCTTTGAGTAAGGAGTGATTTGAGATTTCCACCTTGAAAGTATGATCAGATATCAGAGGAAAGATAATTCACCCGTTTGTAGGTGAAATTTTTTATGAGGGATCCTAACAGATGGTTGAGTCTCAGGGCCCTTGGTGGGTAAGTACGTAGGGTGTAATTTGGATTATAATGGTCTTCTTTGATTTCAGAGGCACATCTATGTGCCTATAGTAGGTGATTTTTGTAGATTGGTTTGTTTTGAGGCACATAAAACACCTTACTCCACCCATCCCGGGGTGAAGAAGATGCACACAAACTTGAGGCAACTTTACTTTTGGCCAGGGTTACACCATGATATTGTAGATTTTCTAGCCCACTATCTTGAGTGACAGAGGGTAAAGGCCGATCATTCTCATCCCATCGGTCTCATATACCCTCATGATATTCCAAAGTGGAAGTGGGACGTGGTGTCCATGGAATTTATTGTTGGTCTTCCCACTTCGTTATTTCATCATGATGTCATCATGGTGATGGTGGATAAGTTGACCAAGGTTACTCACTTCTCTTCAACGAAGTTATCATATAATGCAGTTTCCATTATACCTGTATTTATTGATGACATAGTGATATTTCATGGGATACCTAGGATGATCATTTGCGATCGTGGATCAATCTACACTTCTGAGTTTTGGACCTCTTTTCAAGAAGCTTTGGGGATTAAATTAACTTCAGTTCAACATATCACCCTCAGAAAGATGGGCAGATAGAGAGGGTGAAATAGGTACTCAAGGACATGCTTCATATGTATGTGATGGATCAAAAGAGAAAGTGGGAACATTACCTTTGTTTGGTAGATTTTTCTCATAATTTTTTTTTCACAGCTCTAACGGCATGGTGCCTCATCAAGATTTGTATGGGAGACCTTGCAACACACCATTGAGTTGGGAAAGGTTATATGGTAGGATTGTTCTTGGTCCAACATACCTTCAAGATATGGAACAATAGGTTGTTCTCGCTCGGTAGCGTTTAGAGCAGTCTTGTGCATGCCTAAAGACATATACTAACACGAAGAGGGTAGAGCATCACTTCCACAAATTTTCATCCAAGACGAAGCCAAAAAAAGGTTAGAACTATACTGAAATTGAAGTGGGTTCCCTGTGAATGTTTATTCTTGTGCTTTTTACCTGTGTTTAATAGATTAAGCAAGTACACTCTATATTACCCATGGAATCACATTGTTTCTATTTTTCTAGGCCATGAAAAAGAAGATAGAGCATCAAGAAATAAAAATTTAAGCCAAGGACAAGGTATAAGCTAATATCTGTAGTATTTTTGTGGTTAATTTATAGTTTTACTTTTATCTATTATTTGTGGTCTTTCTTTTATGATATTTCTCAACAATTATATATTTTCTTGACAACAGAAAATAGAGGATTTGTAAGGACTATATAATTCTCAGAAACTTCAAAGTGCAGGTTTTTACAGTAAGCTTGAGATAACTAAGGTGTGTGAAAGTGGATATTAGGTTTTCTGCCTCAACAATATATTTTTTCTAATGTGTTTCAATTTTATTGGCTAAAATTATTTAAGCTGGCTCCAATATGCATTTCTTGCAGAAGAGGCTTGAGGATACAAAGTATGCATTAAATGATCTAGAAGAGAAGCACATGCAACTAAACTCTATGCTAAATGTAGCACATGATGTATCAGGACTGTTTACTAAGATTGGTACCCATGTTTCCTTGAAATGTTGTATCAGGACTGTTTGCTAAAATTGGTACCCATGTTTCCTTGAAACTTTGTATCAGGGCTTCTGATATGGAATAACAAGTTGCTAATTGGATGCTAACTCTATTTCTTTTGTTTTTTCAGAGTGCAAAGATAAGATAGAGACATGAAATAAATTTCTTGTCCAAAGATTTTGGGTGCAGTTAACTCAGGAGCTTGAATTTTTACATAAGACTATTGAATTTTATGCAACTCAACAACAACATCATCTAATAACTATGGAAAAGCAAATACAATATTTTGTATCGAAAAAAAAATGATGTAGGAAAAACATTGGGTCCAACAACATCCTTATTATTTTGACATCTTTCAATTTTTAAAAATGTATTTCTAATTTATAGTTGTAATGTGTTCTTACTTGTTACAGAAGAAATTAGGAACATGATTGAGAAACTGTAGACAGTTTACATGACCTAGCTAATGCGCTGGATGGCGGTTCTATTTCTACTTTTGGCAAACTCAACACAATAGTATCCATGCATGCATCTACTCTAAAGAATGTAATATTTCTTGATTTCTGCTGAAGGATACAATATATCCAATCAATAACAAATTATGTTTGTTCTTACTATTATTTTTGTAGTGTAGAGATGTTGGGAAAAGTTGTATGAGATGCAGAGGCTTTTTAGAGTGAACTTCATAGTGTTATTTCTAAGCAATAGTCTGAAATGGATTCATACGCACAACAACAACAGAAGGTGGTTATATATTCAATTTTATAACATCTGAAACTTCCTTTGGTATGCAAAGCCTTCCATATATTCAAATCAAATAATGCGAAGTTAACAGTTTTCCTTTGTTAAATATAGACTCTTCTTAGAACTATGGAATCCTCAAGGGTTATTCCAAAGATCAATACAATTTTTTTTGCAACCCTTGAGAGACATGCATCTAAGCTCAATCGCTTTGTGGAAGACATGCGAAGAGTTCATGACAAGAAATTAGAGGATCTTGAAAATAAATATTGGGTAAATTTATTTCTTAAAAGAAAATCCAATCTTTGTTTCCTTCTGAATTAATTATTGAATTAATTTGTTACAATGATTCTTCAAAATATTATATAAAATTTATGCAATTACATATAATTTTTCTATACAGGATTGCACAGTGTATGAGGAGAAGAAACTTTTGTACAAATTTGCTGAAATGCTGGCATGTTCAAATGCTCAAAAATCACAATTAGTGAGTCTCTTACTTAAATCACTTTTTTCATATCCGAACAATTTTTTTTCACTATTTCACATTATTCTTTGTTGATTCTTGATTTCTCTTTATTTTCCAACTTGCAAATTTTTGTTGACATGGGTCTATCCTCCCCACTCAACATTTATTATGTTTTCAAATACATGGAGAAGCAACTAGCAGATACAATACTTTTGAAGCTATACAATTCATACAATATCTTTTCATCCGGAATCTTATCGCTGTAAAGAATATCTATATCCAAGCCAACTCTGCTGGATTTGAAAACAAATCAAATCATATTGACAAGTTATCAGTACTTGGGCATTTCAACATTTGTGGCTTATCTACTAATTCATGGTGTATATCAGAATATGTGGTTTTTGTTACCTGTATTTGGATTTTTCATGCTTTTGATTAATGTCTATGATTTATCAACACTTCATGAGAGTTCATGCTTCTAATGGATTTCAAAGCAAATCATAACATAGTAGTGGTTATTTAACATTTCAACTTTGAGCATGGATTAAATTGTTTAAGGTGTAACTGGTATTGCAGATTTTGTAGTTTACCTGGGAGATGTTCTTACAACTATCAATGTACCCATCAAGAAATCATTTCAGTTGGGGCTCGAACATGTAGCCTTTTCAAACTTCCATATTTGGTATTTTTTCCTCTTCAAATGCATATTACACCACCATCAATATTACGTGCAAGATAAAGACCATACAATGAAAGATAATTTCCTCCCTCTCCATTGAACCTCTTCTTGATCTCCCCTCATCCTTTACCTCTATTTTACTTTCTCTTTTTTTCATAGATCTAAGCTTCCTTTACCCGTATTTAACATTGATGATGTAAACTTAGTGCAAAAACCAACAGAAACTGGAAATATGGCACAAAAAACTTGTAACTTGCACAAATATTACAGATCTCAATAAAGGATGACGTTTTAAACAACGTATTTGCACTTAGATCATGTCAAAAACATTACCAAGTTCGGTATGTGTAGACCTTTGTTCAATTAGCCCCCAAAAATGCTAATAAGTCCCCGAAAACTCCCCCAATGCCAAAGGTGTTGTTTCCACACAAATAGATCCCAGAGCTCAAATAATCCCCAGCAACACAAATTAGGTCCCCAGTAATGGTGCCAAAAGTTTTGTTGCCGCACAAATAGGTCACAAAACTCAAATAATTCCCCAGTAACGGTGCTAAAAGTGTTATTGCCACACAAATAAGTCCAGGAGTTCAAATAATCCCCGAAAATGGTGCAAAAAGTGTTGTTTCCACACAAATAGGTCCCAAAGCTCAAATAATCCCCGAAAATGCAAATGAGATCCCCAACAATAGCACAAAAAGTGTTGTGGCCGCAAAAATAGGTCCCGAAGCTCAAATAATCCCCGGCAACACAAATCAAGTCCTTGATAGCGGCGCCAAAAGTGTTGGTATCCAAATTGATTCTCCCTTGCAAGTTGAGCAACATTATAGATTTAACAAGAAGCCTAAAGATAGATAAATCATCATGTATGTCATTTTATAGATGGGGAGGAGATTCAACTAGCTCTTTGTCACTCATGATGTTGGAGAAATGGATAGCACCATTTAAAAGGATTTGATCTATTCTCACTACTTTAGGTTGTGTCTTTCAACCAGGGTGAGAGGACCCATTTTGTAACCTCTGTTGGTGAAGGAGAATGAATATATCCTTACTTTGCACAAATTTGAGAACAAACCTTGAAAAAATATGATCAATGCACTACAATTTAAATCTCACGAGTTATCACTTATAAAGAAATGGTGATATTTTCTAAACAAGGTTAAGGTTAATAAAGACATTATGGAATCCTGATTGATTCTACATATTTTGGCAAGTAGAATTTATTCATTTTTGGGCATACAGGGGGAAAAGAGGGGTAGTTCATGTAGGATTCATTGATTGTTTGAATAGTTTTTGGTGGTGGGAGATTAAGCAGGATAAACTTGATTTTTCCATATTTTTGAGAACCTTCAAAACAGTTGGAAAACTAAATGACAGAATGCTTACAGAATAGCTAAAATATTCCTTCAACCAGAATGATGTGCATCAATGGAGGCCTAGATTTGTATGGTTTCACACCATCTCCAAGAAGTTTACCACGAAGGCTCGAGCTAAAGACTCAGTTAAACATTAAAGACCCCTGGTTCCTCACGCCTAAGATACACTTAAAGGCTTAAAGACAATCATTATCAAAAAAATGACAGTAAAGTGATTTTAAATTGTTTATCTCATTACAGGATGAAGGCTCTTCTCGTAATGAAATTGACAAATGCCACTAAATTATCACATGGATGAGATCTTATGTGATTCGAATGCATTTTAACACAAGATTGCAATAGGAGCAAGAAATACTATTTGCACAAATGTTCTGAAATAAAGAAGACACAAATTTTTCCAAGATTAACACAAATTAATTTGAAGTTGATTAGATTCATTAGTAGGGGAAGGTTTCTTGAACAATCTCAAAGTTTGTCAATGGTTTTTACACTTGCAAAAAACTTGACATGATCAAATATAAAGCATAAGAGATTAACAAGTTTCTCAGATGGTCTCTCAGGAAGATGGCACTTTCTTAAATTTTCTCGTAAGAATTCAACCCCCTGACCATTTTCATGACTAAAGCATGATTTTTATAACACTCAATTTACATCCAAACTTTCCCTCCAAAGAAAATAATATTCAAGGAACCTTTGTTTATTACATGTTTGATCATGATTTCTAGAAAATGCCGTCTAACATGTTTGCAACAAAAACGTTGATAGTTGTTCAAAAAGGTGAATCATTGCAAATATCTCCATCATTGTTTTAACAGAGGCACCTAGTCATCTTCTGTTGCAACAATTTTTTCATCCTTCGTGCCTGCAACCTCCATCATTTCATCCTTTTCCCATTCTTTCTTTTCCAACTTTTCTCTGCATCCAAATTCTCTGGTAATTCACGTTTTTACAAGTTCCTGAGCAATTCCAACTTCAAAATATCAACCTTTACATTCCTTAGACTCAATAAATTAAGCTCTAAATCCATTCAATTACACTTTACAGACAAAAATGATAAGGAATTTCATCAAAAAATGATGAAAAACAAAGCATATTCGCATCTCCAAGAGTCTTGGAGCAAATAATGATTGCAAAATCAGATGCAATGTACAACAACCATTGATTCTTCCCATTTCTCAACTTTAGATTAGAGCCATCCACATGAAAAAATATGATTCGAAGTGAGCCTTTTGTTTCCTTTTGCATTTTATGACTTTTGGATAAAATGCATGCAATTTTCACATTTTGCCCCGCCCCTTCACCTTTGAAATATATGGGCTTCACACATGTGGCTTAATCTGGGCCTTTGATGGAGTCATGGATCATTTCCGCAATTTTACTCTTTTTAACAAAAAGGCAAAATTTCCAATTTTCCTCTGCCGACCCGCCTTCCCATTTGTAACTTTTTATGTGGGCCCCAGCAGAGTTGTGGGTTCATTTCATATACTTTACTCCTTTTTCACAAAATGGAAAAAATATTCAAAACGTTCCGCTGACCCACTTCCCTGCTTGTAACTTGAAAAACTTCGCACGTGTCCTTCTTCAGGATCAAAGTAAGACTTTTTCCCTGCCACTTCATATTTGTTGAATAGCCCAATCAAAGATGCTATCGGGGCTGTGGGGCCAATTTGATATTTTTTACATATGTTACAAAAGTGGCAAATTTCACCAAAAAGACCCGTAAGGCTACGTCCAATAAAAAATGAAGACGTATACACCTTTGGGGCAAAGAAGATAGAAATTCGCTTCATGCCTTTATAAATTTGATCAGCCAATTAGAACTAAATGAAGCGACGGGACCAAATTTATATTTTTGCAAACATAGCAAAAAGTTACAAGTTATAAAATAGACCCGATGTGCCTCATCCAATCAAAAGAGATAACATAGCTAAAGATGCTGAGATATAATTTGACGGGGAAAACAATTTTGTCAAATAGTAAAATGTAGTGGAAGTTCACTATTTACGCCTAGAATTGAATCTTTCTTCAAGGAAAAAGAATTTGAAAATAATTACATGGCTCGACATGTAATCCACGACCATAGAGAATGATTTACAATAGTACACCCTAGTAAAGATAAAACTTGTCACAAATCCATGCAAGGAGATAGAAAATACAACGAGATCAGGTAGATTGGGAAGAATTTTGAGAACAAAATGGGGCGAGATCAAATTGAACACCAACACATGGGATAGAAATACATTGTCTTATCCCCTAGTCGTGGACCCCTTAAAAGGTCAACACAATCTTTAGGATTACACATTAAGTGCACAGAGGGGTGATTTCCCAGGGTTACCCACTCTCAGGGCACATCCTAATACTTGGGTGGGAGCCCTGATTTTCAGGAATATGAATAACGCACTTAAGGTTTCTGTAAAAAAATTCCATTAGACTAGGAAAGTATTCTTCAGATGATCCATTGGTGATGATAGATAAGTGAATTAAAAAGGCCAAAGGATTTGATTTAAGTTACAGTACTTTCGGGCACTCAAGAGGATGATTTATCCCATAGGTGGGCCTGCGAGCCCTGTGACTAAATATTGACTCCTGGGGAAAATTTGTGGATTTAGTTACGGACATTTTCCCGCACATTTGGTGCTTTGTGTCAGTGCCAAAAATCTCGATAGCATAAAGTATTTAGAGTTTACATACCTGATAGATCCATGTTAGGAGAGTGATGTGAGAATATGTTGGCCAATAGGAATATGATAATAGGACAAAAATATAGAGCATGGATGACATATTTGATCAAAAAGTGTAGTGCCAATTTGACTTTAGTAGCATGTTGAACCTATGGTTGAAAATAGATGTGTAGATGCGACATTGTCTTGTGACGATGTTAACTAGACCTAATTGAGATCACGTATAAATGTTTGAGTGTACTTTTCATGTTTAAAGGATGTATTTGGATATATGTCACTCCTCTCATTATGACTAGACTTAAGAAAATAGAATTGATGATCATAATTGTTCAAATCGTCACATGTAATATTGCATAAAGATGATATGCTATGTAAAGAAACATGTGGAAATAGTATTGAATAGTTGATTCACATGAAAACGGAACATATGCACCTGATCTGTTTATTTGACAAGTCACAGGGTGTAGAACATAGGATTCAGGCCAGCTTTACACTATCAGTGCACAGTGTAATTTTTTTGGGCTAAGTCTCATAGCCATAATGGTTGTAAGAAGCCTGTATGGACAAGAGGTTATTGTTATCATCCAACCTATAAGTGCTTCCCTAAGATTGGTGAATGTAAGATCTCTTGTACTATCTAGTCTTGCTTTGGGTGATCTGACACTGTGTGGCTAAAAGTAGTGTACGGAGGAAATTAATGTTGTATCCTCCAACCTATAACTGCATCCCTACAATGCTGAATTTGGATAATGATTTCCCTGTAATCAATCTGTTGATGTATGTGGTCACATGTGAACCCTTGTCTGGGCCCCACTCACTGTAAACCAAACTTATGCCATCGAAAATGTGCCATAACCCGTAACTTTAGTTACTTGTAGGCATGTGTAGGGACCCCAAATGATGCCCCCAATTTGGGAGTTCACATGTGATGTTGTGGATATGAGAATGCAGCCACAAAAGAGGACCGACTGCATGAACTAGGTAAATTGCTTCTTTACAAGGCTTAGAATGAAATGTCCCTCCCATTAGTAAAGACAAAGGTCACATCCATGTAAACAAGATGGCTAAGAGTGCATTTGTTAAAAGTAAAATCAAGCTTGCATGTATAGTTAAAATTATGAGCCAATTTGGGAGAACAATGTATAAGATAGGAAATTAGGAAACAATGCAAACTTTTATCCCAAGAATACAATCATAGACCTTGATGTAACATAGGGTTAAAAACATGGGACGCCACTCACAGTATCATAAGACACTCAAGGTTGTCATGGCCGCAAACAAATTCAAGTGTGTACATGGGCACAATAAAGGGAAAATCCTGTAAACAAGAAGATCAATAGAAAACAACTGGAGGCAAATATGGAAACAAATATCCGTGGCTAAAAAATGTTCCACATGAAGCACCCGTCAAGTATGTTAGAAAAGATAGAAAGTATGTCAGATGCATGTATGGACCTAGGATAATGGAAAGCTGATAAGTATAAAATGATAACAATACCTACCTATTGGTGTATGATTACTTGGAAATGTCCCCTAGTAGATAGTATGTGAAGTATAAGTGTTGCATACTAGATTTTGCTCTATAGCGACAATCATATAACTATGAAAGAGGATGTGAACGCACATGTTTTTATGGTAAGAGATAGGGATTTGACATATAAGAGATCTATCAAATAGGCTTGATGGGTAAGCCTTGTAACATTGTAAATACAAATGTAAGAATTGTAAATGAAACTCATAAAATACATTGATGTTGTGGGAGGACTGGGATGGAATGCAAAATGGATGATAATGGATTCAGTGTTTCCCCAAAAGTGGATGGATATTACTTATGTAGTGAGGTTCACTTATTATGACCCCTCAGTAGTCAAGAATCTGAACCAAAATCGAGAGTAGCATTACATTGGGAAATGGTCAGAACTATCCTGTTGTGTGTAGCATGTTGTGATGAGTATATAGAGATGAAATGCAACATAGAGATGATTCCTTCCCATGTGTAGACTCTATATGCACAAGAGTCTTAGTATACAAATCAGATGAATAGAAAGGAGGTGGTGATTTATCCTACAAATTGTATACATACTACATGATGTAAGTGAAATTTGTGAACTATCATACTACACTCACTTATATGATCACTTAGAAT
This sequence comes from Taxus chinensis, assembly GCA_019776745.2. NCBI lineage: Eukaryota > Viridiplantae > Streptophyta > Pinopsida > Cupressales > Taxaceae > Taxus > Taxus chinensis. Next base: position 720,764,313 of record CM034150.1, read on the forward strand.
GAAGCAGACCCTATACCAAAAAGCATATAGTACAAACATCCTAAGTATAATCCATCACTTAAGAACTTGTATACTTTTAGAGTCATAGCTGATGAACATGAATATATTGTGATGTAGTCCATTTAGTTAAAAGTGAACAATACTAGTATGGAGTGTGAGACTTTCAGAGCTGTGTCATATATGGTATTACACATGATAGTTTTAGAGTGTAAGATCCAGAATTCCTAGAAATAGGAGGTATTATGCGAGTTAATGATAGTGTGTGTGGATGCATAGGGTATGGGGGAAGAATTTTGGTGCCCCTAAGTGCATATGTGATGAAGGTCTAGTATTACACACACACACACACACACACACACACACACACACACACACACACACACACACACACACACACACACACACACACATACACACACAGTGGATCATATGTATTAATAAATATAGACCTAACAAAAGAAAAAAAAAAGAAGTAAGGGGAGGGGCCGAGCCCTCCCCCACACATGCGCACCCACCAAACCACGGCCACCACCGCACTACCAAACCCCCCACCTCTCTATGCCGATACCACCTGTGTAGCCCCCTCCACCACTGCCCTCCACCTCCCCTAGTCTCTGTCTCTGCGCAGACCCCTCCCCGCACACCCCTGCCAGCACCGCTACCTCCCCACATCCCACGCACTCACCGTTCCCACCCTCCGAGTTCTACATAGCCACTCAGCCCACTTTCTTCCCATCCTCACACAAACCCTATCTCCACTCCAATCCACCGCCCACACACTTCTAAAGTCGTGGCATCATCAAGGAAAACTACGGATTTGGTCACTGTGTAGGTTCTTTAGCAAGAAAATGTATATATATATATATATATATATATATATATATATATATATATATATATATAATGGAGGACCTTCATTTAAAAAAAAAAACTCCATAAAATCAAACTCCATAGCTCCTCCTCCACCTGCAAGTGACAAAACAAAAATAAAACCAAAATAATATGGAAAGGAAAAGAAAAGAAAAAGATAAAGAAGTCTACGAAAAAATTAGATCTAGGGATGAGATCTATTTGATCATAGGGTTCACAATTCACCCTACTCACTTTAGGTATTTAAAATGTGAATGGGAGTTAAATTTTATTTAGGATGTGTGTGTGTGTGGGTAACAAAATAAAAAGGGGGAAAACTATTTAATTTAAAAGAGGTGTAGCCTTTTACTAGGTTGTCTCTAGTAACTTAATAGAATTTAAATAAATAAAATTAATTGGGGTTAGTGATTTAGAAATTAGGTAAATCAATCTAGATTAAAATAAATAATAATGGGAATCTGATTTGTATTATTAAGTACTCACTTCAAAAATAAATAAAAAATTTAGCGACTTATTCGTCTATTTTCTGGTGTCCCCGGGCGGGGCACTACTTTTGGTATCAAAACAAAGGTTCGCACACGCGGACGCTTTGGGTAATTAATTAATTAGTAAATAATATTTTAATAACATCAAAGTAAATAAATAAATAAAAATAATTGGTTTAAAAAATAACAAATAAAAAAATTCTGCAACCATTTAATTATAAGTTAATAACCTCTTCACTCACCTCGTTCACAGGATGACACCCATGAGATGACGTTCGGTTAGGGGTTTGGGACGTGGTTCACCTATGCCCGAACCACTGGCACTCAAGTTAGGGCCTCAGATCTTAGAGTCTCTTAGTAGTTGATCGACGTTGTGCAACAGCATCTTCCACCACCACAGGAGGTGAGAGAGGAGGAGATTCCGTTAGGATTCGAGCAGCTAATAGGTGAGGACGCGCATTCAAAGTTGTCAGAGCATGATACCCCAAGGCGGGAGAGGTTGCGTAGCCCTTTCGTTCGCCACGAGAGGGTAGCCTCGTATCATCATAGCCTCTCACACAGTCTTGAGGGACTGTTTGGAGATAGGCGACCCCATTCACCTACTGGTTTACATCGCTAGGATCGGGATACATGTAGTGTGATCAGAGATGTTCTTCACTTGTAGCCCACCTATTTACACCGACTCTACAGATGGCTTTAGGGCAGAGTCATGGCTTATTAGCTTGGATAGTTTCTTTGGCTTGCACTTGTACGAGAGCAATGTCAAGGCAAGGTTCACCATACACCTCCTCCAAAATGCAGCATGCATTTGGTGGAGGAATGAGGAGTGGAAGCTCCATCTGACTCGAGAGATAGTGACCTAGGAGATTTTTGAGGAGTGATTTAGGGTTCGCTACATGTCAGAGCATTTCATGCAGAAGAGGATTGATGAGTTTCACGACTTACGACTAGGATCTGACACAGTATCACAGTATGAGAGCAGGTTCCTAGATCTTTTGTAGTATGTGGATTACCTGAAAGATGAGAAATTGTAGGTTAACAGGTTTATTAGGGGCCTTCATGCAGATATAACAAGAGTAGTTAGGATGTTATCTCCTCCCATACTTGAGAAGGCCATTAAGAAGGCCTACTTAACTGAGGAGAATAGGACCAAGGCACAAGAGTACCGAGATAGAAACAAGGGAAAATTTCACGATAGGATATAAGCCTTTCAGAGTCAGAGGTCACGGGGTACAACACCACCCCCTAGAGGAGGATTTTGGCCTCTGATAGCAGCCACGAGGGCCCCACCGCACCCACAACAACAGACACAACATCATGGCCACCAACAGTAGAGGGTTAGGTAGACTCAGAGCTTTTAGAGAGGAGGCACTATAGGAGGTTTTGGTGGAGCCAGGGATAGGAGACAGGGTACCCAGTAGGTACAACTAGCTCGCTCATAGCAGTCTGCTAGAGTTGGGCTGGTAGGGCCAGTTTACTAGAGTATAGGAGGGACCCCATCTCAGAGGGGTACACGAGGATGCTTTATTTGTGGGTCCTGTACGTACCCAAAATTTTAGGGTACAGTACAACTAGAACGATGTTACACATGCCCCAATGATGATACAGGTCTCCTCGCAAGGTGTTCAGGATCTAGAAAAGCTCATCCAAGTGTACGTTAACATCCTGCAAATGCCCCACTTCAGCGTTCCGCGTGCTTTGTTTTGCTCCTTTTCCCCCCTTTTCCTTATGCATTTTTGTCCCCTTCAGTGACGAAACCGCCGCCCTAGCCTGGGTGGCGGTCCTGTAACCGCTGCCCTGCTCAGGGCAGCGGTCCTTCACGCGTTTTCCAGCACATTCTTTTGATCATGACTCACGTAAATTTTCAACTTTTACCAACTTTTTTCCACCGCCTTGGCTTGTATTAATGTTTTATGTTCCCTAGAATAGTGTTTCTGTCCATTGTTTAATGGTAAAAGAGTCCTAGTTGGAGTTACCTTTGGGTGAATGCGAATTCTATAAATAGCTGGTTTGATTACAAGTAAATGGCCCCTCATCCTTTCATTTCAATAGTTTAGTATTTCAGTTCTTGCTTAGGAATTCAATAGTTTTCATTTGTTGCATGCATAGTTAGTCTTATTTTGTTATTTAGAAGCCACATGATCTTCTTGTTCTAGTGTTATTACTGTTTCATACAATCAATTAAGGTAGGATAGTTTCATTTTTCAGTCTAAAGCCATTAGAGTTGCAGGTTTTGTTCGTCAAGAAGAATAGTTTCAAGTTCTGAATGTTTTGTGTTGTATGACTCGCAATAAATCCCGCTAGGAATTGCATAAGCCAAGCTCTGTTCTCTTGCGTTATCCCTCTCCTACTCGCATTTTATTCAATCTACATCCAAAGCTGCCATTGTTCTAATACCTACTTCTGTTGATGCTAGCATTACATGCTTTTCTGAGATTCACGTGAGCACAAAGGAACGAGGAGACCACACTGAGGGGACAAAGCCACACACAATCGGATTCGCCACTGTTTTGCAAAATCCAGGTTCAAGCTTTCAAAGTTCTAGTTAAAATATACCAAATAGAGTAGTAAATTACTTCATTTCGGTCACGTTCATTTTTGATATTGCCGGGGAAGCCATGGGGATCGATAGTTTCTAAGAAACTATGATTCGTTCCTCACTTCTGAGGTAGGATCGAAAATCTTTCAATTAAATTAGATCAATTATTTAGTTATTTAGAATAGATTCACATCTGCACAGACAAGTAGCTATACTCGGCTACCTTGTTTGTTTTTAATTCTATTATTATGTTAGTTGTTCATTTTCTAGATATATTAAATAGTTGTTATCTTAATTCTGTTAAATATTCTGTCAAAAATACAAAAATGGAGAATTTATATATGCTGTGGATATACTTTGCATAATTAGTTTACTTTGCTTTAGTTAGATTTATATTGTTTCTTTTGTATGACAATCACAGAGACCTAGGGAGCCCAGAGAATATGTATTTGAGCCAATCGTGCCTCAACCAAATACTGTTGCAGCAATAACTGACATAGACCAAAATCTCAGAATTCAGGTCTTCCGAACAACAGACCTACAAGAAATTAGCTCACAGTTAAGAGGATTAAACATAGAAGACGATAAAGCACACACGTTCTGGTCAAATCAGACAAATTATAGATTGCCTTGATAGACATCAGTATGACTATGGAAGGACCTGAAAGAGAGCAAACATTCGGTTGTGATCCACTAGTCCCACAACCAGACGCAGGAAACCTCCTCGTTGATATAGACACTAGCTTATGTATCCAAGTTGCCAAAACCCCTGTTAGATACTCCGAGAAAATCGTGCAACTTCTAGTTCTAAACGTAGAGGCCGAAAAGGCATACGATTATTGGATACTCGGGATCAGAAGAAGGGATTGATTCTTCACATGACCATAGGAGGTCTACAACAACCACAAACTTACGGTTGTGATCCAAAGGTCCCACAACCCAACGAGCCTGCAAATCAATCCAACGTTGACGCTAGTTTGCGAACATTAGTGTTTAGATCCTCTCCACTCCCACTAGACATTATCACACAACTATCATTATTAAACATAGCAGCTAATCAAGCTAAAGGTTTCTGGACTAGACCAGAGAATCGTCCATAGGGCACCAAAAGGTCCATTACACATTTAGCCATTCATTTTCATGACCTTGTCGGGAGACATATACAAAGCACCCACAGGCTATCTTCCACGTATTCCACAACCCATAGATCAAATACCGGCAGAGCTTGATATTGATTGGAGCCTTCGAGCAGCTATCCTCGCCGAACGATCTATCAACACGCAATGGTTGGGAGGGATCTGTGAATCCGCCAAAGCAAAGAAGGCCCTCCTAGCTTATCTGCATCCCGCGTATATTCCAGACCACCGGCTGTCTCGGCACGACCTCGAGAGGTCGGGTACGGGGAAATTCACTTGCCGATTATCATCCTCGCATGTCACTTTTCTGTCGTACAAAATTGGTGAACCTGACGTGAAACTTTCTACCTTCTGGTTTGGAGTCTTATTTCTACTTGTTCTTCCAATTATTATACTTTTCATCTTTTCCACCTCATTAGCCTTCACATCGGCTTCACCAACAAAATTGGTGAACCCTACGTGAAAAAAAAACTGTTTCATATTACCTACCTCATTAGCCTTCACATCAGCTTCACCCCCAAGATTAGTGAACCTTATATTGACGAAACAATTTCTTCACTTTCACACTCTTCTTTTAGTTTAATCCATCTTCGCTTCTTCCCATTATTCTGCGGGTATTCATATACCCGCTGAATATGTCGGGATTCGATGCATATGGTAGACCTCTCCTAGGTCTTGAAGCATACTACGATCAACTAAATAGACAGTCATCACCCTCGCTCTCAGCATGGGGTGACAACTATTCAACTAACCGGTTTTCAACACAAACTCCACCTCAAAGGACTATATATAGTTCTTCTTTCCAAATAGAGGAGTTGGATCAGCTCACTTAAACACAACAACTAGAGCCTTCAGGGTCGAACAACTTGACACTCACTGGAGAATCTGGTTCATCTCCTCAGGTGTTGCTTAGACCGTAAATTAGTAGACAATCAGATCCATATCTATTTTTAGATGATGAATACTTAACACGTTATGCTAGGAGTGAACAATGCTCTCAATGTATGTGTTATCCAAAATTCACCCCCCAGAGTAATTTTGATAACATGCATTAGAATATTCAAGTCCCACGCTTGGAGAGAGGTTTCCATGTTGTGCAATCACACTGGATGCCTGAACATCAACCTAGAAGCCTGATGTGCGTCCAGGGGTGCTGTGATTTTGCATCAACAGTTTTGGCACGCCCAGTGGGACCTTAGAGGTCTTTCACTTCATCTTTTGTAGGTTGATGTGTTCCTGTGAATATTTCAGCCTTTGGAGGCACTTGCAAACACATCTGGCGACTCCATCTGGTCAACAAGCATCTCTGAAGTTGTAAACCTTCCTTTCCATTCATTTCCATCCATTTTTCATTCATCCTTCTTTCCATCCCTTTCATTCTTTTCCATTCCATGAAGTTGTGCAACCATGACTTCATTTCCATCATGAAACTCACATTTACAACAACAACAGTATTTTCCACTTCCAACATGTTTTACAAATCCTCCAGATCAGCATGCATATTCATATGAACAGCAGTCCCAAAGTCAGTTTGGCTATGGAGCTTTCCAAGAGCAAGGGTACGCATGCAATGAAGATAATGAAGAAGAAGATGCTGGTCTGTTGGAGAAAATCCAAAAAATGGAGGAGGGGATGGTGTAGTCCAGGGCTCAAGCACAAATGAAACCTTTTGGAATCGGTTGTGGAGCACCCTGTCCATGGGTGGGACCTTTTCCAAGGCATTACAGCCCTCAGGAGAAGCTTGACTTCATGATTGCAACGCTGCCTTTGCTTGCAAAGTGGATTGAAGAAATAGAGGTGTATGAGAGAAGTATTCAACAACCTTGTCAACGGGTAAGCACACCATCTCATGCCTTTCCTTTTCCTCTTTCCCAATCTGTTTCATTTCAGCAGTGTCAAGTTTCAAACCCTCTATCTGCTGTCCCAAGTGTTGAATCCATTTCTCCACCCCCCAGTCTTCCACCTCATCTCAATTCTTCTTTCCTTTTCCCTTCCAAACAGTCATCCCCTCCACAAGAGCTAACAGAAATACCCCCTCCTCCAAAGAAACAAGAGGTTTCACTGCCTCCACCACCACAAAAAAGTGTAAAATTGGTTGAGTTTCAACCCATTCCTCCTTTTGCATTCCCAATTCCATGTGGGGAAGAAGAACTTGTAAAAATCAGTCATCAAGGACAGCAAGGAGAGGAGCCCAACAGAAAAGAAATAACAGACGACCTGAAGGTTTGGGATGCCAAGTTTGGGATGACAAAGATCCCCTTGATGGTTAAGCCTACAGAAGAGGCTAAGGTTGAACAAATGGTGGTGAGGACTGATTTCGTTGAAGAAGAAGATCTTGCAGCCCCAACTTGTCCTCTAGAGCAACAAATTGAAGAGTTTGACTTGACAAACTTCATGCTGGAGGAGGAGTTCAATCAAGAGCAAGATTCTCTTCAAACATTGGAGGAAGGAGAAGCTGCTCCAAATCCAAAAGAAGAGGAGCACAATCTAGCTGTGGAGGAGAAAAGTGCAGGTCCAAGGGCTTCGAGCACAAAGCAGGCTATAGGAGAACCTTCAGTTCTTCTTTCCACTTCATCTCTCTCAAGTTCTATTACTGAAAAGGAGTTTGATCTCTCAAACTCAATATTGGAAAGTGAAGGAAACCATGGTGGTCAAGTTGCAGATCAAGAGGACACCACGGAGGAAGTTGAATATGAGCAGCAGCACAACAATGAGGCAGTTTACCTGTCAGATTTGGAGGACTGTTTTGATGGAGAAGAGCCGGTTGAGTTTTCACCATTCTCTCTTTCATCATCCACATTCCAAACACCAGAGCCTGCTGTCATGGAGGACAGCATTCATTTGCAGCAGCCTGCATCTTATAACAGCCCTTTGGAATCAAAATTGGAAGATTTTAATCTTCCATGTTCTTCATCGGAGGAAGAGAAAGGACAGAAGGATCCCACCATTTCTTCCACATCATCCATTCAGGTGGGTCTACAAGAAGACTCCATTCTTGGAGTTGAAATCAGAGCTATGGGCATATCAAACGGACCAGACTTTGCCCAATCAGGTATTTGGCTTCATTCGAGCCAAAGGAGAAGCCAAAACCAGTCATGCTTGCTTCTCAGCATGAGGATGAGCTACCAAGTACCAAGGATCAGTTGCCATACCTCTCCAATCCAAATGCAGAGCAACTAAAAGAGGTATTGGATTTTTCAGTTGATACCTTGATGATTTGGATAGAAGACCAGCTTCTTGTTGATTTTCCATCCATCCAAACATCCATGATCAGTGCCAAATCAATTGCATGGCTGCCAATTTTGAAGAAAGGAAGCTATTTCTCACAACCAGTTACAGGATTTGTTTAGCTTGCCTTTGCTTCCAGTTAGAGTAGAGTAGCTAGGTTTTCTTTCAGAAGAAGAAGTGCTTGTGCACACTCTGCATGTTCCATTTGGGGCATGTATGATTTTCAGTTTTGTACATAGTTTTGGTGTTGTTGGTTTTTCTCTTGCACAGTTCATTTCAGTGGCATCTTGGTGAAGACACTCCAGGTTCAAAGGGTTTCCAAGTGGCTCAGAGGGGAGATTTTCAAAGTTCAGATCAGTTGCAGGTTACAACTCATGACTCCATGCCCAATGGATTGCTTCAGGCTACTGATCATTCATCTAGCAGGCAGATGACCCTGCTGAGTCGCTAAAACTGTTATCCAAAATTCCAACTAGAACCACGTTCTCTAGTGGAAAATATGGTACCTCCCGTATGTACCCACCTATAGGAGGTTTACAAACACAATCGAGGTCTCTTTTCAAGAAAACACCTCCATTCCTCCACCTGTGGGAAATGCCCATGATGGAACTTGGTAGGGTAATGATCAGTTCATAGTAGGGTACCATATGCCTATACAACCTCAAAATATACAACAACCTCCATTGAGGCAAAATACTGTGACTTCACCAAATGAAGTGATCTCAACTTTAGTAGAAAAATTTAGAGGGTTAGAACTTGCTCAAGCAAATCAAAATCCTTAGTTCATGTAAGTAGGAACTTCCAATCCTCCACATCATCCTAGCCAAGTAGACCTCCTCATAGGAACAAGCACATTAGGAATGCCTCTTCAATATTTACAGCAAACACCAACTAGAACCGCATTTTCAAATGCCTCTCTAGTTGAGAATACGATAGCTCCCAACCTAACACAAAATAACCCATTCCTAAGTAATGCTCCTCTATATTTGAACATGTATTCCAAATCACCACAGGGAGATATGTTCTCTTCTCCTGGGATGTTTACTCAACCACATGGATTTCCTTATGTCCCTGTAAATGCATACGCTACACCATATCAACAACCCATTCCACCTCCACCCCCTCAGTAGGCACCATCGATGGTCAAAACCTATGCGATAGGGACTTATTTAGAATATTTGAAAGAGCCCTTAGAATTCACTATACGAAGCATCATGCTTCCAATACCTCTTCCTAATTTTCCCAAGTACAAAGAGAGAGGGAGACCCGAATGCACATATCAAAGCTTATGCCACAAGCCATTCGAGAATTGCTCCCTTGGGATGGAGTTATTGCTAAAATATTCCCCAAAACTTTAGAGGGCATTTCCCTCAATTGGTATTATAGAATACCTGAAGCCTCCATCCATTCATTTAAATAGCTCATTTTAGAGTTCATTAAAGCATTCAACATGAACAAATTGTTGAGAATAGGAATCAGGGAATTCTTGCATATTAAACAAGAACACAATAAATCTATCGCTCATTTCATCCAAAGATGGCATACAATTCTCTATTCTTCAGCAAGTGCTCCAAACATGGATCAGATGGAACTATGTGATTTATTCCTTCATCTCTCATACCATCAGCAGAGAGATAAAGGAAGAAGTTCAGAAGTTCCCACTAAGAACTTATGATGAGGTGCTCGAGAGTGCTCTCTGAATAGATTAAGCTACAAAAGATAGTGGTCGCAAGGCATATAGAACAAATGAGAGGTTAATCATCCCCAACCAAAATACTACGACTTATCCTACTACCACAAATGCTAATCAAGGACCTAAAATCCTTAACAAAAACCGTGGGGTGACAACAGATGGAGTAACAGACCAAAGTAAAAAAAGTAAATGTTATAAATGCTCCCATCACCGGTTAACAATCAACGAAACAACAATTTTACCCCAACAATCAACACGGTGGATTTTAATCGTCCACAACAACAACAACATCCACAACAACAACAACAATGGAAGATCTAAACACAAGGTCCAAGTCAAAACTTAACTAGATATCAAAACCAAAGGCAAGAAACGCAAAACTTTAATCCTAATAGTCAACTGGTTTAATCAGAGTTTTGGACCACAACACGTGCCAAACCAACAACCTAGGAGTTATAATCCCAACTCGTATTGTGGTTTCTAAAAAATTTGAGGCCATGACACTAGGACTTGCCATAATTACAATAAGTTCATGCAACGTCTGCCAGAGGAACAAAGACAACTTTTCATAGATATGTTCTTAATTGATTCTGTGACACCTATCCCAAATACTCTCACAGGGGTAGTCTCCCCTCAAAACACACCTGTCAATATCTTCAATGATCCACTTCCAAATCACAATAACAATAATAAATTAAATCCAAATGGGACGAACAAAGGTGTAATGACAGGGAATAACGATCATGAAGCCTCAACTTCACTAAATCCACCTGTTGCACCGCAATTAGGAAGTCAGCCATGAGCCAAGATAGTTGGTCTAGTGGAGTTAGATACTAAGCTACACATGTAGAAGCCATAACAAGGACACGAGAGTATTCCTCTCAGCCAAATCCAAGTCTATCCAACTAGAGCCAGATAACATTCAACAAACATTAGTAAAACCCATAGGTGCCTATGATTTAATTAATAACCTAACAAAGACCTTCTCTCACATCTCCTTTTTGGACTTTTTGAAGAAATATCCTGCCTATAGGGCTGCTCTATTAGAAGCATTATGTTTAGGTCATTTAATTAACATCACTCCACCTCCCGAAACACATAGGTAAACCATATAGACTTTGATATCCACCCTCCGAGGGCAGCTAAATAGGGATGCTGAATTTATATTTGACGTAAGACAAAATGCCAACAGACACTGAGATTGCACACGTAGAGGCGATCCAACCTTACATTTACAAGTGTGGGTTTATAACAATTACATTAAACGTGCACAATGGTTGATGATGGGGCAACTAGTTAACATAGTCCCCTTCTCTTTCCTTCAAAAGCTAGGGTATGGAGAAACAAATTATTCCATGAATCAAGAAATACACTAAGAGGCTATGATAGCCTTAAAGCCACTTTGATTGGGACTATAATACTACTAGTCACCTTAGGACCCAAAACAATTCTCACTGAGTTTTATATTATAGATCGGGAAACTAACTATAATATGATCCTCGGCCGACCATGGATACATCACTTATGAAGGTAATCCCTTCTACATTATTTCAGGAAATAATATTCTTACACTTAGGAAAGATATTCATAGCAAAAGGTGATCCGAAACCATTCGATATACACCTAGCAGACCTGAAAAAAATGACTAGGTGTTCATTTTGAGTTTGAACTCCCAACAAACCAACTTAACAAACCAACCAACTCAAAACCAAGAAGAAAATTTGATACCTACAACAAAATTAGAAATTACAAACCTAGTCAAGAGCATCCCAGCCCTCAAGGATGAAGCTAACATTGTAGAAATAGTGTCATTAGGAACTACTACAAAAATTGTTGAGTTAATAGAGACAAGATTTGCCAATTTTCCTACCATTTGATTCCGCAGGTATGGGATGTACCCTAGGAGTTGGTTCTCTTCCAGCAGAGGAAATCTACATGGTAGAAGTAACCGAAAGCAGAAGAAATAGACGTGAATGAATGACCCAGCATCCATCTTCCCAAATAAACATTGGATTCTCCATTTTGATAGAGCTAGATGTCATTATGGGGTTGGATGTCGCTATAGAGCCGGAGTAGGCGTGATCTTTACTTCTCCCGAAGGAAACATCCTACCATTTACCTTTAAATTGAAATTTTGAATGTACAAACAATGGCACTGAGTATGAATCCCTCCTCCTTGGTCTCATCATAGCTAAAAGGCTCGGTATTAATGACATCAGAGTGTTAGGAGACTCACAATTAGTAGCAAACCAAGTCTCTGAGGTGTATGAGACTAGAGCTGAACACTTACAGCTCTACAAAACAACAACATTATATTTGAGCAAATTATTTGAACTTCATATCCATTGAGGTAATCCCGCATGAGAACAGAACCTTCTTGCGAATATTCGATAGTAACCTCAGATTCACGTTTCACTCCAAATAGTGAGTTAGGAGACACCCGTTTCATGGTATCCCTTTGTACTGAACCATTAATAAAGAAAATGTCAACAAACCCTCTGCTATAACACACATAGCTGAGAATAAATCTACTATCTTAGGTCACGTTGATATTGATAGAGCCAATCTTGATTACCTAAACACCTATGCAGAGTTACATCTCACCCATCAGTATGGTAGATCTTGTCATTAATCCCACATTCATCTTCTTAATTTAGAAATCCCATGGTAGAGCTCTACCCCACAAAAGGAACTCGACATATATGCAGATAGAAAATGGAGAAGACTCTAGAACTACCTCTAACCCCGCCTAAGTTTGAAGAAGGTAACACTTCTTTAATCAGAAGGAATGATTGATATTAACATCGAAATGGAGGAAGAACTAAGATATCTTGAAACTAGGATCCTTCGTTAACATCCAGAAGAGATACAAATACACCACCCAAATCCTTAATAAGAACACCAACAGGAGCAACTCCTTTCTCATTGGTAATTATAGAGTAGAATGATAGGTATCTCACCACTAGGCTACGGTTGATAATATTGTCACTAAACCAGATGCTCCGCCAATTAAACAAAAGTCAAGACCAATGAAGCTGAAAGGGACTCTCATGGTAAATGAGGAAGTAATAAAACTTATCCAGAGTAGGCATGCCTGAAACTAGTCGACTATTCACAATGGGTGCCTAATATCGTCCCCAGGTCTAAAAACGAATGGGAACATACGCATTTTCATATATTTCTGGGATGCTGACAAAGATGTGTCCCAAGGATGATTTCCCATAACAATCCAAAGATGTCTATTGTTGCAAGAAATAGCTATGAAAGTCAGATCTAGCTTCTAAGACTAGATAGCTGGATCAATAAGAATATCAGAAAAGGAAGAAATTTCCAACCCAAGTGGTTGGGCCCATATTGAGTCATGAAGGACTAACGAAAATGGTGCGTATCTCTTGTGCACACTAGAAGGTGAGAAATTTGGTGAAACTGTCAATTCCTTGCACCTTAAACGATTTTACGCATGAATCATCGTCACTATTTGTATAATTATGTCTACATTACATATTCATTTAGATAGGGTTCATTTTTTTCACTTGTTTCATAAAACTTGGTGATCAAGGGATTTGCTCTTAATAAATTCACTACAATTTTTCTAATGGTATTGGTAGAAGCATTCAAATCATACTTCTTCATTTTCATAACATCATCAACTATTTCAGAATCATTTCATCAATTAAATCTACATATGAAAAAGTCTTAACGGTAGCCATACCAAGGCTTGCATGCTTGTTCTCACCTTTTGTTTCTTCCTAGGATAGGTGTCTTGCCTATGGTCTGTTCTAGAAGCTTCATGGTGTCACATCTATCCCATATATAGATCTCTTTGGAAATAAGAACATACTAACATTTTTCTCAAATAAATAAGTCGAATATAGATCAAACAGAAAATTTTACTTTTACACATTTCCTTGCCCTACCAACCTTCGGTGATGAGCTTACATCTCTTACTAGTGACGTAGGGTTGGGAAAGGATGGGAATGCCCTTACTCACTTGTGCCTTATCCATGGTGATAAGCCCATGCTTCCTACTAGTAGCATGGGGCAAGGTGTAGGGGGTCCTCTTGATAGTAAACATTAGAAGGTCATAAGCAAATAGTTCAAATAAACATTTGAAATCTTGAGTAAAAAACAAGTGAATCAGATTTCCAAAATTCCAAGAGATTTCAAAACCATGAAAACTATATTTTATCAACCAAGTGGCCATCTACAAATCTAAGTCTAGATAAACTACAAAGCAAGTCGCATTCTAAACTATGGAGTCACTGTGAGTAGGGTAGGTTTGTAGTGTCCTAATTTGGTTCCACCAACTCTTTGTCTATCTCCCATCATTACCATTTCAACACACCCTCATAGCTTGTGCCCTTTCTATCTCTCGGTGGTGTGCCCTCACATCTAACTAGTTGCGTGGAGTTAGGAGTGGGACAAGTACATCTGCTCATCATTCTAGTTCATCATTACATTTTGTCAAAACAATATGAAGTACCGGAAACATCACTTATGAAAGCTAAAGTTCAAGATCACAAGTTCATTTGCATCATCATACATCAGCATAACGAAATATAAAAAAGAAAACATTTGTGATATTTGTTCTCCATTGCATACATTCTGAAAAGAATATACAAACAATTTTTTTATAAACATCTAGTATACATGTGAAAATGATTCACAAAACTCTAGGTACAAAGAGATCTAAATCCAAAAGAGAGATGTATATATATATATATAGGTATATATATATAAAATATAATTAGGTTTTATGTACAATGCCATCATGCACTAAGCATGGTCAAAACTGCTTAATGAGCCCAAAAAAATACAAAATGATCATATAAACAATCTAGCAAGAGATCACTACAAAAAGAGCCAAGTGGGGTCTTAACCCCTATGAGATCCCTCAGAAGGTGCATGACCATGTCTAGGACTCCGACTATGCACTATCACTCTGATTTCACTGAGGGCTCACGGTCCCAAACAGTAGCTATAGCCTCGTTATGAGAGCGGATCCTCATCAAGCGCTCTACAGTCCTATACCAAGCTAACTCAGTATGGAGGAAAGTCACCATCTTGGCCACATGCTAGACAGGGGCAAAGACATCGCTATTCCTACTAGTTACTGAAGGATGCCCTTACATCCACAGATAGCTTGGCGTGAGTCTTCTCCATGGGGAGCATCAGGGTATCATTATATACCTGGTGAATCAAGTCTCGCCACTCATCAGCAGTCTCTACAAGCAAAGGAGAAAACATTTTTAGAAAATAATAAAAAGATAAAAACAAAGATGAACAAAAGGAGAGATAGAAATTAAGGCAATCCTAGATAAAAACAACTATTAAAAGAAGAGTGACAACTCACTCGGATCTTTGGGCCTCCAAGAGGGATCCCTAGGATCAGCACCTGCCATAGATGCCACCGATGAGTGATGTCCTCCTCTTATTTCTGGGGCAACATAGCGTCCTACTACAGACTCATCCTCTCTCACCTAGGTCTTGAGAGGGAAACTCCTCTGAGACTAGAGTCACCCTCTCCACACTATGCTCTACCCTCTCGGCCTGTAAGATCTCCTGAGTGTCATGCCACTCGGGATCACTATCCTCCTCTCCACCTGATTTGCTGACCTCCATGTCCTTGGTCTTCTCCTCCATCTCTCCCCCTGTGAACTCCTTAGACTCGGAGTCTATATCAATAGGGTCATCACTGCTATGGGTAGGACTAGCAGAAATCTGAAAGTAAAGGTGCATGAGGAGCACCAAATCTCTCTTGGGCACGCACCACCCACCTAGCTGCAATAGGGACGTCAGGAGTAACAACAGTACAACCCCGGCCTCTAGGACCTACCCTAGTCCTCCTGAATCTGATCTGAACACTGGCACCACTGGGGGAAGTATATCAATGTAAGCAAGGCTGAACTGTTGAGGCAATTGATCAAAGGGGTGTGTCTCTACCTTCCCTGTCCTATCCACAAGCTTCCTTGTAGTAGATCAAGAAATCAAAGTGAAGGTCTCCTTGCATCCCACAACCCTGCCATGGATTGATAAGGTGTGGCCTCCATATCATAAGTAGTTAGGGAAGTAATTAGATGGTGGGGTGCTCTAAGCACCGACATCTCTGTCCATCTAGCTACGCTCACAGCTCCAGGATCCACCACCTTTATGCCTATCCCATAATGGATGATACGCTCATAGACCTAGCTCATAACCAAGGTCGGATGGCTCAAAGACTGTCCCTGTAAGCGAACCACCTTGTACAAGGTCGTGATAGGTGGTCCCAAGTATATCGGCTCCCCAGGCATAAATCCGACCATGTGCCTCAATCTATGGAATAATAGGGGACCAGTAGTAGAGTAAGGTGTCCCCCTCCCTTGTCCCTGATCAATATTGAGGCAAGGATCCCCATAATGGCCTAACGAATCAAAGGGATAGACAAGCTAGGAATGGAACGGACCTTCACCCCTTTCTTTGAACTAGTGGAGACAACTGCATCTCCAATATAGTGTGGCCCACTGTGCTATCTGAGCTTGCGACCCTGTTGTCTCAAGTGTAAGTCATCTCCCTAATGATTGGGACTCCCAAGATGCAGTATACGTCCTCTTGGGTGATAGTCCACTCACCCCTGACTCTTGGAAATCGGAAAGTGTTTTGATCAGCATACTCAATACAAAAATAGGTCACATAGTATGTGACTAGAATGTGCGACGTGAGGAACTCGTGATATACGTAATATGCCGGCCCTCTGAAGGATGTCCTGCTCGTCCTAAGAAAGTGCATCCAACACTACTGGAATCTAGTCACACACTCTCTCTCTCAGCTCCATCTAATATATTCCTCCTCCTTCTGCACACACCCAAAAACAGGCAAAAAGGAGTAAGTTAGTATTTGAATCACATTGGAAAAATCATTAAAGCATACAAAAAAATAGAAAATGCAAAAACAAGTTAAAAACAAGGCTATTTTATCATTATAGAAAGGACCGCCACCCTGAGTAGGGTGGTGGTTCCATAACCGCCGCTTTGAAAGGTTGATGGTCCTATAACCACCGCCCTTCTCAGGGTGGTAGTCGTGTCCCGCATTTCCAAACGGGTCACGTACCCTAAAAATGCTCAAAAATGGATAAAAACACCATTTTGAACAAAACGAGAGCCTACCCATTAGGCGTCCCCCCCTAAGGACACATTTAAAACTAGAAATTTCAAAAATTACCCCCCCCCCCATGGCAAAGATTTCATCATTTTTACATTTTAGATATAAAATCGGTAAATTCAAGAATAACTAACCTAAGATCTCATGGGTTGATGTTCTGCTTGTGGAGGCATGATCGCTATCTTGATCACGAACATTTCTACTATACTCTCGTCAAAAACCGTCACTGTGGGTCCTAGAGCTCAGAAATCAATCAAATCGACACGTGTAAATGAATAGGAAAATGGTCCCATTTTTATATATATAACATTTTGACTTGTTTTGACGCATTTTCTAGTGCCCTTTTCGCAGGTTTGGAGTGCTGAACAGAGGTAAGTTCTTATCCCCACACAAATGGTAAGTCCTCACTCTCATATTATTTTAGTATTTATTTTTTGATTTATTTTATGTATCATGCACTTGAGTCCTCTTTTCATTTTACAGGTAGCGAGAATTTTGGATGACGTCATTTTGACACACGGAGTGTGTCAGGTATAATTTCTAGCTTCCCATTTTGGGACCACCATACTTGAACCCACCATTTTAAGCCTCTTCATGGCTAAAACACTTCTCCGAGGGGGAAATATGTACGTACCCAAAATTGTAAGGGTACAGTGCGCTGCCAAAACAATGTTACACATGCCTCAATGATGATGCAGGTCTCCTCACAAGGTGTTCGGGATCTGGAAAAAATCTCGCGAAGTGTATGTTAACATCTCGCAAATGCCCCGCTTAGCCTCATGGGTGCTTGTGTTTTGCTCTTATTCCTCTGCTTTTCCTTTGCATTTCTTAGTCTTCAGTGACGAAACCGATTCCCTTTAGTGATGAAACCACCACCCTGGCAGGGTGGCGATCCTATAACCACCGCCCTGCTCAAGGCGGCGGTCCTTCACGCATTTTCCAGCATGTTCTTTTAATCACGACTCACGTAAATTTTCAACTTTTACCAGCTTTTTTCCACCACCTTGGCTTGTATTAATGTTTTATGTTCCCTGGAATAGTGTTTCTCCATTGTTTAATGGTAAAATATTCCTAGTTGGAGTTACCTTTGGGTGAATGGGAATTCTATAAATAGC
Organism: Taxus chinensis; assembly: GCA_019776745.2. Taxonomy (NCBI): domain Eukaryota; kingdom Viridiplantae; phylum Streptophyta; class Pinopsida; order Cupressales; family Taxaceae; genus Taxus; species Taxus chinensis. The sequence continues at coordinate 720,782,516 of CM034150.1, forward strand.
TGGTTTGATTACAAGCAAAAGGCCCCTCATCCTCTCATTTCAATAATTTAGTCTTTCTAGTTCTTGCTTAGGAATTCAATAGTTTTCATTTATTGCATGCATAGTTAGTCTTATTTTGCTATTTAGAAGCCACATTATCTTCTTGATCTAGTGTTATTACTGTTTCATACAATCAATTAAGGTAGGATAGTTTCATTTTTAGTCTAAATCCATTAGAGTTGCAGGTTTTTTTCATCAAGAAGGATAGTTTCAGGTTCTAGATGTTTTGTGTTGTATGACTCGCAATAAATCCCGCTAGGAATTACATAAGCGAAGCTCTGTTCTCTTGTGCTATCCCTCTCCTACTCACATTATATTAAGTCTACATCCAAAGCTGCCATTGTTCTAATACCTACTTCTGTTGATGCTAGCATTACACGCTTTTCTGGATTCACGTGAGCACGAAGGAACGAGGAGACCACATTGAGGGGACAAAGCCACACACAATCGGATTCACCACTATTATGCAAAATCTAGGTTCAAGCTTTCAAAGTTCTAGTTAAAATATACCAAATAGAGTAGTGAATTACTTCATTTCGGTTACGATCATTTTCGATATTACCGGGGAAGCCGTGGGGATCGATAGTTTCTGAGAAACTATGATTCATTCTTCACTTCTGAGGTAGGATCGAAAATATTTCAATTAAATTAGATCAGTTATTTAGTTATTTAGAATAGATTCACAACTACACAGACAAGTAGCTATACTCGGCTACCTTGTTTGTTTTTAATTCTGTTATTAGGTTAGTTGTCATTTTCTAGATATATTAAATAGTTGTTATCTTAATTCTATTAAATATTCTGTTAAAAATACAAAAATAGAGAATTTATATATGCTGTGGATATACTTTGCATAATTAGTTTACTTTTCTTTAGTTAGATTTATATTGTTTCTTTTATATGACAATCACGGGACCTAGGGAGCCCAAAGAATACATATTTGAGCCAATTGTGCCTTAACCAAATACTGTTGCAGCAATAACTAACATAGACCAAAATCTCAGAATTCAGGTCTTCCGAACAACAACAGACCTACAAGAAATCAACTCATTGTTAAGAGGATTAAACATAGAAGATGACAAAGCACACACGTTCTGGTCAAATCAGAAAAATTATAGATTACCTTGATAGATATCTGTATGACTATAGAAGGACCTGAAAGAGAGTAAACATTCGGTTGTGATCCACTAGTCCCACATCCAGATGCAGGAGACCTCCTCGTTGATATAGATGCTAGCTCATGTATCCAAGTTTCCAGAACACCTGTTAGATACTCCGAGAAAATCATTGTAACTTCTAGTTCTAAACGTAGAGGCCGAAAAGGCATACGATTATTGGATACTCGGGATCAGAAGAAGGGATTGATTATTCACATGACCATACGAGGTCCACAACAACCACAAACTTACGGTTGTGATCCAAAGATCCCACAACCCAATGAGCCTTACAAATCAATCCAACGTTGACACTATTTCATCCTCTATGCATTTGGAGGTAATGACACTATTTCTGCCATTTTGGTACAGCAGAACAAGGATAATGATGAGCAGCCAATTGCCTTCTTCATCCAAAGCCTAGATGACTATGGGGTGAAGTAATCTTTTATTGAGAAGCATGTGCTGGCAGTAATCAAAAGCTTGAAGAAATTCAAGCATTTAGTCTCGAACAACAAGGTCCAGTTACTGGTCTCACATGCTGGGGTTAAGGACTTCCTCCTCAACAAAGATTTGAATGAGAAAAGGGCAGGTTGGATCACCCGTGTTATGGATTATGACATTGAGATCAAGATCACCAAGTTGGTAAGAGGGAAAGGATTGTGTGAGCAACTGGTTTTAGGGAAGCAAAAAGAAGTATGGAATGAAGAAGAGGCTGTTTTGACAGTCCAGGACAGCCATGAGCCAAGTGGCAATCAAGAAGAAGACAATGCTGCCCCCACTCCTTGTTGGACCCAAGGTATAATGCACTTCCTAAGCACATGCCTATGCCCTCCGGAGATGAACAAGACCCAAAGAAGACACTTTAGATTGCAGGCTGTCCCATATGCCATTGTTGATGGAGTTTTGTTCAAGAAAGATGTGAATGGAGTGCTGCTAAGATGTCATTAGCACAAATCAGATTCATAGGGTGTTGGAAGAGTTCCATGGTGGACTAGCTGGTGGTCATTTTTCACCAAGAGTGACAGCTCTAAAAATCATGAAGGCTGGTTATTATTGGCCTAAAATTTTCAGTGATTGCTATGCATGGATTAAGAGGTGTAAGAATTGTGCATTCTTCACAGGAAAAGAGAGACTTGCTGCCCTTCCATTGCATCCAATCTCAGTTGACCAGCCATTCATGCAATGGGGTTTGGACTTCATTGGATTCATCAATCCCAATTCAAGTCAAGGGCACAAATGGATTTTGACAGCCACAGACTACTTCACCAAGTGGACTGAAGCAGTAGCACTCAAAGAAGCAAATGAGTCTAGCATCTTAGACTTTTATGAGGGGATAACAACCAGATTTGGTATACCTGCTACAATAATCTCAGATAATGCATTGGCATTCATTGGATCCAAGGTGACTGAGTGGGCTGTCAAGAACAGGATCTACCTAAGCACTTTATCAAACTATTACCCTCAAGGTAATGGCCAGGCCGAGTCTACAAACAAGAACTTGTTGAGGATCATTAGGAGGACTCTTGATGAGAATCAGAGGTCTTGGCATACCAAACTGAAATCAGCCTTATGGGCTGATAGGATAACTCTCAAGAGATCCACAGGTAACTCTCCATTCAAACTTGTCTATGGAAGAGAGGCAATCTTGCCCATGTCACTTGAGTTGCCAACATTGGAACTCATGAAGCAATTAGAGTTGCTAGAGTTTGAGCCCATGGAGGTGAGATATGCAGAGTTGATGGAGCTGCAGGAGGTCAGAAATCAGGCATCCCAAGCAATGGAAAAGGACCAAGCTTTGATCAAAAAGACCTTTGATAGGAAGGCCAAGGATAGATCTTTTCAGGTTGGAGATCTAGTGTTGAAATGGGATGTGGATAGAGCAAAACCGGGAAGGCATTCAAAATTTGATGCCATTTGGGGTGGCCCATACATGGTCACGAAGTGCAAGAACAACAATGCTTTCCAATTGGCCTCATTGGATGGTGAAGAACTGCAGATTCCAGTCAATGGAATCTATCTCAAGCGTTGCTTCTAGAGGGAAATTTACCACCTTGTAAATATTAGATTAGATTTTCATTCCTCCAAGTGCTTGTGCACATTGTTTTGCTGTAGGTTAGTTTTTGTTTTCCCTAAGTGCTTTGGCACAGCTTGCTATCCATGGAGATGTTTTGCAGTCCTTGCTTCCATCAGGTGATATTCCATCTTCCTCCTTGCACATTCTAAGTTAGTTGAGGTTCTAAACAAAATATTTGATGGCTCCATGCCCAATGGACTGCTTCAGGCTACTAGTACTTCTCATCTAGTAGGCAGATGACCCCCTCTGAGTCGCCAAAATTGTTATCCAAAATGGTGCCCCAGGCTCATTTTTGTGGCTAACTCCTTGTGTTCTTGCCTCTCTTGTGCCTCAGTCTACATTTTTTGATTTTCAGGCACTCAAGGATTTCTGGAAATGGCACCATCAGATAGAGCTCTCTCTCAGCTTTCCAGAAAGGTAAAGTTTGCCTCCTAACTCCTTATATTTTTCAAGTTATGGCTCGGCGGAGTTTTTGTGGAAAATTTTCCCATTTGAGGCCTACAGCCAATAGGAAGCTGCCACATGGCATCCAGACCAGCGGAGCACGGGGAATTTTTGAAAAATTTTCCAAAGACAAAAAAAGAGGTAAAATTTGAAATTTTTTCCCGCCGATCCCGTTTTTGGGCCGTTTTTTCCCTAAATCTTCAAACGATCATATCTTTTGATCCAGAGCTCAGATTTTCACGTTTGGGCCATTATATCATTGGAAATTTGTTGAAATTATCTACATGATCGGCCGGCATAGTCAATTTCTAATTTTGGTTCAGTTTGGAGAGAGAAAATTCAAAAGATGGTTCTGGTACGTGTCCATGGCCAGAAATGACATTTCAACAACCAAATTTAATACAGAATGGGTCGCATTCTTCTCCAATATGGTCAAAAATGACAGGGTATGGGTTTGTAAGGTCCTCCATGCTATTTTAATGCATTTTCCATCAATGAGGAATGGGCTCCCAGGTTTTTTACATTTTCTCTCTCCTAGGCTCGACCCATGCAGCTGAAAAAAGGATAGATTTGGCTTATTTCTTCATGGTTGAACACTTTTTGGCATTGCAAACTTCTTCTTTCACCTCCAGCAAGTGATAGTTGTAAGAATCACAAACTTTTTCAAAGTTTGTAACAAGTTTATACCTCTTTGATGGTGGAATGCAAGAGATATTTACATGGAATTGACAGTGCAAACTCTGTGAATGCTTTCAGTCCTCTGTTTGTATTGTTTTACTTCATTTTAAGACCTCTAATTACATCTATCAGCTTGTGTATGTTTTCCCTTGTTGCATTTCATGAATTTGTGTCTATTTACATGGCAAAAAATGTTTCACCACTCCTTTTGTTGCATCACCATCTTTAGTTTAGTTTCATTTTTGCATATTTATCCCTGAATCTCCTTGCAATCTAGGAGTAGAATTAGGATTAGAAACCTCTGTAGTTGTGCAAAATATAGATCTAAATCAGAGGAGTTTGAGGAACCAGCCTCTATTCTAGAGATTCCTCTCTCATTTTCACAAGTCCCACAATTGGAGAGAGGTTTCCATGTTGTGCAATCACACTGGATGCTCTAAACATCATGTAGAACCTTGATTTGCATCCAGGGGTGCTGCTGATTTGCAACAACAGTGTCCTGCACAAACCCATACCATGGATACGCAGAGAGATTCTAGATCATGAGTAGATGGTGGGTGACGTGGGATGCACTCATCATGTATATGCAGTGGTTGAAAACCGCTAGGCCGAGCATCAGTGCCATAGTCATTGAGACGATAGGTATTATCAGGGGTATTTCTGTCTCAGTACTTTTTGATTTAGGTGCTTCAGATTCTTTTGTATCTCCTTCTATAGTGGACTAGTGTGGGCTAGTGGTGGCTAGGTAACCAGATAGTTGGTAGGTTAAGTTGGCCTCTGGGGATTAAACTCGCCATGGACTCGTTTTATGTGGAGAGTAGTGTACTTGATTTGGGAGTCTTCTCCACTACACTTGACCTCTGAGTTATTCCTCTAGGATCCTATCAGGTAGTGTTGGGTATGGATTGGAT